>CM060680.1:183846454-185056614 GCA_030686995.1 Artemisia argyi
TTCCTCATAGGATTTATCCGGCATACCTTCAAAATGATCTCTCATACTGACTAAAATCATCCCGGTTCTCTTTTCCTATAAACCCGGATCGCAAGTCTTTTCCCACAAAGATCCTTGATTTCGTAAGGTATGCCCTCCGGCCACCGCTGCTCTAAAACTTTTCAATCAATTCCGAGACCACCTATTTCAACAATGTGAGCAAGTAATCTCTGTCTTTATTTTTACTCGGTTTCTAAACTGAAAAAAAAGTCATACTATTCAAATTAAAAAATGTATAAAAATAAATTAAACATTATTCGAACGAACTTAGCATAGAATTAGGTAAATCAGTTACATACCTCGAAATAAGGAGGATGAGAAGCGGTAACTTCAATAGCAATGATCAGTTCTTCAGTTGACATGTTTCGAATTAGGGTTAGGGTGTGTTTGTTTTTGCCAAAAACATCTGAACCACATCAGACGATTTGATAATCAGATTCAAATGCGAAACATCAAATGAAACAAACACACCCTTAGTGTTTGAGATATAATTGCAGGTGAGAGTGTCAAGAAGATGAAAATGAATAAGGTCTTTATATATGAAGGTATAGCCGGATAGTGAAATCTAATTGGTTGATAGACCTACACATGGATTGAAGTTAGTTTGAGTATCGACCGTTGGATTAAATCTGAAGAGATTTGATCTATGGCTATGGATGGTGTTTGTAATAGGTAAGATTTTAATGAGATGGTTGGTGTAGTTTTGTTTCTATGGCTGAGGACTTTGCAAGAAATTCGAATCAAAGTAATGTTGGTTTGCAATAAACTAAGGGTGTGTTTGGTAGAGAGAAATAAAGGCAAAGAAAAGAAATTGTTGCAAATTCTCTTGTTTGGTAAGCTTGAGAAATAAAGTGGCGGAGAATTCCAAATTCTCGAGATTTACGATCCTTTGTATTTTCAACTCTTTTGATTTCCATCCATTTGATAGAGATTTTCCATTCTTTCTAGGGAGTTCTCTTTAAAATCTTTATAAAATGAAGGTATAAAATGATAAGATCACGTGCCAACCACATTTATACACAATGCCAAACAAACCAATAAATTAAACCATCAAAACACTCTTTGCTCTCAGATCTTCATTGTTGTCTACACTCTATAGCTCGTAATCCTTCTTGCTGCTCATTAATCTGTTTCATCACTATATTTAACACAATCATTCAAGATTGTTCCAATTTATAATTGTCAGGCATCTTGTTTACTCCATAAAAATATCCCAATTTACTAGGTATTTGTTCATATTTATTTACCGTGAATAGTGTGTTGTAAAAAGTGGTTTGAAGATTTGGATTGTGGTTAATGGTATGTGATAATTTATGGATGTATATGTATGATCTTGTGCTATACAAAACATTGTTTATTTTGATGCAAGAAAAATAGATGTAAAAATTCTAGAGTAGAATTAGGAACATATGATTGTTGACACCATTGTTGATGGTAAGTCCTCATCTTTCTTTCTTAAAAAAAAAAAAAAAAAAAAAAAAAAAAAAAAAAAAAAATGAATCTCTAGTATAAGGACCGAGTGGATTTTGGTAATGGGGACATACTTCTATTTATTAATTTATCAATTTTCTTTTTCTCATACGACAATTTTTTTTCCCCACATTTCTCGAGTCAAATCTCTGTTGTTACCGAACAATATAATTCAACAAAATTCTCTACTGATTTCTATTCTCTGAATTTCTATTCTCTACTACATTTCATTTCTCTGAAATTCTAAGGGCATGTTTGGTCGGAGAAAATGAGCTTAAAGAAATAGAAATGAATTCATTTCCTTTGTTTGGTAGTTAGTGAAATAAAAAAGTGGAGATTTGCAATTCTTAAAGTGTTTAGTTTATGTGCAAATTCAAGGAATTGAATTCCTCTAATTTATGAGTGGAAACCAATTCTTAGCATTGGAAAGTAATTTTTTAGAGAAAAATAATAATAATAATAATAATAATAATAATAATAATAATAATAATAATAATAATAAAATAATAATAAATAATAAATAATAAAATAATAATAATAATAATTATTAATAATAATAAAATAATAATAATAATAAATTAAAATAATAAATAATAATAATAAATAATAAATAATAATAATAATAATAAAAAGTGGAGATTTCAATAAAGTGATGATTATAATAATAAAATAAAAAATAATAATAATAATAATAATAATAATAATAATAATAATTTTTACTAATTTCTTAAATCAATTCTCTGGTGTTACCAAACACAAGAATTTTTACTGAATTTATGTGGAATTCATTTCTGAGAATTTGATTTCTGCGCTTCATTTCATTTATCTGAATTTCACCCTACCAAACATACCAGGCCTAAACTAAAAGCATTGGTTGTTAGAACTAGAAAATGGTGTTGAGAAAAACTGAAAATGCAAACAATAAATGGCAGGTTCATGGTAAGGGACTATTTTTATGTTATTTTGCTTTTAAATTTTTTATTTTAAGTATTAAATATTGTATTGTCGCACTTCATTGCCTAAGAGCGCAGGGACTCATAACGCCCAAGCTGTGTTATTGCCTAGCTGGCAAGCCAACAACGGCGTTTCCACCGTTTCACCACTTCCTCCTCCCAAACGTTGCTGCAACGTTGTAACGCAAGTTATGATATTAACGTGCGTTGTAACGCAAGGAACAAAAGGAAAAACTTACAAACACCCCCTTGCATTAATATAGCCGTTGGGCGAGGATGAAAATGAAAAAAAAATTGAAAGTTACCGTTTGTATTAACAATGGTTGTATTTTTCAAAAAAAAAAATTTTCAAACCCTTATAAATACCTCAAATATACTTATGTTATTCACACAAAAAAAGAAAAAATAACACAATGGCTTATAACAAACTCCCTCATACCGTCGAACAATTGCAAAAGTGGGTCAAAAACCAAGCCGACAAGGACGACACGGCTGGTCAAGAAGCTATTCTCGAAGTTAGTAGCAGGTTTGAGCTCGCAAAGGCACTCAAACAACGAATGAGAACACGATACACAGAGTGTGATCACATGTCTGACGAAAGAAAATTTGTGATCGATTCTTTTTTGTACGATGAATTTCAAAAAGATCATGCCGTTGTTGAGGCATTGCGGGGGTGTGTGAGTCAGATACATGCCCAAAAAGCGAACAAGATTCGTTGGAGTTATGAAGAAAATGTTGAAGCTGCTATGGTTGAGCAGCAGCAGCAGAAACAACAACAACAACAACAACAATTTGTGCAAGGTGCATCAAGTTCATCTGCACCAACAGTTGTTGATCAACAACAACAGATGCCTCATTTGGATAGCTTTCATCTAAGTTTTGAGGAAAATGTGGCAGCTGATGATGGTGGTTGGAACTCTGACAGGGAGCGGGAGTTGAGTAGGTTGGGAGATCAGTTATTTCAAGAGAAGTTTGCGAGGTTTTCTGCGTATGAGGACGGTTACGACTCAAACAACTCTCAAACCTGGGATCACCCGGACTACAACTGAAGTTAGGTTTATGTGATGTTTTAATTAAGTATTTATGTAACGTTTAAGTATTTCTGTTTAGTATGTTTCTTCTAAATAAATTTATTTCCTTAAATTAACATTACAACACAATACGAAAACAATACATAAAACACAAATGACATATACGATACGAAACAAGACATACAACACAAATGACAGATACGATACGAAACAAGACATACAACACCGTTAGGTATTTTATTCGGCCCATCTGCGGTGGGTTCTCAAAACCTCCCATGCGTGAACATATTTGAAGCTTTTCCCATCATAGCGATCTTCATAAGTTCTCATTGCATTCGTGAGACAAACATTGTGATCGTCATAGGTTGTTCGCCGCAAGTGTTGGTAAATACCATTGAATACAACACATTCACAGTTGAGTCTGCTCCACTTACTCATGACCATATCTCTGTTTCGATTGACACCGTTAGTACGATCGTTGAAAATGGCTACAACCCGGTGCCAAAAAGACATTGCATTGTGGATGACATGATCTTCATGAACTGCAATCCAAGCTTGAGCTAGCAAGATTTCTTTTTCGACTGACCCACGATTAGCCATTTCAAATGTTTCAAGTTTGAAAAAAAATTGTAAATGGGTATGCTATTTATAGCCGTTTAAAACAATAGGAGCGGGATATATTTGAAATTTAAATTCAAATAGGAGCGGGATATATTTAAAATTCAAATTTAAATCGGAGTGGGATATATTTAAAATTCAAATTCAAACGGAAGCGGGATATATTTAAAATTCAAATTTTAATAATATAATGTTTGAATGTTTAATAAATGAATTTGTTGAGGGTAGAATTTGTAAATTGTAAAAAGTGATGTTATTTGGTGTTATGATTTTCTGATGTTTTTTGGTGTTATGTTATTTGGTGCTGAGATAATGTGGCGCTGACGTGGCATGGCGTTATTTCATAACTTATGTTATGATTCCCCATACTCTAAGGAGGGTTTATTACAGTACTTATTTAACAAGAAACAATAGAGTTTTGGCTCATCAAATCTACTAATGAACTCTAATACCCATAATGGAAGATGGTGCTTATTCAAGATGAAAGTCATTTAAAGCACTCAAATTGCTTTGTCAAGTGGTAATGTGTTTATATGTAAACTCGTAGCTTGTGGGTTTCTTCAAATTAATGTGTTCTTTGATTTTTCATGTGTTTTTTTTAAGTTTAATCTATTTTAGGAGTAAATATATGTTATATTTCAATCGTCTAATGTCAGTTCTCATGAGTGTTTTTATATCCATCTTTTTGAGAAAAAAATGACTTAATTTGTAGTTGCTAAAGTACTAGCAACAAGTTACATATATCTTTATACATATACAAATTACTCCTTTATCATGACAATTTTATAACTATGTGAGATGGATAAATTATATCTATAGACATCTCTTGGTCAATGGTTTGTGTTGTGGAGGAATTGATACGATCGTAAAAGATTTGGACTTGGAGCCAAAGGTCTATGCCATGATAAAGGACTTTTTGGAGTAAGTCCTTGAATCGAGTCCATGCCTCGTAGAGGGTTTCGCCTTGACGTTGTTGGAACATCAAGATGTCATTCCTTAGCTTGGTAGTTCTTCCCGGTGGGAAAACTGAGCAAAGAAATGCGTGGTGAGATCATCCCAAGAGGTAATGGATCCTGCGGGTAGACGCTCAAGCTATTGACTAGCCTGGTCTCACAGAGAGAATTGGAAGAGACGCAATCAGGACGTCTCTCGAGTGGCAACATCAAGGTCTATGGAATCTACGATTTTGAGGAAATCCTTGAGATGTTGATTTGGATCTTCGGAACGAAGTCCATGGAATGCACATCCGCTTTGCACCAATCGGATGGTGTCGGATCGCAAGGGAGTGACATTGGCTCCTTGGGCGAGCTCAATGGTGTTTCGATAGCCTTGGTAGCTAGGTCGGGAATACTCTCCCAATGTGTGTGCTCTAGGAAGTGGGTTTTGTTGTGGTGGGGCGTTGGGATCAAGGATATTACCACCTTTCATGACGTCGGATGGTAATGGTTACGAACAAAAAGACAAAGAAATAAGATAGACTAAAGAAGACCTATAAAAAGAAAATAAAAATCTTACTATAAATGAATCTAGTAAGTATACCTAATGAAAAGAAATCTCAACCTAAGCAATAACTAATCCCCAGGCAGTGGTGCCAAAAACTTGATGCGTGGGGTTGCGGCCTACGCAAAAGGTTTTACCTCTCGAGGGATCTCGAGAAGCTTACACCCCCCACCAGGCAGTGTACCTGACCGTTGTAGTATAGTAAAGTGGCAAGTACCGGGGGATTGATCGTTCTACTTCGGGAATAGTGTTCGTTAGGATTGAAACTAATTCTAACTAGGTCTAGAGGTGAGGGATAATTCTTTTTGTATTTTTATATTTTTTTTAAAGCAAATTAAAATCTCGGGTATTGGAGGAGTGGGCGGAATTAGTTGCTAGTCAACTAACCTAAATTAACTACAAACGCAAATAAAATAAAATAAACGAAAAGTAAATGTGGTGGAAACCTTATATGAGAGAAAATGTGTTTATTTAGGTTTCACTACTCCCTAGCTATCTTTTACTAGTTGATTAGCTTGTTACAATTGCGTGGATGACGGGTTATATTCTTTAATACTAGTCGTAGGGGTGTGCACGATCTTCCCTAACTCTATAAGCTTCTAACTCAATCCTATGTCGAGCCGACTACTAGCTCCTAACATGGTATCCCGAATAGTTACTTATGCATTAAATATAACCAAATAATCATAGTGCACATCTGATTCATGTTTCTTAAGACGTTTAAGCATGTTACCAATTGGAAGTCTGCCAGTTTTCTTAAGCCTAACATCGATATCATTCATCCATTACAATTAATAACAGACAACCAACTAATAATTAATAGCTAGGTTTCATTACATCTAAGCAAACACAAGAAAAACCTATCCTAGCATGTTAATGTAAAGACAAGCGTAAGATAAAATCAAACAACACATAAACATATTGAATGATTAATGGAAGACTTATCTTTAATTAAGCATGGATGAATCAAGGGTGGAAAACCCTTAAAAAGTACAGAAAAATCGTGGCTAGGGTTTAACCCTAAGTTCTCCCAAAAGTTGCACACTAATTAATGAGATTAAGAAAAATATTTATAGATTTTACAACCTGACGGCGTCACGTTTTAATTATGACGCCGTCAACTCGCCGCCAAAGATGCCATCGTATTGCCTAGATCCACTTCTGACGCTGTCACCTTATAATCTTTCTGGGCCGTCTCCTTTTGTAGTTACACGTGACGGCCTTGGCGACACTAAAGGGTGATGCCGTCACATGTCCTTCACAAATCTTTCTGGCGTGTCACGTGTATTTATCAAATCCACCTCTTTTGCCATTCCTGACGCTGTCACCTCCATAGTGTGACGCCGTCACTCTTTGTTCCCAGCTTAATTTTTGGAGACTTTGTCGTTTTCTTCACTTTTCGCTCCAAAAACGTCCAAAATGCTTCATTTTCTAGATTTTCACTTCAAAGAACCTAAAATGACAAAATGAACGATTTAGGACAATATTTGATCAAGTAAATACGATTTTGGGCTTAAATGACCCCTAAAAAGCGGTACACTTTTCGCCTCATCAATACTACATGCTAAATTGCCTCAAAGAGTTGAACTTGCTTGAAATCAAACCCAAAAACACAACCTTTCTTCAATTTTCTACCAAAAACCCATTTCTGGCAAACTGGAAATCACCATATGGGCGGCCCACTTAATTATATAAGGCGGCCCCCTTAATCATTAAGGGGACCGGCCCATAATTAAGGGGACCGGCCATCTGATGGTCGAGTTTACATAATCTTTTCTGATTTTTAGCCCATTTCATCATACATTTCCCAAAATTCACAAACATATTTTGTCCTAATCTTCCAAACAACCATTACCCATCCATAATCACACAAATCTCACACTATAAATACCCCACTCTTCAAACTCTCCATTCACATATCATCATGACCTCTCCAAACAAACCAGAACCAAAAGCCTCAAGGCTAGTAAGGATGACGGAAAAACCCGTTTGGCGAAGAAAAAGCCTTCGAAACAAATCCATCATAACCAATGAAGTTGATAATCACTCAACACCTCCAACTTCTTACTTCCCCAACTTCACTCCAAACCCAAAAGGACATTCCTTTGATCCTCTTTACAAACCATACAACATTGGCCAAACATCCACCTTCATTCCAAACTACACATCTCAATCCCAAACCACCTACAATGATCCCTATAAGTCTGGTCAACCATCAAACTACACTTCCAACAATCTCAATTCCAACTACACAACCCCAATTCATTTATATCAACCAAATGATTCACTCCACATTGCCACAGAAAAGCAAATATTCCGTGAAGAAATAAACCAAATCCATGATCTAAGTGATCTCTTTGTTATGTACCTTGCACAACGCAACAAAGGGCAACCTCCATCATCACCCTATGCAAATTGCTTACCCCACTCTCTCAACTTAGATCAAATTATAAACCACACTCACTTTTGCCCTTGTTGCATCTTTCTCCAAAAAAAATTCCTCTACTTGAGTGAAGATATCTCTTGGATTGAATATCTTATCACTCGTCCTCACCCATTACCTCCCGTAACACGATACAACATCGTTAGATCCACCTCTTCCGCTCAATACCCTTCTCCATCAAACAACTAAGCTTTTTGCTTATCATCCTCACAAACAAATAAACCCATTTAACCATGTGTTTCAAGCAAGCCCAAGAGCTCTCTTTGGGAATTTAGGATTCTTCTGTTTCTTTTATTATAATCAATATGCTTCAAGCATATTGAATGTTGTAATGATGATCATTTCTATGACCATCTTAAATGCTTGAATGAATCTTTATATGTTTACTTTATTTTTGCTTTACATATATATGTCTTGTATGCTTCACATATTTTTTGTAGCCAAGCATTCCATAGCTCGTTTCCTTGGTGCCCTCAATTAAGGGGGAGCACACATCACGGGGGAGCTCTCTACCCATCTAACTTCATTAATGAAGATAATTGGCATAACCTTTTTGATTCTACAAAAAGGGGGATAAGTAAATATAAACTCACTTAATACTTGTCTAAAACAAGTTTTTAGTCTTCATGAGTTTAAAGTTTTGTAATCATCAAAAAGGGGGAGATTGTTGATATAAATAGTGTCTAAAAGCATTATTAACATTCATTGATATCTCTATGTTTTGATAATCACAAAACGTAAATCCATTGAACTAAAAATCATGTCGTAAACAAGTATTTAGCGATTTATATTCACTTTGCATCCAAATCGCTTAAGGTATGAATAAACAAAATGTTTGTTGCATTCTATGATCAAAGGAACATTTTTCTTAAACACTTGATTTTTATCAAATGTCACTAAACATATTATATCTTTTACAAAATCATTTTTGGAAATAAAAGAATATGTTTAAATCATTATATATATATATATATATATATATATATATATATATATATATATATATATATATATATATATATATATATATATATTCAAATTTCCAATCAAAAAGGGCAAATTCTCTCCAGAAAAACCTTCCCCAGAAAAGGACAAAAATACCCAATTACAAAAAGAGGGAGAAGTCAATATAAACTCACTAAATACTTGTCCAAAAACAAATTTTTGGATTTCATGAGTTTAAGGTTTTGTAATCATCAAAAAGGGGGAGATTGTTGATATAAATAGTGCCTAAAAACATTATTAACATTCATTGATATCTCTATGTTTTGATAATCACAAAACGTAAATCCATTGAACTAAAAATCATGTCGTAAACAAGTATTTAGTGATTTATATTAACTTTGCATTTAAATCACTTAAGGTATGAATAAAAAAAATGTCTATTGCATTCTATGATCAGAGGAACATTTTCTTAAACACTAGAATTTTTATAAGATGTCACAAAACATTTTATATCTTTTACAAAAAACATTTTTGGAATTAAAAGAATATGTTTAAATCATTATAAATATATAAATTCAAATTTTCAACAAAAAATGGCAAAAATGGTCAAGAAAAACCTTCCCCACAAAATGACAAAACTGGGCACGGATATAAGGGGCGGCCCTCTTAATTATTAAGGGGACCGGCCCCTCAATTAAAAGGACCGGCCACACTCCTGCACAGTATTTTTCCCCTATAAATACTGGTCTTTCTCTGAATTTTTTCCCCACCTTTTGCACTCTAAACTTTGTGATCTAAATCTCCATTCCTAATCTCTTAAATCATTTGATCATAAATTCATAAGCTTTTGTTTCCAAGTGATTCAAGCTTCAACATTTCAAATGCAAGAGAAGAATACTTATATCCTTCAAGACAAGAAGTATTACAACTTAGTGTGCTCTCTACATCTAAGTTGATTGTGAATCATCCTTTGTATATCATTTATCTAGTTGTGCATAAGTTGTGAACATTTGTTAGATAGTTGTATAGATAAGAAATTAGGCTAGTAAGGTGTGAAGATAGAATAGTTGTGAAGAGATTGTAGTGTGCAATTAAGTAAGTGTTTAGGTGTGAAGAAGTAGTGGTGTGATTAAGTAGTGTTTAGGTGTGAAGAAGTTGTGAAGTAGTTGTGAAGAAGGTGTGAAAAAGTTGTGGTGTGATAAGTGGTATGTAAGGTTTTCTCCGCCATAAGCGAGCTTGTTGACATAGTGAAGAAAACTCTCGAGTTAGGTGCTCGGAGAGTGGAGTAGGGCAAGGAAGGTGTCCTTGTAGCCGAACCACTATAAATCTCTTGTCTCGCGGTTGAATGAAGATGCATCCATTTTTGTAGGTGCATCTAGAATGTGTGGTTGTGATTACTTCTTATCCTTCTTATTTTTATTATTCTTCTTATTTGATCCAAACTCTTAGCTTATATACATATATACTTGTTCATATTGTGCAAGATCAGATTTCACACAAACTCGAATCAACATTTTTGAAACAAAGTTTTTATAAAACAAAAACTATTCAACCCCTTTTAGTTTTTCACAATCACTAAACTCAATTTCGTGAACATAGTACATAAAAGATTACGTTTGGTTTCGTTTGCTTGGATCACAAATAAATGTTCGAAATCGCGACCCCTTTGGTATGGTTGCATCACTTATCCAAAGTGTGTTTGTAACCTTACAATGTAAAATTCCTTTGTTCTCGCTTTTTGCTAGACTTTATTTAACAAAATTGAACTATCAGATAAAATTAAGAAAATTACGTTGTGCATGTGCACGATTAACCAGAAAGTTAAGGGTCTGTTTGTTTAGAGGGTATGGAATGAGATGAATGCAATGACTCCCGGTTAAGAACGTTTGGTATGTAAAATATTAAATCTGTAAAATATTAAATCATAGTGTTTCAAAATGTGTCAGTAGACCCATAGACTCATTCCATGAGAGATTGGGTGGTATGAGTATTTATTTCATTTTTCCTTCTCTCTCATCTTTTGTTTCTTCTAAAATTTTCAGCTTAATCTTTCTCATCCAATTTCTAGTTTTTGTTATACGGAATAATTCAAACAACTTTTTTTTTTTTTTCCATTGCTAAATGTTGTTTTTGATATATATAGAGCCATTGAGGTTTATTTTATTTGTTTCTCTTGTCAGCACCCTTGTTCGTGCTTGTTACAGCAACGAAGTTACTCATGGTCATCATCAAAGACTATTTGATGTTGTCACCGTCATCGGACCTGCTTTCTCGTCCTCGAGCCTTCTAGATGGATAGCGAAGATTGTGACATAGAAGGTTTACATATATGGAGAGCATGACAGAGATGGTTACAAATATGGAGAGCACGATCCTTCTTGAATGGATTAAACTTTTTTTTATATACAAATCATTTGCCATTTTTTTTTTTTTTTTTTTTTTTTTTTTTTTTTTTTTTTAACAATTTAAATGATGAAAAGAATGTGATATTGGTTAAAAAGTTATTCCCATAATCGATCTAAACAACAATCTTGGAAATGATATATTCATTGTCATTCCGCCCCATACCAATACTGATACCCATTATGATTCATGACAACAAACCAAACGCCCCCTAAAATCTTAAATATCTATTTTTTGTAGTTTTAAACAGGGCCTGCATTACATTAAATTATCCATAAGTTAAAACAATAAAATCAATACACAAATGTTACAACATTACCAAAATTTAATGCTTTCATGATCGTACTAACACATGAGAGGTTTGAGCACATGACCTAAAACCAACGTTTTGAAAACCGGGT
This sequence comes from Artemisia argyi, assembly GCA_030686995.1. Classification (NCBI taxonomy): domain Eukaryota; kingdom Viridiplantae; phylum Streptophyta; class Magnoliopsida; order Asterales; family Asteraceae; genus Artemisia; species Artemisia argyi. The sequence goes on from CM060680.1 coordinate 183,858,257, forward strand.
TCGAAATCGACCCGGTCGAGTCACCGGGCATCGGGTCAACCGGTTCGACCGGTTGGACCGCCGGGTCAACCCGATTTTCACTTTATTATTATTTTATTTTTTTGACCGGGTCAACCGGTTCAACCGTCGGGTCGACCACCTGGTCAACCCGGGTTTTTATTAAAGTATTTTGAAAAAATAAAACCCGGCCGGGTTTCGAGAACCGGGTTGACCCGGGTCACTCAAAATCCGGCGGGTCAAACCGGTTAACCCGGTTTTAGAAACCCGGGTTGTTTTGACCCGTTTTTTCGGCCGGAACCGGTCGAACCGGTTAACCCGGCCGGGTCGACCCGGGTTTCAAAACCTTGCCTAAAACTTGCATGTTTACTACACTATTTTCATATTTACCCAAGAACTTTACATTTGAAAATACCGTTAATGTTTAAACATAAATATTGCTCATTTCTCAATTAATATAAACATTGAAACTTAGCTTATCAAGATAATAAACAAGTATCAAATAAAACATGATGTTGGATGTTTATTAACTACGAGGCTTAAGAATCTTAAAAAGTGTGTTGTTGCTCAAATGATTTACCTTGTATGAATGATATTGTGAGAAAATAAGGCTTGCTTCTCATAAGAATCCTGCAAAATATAAATCACAAAGAAGCAAACCACAATCTCCAAAAAAAAGTAAAAGACATATTACTCCATAATAAAAATTCTTACAACAACGTATGTCCTGTAAAAATTGATCATCAACATATGTTATATGCATGTAAACAATGAAATTCAAAAGCATTATCTAATAATACTAATGAAAGACAATCCAAACCAATCTCAAAATTTACTGTGCATCATTTAAAATTGATTTTGATAAAACATAAAATAAATGTATATTACCATTTTTATTCATCGAAACATGGAAGGAAAAGAAGGAAAACAAAGCAAAACACAAATGGAATGATGGACAATTCGTTAACACAAAAGTCTATTGTATAAACAATATTATTTCTCTCTTTAAAAAAACAAAATCTCAACACAAAAATGAGTCAATGAAGGGTTTAGGAAGAACAATTTTAGCAGTGACTTGGTAGAACTGTTAGGGGAGGTGGCAAAGACATGCAAAAGTCACAAAAGATAAATTTAGGAAGCCTAACAAGGGTATTTGATGCATGGTTACTATCTTTTTATAGTTTTGTTATTATTAAATGCATAGTTTGTTGTATATTTAGAAGTTGATGTTTGTTTTAATATAAAACAAGAAAGATAAAGTGATATAATTAGTGTTAATATTTGTTTGGTAGTGTTTTATTAGCAAAAATACAAACATAAACTTCACCAAATATGTATTTAAGTTTTTTAATCAATACACATGTTTACTTTTAGCTTTTAAATCATGTTTAGCTATTTTATAAGAAATAAATAAAAACAACAGTTTCTAAGTTAGTTTCTAGAACTAAATTAAAAAATAAAAAATGTTTAGCTTCACTTTCATATCGTAATTTGCCATGAATGTATATTGCAATTTAGGAGGTAAAAGTAAGAGCAATCAATATGATAAACCTTTTACAAATTTGTTTATACAATAACACATTAATAATTTTTAGACCTTTCGACTATTTAAACTTACATTCACTATACTATAACTTTTACAACTTTATAAAATGTTTTATTTGACAAATGCATTAATGTATTGAATACATAAAGAGGTTCAAAAATTAGGACCTCTTCATGCCACATAAATATGAAATGCGTCTCCACTATGATTGAAATGAAATATAAAACTTTTTTTTTTTTTTTTTTTTTTTTTTTTTTTTAGACCTTTTCATGATGCAACATAATCAAGATCCCAAAATCCATAAACATAATCTGACTCAAGACTCATTTACCAAATAAAATAAAATCATAAGATGAAATTTAAGACAACATTCAAAGTCACATTCTAATGTGTTAGCGAGGTGACACTTAAATAACTGACACGAATGTGGATTTGTTTGTTTACCTTAAACGAATAAACATTCTACCACTGTAGCTTCGGATCACCCTCAAAGAACCATACCGAAAATGAAATAGTGACAGGCAAAAATCCTTTGGTGCACTATTGAAAATGTGGTATGCTTCCAATGCATGTGTTAGCTTCAACCAAAAATGCAGTGTGGATCTCATATTTGTGATGTATTAAAAGGTTCGAATCTGGTGATTAAATGTTGATGTACTAAAGGGGCGGCTCATATCAAAAGGTATAGATACCGATATCCTGTTTTGAGTCATGTATAGTTGATTGAGATTATAATAGAGACAATGCAATGAGACGAGGTATGCACATCAGTATGCACCCCGAAATCTTTGCATGTACCACGAAAACTTAACATCTCGATTATTGCTAATCGATCTGCTATCAAGGATAGAATATCAGTCGGAAGTTCGATTTATTACAAGTGAATTAAATTAAGGCTCAAAGGTTAAAAATAACTTTTTGTCGGAAGTTCGATTATTACAAATGAATTAAATTTAGGCGTTAAAGGAATTTCGGTTGTTACAAATGAATTAAAGTAAAGCGTTTAAAATAGTAAGACAATAGAAGATTAAACGTAACTTAATAATAATCTTGAATTGTTTTACTAATACTTTAAGTTGCCTCGTGTTTCACCTCCGATGTGTGGGACAAAATCAAAAGTCAAAACAATTTCTATTTCAAGACTTCTTATTCCAAGTACTACCATTTGGGACACGTAGCTTGTTGCAAATCTCTAGTAAAAAACAACGCAAACTCACAAACTACACTTATTTCATTGACCTCTTCAACCCGATATTTATTTTTGTTTGTTCGAATATGATGTGATTTAGTGATACATATAGCTAGATCATGATATTTTGCCTATAGGCGTGAAAGAATTTTTGACTCGTTAAAAAAGAGTAGAAAGTCCAAGTTTTGACAATTATTAATGTTTAATTTTGGCAGTTAAATGAGATTCACTAAAAAAAAAAACAAAAGGCTGATAGTACACATTTATTTCTCCACACTTAAATAAATGTGTAGAATTTTATGTTTTTTCCACAGTGATGATGAACATATAAAAAATTAAGCACACTTAATTACAAGTGTGGATAATAAATTATACACACACAGTTACGCGAGTTTTTTTTTTCTACAAAAAATATACACTCACAAAGTCCACACAATATGCCTTAGGCAAATTTTTAAAAACCAATCAAACAAAATTACACAAACAAAAGTGTGGACTTTCATTTGAAGTTACACTTTTTATCCTTCTAATATATACACCTTACATATATAATCCATTATTTTAACCAACATATCACTTTCACAAAATTCTTTTTTTAAACAATAATAAAAATATCACCTCTCAAACAAAATTCTTTTTTTTAACAATATATAAAAAATCACTACCTCTCAAACCACCTTCACTTTAGAGCATCTTTAGTGGTAACGCAACACATGCGTTAAAGTGAAAATATGGTGCATTTAACGCACGTTAAATTGAGTTAACCATTGCGTGCTTCCACGTTAAGGTGGCGTTAACGTGGGACGTTAAGCCCTTAACATTGCGTTAACATGCAACTTTAGTAAAAAAAACAAAAGTTTCACTTTCCCCCCTAAATGAAGGAGTGTTTTTGTAAATTGTTGTTGAGTTAAGGTTAAGTTATTGTTGTGGGTCTTTTTTTTTTAGTTAAGGTTAAAGTGGTAAAGCTGATGTAGCGCTGACGTGACACTGAGTTATAACTTAACTCAAGTTACGACTGCACATGCTCTTATAAAACCAACTTATCACTACACCTTACATATATAGTCCATTATTTTAACCAAATTATCACTTTTACAAAATTCTTTTTTTAAACAATAAAAATATCACCTCTCAAACAAAATTCTTTTTTTAAACAATATATAAAAAATCACTACCTCTCAAACCACTTTCACTTTATAAAAAATAACTAAATGAATGAATGAGGTAACTGACCTCTCAATCACTCAATTCACATATTCACTTTCACCTCTCAATCACTCAATTCACATATTCACTTTTACATCTTCGTTAATTCGGTTAGGGTTTTTAAGAATTTGGACGATTTGAAGGAACGGTTAGCTTATTTGATGATTGAAGGAATCGTTAGCTTATTTGATTATTGAAGGAATGGTTAGCTCATTTTATGCGATTTAAAGGTTATTGCTTATTTCAATAAAATGTTTTACTGCTTAATTTCATTACTTAATTTTATTGCTTATTGCTTATAAACTGAATAATGTGTAACTGTTTTAATTTATAACTGTTATTGAGATGTGTGCGCCTTTGGTTTTAATGTCTTATAAGCTGTTTAGGACCGTGTTTGGGGTTTCGTTAGTTGTCAGGGATTTAATTGGCAGTTACATAGCGTTATCGTGGCCTGCGCCATATGTGCAGCCAAAACAAGCGTTATAAGATAAATAAAAGGTGAAGCGATGTGTGCACCTTTGGTTCTAATGTCTTATAAGCTGTTTAGGACCGTGTTTGGGGTTTCGTTAGTCGTTTGGGTTTTTTGAGTAATTTTGAGGAGGTTTTGACATACGACATTAGTTGATAAGCTTTATTTTTTTTAAGGGAAAATGATTAAAAAATGCATCGAACTTGACACTTTTTGCGATTGTGTGTAGCCAATTATTTTTGTTTTCATTGTAACACAAAACTTTTGAATTTTTGTCATTGTATGTACTATTTCCAGCGTGTCCCAACACGTGGACTGCCAACTCATTCGGGTGTTACACATCAACTGCCAACTCATTTCATGACTATTACTTTTTAGGGATAATAACAAAAAAATGCATCGAACTTGACTTCTTTTGTCATTGTATCACAAACCTTTTGAATTTCTATTATTGTATGTATCCAGTCAAGCTAAATTTGGCATCGTTAGTCCTTTATACTAACGGCCGTTAGTACATAACTAAAATTCTGTTTTCTTACATTTTCATCCTTTTTTATACGTTTCCGTTCATTTTCTTATGTTTTCATCCTGATGTGCTCACGGTGTGTACAAGTTTTAAAATTTATAAACACGCTTATCTGATTATCTTTTTAACACATACGAGCAAGTATACTCGTCCGTTTTAGTAAAGGTGGGTAAGTCGAGATCGTCCCAAGAGATTTGTTTATCAAAGTATTAGAAAACTAGTTTGTATAAAAAGGGTTGTCAATCCTTATTAACTAAAATCCAAATCTTTTAAATAACAATATTATCTAAACATATACTTGTGTGAGATTCTATAATCAATCATTTGGAGTATTCATGTTAAGCTTGGTGTAAACTTGTTATGATACACAACTTTTATATGAATGACCAACAATCAATGGTTTTATCATGTTAAATCATTACTAGAATTCAATCATCTAGTTACTTCCTTTCGGCCTAAGACAACTAGAACAATAATTCTGTACCACCCCCATTTTTAAAGTTTGTCGCAGCGTAAAGTTTATTTGGGTGTTACGGTGAGGATCGAGGTTTTAACAAATAAAACGGTTTGAAAGAAATATCTTGAAAATCATTTGTCATTTAAATAATAATTTTTATAAAAGATGAACCATTTGATTTAAAATATTATGAAAAGATATAAAGGCTTGTAAAATGACAAATTTGATTTTTACACCCTTTTAATTTATCAGAGTAATAAATGTCCACTCCGTGTCTTGTCCTGCTCCATTCAATTACCTGAGATACACATGCTTAAAAGTGTCAACACAAAGGTTGGTGAGTTCATAGAGTTTTAGGAAAAACCCTTTATTTTGTTAGATTTCAGAAATATTTTGTATTAATAAAATACAAACAGAAATGAAACAAGTATCGAATATAATCACAAATAAATCATATAAATATTCAATCATTTTCAATAAAGAATCAATAATCTTAACATGAGCTGAAAACTCATGATACTAAATCGATCAGATAAACAATTCACATATGGGCGAACCTATACAGCTGTATCTAAATATATATGTTGAATACATATATATACTATTCCTTTATAGATATTGCACCAAGCCTCATGACACGCAAGACGTTAACAGAAGGGGTGTTCTATCAAATCAATGACAGATTTTGCCCTCGATTCGTAGGTGATTTGCCAATTCCTACTGAATCTCAAATATAGTGTATCACGACTAATACGACTAACCACATGCATAATGGCATTCCGTCAAGTATTAGTGGGATCGGAGGTCAATCCAAACAGGTTTCGAATCTGTTCACTATATTCGCGCTCACGTTACGGTGATTAATGGCTCATGATTGAGGGACTATATGGCGATAAGCTAACTTAGGCAATATCAAGGACTTATGGGCTCATTTAGCATAACATCATGAAATCAAGTATCGTATTACAGGGATCAATTTGAAAACAGTATCATTTGAGTATCAGAAATTCAGTTTGAAAATAGTATCACTTGAGTATCAGAAATTCAGTTTGAAAATATTATCATTTGAGTATCAGAAATTCAATTTGAAAATAGTATCGCTTGAGTATCAGAAATTCAGTTTGAAAATATTATCATTTGAGTATCAGAAATTCAATTTGAAAATAGTATCGCTTGAGTATCAGAAATTCAGTTTGAAAATATTATCATTTGAGTATCAGAAATTCAATTTGAAAATAGTATCGCTTGAGTATCAGAAATTCAATTTGAAAATATTATCATTTGAGTATCATAAATTCAATTTGAAAATAGTATCGCTTGAGTATCAGAAATTCAATTTGAAAATATCATCTTTTGAGTATCAGAAATTCAGTTTGAATATATCGCCAGTAACACATTTATATCACATATCACAATAATCGAATTGGGAACAATTTTCACATGAATATCAATATTTCAGTCAAATAATTCATCAATATAGATTTTTCACATACCACAATAATCACATTGGGAATATCAATATATTATAAATCACAAATTATATTATTTTAATATCAATTAGGAAATTGATTTGAATCATGTATTTTATTTTATTTCATATACTTATCAAGTTATCAAAGTATATGTAAGCATGTATCTCCCCCAATGAGTTAAAAACAATTATTTGAAATGGGGCTATGACTCACCTGGATTGATTTGGAAATGATGAAAAGTAAGATAGAATGAGGTTTATGGAAACGTCTTTAACACGGAACCTGATAAATATATTTATCAGAGAATATAACCAAATACTATTTGGTAAATACGAACGAATAACGAATAAACATTATTCGTTATGACGAATAGATGATGTGAAGTGAGATTTTTATGTCATGCATGATATGAAAATACTTTATTTAAAATATCCATCGTAGTTTTACCTTTTTAAATCGTAAGTAAAAATATTAACCTTTTAAGTATCGTTATAAATATACTTAACGTAAAAATAAATAATATATATATATAAAATGAAACGAAAATGCATATGACGTGAGGGTTGCCGTAAAATAGAAAATAAAATAAGAATGTCAAATAGATTAAGTGTAGTCCTTGTCCTTTTTCAAATTTTATAACTTTTATACTAACGGCGTTAGCGTCACACCGTTAGTCCTTTTTATATATATTTACAATTATAGTCCACTACATGTTCAATATTACAATCTAAGCTTGTAATAATATTATATTATCAATTTTTATCCTTTCTTTCTGTTTCTACATTTTTAGTCCTTAGTTTTCACAGTTTTCAAATTCAGTCCCTATACGTGTCGTCGCGTTACATTTTTAGTCCTATTTTTGCAAAAGTGATTATAAAAATTTTATAAAAATTTCCGTGGCTTCTTTTATTACTTTCTAGCTTATTTCAACTGCTTATTCCATAAAAAGCTTATTTTTCTATCTAATGGGCCTTAACTAAACATTATATAAGCCCATTTAAAATTTTAGAGGCGAGGGCATGAAAATTCTTTTGGGCTTGAACTTGGGCTTCCTTTATGATTCTAAAAATATATTTTATGGGCCCAGTGGGCTGTTAAAACGCAAAGTCTTGTTGGGCCTTGGTTAAGCCCACTCGACAAAACTTAAGGTTTTTATATAAGTTTTAATTTGAAAAATCTTGTTGGTGTCGATTTACTTTGGCTCGATTAGGGGGTCAAAACGTGAATATTTTTATAAGTCGTGTACATGAAACTAATAGTTTTCTAGGTGGTCTATTAGTACGTATAAAAATATTGGGTGCTTGTTACGTGAAATTGAAAGTTATACGTAGGTTTTGTGGAGTGTTTAGCTCGTTTTTATATTTTGAAAGTTATGAAATATTTACTAAGTATTCTTGGGTAATTTATACGTGTGACATGATTTGAATTGGTCTCGTTATATGCATGTAACATGAAAATAAAGGTGAAACAAGTGTGCTACGTGACTCCTAGGCCTACCAAGATAGAGGCTAGTCACGTTTCGTGTTCTAAAAATAAATAAGTACGTGTATATGTATACTAAAATGAAAGACGATGAAACAATATATATATAATGCATGACATATATTTAACGTAGGAAATGGATTGAGAAAGGTTGAAAACTACTTACAAACACCTTAAAGGTGATCAAAGTCGAGAGTGATAGGATAGAGCACAAGATTATCGCGTTTCCAATATATAACCCAAACGTTATATATATATTACAACCCGATTTCCTTTCTTGAGTCCAAGCTTATATACAATCGACTTATGAGTTTGTAGTAGTAGTTTTTAGAGCTGATGGGAGTATATGAAAGAGTATGGAAATGATATGGAGCTTAGTGCATGCATGGTCGTATATATGTATCAACTTGAAACGAATCGTGTGGTTTGGAAATTCATTCAAGAACACAAGGACGATGCATGTCAGTGAACTAGCTTCCTAAATGAGTTTTATATTGTTTGTGAGAGCACAAAAGAAGGAATATGTTTGTGGTGAGTCATGTATGCATGTCGACATAACCATATATGTATAAACAATTTACAAAATCGTTCATCACTCGTATATACCGGATCATATTGGACATTTGAGCATAAAATCATCTTAGAATCACTATTAGGATCATTTAGAAACAAACGAGGATTAAAACGGATAAGAATTGAATATTTCACGAATCATTTGGATCGATTAATAGCCAAACACTTTGCCTCGTAAAAACGTATCAAAACTCAACGTGTGAACTTGAGATTCAACACACTAATAGTTGGCTAGGAGTTTAACGAGATTGTGCAAAAAGATACAAGGGTCGTGTGTAAAAAATTAGGAATGAACGAGACGATTTGAAGTATGTTTAGTCGAGTAGTATTATTATTAGAAATGAATTTTTGGGTTTTGGGTGTGGGCCGGTTGGGCTTAGGGGAATTAAGGGCCTGATTTGGTTTAGTAATTAGTTTTATTAATTAGGTTTAGTTAAATAAATATTTTGTTAATTTTGTCGAGAACTTGTTTTGTCGTTTGACGAATTTGACAATATTGTAATCGTGTCCATTTCAATATACAAAGAAAATTTTAAATTTCCCCGTAAAAATGGTAATTACAATAATGACAAAGAATATTTATTAAATTAACCGAAGTTAATTATGTGAATTTTCGCGAGGTTTTACAGTACCCACATGTCCTTCTGAATTTCGTCCCGAAATTCAAATTTAATGTGATTACTTAAGTAAAGAATTTTTGAACAGAGGTTGTCGGGAGATTTTTATTCCTAAAACTACGGAAACAGGATTTAGTTAGATTTACTTGTACCCAACAAGATAAGGTAACTGAAGTATTTAAGGGTTGTGAATATTTGAAATTAGTGGTCATGAATAGTGAAATAACGGCTAGTAATAGTGCCCCAACGGTTGGGAATAGTGGCCAACGGTCACCTTCTAACCTATATATACCACTACCAATTTCCACTCCTTCCATTAATCACTTTTCTCTCATTTTCCATCAAAATGCCGCATCTCATAACTATCTTAGCGATTGTGTACGTCGTCCTTGCCGCTATCTACTTGGCGTACGTTCCGGATGAAGACTTTGGATTCTTGGTTGCGATCTTGATGTTTGTCGTACCCCTGACCATCCTTGCTATTACCGTCGACAAGATCTGGGGGTAAAATCTTAAGCTAGGGTTGTTTTGGATTAAGTTCTTGTTATGTTTTTATGTATTTGTAACGAATAATGAATAAAACTCGTTTTATTTTTAAGAATTTGTCTCATTATTATTTTTAATATTTGGTTTATATTTATTTTTCAGCATAATTAAAGTGATTCATCCTGTGGTGGCTCTTGCTATTGTTTTGTTGGTGGTAGTCTTATTTATTATCGCGGATCAACCTATTGAAGATTCTTTTGTTTGTATTGTAATAATTGTAACGATAGCACTTCCGATGCTAATTATTTGTTTATGTATTAACTTTTATGGATTTTAAATAAATATTTTTGTTATTGATGTCTTTTATTAGTTGTTGTGAATTATTGGTGTTTTTCTTAATTATACTTTTGTTGATTCCTATCATAATGGTGATGACATATGATAGTTATTTATTATGGGTTGTTCAATGTATTATGCACAATTTATTTTTGCATTTTTATCTTGCTTTTGAATGAAGATTGTTATTAAATTATTTGATAATATCATTGTTCCTTTCATAACATAATTCTTCTTAAATTATACATAGTTGATCAGGTTATGTATAATTGAGGACCAAATGATGTGATGTTTGGTTCAATCGTATATTTATATAAATTGTTTTAGATGGTGTTCAACGTGCTATTTTTATGATATAACACGTAATTTATTGTTGAAATAAAGTGGAAAATTTTAGGATTCATATTATAATTCAAAAATTTATGGAGTAATTATTGTATATTTGTTATTTGGTAGATGAGACAGAAATTTAAAATTAATTTATATTATCATTATTATGGAAATATTACAAGGGAGATTTTTCGATACAGTAGAAAGATTATTGTTTAAGTTACATCCATCGTAACTTGAAGTGAAATACAGGAAAGAAATACAACTTAGGAAATTTTAAACTAGATTTTATTTATCTCCAACAGGAATTTACTCATTTGTTCCAAATCTAGTTGCCATTTTCCTTGATACTATCAAGGTCTTTAAAGATTCTTCATTTTCTTGTAAAGGTCTTGGCTTTCCAATTAACATTGTAGTTTGGACATCGTTTCACATGATGACCATGTCCACCACATCCGTGACATACAATGGTTGTTGGTTGTACTTTCACTTCCTTAGTTCTGCAGCTAATTGTATGATGTCTTAATTTCTGACATTTCAAGCATCTAACCCTACATTTCCCGATGTGATGCAGGTTGCATTTTTGACACCAGGGTAGAGTTCCAAGATAACCACTTCCAGAAACAGGTGCGCCAAGACAATTTCTATTAGCTATCTGATTGATTCCCAGCTGATGTTGATACTTCATACGGTTTTCTAGATGTTTGCGATAACGATCTTGAGCATTGAAGATGTTGCAGTAGACGGGATTGACGGTTCCTGTGTCGGGTAGCTTCCTCTTCTGATTATTTCCATTTGGTAACATTCCATGCCTAATTCCTTGATGATGGTTGAGGGTAGGGTTGATCATTCCTTCTTGAATCTTTAAGTGAGGTGGTCTATAATTCATGAAATTTGCAGGGTTTTGATTACCAAGTATACCCGTCTCTCTTCTCGGATAAACTAAGGTAGTCCCTTCTAGTACCACCGACACTATGTCATTTACCAATTTCTGGATAGCTCCAGGAGTCATGGAAATTTCTGATGATGATTGATATGCATTGTTCATGTTGTCCATTTTCTGTAAACATAAATGAAACTCAACATTAGAATCCATATAATATCAGAAAATTTTAAATAATGAAGTTAATTATTTCATTTATAATAGACTGAATGGACTCCCTATTGTAATCTAATTTCAAGATGTCTTTGTTGTATCATTTTATTAATGATCAACTCTTGATATGGGATTACTAAGGGACAAACCGACTTGTCTATTTCCAATGAAGTTTAATTATGTTTTCTTCATTCTTTAATTCCACTTTCAAAAATTGGTATTTAGACAATTCTTAAAGTTTTAGGTTAATTATGAAATTTTTTTAGAAATCTTAATTATTTGTAAGAAATCTTACGGTAGATTTGAATAATATTACAGATGTAAACAGAATATTAATAACTTGATCGATTGTCTTTGCAAGATAAACGATACAAGATCTTTTATTAATACTTCATTGATCTGAATAGAATCATTTGGTTATTATAAATAACAAATGATGAGATTTTTGCATGAAATATGGGGATTCGTTACATGCATGATTTATACGGAAGAAAAGATTGATTCACAACATATATATATATAACAGAAATGATGTTATTATACAATATGTTTTGATTTCACGTTCTGAAGTTTCAGATTTATTGAACATTACAAGAAATATTAACCAAGTCTATTTGGTTTATTAGGAACAACAAGGGAAAACTTGTAACTTAAGATTAGTTACGTCTCTGATGTAAATATCTAATTTCTTTCTCAAGCTCAAGTTGTGCAGTTTCCATGTTTGAGAAACGTTCTTGACACATGTTCATTTGGTTTGCCAACATACTCTCTAATGCGGCAATCTTTTGACCCTGGTTTCTGGCTGCATCTCTGGCCATCCATAGGGTTCTCTCAATATCTTCAATTCTTACATGTGTTTGACCGTGTTCTCTTCTTGCACAACGAACCCTGGAGTCCAAACTTCCAAGTTTCTGGTTGGTGTTGTCCTTTATTTCATTAATCTTTATTCCTAACTCACATATTGTTCGCCTTTCAGCATCTGCCCTCTTGAACAAAGCGTCAAGGTTACGGTCGTACCATTCAAGTTGAGTTGGTCGTAACCCTTTTAGCTGTTCAGTGTGAGCATCCAATATGCCGGCATGTCGATAAATAAGATTCCATATTGATTCAGGAGTACTTATACCGTAGTCGGGAGAGTTAGGTGAAGATAAATTATTTGGAGAATTAGGTATTGTAGAATCTGAAGTATAAGGTAACGGAGAAATTGGTTCAACATTCGTCCATGATATCTCTTGGCTCGAACCTTGTCCAACTTCGAACGTTGCCTGGCCACCAATCAAATTTTCATATGATTCGGTAGCTCTCCGGATTCTTTGACGTAAAGGTGAACGAATAGGTGACGTCGGAGGTGATTTCGGATTGAGTTCTATATTAGGTTGGGATTTTATTATTTGTACGTAAGGATCTTCATTATTTGGAGAATTCTTATCGATTGACGAGGTATTAGTATTATGGAAAGTAGAATTGATATTCACGGGCGTTCCTGAAGACATGCTACAGTAGTAACCCAAGAATAATATTTTATGAGTATTTTGTATGTTAAAGATATAACAATACAGATGAAATAACAATTGTATATGAGTAACTATTAAGCATGTAAGATAATCTCAACAAATAAAGTATGGAGCATGACAGTCTGTAGACACGGAGGGCATAAAACATTATGGTGTAAAATCATTATTTTGAAAAATGAAGTTATAGTTTTAATGTTTGAAAACATTTAATTCTCTATAACTGTAGCTCTGATACCAATCTGTAACACCCCCATTTTTAAAGTTTGTCGCAGCGGAAAGTTTGTTTGGGTGTTACGGTGAGGATCGAGGTTTTAACAAATAAAACGGTTTGAAAGAAACATCTTGAAAATCATTTGTCATTTAAATAATAATTTTTATAAAAGATGAACCATTTGATTTAAAATATTATGAAAAGATATAAAGGCTTGTAAAATGACAAATTTGATTTTTACACCCTTTTAATTTATCAGAGTAATAAATGCCCACTCCGTGTCTTGTCCTGCTCCATTCTATTACCTGAGATACACATGCTTAAAAGTGTCAACACAAAGGTTGGTGAGTTCACGGAGTTTTAGAAAAAACCCTTTATTTTGTTAGATTTCAGAAATATTTTGTATTAATAAAATACAAACAGAAATGAAACAAGTATCGAATATAATCACAAATAAATCATATGAATATTCAATCATTTTCAATAAAGAATCAATAATCTTAACATGAGCTGGAAACTCATGATACTAAATCGATCAGATAAACAATTCACATATGGGCGAACCTATACAGCTGTATCTAAATATATATGTTGAATACATATATATACTATTCCTTTATAGATATTGCACCAAGCCTCATGACACGCAAGACGTTAACAGAAGGGGTGTTCTATCAAATCAATGACAGATTTTGCCCTCGATTCGTAGGTGATTTGCCAATTCCTACTGAATCTCAAATATAGTGTATCACGACTAATACGACTAACCACATGCATAATGGCATTCCGTCAAGTATTAGTGGGATCGGAGGTCAATCCAAACAGGTTTCGAATCTGTTCACTATATTCGCGCTCACGTTACGGTGATTAATGGCTCATGATTGAGGGACTATATGGCGATAAGCTAACTTAGGCAATATCAAGGACTTATGGGCTCATTTAGCATAACATCATGAAATCAAGTATCGTATTACAGAGATCAATTTGAAAACAGTATCATTTGAGTATCAGAAATTCAGTTTGAAAATAGTATCGCTTGAGTATCAGAAATTCAGTTTGAAAATATTATCATTTGAGTATCAGAAATTCAATTTGAAAATAGTATCGCTTGAGTATCAGAAATTCAGTTTGAAAATATTATCATTTGAGTATCAGAAATTCAATTTGAAAATAGTATCGCTTGAGTATCAGAAATTCAGTTTGAAAATATTATTATTTGAGTATCAGAAATTCAATTTGAAAATAGTATCACTTGAGTATCAGAAATTCAATTTGAAAATATTATCATTTGAGTATCATAAATTCAATTTGAAAATAGTATCGCTTGAGTATCAGAAATTCAATTTGAAAATATCATCTTTTGAGTATCAGAAATTCAGTTTGAATATATCGCCAGTAACACATTTATATCACATATCACAATAATCGAATTGGGAACAATTTTCACATGAATATCAATATTTCAGTCAAATAATTCATCAATATAGATTTTTCACATACCACAATAATCACATTGGGAATATCAATATATTATAAATCACAAATTATATTATTTTAATATCAATTAGGAAATTGATTTGAATCATGTATTTTATTTTATTTAATATACTTATCAAGTTATCAAAGTATATGTAAGCATGTATCTCCCCTAATGAGTTAAAAACAATTATTTGAAATGGGGCTATGACTCACCTGGATTGATTTGGAAATGATGAAAAGTAAGATAGAATGAGGTTTATGGAAACGTCTTTAACACGGAACCTGATAAATATATTTATCAGAGAATATAACCAAATACTATTTGGTAAATACGAACGAATAACGAATAAACATTATTCGTTATGACGAATAGATGATGTGAAGTGAGATTTTTATGTCATGCATGATATGAAAATACTTTATTTAAAATATCCATCGTAGTTTTACCTTTTTAAATCGTAAGTAAAAATATTAACCTTTTAAGTATCGTTATAAATATACTTAACGTAAAAATAAATAATATATATATATAAAATGAAACGAAAATGCATATGACGTGAGGGTTGCCGTAAAATAGAAAATAAAATAAGAATGTCAAATAGATTAAGTGTAGTCCTTGTCCTTTTTCAAATTTTACAACTTTTATACTAACGGCGTTAGCGTCACACCGTTAGTCCTTTTTATATATATTTACAATTATAGTCCACTACATGTTCAATATTACAATCTAAGCTTGTAATAATATTATATTATCAATTTTTATCCTTTCTTTCTGTTTCTACATTTTTAGTCCTTAGTTTTCACAGTTTTCACATTTAGTCCCTATACGTGTCGTCGAGTTACATTTTTAGTCCTATTTTTGCAAAAGTGATTATAAAAATTTTATAAAAATTTCCGTGGCTTCTTTTATTACTTTCTAGCTTATTTCAACTGCTTATTCCATAAAAAGCTTATTTTTCTATCTAATGGGCCTTAACTAAACATTATATAAGCCCATTTAAAATTTTAGAGGCGAAGGCATGAAAATTCTTTTGGGCTTGAACTTGGGCTTCCTTTATGATTCTAAAAATATATTTTATGGGCCCAGTGGGCTGTTAAAACGCAAAGTCTTGTTGGGCCTTGGTTAAGCCCACTCGACAAAACTTAAGGTTTTTATATAAGTTTTAATTTGAAAAATCTTGTTGGTGTCGATTTACTTTGGCTCGATTAGGGGGTCAAAACGTGAATATTTTTATAAGTCGTGTACATGAAACTAATAGTTTTCTAGGTGGTCTATTAGTACGTATAAAAATATTGGGTGCTTGTTACGTGAAATTGAAAGTTATACGTAGGTTTTGTGGAGTGTTTAGCTCGTTTTTATATTTTGAAAGTTATGAAATATTTACTAAGTATTCTTGGGTAATTTATACGTGTGACATGATTTGAATTGGTCTCGTTATATGCATGTAACATGAAAATAAAGGTGAAACAAGTGTGCTACGTGACTCCTAGGCCTACCAAGATAGAGGCTAGTCACGTTTCGTGTTCTAAAAATAAATAAGTACGTGTATATGTATACTAAAATGAAAGACGATGAAACAATATATATATAATGCATGACATATATTTAATGTAGGAAATGGATTGAGAAAGGTTGAAAACTACTTACAAACACCTTAAAGGTGATCAAAGTCGAGAGTGATAGGATAGAGCACAAGATTATCGCGTTTCCAATATATAACCCAAACGTTATATATATATATTACAACCTGATTTCCTTTCTTGAGTCCAAGCTTATATACAATCGACTTATGAGTTTGTAGGAGTAGTTTTTAGAGCTGATGGGAGTATATGAAAGAGTATGGAAATGATATGGAGCTTAGTGCATGCATGGTCGTATATATGTATCAACTTGAAACGAATCGTGTGGTTTGGAAATTCATTCAAGAACACAAGGACGATGCATGTCAGTGAACTAGCTTCCTAAATGAGTTTTATATTGTTTGTGAGAGCACAAAAGAAGGAATATGTTTGTGGTGAGTCATGTATGCATGTCGACATAACCATATATGTATAAACGATTTACAAAATCGTTCATCACTCGTATATACTGGATCATATTGGACATTTGAGCATAAAATCATCTTAGAATCATTATTAGGATCATTTAGAAACAAACGAGGATTAAAACGGATAAGAATTGAATATTTCACGAATCATTTGGATCGATTAATAGCCAAACACTTTGCCTCGTAAAAACGTATCAAAACTCAACGTGTGAACTTGAGATTCAACACACTAATAGTTGGCTAGGAGTTTAACGAGATTGTGCAAAAAGATACAAGGGTCGTGTGTAAAAAATTAGGAATGAACGAGACGATTTGAAGTATGTTTAGTCGAGTAGTATTATTATTAGAAATGAATTTTTGGGTTTTGGGTGTGGGCCGGTTGGGCTTAGGGGAATTAAGGGCCCGATTTGGTTTAGTAATTAGTTTATTAATTAGGTTTAGTTAAATAAATATTTTGTTAATTTTGTCGAGAACTTGTTTTGTCGTTTGACGAATTTGACAATATTGTAATCGTGTCCATTTCAATATACAAAGAAAATTTTAAATTTTCCCGTAAAAATGGTAATTACAATAATGACAAAGAATATTTATTAAATTAACCGAAGTTAATTATGTGAATTTTTGCGAGGTTTTACAAATTCCATAAACACGATGTTGTTTAAAAATAATTCTTTACTCATGAATTCCTACGAACCCTTTCGGCCTTATTTCGTGATGAAATCTTCCCAAATCCTTTTTAAAGAGTAAACACAATGCTTGTCACACATTATGTCCCATACTAATTCGTGCACTAACTTTTTGGAATAAAAACATTAAGAAAACCCTTTCGGCCAATATTCCCCATAGATGTTTTTATCAACTAATTAAGCAAGATTAGATTTTATCCCAACAAACTCATAATTTAAGAAGAATTTTCATGCATCACCTTTTTAAAGTAAAGAATACTCCATGACTAACTACATCATTCACACAAGTATATACCAAATCACTCCATATCAATCATATCGAAACACAAGTAGTAAACAAAACATTCATTATATTCAAAGTAACAAGAGTTCATTGTAAATAAACAAGGTGTACCTAGATTGAGAATTACAAGAACTAAATCCGTGGAACTATAGCAACCACACGCCTCCAATTGACTACCAAATACAATAAACAACTCCACACACTTGACCAAACTATTGAGACTTTAACTCAAAGCTTCCTGGACGTTTTTACTGCTCAAGCAACCTTTTGGGTGAGAAATAATAAGATAGTAATAACTTTGGTGTAAGATATTACTTAGGATTTTGTGGCACAATAAGTTTGTAGGCTTAGATGTGATTAAATAGCCTCAAAGTCACTTAATTCTCAAGGTAAAACGTTCCCAAGAAGTTATTAGTGAGAAATGATCAGCCAACCATGATAATGAGGAGTAAAAACGCCATTAAATGCAATCTTGTAAAAACAGTCAACATCCATCTCATCGGTAATAGGTCTAACCGATCGGATGGTTCTTCTGCATGCGGCTAACCGAATCGGTTACGGGCTGTAACCAACCGGTTGGTTTGAACCTGTAACGTGATTTCTTGATTTTTTTTCTTTATTATTCTTTGTCGCATGCATTCTCTTCCACTCTGATGTCGATTCCTTCCATAGAACTTGATATTCTTTTGATATATGAACGTATAAATCTTAAATCTATCAAATCCTTGCATCCTTGTGTGATTCTTTACTCGATTCCTTCTCGAAAATCTCCAATTGTGCATATTCACTTCATTTCTTCATATTTTTATCACTTTTTCCTGTTTTTGGCTACATTTGCTTGTACAAATACTTTTCCATGATTAAGTAACAAATACGTACAAATATGACCAAATATGATGCACAAAACTAACAATAACGCACCTAAAAACATGTATAATTTAAGCGTTATCACATCCATTTTATACGTTTTCATCCATTTTCTTACGTTTTTATACATTTTCTCTGTTTTTATACATTTTTGTAGCAACCGGCATTTTTGGGCAATATTTGTTTATAAAACTCAAAACAATTTGTGACAGACGAAGATTTTCCAAACAACCTATTATATATTTTGAGCTTTTTGGATCTCATTTGATTTGAAAACGAGAGAGTTTATCGTGAAACTGTAATGTTATACAATGCGCCTTCTTCGTTACATCTCGTGTTTCTGCCATTGATGGGGTGTGACAGATCTCACCTATTTTCTTACGTTTTCATTCGTTTTCGTGCGTTTTTGTACACTTTCTAACGTTTTCATCCATTTTATACGCTTTCTTTCGTTTTGGTATGTTTTTATAAGTTTCGTACATTTTCTTCCGTTTTCATATGTTTTTGTTCGTTTTTATATGGTTTCGTCCATTTTATACGTTTTTTTACTGATTTCTTATGTTTTTGTTCGTTTTTATACATTTTCATTCAATTTTATAGGTTTTAATTTGATCTTACACGTTTTTGTTCGTTCTTATACGTTTTTATACATTTTCCTGCGTTTTCATACTTTTTTACACATAAAAAACAAATAAAAACGTATGAAAACGGACAAGAACATACGAAAACATATAAAAACGCAAGAAAAATGGCGAAAATATATAAAAATGAACGAAAGCGTATTAAAACATTAGAAAATGGACGAAAACGTATAAAAATGTAAGAAAACGGACGAAAACGTATAAAAATGGATGAAAACGTAAGAAAACGGAATTTTAAGTTATGTACTAACGGCCGTTAGTATAAAGGACCAACAATGCTTAGTTTAGCTTGAGTGGATACATAGAATAACACAAATTCAAAAGGTTTGTGTTACAATGACAAAAGTGGTCAAGTTCGATGCATTTTTTTGTTATTATCCCTAAAAAATAATAGTAAGGAAATCAGTTGGCAGTCGATGTGTAACACCCGGATGAGTTGGCAGTCCACGTGTTAGGACACGCTGGAAATAGTACATACAATGACAAAAATTCAAAAGTTTTGTGTTACAATGAAAACAAAAATAGTTGGCTACACATAATCACAAAAAGTGTCAAGTTCGATGCATTTTTTTTTATCATTTTCCCTTTTTTAAATTATATAGGTTGGCAAAGTCGCGTGTTATGATTATTGTTTGGGTTTTTGATAAGCTTTTGATAAAGATGTTAAATAAAGTGATGAGCATAAGTTGTTTACCGATGTCAAAACACATAAAAGTGTGTTTATGCTCCCAACTTTTGGCTCTAGTTATAGGTATTTGAAGAGAGAAACCATAAGAGTGATTAGAGTGTTGTTTACCGATGTCAAAACAAATAAAAGCGTGTTATTATTATAACTTTTGGCTCTAGTTATAGGTATTTTAGTCAAATAATCAGAAACTGGAATTCTGATTTTTCGAGGTTTCATTTGGCAATGTGTATGGCTTTTGTACGTCTTTTATAAAACTGATTCTGATTCTATATAGAACAAGCACGACGCGGTGGATACAGTTTAGCAGATAAGCATGAAAATTAGCCTTTAGATAGATGAAATTAAGTATAAGAATTAGAGCATTTAAGTTTGTCCATCTTTTTAGGGACTGTTTTCTATGATAAACGAAGTCAGCTGGTCACGAGTTTGGTTTATGGTGTTTGAAGCAAGTGCTGTCATGAGCGTGTCTGTCGTAAATTAATAAAAGATTATTTTCTTATGGTCAAAGTTATCGATATTGAGAGGACGTCTGGTAATTTTTACACTATACTCTGAAGAATTTGACTCTGGACTATTAAAAGTTTTGTTATAGCACACATATAGGAATGGTTAGAACTGGACTCTAGGAATCCATTTACATGTATTCATAGAGTTGATTCGGTATTTGATTGTCATATTGTTTTTAGGGTACATGTTAGTGAACGCTGAAGCTAGCCTTTCAGAATCGAGTATTATAATCATCTTTTGGAGCTCTGCTTAGTTCATGCAGATTCACAAGTATGTCTGATGTGAAGTCTAGTCTAAGATTTATGCTTTTCCCCTTGTGTTCTGATTGGTGGTACCAATATTTAAATATAATAATAAAGATTATCTCCTAAGATACAATCCTAAGCATAACACAATATTATGATATAGTCTAGTGTAAGATGTTTGTTCATTTCTGATCTGGATCGCTCAATATATGGATCTTCATACATTTGGTACAATGTAGTATTTTCTTGATACATCAGTTTGGCCCTTCTCCATTATCAAGACTGAAATTTGTCAAAAATATCATGTCATCTGCATATGTTAATAATCAATGTTAAAAATTTTAGTTTAGTCGAGTATATAAAAACACAGTATATAAAATTAAGCAGAGCTCCAATATTTAGTTCAGCAGCTCAATGGGTTAATAAAAACACAGTATACTAAATATTGGAACATTATGCATTGTGGATTGAACATGGTTAGTTGGTGAGTCTTAGACTAGACACGGGTTCGAGATCAGGACTGGGCCAGTTGTCTGTTGGCTCTCGACCCACTGTACTTAAAAGCTTTGCTCAAACAAGTTATCTTAGCAATATGAATTCCAAGGTTATGAGTCGGTTTAGTTAATGCTACATTTTTGTGGTATGTTGCTAGAAAATTACTAAATTTCTTGTGGTATAGAAGTGTTAAGCAAGTTGATTGTTGAGTCAGGAAGTAGCTGTAAACTTTTAATATCTATGAAATACTAGAGGTGTAACATTAAATGGGCTGAATTGTGCTAAATGTTGTCTGGAATGGAAGTTTGTTAATTCAAAGTTGACTTTAAATTGTTTGCTTATGAAAATCCTGCTATGTATTACCATTATTCATGTACTTGGCTAGGTAAGTTAAATTAATGGACAACAGTTGGATCAAAGCTGATATTGGAAGTAAGACTTTTAAAGATGGAGTTCAGTATTTTATAGATTTTGCTAGGCCTAGAAGTATAAGAGGACAAATTCCATGTTCATGCCTTAAATATTATTTGTGTAAGCGGAAGGCAGTCGATGCTGCTCATGCCCACATTCTGCAATATGGATTTTTACTGGGGTACAAAACATGGACAATTCATGGAGAGAATTCTATACCTTCACAACACTCTCATCCAAGTATTGTGCATGAAACTTCGGTTGGTGAGGATGACATAAGAGGCCTAGTTCTGATTATGTTGATAAAGAAATTCCCTACAAAAGGCTTTTAGAGGAATGTGACAAAGAATTATATCCTTGTTGCAAGTATTCAAACTTGTCATTCACTTTACACTTGTACCATCTAAAATGCATTGGTGGCATATCTAATAAGTGCTTCAACATGTTGTTAGAGCTTTTAAAGGATGCATTTCCTCATCTCACATCGTTACCATCATCTGCTAGTGAAGCCAAGAAGTTAACTACAGATCTTTGGCTCGACTACGAGAAAATTCATGCATGTCCCAACGATTGCATGATTTATTGGGATAAGAGAAAAGATCAGCAATCATGTCATATATGCAAAGCTCAAAGATATAAATCTAGTATAGGTTATAAAGTAGGGGAGAGTGCAAAATCTAGAAAGCCTAAAAAGCCAGCAAAGGTTTTGCGTTATTTTCCATTGATTCCAAGGCTGAAAAGGATATACATGCGTGAAAAAACAGCAAAGGAAATGAGGTGGCATGACGTGGGTCGAACAAAAGATGGAAAGTTAAGACACCCGGCAGATGCTCTTGCTTGGCCTTGCTAGTGATGGGTTTAATCCTTTTCGCACAATGAGTACAACATATAACACATGGCCCGTGTTGTTGACTCCTTACAATTTACCTCTATGGATATGCATGAAAAAACAAGCTGTCATTCTTTCATCCATCATTCCAGGGGAGAAAGGATCTGGAAATGATATCGATGTTTATCTCCAACCTCTAATATGTGAGCTTAAATTGTTATGGGCTGGTGTGGATGCCTATGATGCTTTTTCTAAACAACACTTCAAGTTAAAAGCTTCACTTCTTTGGACCGTGAATGATTTTCCCGCCTATGCTTATTTATCAGGTTGGAGCACTAAGGGTCGCGTAGCATTCCCTGTTTGTGCAGATTCCACTCGTTCAACTTAATTAAAGCATGGGAGAAAATTTTGTTATATGGGACATCGCATATGGTTAGAGAAAGATCATAATTATTGATTACAAAATGATCTATTTGATGGTAAAATCGAGAAGGAGGGTCCACCTACTCAATTAACTGGATCTGATATTTTGAAACAAGTAAGTGGCAGTAGGTTTAAATATGGAAATCCAGATAACTCATCAAACAAGAGGACAAGGGATGGTGCATCTTGTTCTACCAATACACATCTTCATACAATGGAGGCAACAAATGACGAGAGTGCATTTGAGGATGCAGATAATGTCATAGAAGTAGATATTGATGGTGAGCACCAGTTGTGGAAAAAGAAAAGCGTGTTTTTTGAATAGCCATATTGCGAGTATAATTTACTTAGGCATAACTTAGATGTGATGCATATCGAAAAGAATGTTTGTGATAATGTGCTTGGGACTTTATTAAATTTAGATGGGAAGACTAAAGATAATGAAAACAGTTGCAAGGATCTTATGGAAATGGGAATTAGGCATAAGCTTCACCTTGTAAATGGTCCTAACAAAAAGGCGTACCTACCCCCGGCATGCTACACTATGACTAGTGTAGAGAAGTCCAACTTTTTGCAGATTTTAAAAAATCTTAAAGTTCCCGATGGATGTGCTTCAAATATTTCAAGGGGTGTCAACTTAAAGGATCGTAAGATTATGAACCTTAAGAGTCATAATGGCCACATTTTAGGGTATTTGATGAGGCCAAAAGTATTACGCTTTTAGGGGGGTCATTTAAGCCCTAAGTCATGATTATTTGATCAAATATTGCCCTAAATCATTCCTTTTGTCATTTTAGGTACTTTGGAGAAGAAATCTGGAAAAGGAAGCATTTTGGACATTTTTGGAGCGAAAAGTGAAGAAAACAACAAAGTCTCCAAAATCAAGCTGGAAACAGTGCTTGACGGCGTCACGCTTTGTAGGTGACGGCGTCACGTATTGGCAAAGAGGTGAATATGAATTTGCACGTGATGCGCCAGAAGGTTTTGTGGAATTAAAGGGTGACGGTGTCACGTAGGCCATCACGTGTTAACTAGTCACAACTTGCGCGCGTGGCAGCTGTTACTATTTTGGCCATATCTTTTGCATACGAACTCGGATTTGGGTGATTAATAAGGCCATGGATTCGGGACGAAAAGATCTACAATTTGGTGAAAAATGCTTCCTGACGCCGTCACTCCTTAGAGCTGACGCCGTTAGATCGGGCCGACAGAAAAACTGCCTATAAATATAACCTCATAACTTCATTATTTGTAAGCTACCAACCCTAAGTCCGATTCTAGGGTTTAGGTACGTGTTTTCCCAGCAACTTAGAGGGTTTCAATCACTCCATAAACATCTTGTAATGGTTTATTGATTCTATCTTAATTATGTCTTTCATTATTATTGTTGCTTGCTCTTCATTGATTATGCTTTGCTAATTCACCTTGTGTCTACTTATGATTGTGTGAAACTTGTATATAGTTAATTAGATCTTATTGATTCTTTATTGATGTTTGTGTCTATCTTCATCAATTTAGGTGTGACACTTCGATAGGTCTAATTGGTTTAGCTTATAATTCTTGTTTCCTATTGTCTCTTGTTTAGTTGATTGTTTATCGATGTTAGGCTTAAGAAAACTGGCTAATCTCCAATTGGTAACTTGTTTGAACGTCTTAAGAAACATGATCGGATGTCTACTACGATTAATTGGTTGTGTTTAATGCGTAAGTAACTACCGAAGATGCCATGTTAGGAGCTAGTTGTCGGCTCGACATAGGAAGAGGTAGAAGCTTATAGAGTTAGGGAAGATCGTGCACGGCCCTACGAATGGTATTAAGGAATGTGATTCGTTGTGTTTTTGTGCAAAACAATTTATCAAAATACGAACAAACGTGATGTCAATGTTATCGTGAGACAACAAGACGTGGAGAATTACAAGTTAACCTTTTAGGAAAAAGATTACCTCGTAAACTCGTGAAAGTGATATTTGTTAAGACTGGGAAGTGATTTCCCGGGTCGTGTCCCAACGAGGTGTAAATGGAAAGCTTCGTGAAAAGATCGAGATTAAAATCTTGTATGTTTGGTTGAGAAAGATTATTTGGTTTTGTGGTACGTTAAATTAACGAGAATTGAAAATTAACGAACGAGAATAAAAATAAAGCAACCTAAAGGGAACAAAAGCAAATGGAAAACTAGGGAAGTTCTAAAATACTACGGGAAACATAATTAGGTAGCGGGAAATCCTAAACACAATATAAACAAGTAACGTGACGTTTATTCTAAATTAACGTCAACGCGCAAGCAAAAACGTGAAATTTGAGCTACGCAAGTCCTACGGGATCACAAACAAGTTTCTTACGCACTAAATGACAAAATAAAATTTTAGAAAAAAGAAAATTAATTATTTAATTAAAATCCTATTTAATATTAATTAATTACTATTTTAACCAAATTAAATCAAAATTAATAGCTAAACTATTTAGATAAATCTAGGCTTTTTCTGGAAAATCAAATAAGTTAAAAGAAACTTAAGAAAAATAAGAAATTTGAAATAAGCACTTGAAATAAGCAGAAAAAGCAGTTTATAAGTTTGATAAGCAAAACAGTTTAGTAACTATATAAAAGAATTAGTGTGCAAGTCTATAATGAAAAAGACCCAAGGGCGCAGTGGTGTTTGTGTGTTGTGTTGTGAGTCTGTGTGGGGAGGGGTCTGGGGTTCGAGTCCCAGTCCTATCTTTTTTACTCAAAGTTTTTTTTTTTTTTTTTTTTTTTTTTTTTTTTTTTTTGCTCTTTCTTTTTACTGACTCACAAACACAAACACAAAAGTAATTTGAAAAACGAATTCAACAAACAATTGCTTGAACCAATTCTAACTCATATTACAAAATCAAAAACAGATTCAAGATCAAAAGCTTTTTCTTTGTTTTCTTTCTAATTCTTGTTCAAAGGTCACACAGCTCAAATAAGTTCAAAAGCTCAAATGAGCTTTACCAATTAATGCAGCAACATCATAAACAACAATAACAATACTAACAACAATAAGAACAAGAACAGGAATAAGCAGAATCTCAAGAACAAGCAAGAACAACAACAAAAATGTAGCAGCAACCCAAAAAGCCAATAAGCTCAGATAAGCATTTAAGATTTCAAAAGCTTATACAAACTAATAAACAACAATTATAACAACTAGAAACAGCAACTAGAACAAAAGAAACAACACTAATCAAGACTCCAACAAGATCAATCAAGCTCAGTATACACTGAGCTTAAATAGCATGCAGTCTCAACTAGTCCAAAAGATGGCTTATCAATAAGCACTAAATAAGCAATTTGGCCAAAACTAAAAGCAGTCCTAAATAGTCTACCTAGGTGGCTTTCTAAAGCTAAAAATTTCAAGACCTAACACTTCCAAGTGAACAATCTACAACCATTTTAAATCTGACAAAAACCTGAGATGCAGGGGAGCTCTCAGTCAAATGACCAATTTCCAAATCAAATTACTATGATCAAATCTGTTTCAAATTGCAATCTTATTTTTGATTTATGTTCTCAAGCTGGAAAATTACTCAAATCAACAAAGATTACTGATTTCCATTCATTATTGAGTCCTAGAATTGGATATGAATTTCTCCCTAAATCTGAGTATGCAATATTTGACTTTACAAGGTTTTTGAAAATTTTGACTTTAGTGAATTTTGATTTACCACAGATTACTACTTTATGTTAGTTAAGCCTAATGCATACCAAATCCACTAAGCTAAACTAGATTTGAGTTGGTTTACAAGATTTGAGACTGAAATTCACTAATAGTTGGATTGTGAGTGGATTGGAGTATGAGTTTGACTTTGAGTGAGAATTGGTCCAAACCAAAGATCAATTTGGACTGTAATAAACCTCATAACAATGAACCAACTATCCTTAAGCTAAAATAACAACAACAACACATATCAAGGCTTGTTCCAAACACCCCTAATTCTACTGATTTTATGAGTTTTCAAAGTAAATAGCAAAATTAACAATCTAACTTGATTAATAAACTTACACTAAGCTAAGCTAACACTAAATAAGCAAATTCAAATAGTGAATAACAACAAAGAACACTTATCACACAATTTCAAGAAAATTGGTACAAATTCTTACCTGACATCCAAAGCCAGAAGGAAACTAGGAACCAGTGAACAAATTACAACCTATTGTCTCCCATGAGACTCTAAACCACATCCATTCTTCATTACCGCTACTACTTCGTTCCTTCTTTCTTCAATTTTTTTATTTTTTTTTAATGTTCTTTATAATTTTCTCTTTTTCTTTTCTTTTTCTGATATTTGCTTTCTTTCAACTTCAAACACTTTTAAAACAGATTATAAAGGGTATTGATGCTATTCAAAGTACAATTGAACCAAGGAACAAGAAACTTAAAATTGAAAGTGAAAATACGAATTGACTTAAATTGAAAGTAAACTTAAATTAGACTGAGAATTTGGAAAATACAATTAAATTTAAAGCTAAAATACAGAAAAGATACAAGAAAAGGATGCCTCCAAGGGCTTACAATCACTTCCTATTTATACTAAGTGAAGAGGTAGGTAGGAGAACACCACTTGTTCTTCTTTGCTGAGATAAAACATCATAAACTCTATCCTTGTGCTTTCCCGAAGCAATTCTAACCATTGGATTGAGTTTTGAGTCATCCTAGCCCTTAAACCAAAATTGGCGGGAAAACATTTTATTAGAAGTTTGCATTGCCAGGTTGGCAATTTGGGGTAGGTATGGTTTTGGAGAAGGTTAGTGGGGTGGGAGAGTGTGATGGTGTGCTTTTGAGGAGGGGGTGGCGTGTAGCAGGGTATGGTCGGGCATGGTGGTGGTGGACTGTTGGATAACCGTGAAAGGGGGGAAAGGTGAAAGGGTGGTGTAGGTTTGACTGCCTTTGACCTCGTTGACCTATGTTGACCCTGGCTTTATTAATAAAGGTTGACTATTTGACTGGACCAAGTGTTGGGCTAGTGGTTTGTTGGGCCAAGGGTTTAAGTGGGTAATGGGTTGGTGATGTTTAGGAGATAGGTTTAGTTTTAGTAGTTTAGGATTTATGGCCCAAGGACTATTCTTGTAATTTCTGAATTATTGAGGGACCAAAACTGCCATCCTTCCAAACTATCATCAAGGGCCAATGTTGCCAAGTTATGCATTCCCAAGGACTTTGGTATGATTTTTCTTTAAAGTGTAATTCCCGGGGGCCATTTATGCCAATTTGCAAACTCGAGGAACCAAACTTGAAATTTCTTGAAAATGCAATCCAAGGATCAATCTTGTCATTTGAGGACTGTTGGAGGACTTTTGTTGAATTTTCCTCATAAAATTCTCTCCAGGGACCAATTCTATCATTACTTGAAAGTTTAGGGACTGATTTTGACAATTCTTCATATTTTTCTCGTTTTTCGTCTATTTTCAATCCTTTGTACCTGAAACACGCAAAAACACACTCCAAGGATATTTGTGACATTATTTGATCATTTTGAAGTGTTTTTAGTAGTTTTGACTCGAAAATTGGACGAAAAGATATGTGCAAAAAGGCACATATCAAATCCCACACACTAAGCAATTGCTAATCCCTAGCAATCAAATCATGTGAAGTAATGAAAAGATACCAAGTTACCAAGATCATCCCGTTATGGCTTTATTTTCTATACTACTATTTTTGTATTTTTCAAATCATTTTTTCTTGTGACGGTTTGTTTGACTTTCATTATTTTCCAATAACGTTCTGGGTCAAAGAGTAAGAAACACGATTCAAAGAAAAGCGTCGATACGGATAGAATTCATTGTCCCTGATTTTTCACAAGTTTCCAAGCCAAGAATAAAAAACGTGAGATTTCATTTGCAAGAAAGTTAAATGCCAACACTACCCATGGAAGTTACTTGTGTAAACTCATTGCTCCCGTTTTCCTATTTTTCCTCTATTTATTTTATTTTTGTTGAGAGATGAATTTCTTCATATATTCTCGTTTTCATATTGACAATTTTTCGACCAATAAAGATACCAAATTTAAAACGCTAAGTAGTTTCCTATCTTTTCTCGAGAATCGCTATTTTAAAAACAAGGTCAACATCAAGGAATTGGAATACATACAACAAAATAGACTCTAATTGCGGAGTACAATAACGTGCATTTCATGCGTCCGATCAAGGATCGTCTACATTGCACCTCATGCGATAACAACTTGAAGTCTAGGAATTTGAGCACTAATTAACCTTATTCATCATTTTTTTTAAACATAACAACTTTAAATACAACACAAAGACAAAGGAACGACCTCGATGTGTACCTGATTTTTAAAACAAGGATTCTTTCGAAAAGATAAAAGACTAAGTATCGCCAAAACGTAACATCTTTAATTATTTTTCACAATTATAAGGGTGAGACAATTTTGAGGGAGCAAAAAGCCACAAGTACCTACGATGAGCTCTAAAGAGAACCACTACTCCACGTTTAGCATTAAACTTTCAAGTAAACTCTATCTCAGTAGATTGCTGGCGCGAGTCTTTGATATTTCAACTAATGGATGGTCACTAGTGCATTTCTTGGATTGCTAGCGCGTTATGAATAACGGATGGTCACCAAGTCACACACTAGATTACTAGCACGTTTGTTAATTAATCTAATACTCGAATGGTTACTACCTTATTTGAAACGCTTAGCCAAAAGAGTTAAGGAAACGAGCTAGGGCTTACGTGCCCGATCAAGTCAAAAATATCTATTCTTACTCTACCCAGCGGAAAATCAAACAAGATGTCAAAACTTATTATATTTTTGCAAAGATTTTCAAAATTTTTCATTTTTTTTGGTGTGCAAAGCACTTCTTTTTTATCAAATTTTTTTAAAATTTGGCCAACAACGGGGGTACTAGGGACTAAAAGGTACAAATGTGATCAAAATTCGACTAGAATTTCCCCCCCACACTTAGAATTGAATATTGCCCTCAATATTCAAAGTACCGGCACTTAGCCGAAACCTTGGACGGAAAAAGGTAATACTACTAGCCAAGTGTACGAAGGAATTCTTTTTTCACAAAAAAGTATTTGAAAACAATATCCCTGGGTAAACGTTAGTAAAAGGATCGGATATTGGGCGTATGGATTGAAAACAGGCGCATCAATCATCACGATCAAAGGGAAATATGAGAATAAGAGCAAACAACACAAGAAGCAAACAAGTAGAGGAAATTCCCCCACACTTAGTGTTAGAAAATAGGAGGAAATCAGAATCATGGGTGAAAACCCATGCAATGCTACTGTTTTTGTTAACCGAGTCGCTAGCTTGACTCGACCCCGAATTCATTGGTCCATTGGGGAGGTTTGGAGATCCGGGACAACCATGGATGGTATGTCCCCTCCAAAGTAATGCTTCAATCTATGACCATTAACCTTAAAGTTTGGCCCGTCGATTTGAGATAACTCGACAGTTCCATAAGGAAAAACTTGAGCAACGGTATATGGTCCAGTCCATCGGATTTTGAGCTTTCCCGATAAAATCTTCAATCTAGAATTGAAAAGAAGGACTCGATCACTAACGTTGAAAACGCGGTTTTTGATTTTGGAGTCATGGATTTTCTTTGTCGTTTCTTTATAGATCAAAGAGTTCTCGTAGGCTTCATCACGGAGTTCATTTAATTCATTGAGTTGAACTTTCCTATGATCACCCGCACACTTAAGATCGAAGTTGGCATGTTTCAAGGCCCAATAAGCTTTGTGCTCGAGCTCGATCGGTAGATGATACGCTTTTCCATATACGAGCTTGTATGGAGTACACCCGATGGGTGTTTTGTAAGCCGTACGAAAAGCCCATAATGCGTCATCTAGTTTATCCGACCAAGAGGCACGATTCTCACCCACGGTCCTTTCCAGAATTTGCTTTAGACCTCGTTTTGAAACTTCCACTTGCCCACTAGTTTGTGGGTGATTGATGAGGCGAAAAATGAACCACTTTTAGGGGGTCATTTAAGCCCGGAATTGAGTTTATTTGATCAAATATTGCCCTAAATCGTTCCTTTTGTGATTTTAGGTACTTTGGGAGAGAAATCTGGAAAAGGAAGCAATTCGGACGTTTTTGGAGCATAAAAGTGAAGAAAACGCCAAAGTCTTAATTTTTCCTTGCTGGGAACAGTAGGTGACGGCGTCAAGAAGGAAAATCTGACGGCGTCAAGAGTAATTTCCATGACGACCCAGTACAGAATTGAAGGCGTCACGAAGTAGAGCGTCAAGAGTAAAATGCGTGACGGCCTGGAAAATGCTATAACGTGACGGCGTCAAAAGTAGATCAAGGCAGTCCGAGAAGTATTTTGGCGGCGAGATGACGGCGTTACCAATTTGGTCTTGACGCCGTCAGCCTCAATTTCCTATATATAGTTTTCTAATTTTCATTCATAAAAAGAGAGAAGTTTTGGAGAAACCCTAAGGCCGAACTTAGTACGAATTTTACAGGTTTTTCAAGGGTTCTCAGCCCTTGAACCCTTTCATGTGTAATTGAGATAAGTATTCTTTTAATTCAATCAATATGTCTATGTGTTGGTTGTCTATATCTTGTTCTTGTCTTAATTCCATCATGCTAGGCTAGATCTATCTTGTGTTTGCTTGGATCTAATGAAACCTAGATGTTAATTATGTGTTGATTACTTGTTTATGGTTGTATTGGATGAATGATTTTGATGTTAGGCCTAAGAAAACTGGCAGATCTCCAAATGGTAACATGCTTGAACGTCTTAGGAAACATGAACTGACGTGCACTAGGTTTTATTGGTTGTATTTAATGCATGAGTAAATTCTAATGATCCCATGTTAGGAGCTTCTTAGCCGGCTC
Source organism: Artemisia argyi (assembly GCA_030686995.1). Classification (NCBI taxonomy): domain Eukaryota; kingdom Viridiplantae; phylum Streptophyta; class Magnoliopsida; order Asterales; family Asteraceae; genus Artemisia; species Artemisia argyi. The sequence goes on from CM060680.1 coordinate 183,890,200, forward strand.
GACATAGGAGTGAAGTAGGCACTCATAGGATTGGGGAATTAAGTGCGCCACCCCATGAATGGTATTAAGGAATACAATCCGTCATCCACTCAACTATAATAAGTAATTAACGTGTAAAAGATATCTAGGGAGTAGTGAAATCTAAGTAAACACAACTTCTCCACTTATTGATCACAACCTTAGTTAATTTAGTTTATTTTCATTTCTAGTATTTTATTTTGATTGCATCTTTAGTATTGGGTTAGTTGACTAGCAACTAATTCCGCCCAAATCCTTCAAACCCCGAGATTTTTACTTGCTTTCTAAAAAAATATAAAAATACAAAAATAATCATCCCTCATCTTTAGAACTAGTATTTAGGTTTTCTAATCCTAGCGACACTATTCCTAGCTGAACGATCAATCCCCCGGTACTTGTCACTATACTATACTACAACGATCAAGTACACTGCCTGGTGGGGGTTGTAAGCTTCTCAAAATCCCTTGAGAGGTAAAGCCTGGTGCGATTCCCACGTATCAAGTTTTTGGCGCCGCAGCCCGGGGAATAGTTATTGTCTAGGTTAGAATCTCTTTTTATTAGGTCTACTTGCTAGATTCCTTTCTAGTAAGATTTTATTTTTATTTTTAGGTTTTCTTTAGTCTATCTTATTTCTTTGTGTTTTTGTTCGTAACTCTTCACCACCCGACATCATGGACGATGGGAACATCTTTAAACCCGTCATCCCACCACAACAAAACCCACCACTAGAACCTCTTAGGCCCCGAACCTTAGGAGAGTATTCCCGACCTAGCCACCAAGGCTACCGAAACACCATTGAGCTTACCAGAGCTAATGTGACCCCCTTGCGATCCGACACCATCTGGTTGGTGCAAAGCGGATGTGCATTCCATGGACTTCGTTCCGAAGATCTAAACCAACATCTTAAGGACTTCCTTAAAATCATAGATTCCATAGACCTAGATGTTGAAACTAGAGAGACAACCCGATTACGCCTATTCCAAATCTCTCTACGGGATCAAGCTAGTCAATGGCTTGAGCGTTTACCCGCGGGATCCATCACCACATGGGATGATCTCACCATTCGTTTCCTTGCTCAATTTTTCCCACCGGGGAGAACTACTAAGCTTAGAAATGACATCTTGATGTTCCAACAACGTCAAAATGAATCTCTCTATGAAGCATGGACTCGTTTCAAGGACTTACTCCAAAAAGTCCCTCATCATGGCATAGATCTTTGGCTCCAAGTCCAAATCTTTTATGACCATATCGATCTCTCCACGAGGCGAGCCATTGACCAATCGGCCGGTGGTAAGCTACGTGATCTAAGTGCGGAACAATCATGGGAACTCATAGAAGATCTTGCTCTCTATGACAACGAAAGTTGGAATGATCCCCGTGATTTGAACAAAACGGTCAAGGCAATATCCTTGCCTTCGAACAACTCTAGCACTCCCGACCGTAGGATCATGGAACTTGAGGATCAAGTCAGGTTTCTCATGAAATCCTACGAACCTCCTAAGCCTTCAAGCCAAGTGAACAAAATCACTTCTTCATGCGAATTATGTAGTGGTCCCCATGACACTCGTGATTGTGTGGAACTCCCCGGAACAGCTTTTGCGGACTACGCATCCACGCGTACCGACGAAGCGGGAGATAAGTGGTACACTTTCAAGCCCAAGCCAAACCCTTACGGTGATTCATACAACCCCTCTTGGAAAAATCACCCAAACCTTAGGTGGAAACAAAATCAACCCAATTCTTCCAATCCGCCTAATCGTTACCAACCAAACGGTCCACCCTCCAACCGTACTTTCAACAACAATCCTTCTAACAATTATGGTAGTACCAACAATCTTGAAGGATTGATGTCTACGTTCATGGCATCTCAAGAAGCTCGCATATCTAAGTTTGAAGCCGATTTCAAACAAAAGCAAAGCGAGATGACCACCAAAATTGACGCATTGTTGAAAGTTCTCAATGACCGAGAAATGGGACTAGCGGATGGAAGTATTGCCCACCCGGTTGGAATGATTAAGGATGTAGTTGTTCACGTAGGAAGGTTAACTATATTAGCGGATTTTCACGTCCTAGACATGGTTAGTGACACTACATGCCCATTGTTGGTAGGAAGAGGATTTTTAGCAACCGCTAGCGCCATGATAGATTGTAAGGAGTCTAAGATAGCGGTAGGTGAAGGCGATACTTGGTCGGTGTACGATGTCAAGAAGCATAGTTATGATTGTGATGATGAACCGACACCGCATTGGGTAGAGATGAATAGGAGACCGTCTAGATATGGACCTTGGATAAAAAGGAACTTTATAGGACCTCAATGCCCATTCTATCTAGAAAAAGATTTCGTTGAAAAAACACATTCGGTAGAACAACTCATAGCTAGAGATGAAGAGCTAGATCCCTTTGAGGACCCTTTAGCCTTTAGGAAGATGATTGAGTTCTTGAGCGTAATGCCTATTAATATAGAGATGAATAAGTGGAAAAGAGAGGGAGACAAGTGTAAATGGAGGTGGGACAAGCCACCTAAAGAAGGTGACGGATCATGGCATATGAGGATGACTTTGTATGATCTGGATGGAGAAAAGTTTGAAAGGTCATACCATACTAAGGAAACCGATAGGAAGTTGAAACCTAAGTTTGATCCCAAAGATGTCCTCAATGAGGAACTCACCCGTGTCATGTAGTAACCCATGACCTTGAGTCTAGCTACAAGACTCGTAAATAAAGAAAAGTGCTTCTTGGGAGGCAACCCATGTTTTGTGTGATTTTTATTTTGTTTGTTTGTTATTTGCTTCCGTATGCATGCTTTATTTTTATTGTTGGTAGATCATGTTTCTCAATTAAATAGTGGAAATACTTTACTTTGTTGTTTTGGCCTAGTCTTAACTCCACCTAAAGGTATTTTTGCAAAAGATAAGTGTAAGGGGAAACCCCACATATGTTTTTAAGAAACAAACCGATCATGATTCTCCACAATATTAAATGAACATGTATATTCGTATTTGTTAGAGTCAAATGCTTGTATTGAGTCATAATGAAGTTTTGCAGGATTTTCCAGGAAGTGAGACCAAGTTTTTCCAGAAATTTTCCGGAAACTTAACATAAGAATTTATGTAGGTCACTTCTGACGGCGTCACGAGTTAACTCTTGACGGCGTCACGTGTAAAAATCTGGAAATTTTACCGGTTTTGTTTTTCTAACGGAGTCTTATGGTTTTTGTGAATTATTAAGTTTTATAATCTCCAGGAAATCTGCAAACTTTATTCCACAAGCATTATATCTTATTTTGTTTTCTAGGATTTAGTAACTTATATAGGTTGCCGCCGATTTTATGCGAGGTTGTCTTGTCTATTTTCTCCGGATTCACAGGTTATGTATGACAAGAAGATGATTTATATTCTGGAAGGGAAGCTTTGATTGTTCATTTTCTTGGAGGAAGATCTAACCTGGCCACCTTATTATCCATACCGAGCGAATTAGGGGAGTATTTGATTTCATTCTTATTACTTTTTCACTTTTACATTCTTTACTTGAACATTGGGGACAATGTTCATCTTAAGTGTAAGGGGAGGGTAAAATGATGATACCTTACATGTACACTTTCGCTTGAGTTTGTTTTGTTTAATGGTAGATGTGTAATAAAACAATGAGAAATACTTGTTAGTGCAATTTTAGCGCCAAATTTAAAATTTTTTACAACATTTAGGAGTGAAACTTTAGCCATAGCAAGCGTCTCATGGATAGGAGATTGTATGACTAGCACATAACCGTACTTTCAGAAAAATTTTCCACCCAAGTATGTGAGGTTCGCCTTTAGATTTGATAGGAAAAGCATTTACTATTAGTGCTTATGAGTGTACCGGTAGCATTTAGATTCTAGAATTTGCGTTAGTGATGCATCCCGAGACCGCTAGTGAGACTACATTCGTGTAGTAGGATTTACTACATGATAAGAGGCATTAGGATCACCCTTGTGTTAAACCTGTATCATAATTACTTGACCATTTAAGTCATATTACTTGGCTAGTTAAGTCAACTAATTTTTCCCACACCCTTAGCGTTGTACTCATTTTTAGTACACGAAACCCCTAGTACACCCCTCCGAGCCTATCTTTTTGTTTCTAACTTTAAGCATCTTACTTAAAGGAAGAATTTGTTACACCCCATTTAAATGTACACCCAAATCGCCTTAGCCTTCCGTGTATGCGCTCATCTTTAGTGCATTATTGTTATTTGTTAAACCCTAAGTTAACTATCTAATTGATTACATGGTTGCTAAGTCGAGTCATATCCTTGTACATATTGTTTTGGGACGATTGGGACTCATGGGTAAGTACTTATTTTATGGCGTAAAGGGGAAGAACATCATTTATTACCCTCATATGTACGTTAATCTTAAAAGTACTCCAAGTGTTTTGATTTTCTTAATTCGAGTCATTAGATTAGTTTATTGTAAAGTATGTAAAAATTCAAGTGTAAGGGGAATGTTCAATTGTTCATTCCCTATGATGTATTATTTTGGATGGTAGGGTAAAAGTGTATGCAAAAAAAAATAAATAAATAAATAATAAAAAAAAAATATATATATATATATATATAGAAAAAGAAAAAGAGAAAAAACATACGGACTACCATCCCTTTTTATTCTATGTTCATTTTATGTTTTTGTTATTTTTCATTTATTAGCTTAAGTCGAGTCTAGTCTTGGCTTAGCAATGCCACATTGTACATTAATTAACCAAGATTGTTAGCTCGCCACCAGTAAAAAACTTCCTTTATCCAACAAAATCGTGTACTTCATATCCCCACACCTAACGTTACAACATTTTAAAAGACCTCTTTGATAGTTTATCCTAGGTGCTTACGCCATGTGGTGGAGGTTTGATCCTTTCCCAAGCCTATGGTAATCTATTTTGCTATGACAGGTAGTGAGAGATATCTTCCGTTTCCATATTGTAATTTATACTTTATTACACCCGAGAGATGTGAGTATCTAAACACTATTTGTGAGGTGCTAGTGTATGACCTCCGTGCTTGTCTATTGGTCTTTAGTGGAACGATTATTTGTTGTAATTACTTTTATATTAGTGTTAAATGACCCCTAACTTGTATTTTGAGTAGAATAAAAGCGAATTTGCTTGAGGACAAGCAAATCTCAAGTGTAAGGGTATATGATGAGGCGAAAAATGAACCACTTTTAGGGGGTCATTTAAGCCCGGAATTGAATTTATTTGATCAAATATTGCCCTAAATCGTTCCTTTTGTGATTTTAGGTACTTTGGGAGAGAAATCTGGAAAAGGAAGCAATTCGGACGTTTTTGGGGCATAAAAGTGAAGAAAACGCCAAAGTCTTAATTTTCCTTGCTGGGAACAGTAGGTGACGGCGTCAAGAAGGAAAATCTGACGGCGTCAAGAGTAATTTCCATGACGACCCAGTACAAAATTGAAGGCGTCACGAAGTAGAGCGTCAAGAGTAAAATGCGTGACGGCCTGGAAAATGCTATAACGTGACGGCGTCAAAAGTAGATCAAGGCAGTCCGAGAAGTATTTTGGCGGCGAGATGACGGCGTCACCAATTTGGTCTTGACGCCGTCAGCCTCAATTTCCTATATATAGTTTTCTAATTTTCATTCATAAAAAGAGAGAAGTTTTGGAGAAACCCTAAGGTCGAACTTAGTACAAATTTTACAGGTTTTTCAAGGGTTCTCAGCCCTTGAACCCTTTCATGTGTAATTGAGATAAGTATTCTTTTAATTCAATCAATATGTCTATGTGTTGGTTGTCTATATCTTGTTCTTGTCTTAATTCCATCATGCTAGGCTAGATCTATCTTGTGTTTGCTTGGATCTAATGAAACCTAGATGTTAATTATTTGTTGATTACTTGTTTATGGTTGTATTGGATGAATGATTTCGATGTTAGGCTTAAGAAAACTGGCAGATCTCCAAATGGTAACATGCTTGAACGTCTTAGGAAACATGAACTGACGTGCACTAGGTTTTATTGGTTGTATTTAATGCATGAGTAAATTCTAATGATCCCATGTTAGGAGCTTCTTAGCCGGCTCGACATAGGAGTGAAGTAGGCACTCATAGGATTGGGGAATTAAGTGCGCCACCCCATGAATGGTATTATGGAATACAATCCGTCATCCACGCAACTATAATAAGTAATTAACGTGTAAAAGATATCTAGGGAGTAGTGAAATCTAAGTAAACACAACTTCTCCACTTATTGCTCACAACCTTAGTTAGTTTAGTTTATTTTCATTTCTAGTATTTTATTTTGATTGCATCTTTAGTATTGGGTTAGTTGACTAGCAACTAATTCCGCCCAAATCCTTCAAACCCCGAGATTTTTACTTGCTTTCTAAAAAAATATAAAAATACAAAAATAATCATCCCTCATCTTTAGAACTAGTATTTAGGTTTTCTAATCCTAGCGACACTATTCCTAGCTGAACGATCAATCCCCCGGTACTTGTCACTATACTATACTACAACGATCAAGTACACTGCCTGGTGGGGGTTGTAAGCTTCTCAAAATCCCTTGAGAGGTAAAGCCTGGTGCGATTCCCACGTATCAAGTTTTTGGCGCCGCAGCCCGGGGAATAGTTATTGTCTAGGTTAGAATCTCTTTTTATTAGGTCTACTTGCTAGATTCCTTTCTAGTAAGATTTTATTTTTATTTTTAGGTTTTCTTTAGTCTATCTTATTTCTTTGTGTTTTTGTTCGTAACTCTTCACCACCCGACATCATGGACGATGGGAACATCTTTGAACCCGTCATCCCACCACAACAAAACCCACCACTAGAACCTCTTAGGCCCCGAACCTTAGGAGAGTATTCCCGACCTAGCCACCAAGGCTACCGAAACACCATTGAGCTCACCAGAGCTAATGTGACCCCCTTGCGATCTGACACCATCTGGTTGGTGCAAAGCGGATGTGCATTCCATGGACTTCGTTCCGAAGATCCAAACCAACATCTTAAGGACTTCCTTAAAATCGTAGATTCCATAGACCTAGATGTTGAAACTAGAGAGACAACCCGATTACGCCTATTCCAAATCTCTCTACGGGATCAAGCTAGTCAATGGCTTGAGCGTTTACCCGCGGGATCCATCACCACATGGGATGATCTCACCATTCGTTTCCTTGCTCAATTTTTCCCACCGGGGAGAACTACTAAGCTTAGAAATGACATCTTGATGTTCCAACAACGTCAAAATGAATCTCTCTATGAAGCATGGACTCGTTTCAAGGACTTACTCCAAAAAGTCCCTCATCATGGCATAGATCTTTGGCTCCAAGTCCAAATCTTTTATGACCATATCGATCTCTCCACGAGGCGAGCCATTGACCAATCGGGTTGTAAGCTTCTCAAGAACTCTTGAGAGGTAAAGCCTGGTGCGATTCCCATGTATCAGTGATACGCGGTAGCAAGTCGGTGAGTGACACCATACTTAAGCGAAGAGAGACTTCAAAAACTTCACAACTACTCGGGCATCGTTTGTTGGGAGAGCTTTGGCTTCGACCCATTTCAACAAATAATCGACGGCCATGAGTATGTACTTGTTCCCTCGTGAAGACGGGAACGGCCCCATAAAATCAATGCCCCAAACATCAAAGATTTCAGAAACTTGGATGACATTTTGTGGCATCTCATCCCGTTGTGTGATCTTTCCTTGACGTTGACAAGAGTCGCAAGATTTGACCAGGTCATGGGCGTCTTTGTAAATTGTGGGCCAATAGAAACCGGAGTCAAATACTTTTTGAGTGGTGTAATTCGGGCCATGATGTCCCCCGGTGGGTCTATTATGACAAGCCTTAAGAATTTCCATGGCTTCTTGGCCATGAACACACCTACGAATGACTTGATCCGCACATATTTTGAACAAATAGGGGTCATCCCAAAAGTAATGATTAACATCTTTGAAAAACTTGTTCTTTTGGTGGGACGACATCCCTTTAACAACGAAATTCCCCGCATGGTAGTTTGCAAAATCGGCAAACCATGGGGTACTAGAATCACCACGAAAAGAAATCACAGTAAGTGTCTCGAGAGGAAACGTTTCATTTATTTCCTTTTTCTCAAGAACACTTTGATGAGGGTTTTCCAATCAGGAAAGATGATCAGCAACAAGGTTCTCAGCTCCTTTTTTTTATCACGGATAATGATATCAAATTCTTGTAGGAGGAGAACCCAACGGAGAAATCTTGGCTTTGCATCTTGTTTAGCAAAGAGATATTTGAGATCCGAGTGATCCGTACACACTATGCATTTGGTCAAGATTAAGTATGGCCGAAACTTCTCGAAAGCATACACCACGGCGAGTAATTCTTTTTCCGTAGTGGTGTAATGAGCTTGAGCTTCGGTCAGGGTTTTGCTTGCATAATGAATCGGCTGAAAGTGTTTGGCTTTTTGTTGCCCAAAGACCGCACCTATGGCAAAATCACTTGCATCACACATAAGCTCGAAAGGTAGGTCCCAATCGGGGGCAACTAAGATCGGTGCTTCGGTAAGCTTTTTCTTAAGAGTTTGAAAAGCTTCGATGCACTCATCGGAAAAGACAAACGAAGTTTCTTTTTCAAGAAGACGGGTCATAGGCGGAGCTATCTTCGAGAAATTCTGAATAAATCTACGATAGAAGCCGGCATGACCAAGAAGACTCCGAACACCTTTGACAGTAGTGGGAGGAGGTAGTTTAGCAATTACATCGATTTTTGCTCTATCGACCTCAATCCCGCTCTTGGAAATCTTATGACCAAGGACAATGCCCTCTTTGACCATAAAATGACTTTTCTCCCAATTTAGACTTAGATTGGTATCTTCACATCTTTGAAGCATTTTATCTAAATTGGTGAGACATGATTCAAAAGAATTCCCAACGACCGAAAAATCATCCATGAAGACCTCCTTTGTTTTCTCGATCATGTCGTGAAAAATGGCCATCATGCATCTTTGAAACGTGCCCGGAGCATCTTTAAAACGTGCCTGGAGCATTGCACAAGCCAAAAGGCATGCGTCGATAAGCAAATGTTCCATATGGACACGTGAAAGTCTTTTTCTCTTGACCTTGAGGATCAATGGGAATTTGGAAATAACCCGAAAAACCGTCAAGGAAACAATAGTATTCCTTTCCCGCCAATCTTCAAGCATTTGGTCCATGAAAGGTAGAGGAAAGTGGTCTTCACGGGTGGCGTCATTCAACTTTCGATAGTCAATACAAACACGCCATCCCGTTACCAATCGAGTCGGAATCAACTCATTATCATTGTTCTTAACAACCGTAATACCACCCTTCTTGGGCACACAATGGATGGGACTAACCCAATGTAACAACCGTGGTTTTAGCAGGTCGGTTTGACTAATAGTCTTGACTCGGTTGACGTTTGTTTGGTGTGTCCTAGGTGATTTAAGTGATATATAAGTGATATATGTGAGTTTTAGCACTAAATCCCTTTGCGTAAATGGTTTTTTATTGTGATTTGGAAAGTTTGGAATTTGGGAAAGTTCATTTTGATCACCTTTGTGGTGTAGAAATGACTTGTGAAGTTTTGGTATTTTTGTGTTTTTGCGTAACGAGTTTTCGTTCATGTATTTGAGCGTTAGCAAGTTACGAGGAGTTTGTTTTGATATGTTATGCTTATATAAGAGTGTGAAAACCTATTTTTGGAAACTTTATTTTGAAAATGATTATTTTCCGGTTTGTCGTAAAATTAAGGTTTATCGCGAAAGACGTTAGGATTCGTTATGGGAACACATAAGATATGAAAAGTATGAGGTTTTGAGTGTAATAAATAAATTTAATAAAAAAAACAAAAATATATATGTATGTGTTATAAATATCGGCTAGAGGGTTTTTAGGGGAAAAAGGAAACCAATTTGAGTCCAAATATGACTCTTAGGCTCAAGGAATCCTAGTTCAACCCAAACAAGCCCAACCCCTACCCATATAAGTCAAACCAACAACCCATAACTCTATTTTCCTGCAAATTATGATCAACCAAAGCAAGAGGGGAAGAAGAAAAATTAGGGTTTTTATTATTGAAGCTAAAATCAAGAATCAAGGTAAAATCTTTAAACCCTATGTTCAATTAATTGGTTAATTAACCTAATTCATGTAATATTAAGTATGATGGATCTAGGGTTTGTAAACTTCTGTAAATTAATGTTATTAAACATTTTGGGATCAATAATTAGTAATATTATGATGATTGGTGAAGAGAATTGAGCGTAAAACATGCTAGTTATTGAGTTAGGTTTTGGACAGAAAACTATGGCTGTAAAGATGTGAGTGTAAATAACATATGGTGAAGAGTTAAGTCACGAATTTTAGGTCTAAATTGAAGTTTAATGAAAGAGATTTTCAAAAAGTCCAGCCACGATTGATTTCAAGGTCGGGAAGTTGGTCTTTTGATTTTTCTTTGTTAAGGTGTCAAAGCTGTCAAACCGGGACAGAATTTGGGTAAAAGTTTGAGGGTGAGTTGTGGTTGTAAAAGTGGTATTTTGACTAGCCCTTCTGGAATAGTTAAGTATTAGGTTATATTAGACTACCATGAAAAGGATTCGCGATAAAAACTTGTGGAAGTATTTTATGTTAATTAAAACTTTTTGGTGTGCGTTCAGATCCGAATTTGAGTAGTTAACAAGTTTGATTTTCTTTTGAGTACATGTGTGTGTTATTGGTCCATGGCCTTCATGTGGGCGAATGTACCCAAAAATTATGCGTTTTCTGATTTTTAAAGTGCAAGGGATTTAGTGAGTGTTAGGTTATGGTAATGGTGAGTATGGTGTCTAGGAGATCCATGGTGGGTCATATGAGTCTTAGACATCCATCATATGAGTATTACATGGGTTGTAGCTTTTAGCTTGGCCTTGTGTAACGTGGACTTATTTGTGTTGTTTAGATTTGTGATTTGTGTTGTGGAAGCTGCAAGGTTTGAGGTGAGTTCATAGTCCCATATTTTTACCTTGTTTTAAACTTGGGATGGGAATGATGCTTGTCTTAAATGTTTAAGTTACTGTGATTATGTGTGTGTGTCAAAGAGCTTGGACTTATAATGTTATTGTATGTATGCTATATGTGAATGATATGTTATGTGATGTTATTGTGTGGTCCAATTGGGGGGGGGGGGGGGGGAGTATCCAATTGGAGAGTAATACTCCTACTCATACCAGATTATGTGGATTGGATAATGTGATGATAATGCTGTGTGGTCCAATTGGGGGGGGGGGGGGAGTATCCTATTGGAGAGTAATACTCCTACTCGTTACTAGTATGTGTGGTCCAATTAGGAGGGTGCTTACCCTGTTGCTCGTGCATACGACCTAATTGGAGAGTAGCATCCCTACTCACTTTTATTCTGTGTGGTCCGATTGGAGGGTATTAAGTTACCCATTATTTGGAGCGGGGGTCACGTTCCGGCTCGGGATGTTATGAATTTGGATCGGTGGGCACGTTCCGCCCGATGGTTGCCTTTTGTGTGATGGTTGGTTTATGAACATATGTAGCTTGTATGATAACTATAATTATTTGTCCATCTATATTTTATAATCACAGTGATTTTGGTTGCCTAGTGTGTATGAGTCTTAAACATATGAATCTCACCAACATTATGTTAACGTTTTAAGCATCATTTTCAGGTGAGCATTCTAAGGCTAAGATAGAAGGAAGTGATTAGACGAGACCTTAGTTGCATTGGAAGTGGTTTATCTGAGCGTTTGGAGTTTATCATGTTGTTTTCTTTCGGCTATTGTTATGACACTTTGTGTCTATACTTTGCAATTTTTATTGCATGTAGTTATTCTCTATATAGACACCATGTGTTGTGATGATATCCATGAAGTTACACCCGCGCGTTTCCGCCGTGGCGGGGTGTGACACCCAAGGACTATCTGAGATAGGGTAAATCAAACCGGCATCAAGAAGTTTAATGACCTCTTGTTTGATAACCTCATGAATTTTTGGATTCACCCTTCTTTGTTGTTGAACCGCTGGTTTATAGTCATCCTCCATCAAAATCTCGTGCATACAAAATTCCGGGTTAATACCCTTGATGTCGGAAAGCTTCCAAGAAATGGCTCGCTTGTGAGACTTTAAAACCTTGAGGAGAGCGGCTTTGTTTTCCTCATTCAAGTCTTTTGCAATAATGACGGGTAACTTATTGTCACCCTCCAAAAATGCATACTCGAGATGAGGTGGTAAGTCCTTAAGTTCGACCTCGGGAGGTTCAATAGAATTTTCATTAGAATCGACCTCTATGTTATGAAGTTCTTTTGGAAGAAGTGATGATGGATCATCATTGAGTAACTTCTCAAGGAGAAGTATGTCTTCCTCGGGATTTATGGGATCATGATCAACACGAGAATCACATGATAAACAAGCTTCGATCTCTTCCAAAATGAAGTCACCTCCCTCAAACGGAGTGAGCGAGGGGGAAGAGATATCGAGGGTAGAATTGATTGATCCTTGCACATTCAACACTTCATGAAGGTATTCATCACGTGTAACGTCGATGATATCAATTTGATTGATTGCTTCTCGTTCAAGGTCGAGAAGATCTTTTGAAGTGTTTTCAATGTTGATGACCAATTTTTCATCGCCAACTCTAAGAGTCATTTCACCTTCGAAGACGTCGATTAAAGCTCGAGCCGTTTTCAAGAAAGGTCTTCCAAAAATGAGGGGAACACGAGGATCGGCATCGAAATCAACGACTACGAAGTCGGCAGGAAAATGGAACTTTCCAACCTTCACGAAGACATCTTCAGAAATACCCCTCGGAACCGTTACTGTTCGGGTTCCTAATTCTAGAGTCATTCGTGTTGGTGTAAGCTCGGGAAAAAAAGCTTTTGCCAAATAGAGAAAGGCATTATATTAATGCTAGCACCAAGATTGGACAAGGCGAAGCATTCTTCTAGCTTTTGGAAATCACATGGAATGAGAAATTTCCCAGGGTCTCCTAACTTCTCGGGAAGTTTCTTTAGAAGAACCGCCGAAAAAATTTCATTCAAGCGAGTATTGGTAAGCTCAAACAATTTCTCTTTGTTTCTTAGAAGACTCTTGAAAGTGGAAGCAAACTTGGGCATGTAGAGAAGAGCATCCGCGAAACTAATATCGAAGTGTAGTTTTTGAAAGATTTCAAGAAACTTCTTCATTTGATTGTTAGTTTTATAACGGAGTTGTTGATCACTAAGCCTTGAAGGATATGGAATTGAAGGCTTAGGAATGCTCTTAGGAACAACAAACTCGGGAATTGATGGTTGGACATTCGAAGGTTGGACATGTGCGGTACTTCGTGAGCTTGGAGATTGCACCTTGTCCTTAATAACCTCGGGTTCTCGTTCCACTTCCTTCAAAGGTGGAGGAATAGGAGTCGAGGGTCCATTTACTACTTTACCACTACAAGTGGAAATAGCTTTCAATTCACCCTTCGGGTTGGGAATGGTGTTTCCCAGAAGAGTACCCGAAGTAGAAGCTTGATTCATTTGACACATAAGACTTGCAAACATGTTCTCAATCTTACTTTGAGATTGTTCAATCTTGTGATTAGTATTACGAAGTTCATTCTTAAGCTCATGAACTTGTCTCGACATTGAAGATTGAAAATCATTCTTCAAAGTGTTGATTTGGTTTTGCATACTCCTCATGCTAGCTTCATTTGCCTTAATGTAATTAGCAAGTTCACTTGAAGCAACATTAGGAGTTTGAAAATTAGGAGCTTGAAATCCTTGGTTGAAATTACCCCTTGATTAGGAAATTGGTTATTAGGGGCATGAAATTGATTTTGAACATTTTGGTTTCTTTGTTGTTGATTATGATTGAATCGATTTGGATTATTTGGTTGAGAAAAATCGGGTGGACCATTTTGATTGCTAGCACGAAAGTTCGGGTCAACTTGAGGACGGTATTGGTTACCTCCTTGGTTGTAAGATCCCGCTACGGCCTTAACATCACATTGACTACCATCGGTGGTAGTACAATTATAATATGCATGAGGTCCACCATAAGTGACACAAGTCTCCTCGACCGCTTTGACTTGAGCGGGTGAAGAAGTTTGTGGTGATGATAGTTTCTTTTGTTTAGAAAGAACCAATGCTTGAATAGCCTCCATGAGTTTGTCAATCTTAGCATCGGTGCTAGAATTGTTCACGGGAGATGATCGAGATGAGGTTGCATTCACTTGGGAAACAACGGATTTACCACGTGAAGTACGAACCTTTGATTTGTTCTCAATGATCGCTAAAGCATCTTTAGGAGTCTGATTCAAGAGATTGCCACCCGCGGCATTGTTTAAAGAATCTTGATCGGTTTGGTTCAAACCATTGTAGAAAGTATCAATTTGATGCAACTCGGAAAAACCATGGTGAGGACACTTGTGAAGTAAATCCTTAAAACGATCACACGCCTCGCTAAAAGATTCATCAAAGTTTTGAGTAAACTCTGTGATTTCATTCTTTAAGCTTGTCGTCTTAGACGGGGGAAAGAATTCATTCACAAATTTCGACACGAGATCTTCCCATGTTTCAATAGAATGAGGGAGTTGTTTTTCAAGCCAAATCCGGGCCGTACCTTCAAGAGAAAAAGGAAAGAGAAGAAGCTTGATAGCCTCTTGAGGGACGTTTTTGTATTTGACGGTTGAAGTGATCTTGTTGAACCATCGAATGTGAGAATGAGGATCGTCCCTTTCAAAACCGAAGTATTGACTCGAAGTTACCAATTGAAGTAACCCGGTCTTGAGTTCAAAATTGTCGGCTACGATTGCCGGCACAATGATGGCCTCTCCATAACCCTCGGTGGGTGCTTGGAGGAGCTCGGACATGGTACGATTATCGGCCATGTTTGGAGGAATAGTACGAATCTCAGGTTCGACTATTGGATGAGCACGTCGACGATTACGCCTTCTTCTTGGAATGTTGTTAAGAGATTGCAAAGGACTTGTTGACGTAGATGAACGAGTGCGCATGCACCACAAAAAACTTTCAATCAAAACAATGACCAACTTTAACGACAAGGGAACTTAAACCAATAATCAAGAACGCAAGGTCGACCTTTAAGGATAAATGTACAAGGAGCGGGAGAAAAGAATGGATTTCTCACTAGGGCGAAGTTCGTTGGATCGCCCTATACCGTTTCGACTCCTCTTAACGTAAGGTTATCGATTAAAAGTTTTCCAAAACGCAGGTGATACAAAGGCAAGTTTTGATCTTTAGTTTGGGAACTTATTATGGTCACACCCCCAGTTGGTAAGTGTTCTGCCTTGGTTTTACGGTGGAAATATTTTATTGTTGATTATTATTAAACAAAGAAAATGGGAAGATCTTTTTGTGTTTTTTAACTTTTATAGATATAATACATATATAGAAACAAGAGAAAAATATTTTTGGTGTTTTATAAGTTTTATGAAAGCGTAAACTTCTTGCGAAGGTTCTACAAGACTAATCGTTTAAACCTTTTCGAGACTTTCGACACACAGCCTCCCCGGCAGCGGCGCCATTTGATTCGTTGTGTTTTTGTGCAAAACAATTTATCAAAATACCAACAAACGTGATGTCAATGTTATCGTGAGACAACAAGACGTGGAGAATTACAAGTAAACCTTTTAGGAAAAAGATTACCTCGTAAACTCGTGAAAGTGATATTTGTTAAGACCGGGAAGTGATTTCCCGGGTCGTGTCCCAACGAGGTGTGAATGAAAAGCTTCGTGAAAAGATCGAGATTAAAATCTTGTATGTTTGGTTGAGAAAGATTATTTGGTTTTGTGGTACGTTATATTAACGAGAATTGAAAATTAACAAACGAGAATAAAAATAAAGCAACCTAAAGGGAACAAAAGCAAATGGAAAACTAGGGAAGTCCTAAAATACTACGGGAAACATAATTAGGTAGCGGGAAATCCTAAACACAATATAAACAAGTAACGTGACGTTTATTCTAAATTAACGTCAATGCGCAAGCAAAAACGTGAAATTTGAGCTACGCAATTCCTACGGGATCACAAACAAGTTTCTTACGCACTAAATGACAAAATAAAATTTTTAGAAAAAAGAAAATTAATTATTTAATTAAAATCCTATTTAATATTAATTAATTACTATTTTAACCAAATTAAATCAAAATTAATAGCTAAACTATTTAGATAAATCTAGGCTTTTTATGGAAAATCAAATAAGTTAAAAGAAACTTAAGAAAAATAAGAAATTTGAAATAAGCACTTGAAATAAGCAGAAAAAGCAGTTTATAAGTTTGATAAGCAAAACAGTTTAGTAACTATATAAAAGAATTAGTGTGCAAGTCTATAATGAAAAAGACCCAAGGGCGCAGTGGTGTTTGTGTGTTGTGTTGTGAGTCTGTGTGGGGAGGGGTCTGGGATTCGAGTCCCAATCCTATCTTTTTTACTCAAAGTTTATTTTTTTTTAGTTTTTTTTTCTTTTTGCTCTTTCTTTTTACTGACTCACAAACACAAACACAAAAGTAATTTGAAAAACGAATTCAACAAACAATTGCTTGAACCAATTCTAACTAATATTACAAAATCAAAAACAGATTCAAGATCAAAAGCTTTTTCTTTGTTTTCTTTCTAATTCTTGTTCAAAGGTCACACAGCTCAAATAAGTTCAAAAGCTCAAATGAGCTTTACCAATTAATGCAGCAACAACATAAACAACAATAACAATAGTAACAACAACAACAACAAGAACATGAATAAGCAAAATCTCAAGAACAAGCAAGAACAACAACAAAAATGTAGTAGCAGCCCAAAAAGCCAATAAGCTCAAATAAGTAGTTAAGCTTTCAAAAGCTTATACAAACTAATAAACAACAATTATAACAACTAGAAACAGCAACTAGAACAAAAGCAACAACAATAATCAAGACTCCAACAAGATCAATCAAGCTCAGCATACACTGAGCTTAAACAGCATGCAGTCTCAACTAGTCCAAAAGATGGCTTATCAATAAGCACTAAATAAGCAATTTGGCCAAAACTAAAAAGCAGTCCTAAATAGTCTACCTAGGTGGCTTTCTAAAGCTACAAATTTCAAGACCTAACACTTCCAAGTGAACAATCTACAACCATTCTAAATCTGACAAAAACCTGAGATGCAGGGGAGCTCTCAGTCAAATGACCAATTTCCAAATCAAATTACTATGATCAAATCTGTTTCAAATTGCAATCTTCTTTTTTATTTATGTTCTCAAGCTGGCAAATTACTCAAATCAACAAAGATTACTGATTTCCATTCATTATTGAGTCCTAGAATTGGATTTGAATTTCTCCCTAAATCTGAGTATGCAATATTTGACTTTACAAGGTTTTTGAAAATTTTGACTTTAGTGAATTTTGATTGACCACAGATTACTACTTTATGTTAGTTAAGCCTAATGCATACCAAATCCACTAAGCTAAACTAGATTTGAGTTGGTTTACAAGATTTGAGACTCAAATTCACTAACAGTTGGACTGTGAGTGGATTTGAGTATGAGTTTGACTTTGAGTGAGAAATGGTCCAAACCAAAGATCAATTTGGACTGTAACAAACCTCATGACAATGAACCAACTATCCTTAAGCTAAAATAACAACAACAACACAGATCAAGGCTTGTTCCAAACACCCCTAATTCTACTAATTTTATGAGTTTTCAAAGTAAATAGCAAAATTAACAATCTAACTTGATTAATAAACTTACACTAAGCTAAGCTAACACTAAATAAGCAAATTCAAATAGTGAATAACAACAAAGAACACTTATCACACAATTTCAAGAAAATTGGTACAAATTCTTACTTGACATCCAAAGCCAGAAGGAAACTAGGAACCAGTGAACAAATTGCAACCTATTGTCTCCCATGAGACTCTAAACCACATCCATTCTTCATTACTGCTACTACTTCCTTCCTTCTTTCTTCAATTTTTTTTTTTATTTTTTTTGAATTTTCTTTTGAATTTTCTCTTTTTATTTTCTTTTTCTGAAATTTGCTTTCTTTCAACTTCAAACACTTTTAAAACAGATTATAAAGGGAATTGATGCTATTCAAAGTACAATTGAACCAAGGAACAAGAAACTTAAAATTGAAAGTGAAAATACGAATTGACTTAAATTGAAAGTAAACTTAAATTAGACTGAGAATTTGGAAAATACAATTAAATTTAAAGCTAAAATGCAGAAAAGATACAAGAAAAGGATGCCTCCAAGGGCTTACAATCACTTCCTATTTATACTAAGTGAAGAGGTAGGTAGGAGAACACCACTTGTGCTTCTTTGTTGAGATAAAACATCATAAACTTTATCCTTGTGCTTTCCCGAAGCAATCCCAACCATTGGATTGAGTTTTGAGTCATCCTAGCCCTTCAACCAAAATTGGCGGGAAAGCATTTTATGTGAAGTTTGCATTGCCAGGTTAGCAATTTGGGGTAGGTATGGTTTTGGAGAAGGTTAGTGGGGTGGGAGAGTGTGATGGTGTGCTTTTGAGGAGGGGGTGACGTGCAGCAGGGTATGGTCGGGCATGGTGGTGGTGGACTGTTGGTGAAAGGGGGGAAAGGTGAAAGGGTGGTGTAGGTTTGACTGCCTTTGACCTCGTTGACCCATGTTGACCCTGGCTTTATTAATAAAGATTGACTGTTTGACTGGACCAAGTGTTGGGCTGGTGGTTTGTTGGGCCAAGAGTTTAAGTGGGTAATGGGTTGGTGATGTTTAGGAGATAGGTTTAGTTTTAGTAGTTTAGGATTTATGGCCCAAGGACTATTCTTGTAATTTCTGAATTATTGAGGGACCAAAACTGCCATCCTTCCAAACTATCATCAAGGGCCAATGTTGCCAAGTTATGCATTCCCAAGGACTTAGGTATGATTTTTCTTCAAAGTGTAATTCTCGGGGGCCATTTCTGCCAATTTGCAAACTTGAGGGACCAAACTTGTAATTTCTTGAAAATGCAATCCAAGGATCAATCTTGTCATTTGAGGACTGTTGGAGGACTTTTGTTGACTTTTCTTCATAAAATTCTCTCCAGGGACCATTTCTGTCATTTCTTGAAAGTTCAGGGACTGATTTTGATAATTCTTCATATTTTGCTTGTTTTCCGTCTATTTTAAATCCTTTGTACCTGAAACACGCAAAAACACACTCCAAGGATATTTGTGACGTTATTTGATCATTTTGAACTATTTTTGGTAGTTTTGACTCGAAAATTGGACGAAAAGATATGTGTAAAAAGGCACATATCAGAATGCAACCCGTCAATTAAAACAAGGTGTGACAATTCAATAGGTAAAATTAGATAGCTAGCAAGGATTAATACAACATAGGTAGATACGCTTCACTTCCCTTGTAGAACCCTTATTTACTTTTCGTGCACACTAGTTTAATTAGTAGTTTTTGGGTAAGTTGATTAGCAACTAATTCCGCCCCTTCTTCCAAAACCCGAGATTTTTACTTGCTTTCCATAAAATATAAAAATATAAAAAGAATCATCCCTCACCTTTAGACCTAGTTAGATTAATTTCAATCCTAACGAACACTATTCTTTGAGTTGAACGATCAATCCCCCGATACTTGCCACTGTACTATACTACAACGGTCAGGTACACTGCCTGGTGGAGATTGCAAGCCTCTTGAGATCCCTTGAAAGGTAAAACCTTTTGCAAGGTTACAAAACCACGCATCACCATCGCTTTCATTACACACTTAACATCATCAACTCATGGTGAGTTCATAGCCCCATTTTCCATTGTTTAACTGTTTTACAAACCATTATGGGAGATACATGATATTTTTACTCGAACACAATGCTTTGAATTGTATGTTTACCAGTATGTTTTATTTGCACTAAGTACCACGATTGCCATGTTTGAAGTCCCTATATCATGAAACCATTAGTTACTAGCTTTTGTGAGCGCGAATATTGTGAATAGGCATATTGGGGTTGACAGACCTCGTTTTTATTAACCTAGGTAGGGCAATCGAACGCAATATATTTGAGAACAATAGGTATAATGGCAAATTACCTACTAGGGCTACGATTGTAACGATTATGCCAATTTTATTGGTACGAGGATAACGCTTTGGTTGTCATGAGCTCAGTGCAATAATAACTGTTTTTGTTTTCAAACTATGGGTGTGAGACTACGTAGCTCACCCTACGAATATTGTGTTCACAGTTTAACTAAACCTGTGGATTCCACTCAACATTTGTGTTGACATTTTAAGCATGTTTTATCTCAGGTCCATACGCTACGAGGATGGCACGGGGGAGCACGAATATTTAGAAGGCTATAAACTTTATTATCATTCGAAAACTTATGTATTATGTAACCGTGAAACTACTGGGACCTCTCTATTTTGTAAAACTCTGATAATTCAATAAATCGAATGATAAATGTTTTAAAATGACTCAATTAGAGTTCATTTTCTATTATTATATCTATTATACCATAAAGTAACACCCAGTTTGAATTCCATTGCATTCACGAAATTGGGTGTGTTACATATTGCTGGATCGAACCCATTGATGCTCTTGATATAGTTGATACTGATGATAATGGTATTCCTTGTACAACAAGTGTTTCTCCTAAGGATGGGGCTGATTTGGAGGTTGGTAGTAATTAAAAAGGAAACTAAAGTGGCTGAAGAAGATAGTGATGATGAGGTTCTTGATTGCCAAAACGATATGGCTAGTTTTTTAGCATCTGGTATACCTGTTGTTACTAGTTCTTCTAAGGGTGGAAAAGGAAGTACTACTCCTATTGTTAAGAAAATTGGGAAGATTGAAAAGCTAATTATTGAAGAGAAAGTTACTCTTGTGGATGATGATTGTAAACCTTTAAAAAAGGATGATTTGAAAGAGAAGGAGCAGGATACGGCTACTAAACCTAGTATCTCTTCCTCTACGTGTACTTCTTCAACCAAGGTGGGTAACCCATTCTCTAAGGTGGGTAATGTGTTTGTTTCTGATAGCGACGACGATGAAGTTCTTGAATATCCTAATGACGCTAATTATTTCGGTAGTGGAGGGAATGAGAGGAGTCTTTTGGAACAATGGAAAGATGGTATATGTGACTACAATGGTTATGATGATGATTACTTTGATGATTGTGGTCGATCTGCAGCCCCAATTAAAGGTTGTAGCCATGCATGACATTAGACTTTGATAGTTTATTTTCTTTTGGTTAGCATAAAGGTTGATGTGTCTTAGTTTGTGCTTGTTTTGTTTTGGTTTTCTAGTTGTGTGCAGCTAGTTGGTTCATGTATGGCATGACGATATTGTGGTTCTAGCGGTTGCTTGAGGTTAATGTGGTATTTCAGCCACATTTTTTTGTACTTAACTGTTTTTTGGAGTAATATATTTTACCGGGTGGATGCTCTTTACCCATAATCAAACAATTAAGGATAAACATGATTGATTGACTAATGATAGAACTTATCTCAACAATACATAAGGTCTTAAAGGGCCAAAAAGACCTAAAAAATTGATAAAAATCGTCTAGGGTTCGGAGACAAAAGTTGCTCCAATTAGGGTATCGTTTCTCCACCGCCTTCTGTGACGACGTCACTAATTGGTTGTGACCCGTCAGAGTAGGCCGTCTCTAGACATTGAGTCATCACAAAAATCTTGAAATTGCACTTTCTATGCAGAATTGGTGACCATGTTAGGGATTGGGATGAATATGTGAAGAAGAAAAAAAAATAAGTAAAAATAAGGTAATTTTAAAAACAATATTAATTTTAGACATTATAGGACAAAGTTTGTGGCAAGGCATAATGGCATATTAGTAATCCAACATATTTTCTCTTGAAATATTGTAGAGATAGAGATAATATCAATTGAGATTTTAGTAATTTTACTTTTCAAAATGAGAGTTTAAAACACAATTATACACTCTTTATACGTAGTAAAGATAAGAACAAAAATTACGGCCTCTCATCATTTTATTTATTTATTTGGTCGTCATAACTTATTTCCTCTCGCGGCTCCTCTTAAACCCTAAATCATCAAAATTGAAGGTACGTACACATCCTTCTTAATGAATATTCTCATTTTAGTGTTGATTTCATTGTTGTATATTTAGAGGCATATATATATATATATATATATATATATATATATATATATATATATATATATATATATATATATATATATATATATATATATATATATATATATATATATATATATATATATATATATATATATATATGATCCACGTACAATTGTTAATATGTGTGCATGAGTATGTACAATATAATGTGTACATATAATATGCAATGAGGCTACTCTTTGATCGTTTTGAAAGGGTCTTTGTGATGGTGTTTGCATAAACCATTAGCGAAATCATTACTACTAACTCTTTGTTTTGGTACTTTAAGATCATTTGATCGTTTGGATCTGATGATTTATTAGAGCTTGCATGTGAAACTCACTTATTTATTTATGATTTATAAACCTAATAATTAGATAATCAATTTTCAAATACAATTCCAAACAGTCGAACACCCTTGATATCCGATGAGATTTAGGCGCCCACAGGGTCATGACTCATGAGTTGATAAATCTTAGTTGGTGTTAAGCTATAGCTCCTCGATCTGCATTTGTAAATGTCTATCAATTAAAAAGATTTTTGAAGTTTAAGAATAATTAAGAACTAATCATACAGTTATTTAGGATTGATAATTTTGATATACAAAATCTATGAGTTTTCGCTAAATTAGAATCTACTTGACCATGTAAAAAATTTATGTTTGTTTGTACATAAATTGCACATTATAGAACTGTTATTTCTATATACTCCGTATATGAAAATATATGATGAAAAAGTTTAGAATATTTCTTTAGCAATTTATGATTGCCTAACTTAGGAGGTGATTTATAGATGGATAAAATCTAGTTGATGATATGCATGTTATAAACTCAAGTTAATTTTGTTTTTGTATTGTATTTGTGTTATTCTATCAGCTTCAGCTCCCACATTACTATGCACAAAAAACAACTTACCAAAAATAATTTAACATTACCCAATTTGCTTAAAAGTTTATACATATATATATTGACATTTCTCGTTGGTTAACCTAAATTATTTGTTAGTTACAGAAGGTGGTAAAAGTGAGGAATGGACATGGAAATGGACGAGGTTTTGGATCAATTTAGACCATGGGCCGATCTTCCCATTGACATTCTATTCTCCATAGCTAATCGATTAACTTTGATTGAGCTTTTAAGCTTTCGTGGCACCTGCAAAGATTTCCGATGTGCTTCATTTAGTGCGTCAGCTCAAAATGAACCAGGTCAAATTCCATGGTTAATTTTTCACAAACCCAACAGTACCGAGTGCCTAATCTACAACAAACTTGACTCCAAAACCTACAAAAGAAACATTCAAGAACTTGAAGGCGCAATTTGCCTTGCGTCATATCAAGGATGGCTACTTTTATTTAAAAACGAGTCGCTTTTCTTCTTTTCCCCCTTTTCTCTTGCCAAAATCACACTCCCTAATTTCCCACATCAAGAAATAGAAGGCCATGTCGCGTCATTTTCTGACATACCTACCTCACCTCATTGCATCGTCTCCATACTTAATAGAATCAACGATTCGGATGATTTTGAACTACATGTGATTTCAAAAGGGCAAAGTGTATGGACTCATTACAATGTTGACAAAGGTCGCTTGAGGTCAAATGTTGCTGGAGCAACGTTCGATCACAAGACTCAAACATTTCACTATTTGGATGATAAAAAATATCTTTTGACATTCTCGGTTAATGAAAAGAAATGGAAACCGTTTACTATTGTGAAGGCTGAAGAGAAGTTTGATGGGCCGTGCTTGCCTTATTTGTATTCTAGGACTGAGTTTTTTGACACGATTGAGAAAAAACGAGACGAGCTTGATCTTGAAGATGATGAATACGTTGCTGTTTGTGGATTAACGTTCGAAAAATATGGATACCCTAATGTTTATCTAAACGAAGTTGTGGATGCTTCTCCTACTAAAAATCGTATGCGTAGGGCAGTTTGGATTCAACCACGATTCTTTGAAGCAGGCCCTAACCATCATTGGTAAACAAATTGAGCTAAATGAATGAAATATCATTTGTGTCAAATTAATAAAGTGTTGCCATGTCGTAAGTTTGTTACTAGGATGGTTTTTATCCGGACTTATTAGTTCAGTCTTGAATTTTCATTTTATTTTTGGATTCGTGTGAACATTTTTATTGTTATGGTTAGTTATTACAGTATTATTTATGGATCATTGGTTTGATTTGCTGGATTTCAGATTTATTAGGTAGTGTTTAACTGGATGTTTACATTTCCAACTGTTTTTAATACATGGACTTGAGTTTGGTTTCAGTTATTATGTATTACTGTCTTTATGATCATATGCAATGTTATGGCGATCATAACTATATGAAAACAAGAGTGTGTAGGGTGGTGTGCAGATTCAAGTATTCAATCACGGTTCTTCAAAGCAGATCCGGACCAACATTGGGAGAAGAACCATTTTTCTGCTGTATGTTTTCCTAGAGATCGAGTCCTTAGCGTACTAACAAAAGAAACAGTCTAATACCAAATGGGTCAATGGATGAGGCAGTGCTTAATCAAAATTTCCAAGTATCTCATCATGTAACGCCAACAGTCTATACACACACCATGGCGTAGCTTCTCAAAAGTCATCACCAGCCATAAATTTGATCCATACACGCAGTGGATATTGTTAAATTGTAAGAGAATAAGAGATCATATTAGTCACACACTTGAGACGAAAAGAAATGACAGACATATATGATTTGGGATGAGGGAGCATAAGTTCTACACTGATATTTTGCTTTTCATTCTCATAAACGATATTTTCGTTTCTAAAAAGCAAAGCATTTATAACAATTCTATTTGTAAAATTTAGTCGATGTTTTTCTAGCAATCACAAAAATGTAATATGTCGTACATCCCATACTCCTGCTCACGCAACTTCTTATTCTAGCAAAGTACAACGCATACAAGCACGAAATAGTTTTGCGTATCATGAAGGCACCACTCGTAACTACATTGTGTACAAGCATCTAAAGCACTTGGACGCCAAGCCCATCTCAAGATCCAACAAGACCTTTGTGTCTTGAATAAGTTGTTATTGACATAAAGATTGATGCACTTAATATTCCAGCAAATAAAATCACCTACAAGAAAAAACATAAGTTATGTACATGTTACGAGTATGTTTTGTATACAAGTACTTAATGCAGAAAGATCGTGTGGCGTACCCATTTGAATACATAACCATGGTTATCGTTCCATGGGTGTGGAATGTTCATACCAAATATTGCAGCCACCAATGAGTAAACAGACAATGAAACCGTCCCCGATAGTAGGAAGAGTTCCAGCTATATCAAATAAAACCAAATTCGTTAAAAAAAATAAAAAAATAAAATAAAATAAAATGAAATGTATGGACACGAAATTGATAGTTACCTGAATTAGCTGATTTCGGTGATTATCCAACTGTATGCAAAAACACACAAAAAAAAAATGTTTTGATCTTCATAGTTTAGGTCAAAGTTCGACTATATATTTGTCAAATATTTGGAACACATTAATATTGTAACCTCAAAAGTTTTGACTATTCTCGGTACCTGAATATTGATGTAATCCTCTGTATCATCAATGTACTCGCGCAGCTGCAAACACCAACAAAAAATGTATTTATCTTATACTACGTAGAATACAAATCGCTTCAAAGAGCACATCGAGTAAACTGAATAGATAAGCATACAGCCAACTAAAAATGGCAATTACCGTAGTGAGTTTATTTGATGTAGCTTCAATTTGCATGAAGTAAGCCTATAAAAAAACAAAATTAGTTCAAGAAACTGGTTTTCGGAACTACAAATTAAGTCATTATTTGTCAAAAAATAACAAAATAAACATGTAGGTTTTGTGATGAACCTCGAGCAACATTTCAAGCTCCTCGACGTCGTTTTCCCCATGGATAGAAAATGGGGTTGCCTGGCTTGCTCTCGATATTTTAGATTCTATGGTTGGAGAGGCAGGGGACCACGTTAAATTGGCACCATCACTACTCGGGGAAGAAGCGAAAGATAATTTCCTCGACAAATAGAGGTCTGCCATGTCATCATCGTCGTCCAATAGTTGTTCAAGTTCATCTCTTACCTAAACAGATAGAAATCACACCATTAATAACCCACAAATTTAGGCACAAGTACTAAGGGGGTGTTTGGATGAGTATTCAATATTCTTACAGTCCGAATCTGAAAAATGAAATGATTCAGAAGAAAAGATCTAAGAGGTGATTTAGTAGAGAAAAAGCGTACTTTAAGGACACGATTGGTCAGTCTTGTCATTGCACTCTTGAGCTTGCGCACTCTATCCAGGTTACGACTGCTTATCTGCACAATTCACTTTGATAGACACATCAAAAAACCCAAAAATGAACATCACTAAACTGCAAGAAAAATCCACGCAGATAGTTAATCCCATGCTTAAATAGCCTTTTTTTATTATTGAAGTAAGTCGCCTATGAAAACATTTAGCCCATTAGTTACATTATTGAATGAATTTGAATAGTATGGTGTTCATGGACATGGATTATTCTGACATTGCGGTTACTGGTCATCTTTGTTTACATCCACTATTGAATCTTGTTTATGATATCATAAACTGGCTTACCTTAAAATGACTAATAATCTATGAGGGTGTTTGGATGCTCATTTACAAAGTATTTATTCAGCCTACAACACCAAGAATCAGAAACTCACCATGGAGGTTAATTCATCCAATGCAGGGTAAGCAGCAGTTTCTAATTCTCGTGTACGTGCATCAAGAAAACTACAAATACCTTCTAGTGCAACTTCAAGTGCCCGAAACTCAAATGGGAATTCTAAATTCATTTACCGAAAAACCTTCAATTAGAACATCAATAGGATGTTGAGAAACTGATCCATCTTTTTAGTTATGTTATAGAAGAATATACCATTTGATTCGTTTGTTTGAGCATCAGTTTGCACCCCAGTCCCCTCTTCATCGTCTCCTTGTCCTGTATAGACATTAACTGGAGGCAGCCTTCTTTGAAGCTCTTCAACAATGGGGATAACATTATCATCAAGTGGATCACGAAGCAATACCTATGCACCACTCAACATCATATATAAACTATCGACGTAACTTAGAACAAATCCAAGTTGTTATCACCATTATGATGCCATCCAACTTTTAGAAACCATTATATAAACTATCAAAGTTTGAAAAAACATTATAACAGTCATTCAGCTTTGACAACATTTGAAAAGTACAGTCTTACAACTACTAATGCCTTTAGTCAAGTGACCTTTATTTTGATCTTAAATAATCACTTTTACACAAATAATCAAGTCGCAAATAAAGGTGGTGTTTGCGATTGCTTATTTAAACTGTTTACTAGTTTCTTATTGCATTGTAATAGTGAAAATAAGCTATCCAAAGAAAATTTAACAGTTTTGCTTATCAAGTAAATAAAACAGAATATGAAAAGCAGAGGTACCTCTTCACTTGTGATAATTGCCTTGATATGCTACAAAAACCAAAAAAAAAAAAAAAAAAAAATCCATTCAAATTTATTATGCAAAAACAACAAAAGGTAACATTTATTCCAAGAAATCAACAAACCTCTAAGTTAAGAACAATTGCTTTTTCTCTGCCTAAAATCGCAGACGGATACGACAACAAAGGATCAAGTATTCTTAAATCTCTAGCATGTATTTCGACACGTTTCATAATACCATATTTATCCAAGTCCAAAACTGTACTATTTCCATTATGATCAACCGAAACCCAACTTCGCGAAACAGCTGTTTTCTTAGTTAACAAAGCAGGCTGAGATAAAGAATCTAATGGGACAATATAACCATCCCCAGCCATTGGTTTTATGATAAGTTGATAACACAATGAATAGCTAATAATAATGCAAAACAGATAAAGAACACAAAAAATAAAGATATGGGCTAGTTGAGTTTACTATGAATATGAGTACATGACATATGATGAACTTGAGGTGTGAAATTTGTGGGTATGATTGGATGAAGATGGTAACTTTGTTGGTGTTGTTTGAGTGGTGGGGTGGCAGGTAAAATGGTTAGAATGTGTGATGTTTTGGTGATGTTTACAATTGGAAAAAAACAGAAAGTTGGAGGGTGCAATTGCAATATATGTGTTTGTGTTTTGTTCTTATTTTAAGGTTTTCTGTTTGGTCCTTTTGATCGTGTAGATTTGACTCTGTGGTCCCTTGTAGTTATATATGGTAAAGGTGGTGGAATAGCATGTAAAAGTGGGGAAATATCATATGCCAAAAAGCAAATAGCACTCATGCTTGTTTCTGCTGTAACATAAACTCACAACCTTTGATACGGCGATCATTTTCATACTGTTACTCTGTTAGACCTAATGTTTGTAGCTGGTTTTTTTCTGACAAACGAATCTTGTGACCATAACTTTGATAATTTCTTTATATGTGCATCAGTTGCATACTACTCAGAGGAAGGGGGCGTGTGCATCCTAACAAAAAAAATGTAGTAACCAACCGACTTGTAGTGTAGTTTCTAAAAATCATTAATATTTTTCCCTCAACCATTACTTTCTAGCTCCGCCACTGATAGTGCTTATATATTATGTTTTTTGTTAATAAAGCAAAAACAAAATTTATCTCAAACCTATATTATAACTCGTGGTCTCATACTCTCATGCCCTAAAGCTAAGAAACATTCATAAGAACATAACACTGACTATCGTGACATTATCTTTTGCTATTTAAGAGAACGATAACTCGAGAATCCCACTTAAAAAGGCCACTGAATAAGCTTAAGCTAACTTCTTGTACTCAAAGTAAACTAAAAAAAGAAACTATTTTACCAAAGATGTGGCATCTTTTATAGCTTTAATGAAGGAAGTGACATATATTATAAGTATACTGTCATTATTGGATATACTTAATAGTTAAAGGATTGCCAAATGAAATAAAATAAAAACAGGCGGGTAAAAAACAGTAAAGAAATATCTTCAAACAAAGTCGGTACGAGTGGCCCCAAAACCACATTGGACTCATCACTACTTATCTTACTTTTCAATTATTATTTTTATTATTAACCGACTTTAAAAAAATACATTTGTGTTTTAGTTTTATTGTGAACTTAAAAATTACAATCTCTAAAAACTTTACTATAGTTCATCAACCATATAGCATCTTGTATTTTTTTTTATTTTTTTTTTTCCTTGTAACATTTACAATTGTTGGTTTGTGTAAAGTATATATAGTAGTTTGGTTCTATAGTCTAGAGATTTTGTAACCAGTGAGTTACAATCAATAATTTCATAATGTCTGAAGAAAATACTTTTGATAAAAAGATAAGTTCGATGATGAATCCATGATATGTTACAACATTATATATGGGTTATAAGATATTTTTGAGTGCTACTACGTTCCCGAGTTTTATTTTTGAAAGAAGAGAAAAGAAATGAGAAGAAAACAAAATAAATTTGTGTTCCTGAGTTTTTTTTAGGAGAGAAGAGAATAGAAGAGGAGAGTAATTTTGGCTAAACTTCTCTCCAAAACTTTCTTCCCAAAAGTGGGATGATTTGGAGAGAAGTTATATTAGGAAGCTTTAAATCAATAAAATTACTTAAATAACCTAATATAAAACATAACTTTTATATGTAACCAAGGGTATAATTGTAAAATCATATGTTTTCTCTTCTTTTCTCGCATAACTCGGGAACATGATATAAAAAATGTATTTTCATTCATCTCTTCTTCTTTTCTGCCCATTTTTAACTCTTCTCTTTCTCTTCTTCCATTTCAAAAACTTGGTAACAGAAAAGTTAAATGATTAGCTGTTATTGGTCATATAATGTTTATATGCATTATCTAGTAGGTTAAAGTTAGGACCATAGACTTGATGGAACCTTTTTTTTTAAGAAGTAATGTACACGAGCACAAGGTGCAGATGAAAACTTGCACCTCGCCGTCCGATGTGGCACTTCCAACGGCGAGCCGTTGCTCGTCGCCACACCGTTTGGGCCTCGCCGTTGCTCGCCGTTGGCAAACTCGTCGTGGCCACGGCGAAGCAAAGTTTCTGACAGGCTGCAGGTTAACGTTTGGATTTGGTTGTTTTATTTGTGAGAAAAGGGAACATAACCGTTTATACACCAACGGTTGTGTTTGTTTGTTTATTTACTTTTTTTTTTCCTACTCTCTTTTACAACTATAAATACAACCTTCTTCTTCCATTCTCTTCACTACATTCAACAATCTATACTAAATATTTCTATACCTCTTCTCCTAATCAACAAAAAAATGTCTCAAAACCCGAACGAAGGAGGTTATTTCACGAACCTCCTAACGTCAAACCAACGTCCATACGGGGGAGTCTCAAACTCTTCTAGTCCCTGTCTCAAAGTCCAAACCCTTCACCGCCATACGGTTCACAACCATTAAATCCGAATGACATTTACCGTAACCAACAATTAGCCTTTCAACAAGGATTCGCAAGTCAACAACAATTCAATTTGTCGCCACAATTTTATAACCCGAATCAACCATCCACTTTTCCTCAATCACAACCGATACAACCGTCACAACCAAATGAAGGTACGTTTAAAGTACCTAAGCCAAGATCACCGGCCAAAGGCCGAGGAAAAAAAACCAAAGCCCAAAGAGGAAAAAACGTCGTAAATTTGGACGCGGACGATGACGATGACTTGGAAGAAGCTGCTAATACGAGTGTGCGAAAGTTGTGGTCGAAACAAGAAGAAAATATTCTTGCAGAAGCGTGGATAGAAGTTTCCCAAGACGAGGATCTGGGAAATAACAAAGAGAATGAATTCTTTTGGAACGAAATTCATGCACTTTTCAACGAGCGGACTACTGAAGGCCCACGAACCAAAAACATGCTATCCGGTAAATGGACAAGGATCAATGCCGACTGCCAAAAATTCAACGCTATTTATAAACATTTAGAGCGTCACAGTGGTGAAAATGAGCATGATCATGTCGAGAATGCCAAAACGAACTTCTCACTACGTTTTGGACAAAGGGGTTTCACTTTGGTTCACGTTTGGGAGATCCTGAAACGCTACCCGAAATGGGATGCTGAAGAACCTCTAGACATTACATGTCTTGAGGATATATTCGGGCCGGACAAACGACCTCGTCCCGAAAGAAGCAGCAGACGACCCGGAAAGAAACAAAAGTCGACGGAAACGTCGAGTGCGGCGAGTTCCGGGGGGAGTCAAACGAGTACTTTTTCGGGACAATTATCCGAAAAGTATAATCAAGCGAAAGACGCTCAAACGGCTTGTTACGAGGCGCAGAGGAAGAGGGAGGAAAAGGCGTTCGAGAAAGAAGCTGCGTTGTTGGAGTGGCAGGATATGCAGATGCTAATGCTCGATCCAAACACGGTTACTGACCCGGTTAGAGCTGAAGTAATTCGCAAGAGACAAGCACGAATAACTCAGAAATACCAAAATCTCGACCGTGAAGATGACGAATAAAATGTTTTACTTTTCCTATTAGTATCGTATGTTTTTTTCCATATTGTATGCGTGTTTTTTTTTCCTCGTATCGTATTTTTTTTTCCGTATTGTAACATTTTATTTTATGAAATAAAATTAGTATGTTTTTTTATTTTTAAGTATTTGTGAAATTAATTTAATTTATTTAAAGAAATGAATAAAAAAATAAGTGTGTAAGAGGTGGGGCCCTAATGGGGAAGTTGAGGTTTGTTGTTTGGTGAGGGGGGTTTGTTGTGGTTAGTTGAAGTTGAGGTGTTTTGGTGATGTGGCATGGTGGGGCCCGAATGAGGAGGCAAATGTTTGCCTTTGCACCTTGTGCTCTTACAATGCATTGTATATGTAAATTGCTACATTAGCAACCCTTTATGTCAATAAATCTTTACATAAAACTTCATGTAACTTGGCATAGAAATAATAACCCTATAGTGATAAACCCGAGTCATCATCCTCATCGAGGCTTCCGACGTAGGTAAAGTAAAGAGTCCAAATCAATCCAAACACGCCGAGCAATATCCAGCCAAGAAGGTTGTTGCTTAGACCAAAGGGTAGCCCAGTTCCTTCGGTGCTCATTCTCTCGTCCACTAGGGCCATGGCTATTGGGCTCGTCATGGTTGCAGTCATTGTTGTTGCAGCCAGTGAAGACATGCTTGTCATCACCAATCGCGATGAATTATCCTTTGTTGAACCTCTTTCAACAGAACATGTCACTTTTCCCATCTTGTGTGTACTTGGTAACCCTGAAATATTGAGTTTTAAACTTATTCGTGTGAATGTGTAACTTATACTACGATAACAACTGACAACACAATGCAATGACCATTATGTATGTAAGCGCGAACTGGTGCAATAAGGCTTGTATAACTAAATGTTACTGTGACATACCGTTCAAAATCCTAGTTTTTTAATCTTTTGTAAAATACAATGATTAAGATTAAGCATTGGTAAATTTAAAGATACTATGTCAAAAATTAGGCGGCAAAACCCATATTAGCCAGTTGTTTGACTATATGATATTAAGTATTAACAGTTCATTGTTAACAACTTAACACATATATATTAATCGACTCAGATTCTAATTTCGTCTTTATACTTGTCAATTTTAGAATCATGGGCTAGTTTCTAAGACAATAAGACATACACAAAAAGTCTAAAGATGAGATGCAAATAATGGAATCACTAATTAATACTAAATAATTCTACATCCATCTTAATCATACCGCCATTCGACAAAATCTAAATGTTTCTTGGTGAAACCAACTGCTTGTTTGGTTTCTTATATCAATCAATAATTATTAATCCTACAAAATGATTACTGTTTCATTTTTCAAATATGATGACCAAACTATGTCATTGTGTAAGGTGCAGCACTAATGCACCGGATCTTATCAGAACTCCGCTGTTAAGTGTGTTTTACCTATAAAACTATGCTATTGTGTACGTAAGCATTTAGAAGTCATTTAAATTGACCAATTGAAGATGAGACACAATTCAAAAGCATTCCATTCGCTGAAACTATTACATCTTGATTATTGATTTGTTGTCAATAAGCTAATAAGCCTAGCAAAATGATATGATGTAAGTAATTAAAAGTTGAATAAGAAAGCATACCAAGAATGGTGGAAGGTTTCTTGGGAATAAGAGTGGGAGTGCAAGCTGAAATGGATGCCATATTCTCTCTAGTATTTTTTATTTTTATTATTATTTTTTTTTGGTGCACAAAAGATTGTTTTATGAAGCATATAACTTTTATTGATGTATTATTAGTTTAAATCTCTGTCCAATATGCAACCACACAATTTGGATTGCACCACATCTCCAGTCCACCACTTATCCCACCAACAACCATTAAAGAGTATTGTTCAAAATAACACAATATTATTGTTTAATGTCTTGGCTTTTAATCATGAGATTAATCATATACTAACTTCTTATTAATCAGATTTGCCTCTATAAACATGTCATAAGAAGTATGATTGTGGAGATCCTCTGATATATGGTTACAAGTTTGACAATTTAGATGCACGAGACTTGCACGTAATCTCAAATATATGACGATATAAAAAAACATAAATCTATATAGATCTTTTCATAATCATGAGTTTGTATTATAATTAGAGTAAATTGCAAAAATCAGCTCTACGGTTCGGCCAAATTACAGGCATAGTCCCGCCCTTCCGAAAGCGCAGCGACAATCCTTGTAGAAAACTTTCGGTTACCTTTTTCAGTCTCCGACCAAAGTTAAATGACTAAAATAACCTTTGGCCAAAAGGGAGAAAACAAAAGATATTTTAGTCAATTTAGTTTAGCCAAAGACGAAATTTGCAACCAAAACTTCCCCGGATGGATAGTGAGATAGGGACTGCAGCTGCATTTTGACCAAATCACAAGGACAAATTTTGCAATTTACTCTTATGAGTTTTTATCCATACCATGATACCGGTACTTAGCAGATGTTTAACAAAGCTAATTAGAAAGAGCTTATTGTGTTTTGGAAACATGCCTTGTGAGGTGTGTTATCAAAAGTTTTTTAACTGCTTGAAAAACTTATAAGCATTTTTTAGGAAGTGCTTGGATAAGCTTACTGACTCATTGTATTTTGATAACAAAATAAGCCAATAAGCACCTAAATAAGCTTAGCCAAACACACACTTAGATATGATATTTCAAATTGACTGATGATTAATAGATTTCTTGTGAAAACATTACTGCTTATCCCAATTAATAACAAGAATCATCAGTGTTGCAAAATATTGCAAAACTAATTATTTTAAATCGCGTCTGACTCTCCGAGACACCCCTGACGTATATACCTAGTGGATGTCTTGGTTGTAGATTGTCGATCACACAAGGACTTCTAAGTAAATAGCAGCCAAGAACCAGATAACTGTTGTAGCTTCATTCAATTGTAACGTAAAAGAAAGAGCAACTTATCGATCAATATAAGTGAAGTGGCATCTAAACCGAGTAATATACACAAAGAAGATTCATTGTGACAAAATTGTCAGAAGAAAAAAAACTATGGCTCGACAGGCGTTAGTGTGTAAAAATGGAATGGAAGTAGTATCAAAAATAATTTTGGGTGTGTAAAATAACCTGGAGTATGTTTTGTGTTTAATAAGAATGTGGGTAAGATATCAAGTGATGTTGCACTGCTGCAGATACGGGTGATTGTATTTGACATGTTTCCTCCAATAGGTTTTATATTTCTCGATACCAATATCTAACCATGGTTTCATAACTCCGTCATAGTGTATGACTGCTGCCTGCTCGATATCTTCCTGTTTAATACCAGAATGATATCCTAATCCATGAACATGCCATTTTCGGTCTAAACCTGTGGTCTGGTTGTAAAATGTCATCCAGCCTAGAGGCAAACTGCCAGCTTTCCACATTGGCTTTTGTTTTCCCTGCAGCATTATCATACATGGCGAGATTAAGAAGTATTGTATTATTGGAAGTGACTACTGAATACAGAAATAACATAGCACATCTAAAATGAGAGATGGGAAAATGCCCGAGAAGGGCTGGTTGAATAAAGGGTCAAAATGGAAATTTTCTAGCGAGGGTAAGGTCAAGCCAAAAAACTATGGTTTCTAGGAAAACTAAATTAGAAATATGAATAAGCAAGTTATAATTCTTAGATATAAAATCATAATAATCTAACATGTTTTAATTAACAAATTTTTAGGAGATTTTATGCATAACAAAACACACTCTGGACAATTTGCGCATGTTTGACGTGCTCACCCATTTAACACGTTTCCTTTTCAGCCGAATTTTTATATATTAACACTTCTAGCTAAAGTGAACCATAATTGATATGCTAGCTTTTGTGGTCAGCAACGTGTGTGTGTTTTATTCCTCAAGAAGGCAATTTCAAAAAAGCTTGTTTGAAAATGGGTCAATTTGGGGTATGTTTATTTTTACAATAGTCAAAGAAGTAACCTATTACTGTAAAAGATATTAAACACACAGTTTAAAAGTCAACCGGAGTATACTCAAGAGTCTACAACCTCCTATAAACCTTTATTATAAAATTTGGACCACTATTTACATAGTAGTCTTTGTGATTGCATTTAAACCATTAATTAATTACAAGCTAAGTATGTAGATAAGATTAATGATGTAGAATTCTAGAGACCTAAGAGTTGGCATGAGAATCATTTTCCTATAAGGCTATAAATAATGGCCAACTATAATGATCCAACTTTGAAGTTTGATCCAACTTTAAGTATCAACCAGAGCATACCAAGCGTTTACAATTTCCTTATAGTAGAACTACTTTTTTTTTAATGGCTCAATGTTGCCTATTGCTAACAGTATGTTTTTATTATATTTTTTTGGTTGGGTGCAATTTAAAAAGCCAATTGGAAATCTATAAATTACGACATCAGCAATAGAATTATAATCTTATGCAGATAACAATGAAATAGAAGAACGACAGGGTTGAAATTAGATATTAAGTAGTAACCAATAGAAATTTGAATTACTATCAACAAGAAAAAACAAAGATAAATTACATACCAGTTGCAGGTAGTGGTTATAAACTGCGGTCAGATTCCTCCTCCTCCACTCTCGCATATCAAACACATTTACACCAAACGCCCATGTGCAAGCCTCGTTGCTAAATCTTTTTCCCACCAATGGATCAGAAAAGTTGAGTAACAAATCCATTCGACGAAAACCAGGATCCTGCCCTTGACAGCTATTCACAGCCCCATTTACTTTCCCCAACATATTAACCCTCCAAAGGCGTGTCAAGTCTTTTTGTACAACCACATCATGGTCAAGAAGCACGATCTTATTCAATGTCGGGAAGATGTCAGGTAGATAGAAACGGAGGTGGTTCAGAGCAGAAGTATATCTAGGATCCTGGGAACCATGCCCCTCAGCAACTGATGGCTCGTATTTAGTGGATAACCAATCAAAATGGTCCATGTTATGAATCTGAACAGAAGCTTTTCCAGGAGGATTCAACAAGAACCACATAGAGATTGCTGCAAAGTTGAGAGAATCTGTCACCACATGAAAGACAATTTTCCCCGGGTCCTGCAAATGAACAACTTTAATTAACTCACCACATGTTTCAATATAAAAGTAGTGGAGCTACTTTGTTATCCTACATAAGTTTACAGTGCAAACTTGAATATATTTTTCTTACTGTACGCCTACCAATGCATGCATTTTGAATTCTATTCTAAACTACTAGTAGTAGACAAAGAAATGATGAATTCATTATTGTTCAAGCTTCATCAGTCCCATTTTTTAGGTACCAAAGATTCAGCTTATTATAGTTTATTTTTCTTTGAATGCAATTAAGCCAAGGACTGCCAGTTAGAAGCAGGAATCATTCATCTAATAGTAATCTTCCTAAAATGCTGCAATGCTAGTTCAAGTAATCATTTCCCAGATCATGCCTCGGAATTAGATGTAGCAATTTTAACCAACTTGCTTAGTTACGTATAATGGGTTGATTTGGGTTATGTTTCATCTCTAATAAGTCAGATGGGGCAAATCGTAATTTTAAAAAAGAAGCTAAAAAGGTTTTTGTATTCATATTAAACGCATGGATTATTTATATAAGATACCAAAGACGATCAAAGAATTGTTTTGGTAAATCCAATCAGTCCGACCAAACCAAACAGATTACACATTATTGAATTTTATACGACCCACCCATTTTGCCACCTTTACACAGTATTATCCAGTTAAATATCCTTCCCCGGATCTCCAACTATATGGTAAAAAAAAAAAAAAAAAAAAAAAAAAAAAAAAAAAAAAAAAAAAAAAAAAAAAAAAAGGACTGATGAACAAGAAATAAGCAGATAAAGCGACCAACTACCTTTGCAGTTGAAATGGTCGAGTCCACCACCACCGCACATGCCAGAACATTGTCAGAAAACACAACAAAGTGATATAGATTCAAATCATGCACATCTGGGTTGCTAGGAAGCGCCCTTTCTTCAGATTTTGAAGCAAAATATTCAGATGTGAGCCTCATGGAAAGGCAATGAAGCCCCTTCGGGGTAGTTCTTCCAGCCAACTGAACGAGAAATGCTTCCTGCTCCTTCTGTACCCGCATCATTTCTTCAGCATTGTTAGTCATAGCTCGTAGCTTCTTGACCATGCTAGGGCAATCAGGATAAATGCGAGCAGCTTTCTGCAAGGACACCTCCATAGCCCTCATCCTTTGCAAAGCTCTGAAGAGAAAAAGAAAAGATCCCATGTGAAATCCATAGAGATAAAAAAGGTTAGCATGAAACCTATCTAGTCAGTAATATATACAAATCGAAAGAAACTCTACCCCTCTTAGTTTAATCTAGCAAAATTAATGTTTGAAACTTTTAGCAAGGAAGCTTATTGCTTAAATCAGTCTTGCCTTCTTGTATAAAAACAACTATTTAAGCTTAATCATGCATAAGAAGAAAAGAAATGAAAATTAACCTCCTAGACAAATCAGTATCTTTGCTAACATCTCCCATGGCGCGTTCTAATTCTTTGATTCGTAACCGCAACTCTTTTATTAGATGAGCATTGTTAGCTGGTATTGCAAAACTCAAGTACGCTCTCGCTCTTATCAGCTGATCTTTCATCTCTTTGATCTTACTATCCAATACTCTTCGTGTATGCAATGGCTCCTCCTGATCATGTCCAAGTGTTGCACGACCAGCCTCAACCTGTCACAACATTAAAGCAATTGAGAAGAATAAATGATTTGTATCTTGCATTGGCAAAAATATTTTACGATGCAAATGTATAAGAAATGGCAATGCTCTTTAACACTTCAAATTCAAATAATTCTATAATATGCCATTGACAGAAAAGCACAGTATAAAAACACTATCAAGTCCAGGATAGACTTTATAAGTGAAGAGAGTCATGATATCTATGTTAAATGATACATTTGAGGAAAATAAAACTATGTAAATCAATTGTGATCTGTATGCTGACCGAGTATTATTTGGATGCACGTTTAAACTTCAGTCTCTATATATATATATATATATATATATATATATATATATATATATATATATATATATATTAATTTGAAGTGTTTTGGTAAAAGTGATGAATGATGATAATCCTTATATCTGGTTGAATTATCTGGTTTTGATTATTCAGTATTACATAATCACTTTCAAAATGATCCAAGTTCTAGTAACTAAAAGTTGATGTAATATGACAAAAGGGAATACAAATACAGACATGTAATATACTCGAAAGAAGTCTGTGTACTAAGCCACACAAGTAAATAAGCTGGCGCGGAGCAAGCTAAATCTTTTGAATCAATAAAATCAAAATGGTACAGTCATCACCATACACAGCTTCACTAACTATTTTTATACTGTTCTATTCTTAGAAATATACTGAAGAATAGATCTAACCTTTTTCCCTAAAGTTAAATGTGTTTTCTCTTCCGGGCTCTGTCCATTATGCCCTCCTGAAACGGATCAGCATATAATTATTAATAGTAAAACACCAGCCAACAAAAAAACAATCAATCGAGACACAATGAGAAAACTCAAAATACCAACCATTTCCATTTCTATCATTGTTTTCACTGCTTGTGGGATCATCAGACTTAACAACCAAATCAGGCGATCTGGAACTGATAAGTGGCTCAACGTTTACATCTTTGTACACATTTAAGACAGGTTCTCTTATGCCTTCACCTTCCTCCTAATACACAACAC
Organism: Artemisia argyi; assembly: GCA_030686995.1. NCBI lineage: Eukaryota > Viridiplantae > Streptophyta > Magnoliopsida > Asterales > Asteraceae > Artemisia > Artemisia argyi. The sequence goes on from CM060680.1 coordinate 183,929,458, forward strand.
ATATCATCCACAACCGTGAGTACCTTTCGGCATATACTTAATAATAACAATTAACATCTTTTCGTCTTATTAAAAAAAATTACCTGCTTTACTAGATTTGGCTTCAGCAAATCCCTCCTGCCTTTCTGGAGTAACAAAAGTTATTTTAAAATAATTTAAGTAATAAAAAACAAAATCATACCAAAATCGACAAAAAGGTACAACATTAAAATATCTATGATCTAACCATGTTCTACGCTTTATTACATCATAAATCAGTTCAAATTAATCTACATAATAAAATCACATTTTATACCAAAATCGACAAAAAGTACAATATCAATACATCTATGATCTAATCAGTTTATGAACTTTGTTACATCATAAATCGTTTTTAATTAATCCAAATAATAAAATCACACTTTATACCAAAATCGACAAAAAGAGAAGAAAAACTATGATCTAATAGTATCCTAAGCTTTATAACATAAAAAACAATCAAACATCACACATCAATCCTAACTTTATTTTCCCGATTTTCTCAAGCTATCAATTAAACATCTTCAAATGTCAACTCATTTTAGTATAAACCCTACCAATAACATTAAAAACATAAAAAACGCATCATACAAAACGCTATATCTTCAAAAAGCATAATATCCGGAAAAACTACTCCCTTCCAAAATAATTGTCATGAGACAAAAAAAACACATGACAAGTTACTTTTTGCAGAACGGCAGTTTTACTTTTAATTAATGGCACTTTGGTAAAATCATTTTAATTACTAAAACGGACAATTATATCAGGACCTAAGGAGTATGATCTAATCATTTTCTCGCATATCATCAACATACCGAAATCGACAAAACTAAACATATATCAAAAAATCTATAACTTAACAAAATTTATATAAAAGAAAATAAAGGCAAAAATGAGATGATCATCATACAAAAGCAGATATATCTTCAATAAACCCCTTGGATTCTGCACCAATAATAACAAAAACAATAATTTACACGTCAGCATCATCAATCAAATCAACTTTATATAAAAATTAATTTATTAACAGTAAAAAAAAGTTTTTTTTTAAAAAAGACGTACGGTAGAGTAAAAAAATGGGGGAGAAAACGGTTAAGAAAAGCAACGAGAGGATAATGATCCTCGTTCGTTTACGGAATTGCTTCATCAATCGGTTAGTTTTATCATTTGAGTGATTAATTGGTTAACTGTGTGTTTGTGTGTTTTAGTGTGTGTGTGTGGAATTAGGGTTTTTTTGGGGGTTGGTGAAGTGTGTGGGATTCTTTGCTGATTTGAAGGGATTTTTTTTTAGTGAGAGAGATGCGGGGAAGGAGGAGATGGAGATGGAGATGGAGATGAAGGAGGAGGAGGTGTGTATGACATGTTCATGTTTTTCTATTTTTTATAAATTTTTTTTTGAAGGTGAGTTAAATATTGATTAATAAAATTTACTAAATATTTTATAATACTACATTCGTCTCAAAATTATTGTCATGATATAAAAATCCCAAAGTTTAATAAAAGTCGGACTATTAAGATAAAATATTTTTTTACTAAATTCTCTTTTTTTTCTAAAATTGGAAAATGAACATTTTTTTTTTAAATATCATAAAAAAGAAATATAGATCATTATTTTGAGACGAGAGAGTACTAGCTTATTAGAATTTACTCCATCTTTCCTAAAAATTTAGGTAAAGACAATGACGAAAATAAAAGGTAGAGATATATAATGATTAGAGTTAGAACGAGTGGGTGCACCCGCGCGTTGCTGCGGGAGCGATCGTAAAAAAGAAAAAATTATTTTTGTTATTTAGGACTAAATTTGCAAAAGATCGGTAACGGGGGACTAACGATGCAATTTACAGATAACCTGAGGGACCATTTCGTAAATTGCCATGGTTACTGTCGCGCGTTGCTGCGGGAATGTTGTGTTTAATTTAAACTCAGGTAAAAAAAAATTATTTTTGTTATTAAGGACCAAAGTTGCAAAAGATCGGTAACGAGAGACTAACGGTGCAATTTACAACTAACCTGAGGGACCATTTTTGTAAATTCCTTATGAATAGTATGGTTACTGTTCCTAAGCATGCTACTGTTCCTAAGGGTTGATTTTTAGAATATATATATATAATAAGATACATGAGTAATAGATTGAGATTTTTTTTTTTTTTTTTTTTTTAATTATTATTATTTCTTTTTTTACAAGAAAAAAATAGAGAATGATATATTGAGTTTTTATTTTTCTAGTTAAAATTTGAAAGCGAGAAACTTGTTTTTTTTTTAATTGTTGAATAAAAATGTGACTAAACGGGTTTTTATTTTTTCCGTTATTTTATGAATAAATTTCCTAAAAAATTTAAAGTTTTTTCACCAACTAAACACCCGTATATTCTTCAACCAATCAAATATCATCTAACTCATTAAACTCTTAATAGACCAAGCGAAGTTTTTTATCCACTACACAGACCATGGTCTATGTTTAGAAAAAAAAAATCAATCAAAGACTAACTGACTGCACGATTCTATTTTATTTTATTTTATTTGCTCGATTTCAGTATAATTTTGATCAAATCCACTATTGAAAAAACAAAAATAAAAAATCTATCATCTATAGGCTGAAAGTCAACTTTCTTTTGGTGTATTTAAATAATTATATCCTTATGGTAAAGAGTTTTCATATAGGTGTGTTATAAATTTTTTTTCTTCATTTTTTACATTTTAAAGAGATGTTCTTTGTGACTTATACACTCAAGAGTAATTTTTTTTTTTTTTTTTTTTCCGCAATCATGTGGTTCAATTTTGCCACTAGACGAAACCGAATTTTTTATTAATTCAATTAGTTTTTTTCAACGTATTTTTCTAAATGCCCTCCGTTTAATGTTTTATTTATTAAATAAAAATTACTAGTATTTGATTATTTAATTTTCACAACATAACTTTAAACATATTTGAGTTGTGACACGCCGTTTATTTTCTCCATATCGCGCGCCTATCTTTTGACAATCATGTGAGAACTTTTTAAGATGTTGCATAACTTGGTATTAATGTCGTTGAGCATGTTGAACTATAGAGTTCTCATGTGAGCATGATACTTGTAATTACACAAAACGCACTATATCATTATAGCTAAAAGTTCTTTATAGATCCAATTTTTACCATAGAACTAATCAAACAATCTTAGCCACTCATTTTTTTTATCAAAATAAAAAAATAAAATTTCACTTTTTTTTTTTAAAACTTAGATATTTCGCAAACCGTAAATCATCAAGCTACAAAAAAAAATACCATTGCGACGAAAATTAAATTATCTTTCTATAGATATGCATTGTTATATACTTTCAACGAACTTTTTTTTCGCCCAGAAAAATCATATATGATTCGTAAGAATCACATATGATTCGAAGAATCGAATCATATATGAATTTTTTACGAATTATATATGATTTTTACGAATCATATTGATTCTTTCTGGGCGAAAAAAAAGTTCGTCGAAAATATATAACAATGCATATCTATAGAAAGATCATTTAATTCTCATCGCGATGGTATTTTTTTTGTAGCTTGAAGGTTTACCGTTTGCAAGATATGTTGTTTTGAAAAAAAAGTGAAAAATATAAATGAGTAGCTATAATTGGTTGATAGATTCTATGACATGTATGAGTTGTTCATGGATCTCAATTTTATCATTATAAGGCACAAGTTTATTTATAAGAACATCTCTCACAATAGGCGATGCGGCATGTGCCTAGGTGTCACATTTATTTTGTCTTCAAATGTTTATTTTGTTTTCCGATTTTCAAAAGGATAATATTTTTTTGTTTGTAAAAGAAAAAGTGGTAGTGTACTACTAGTAATAGAGATCAAAAAGTAATAAATATGTCAGAAATGATTTTTTAAATGAATTTTAGACAAGTAGTTGGAATTAAGTTGAAGATATAAATGGCATTGTGTAATAACATAAATATAGATACGGATATTCTAGTTATGGTTGTCTAATTATATAAAGGAGAGGTACTATAAGTTTAATTAATATATTGAAGTTATTAAAACATCATGTTCTCAGATAGCGTCATGTTTACGAATGGTATTTGAATCGGTTTAACAGATAAGATGACAATGGTTTTGATGTTTGGTTTCTCATGTTGAACGGTAAGGACCCGATGAATTTGTTGAGCTCAATAAGCTCGGGTAATATTTAAACAAGAATCATACGAGACTGTTGTGAAGCAGTATTTTCTTAAGTGTGTGAAAACTTGTTGAAGCTGTGTGTAGTAACTTCTATTTATAGAGAGGCAAGCAGGATTTAAAGATAAACTCTTGAGGGGTGATCAACGGCAACATGGGACTAGGGAGCATACAAGGAGGACATGTGGCTTTCCTTCCTTGGCTTGTACATGAGAGTGCTTTGCTTCCTATAATGTTAGTAGTGTGTTCCCCACTGTGCTATGTCAGACTCATACATCTTTACCGTTAGTGACAGTTGACGACAATTGTCTCATGCGCATATACTATACGGCCTGAGAGATGTTACCAGATCTACCTCGACCTGGGTTTACATGGTTCTTGTCATGGCTGACTCGCAAACTTGAGTATGTGGGTTTGATTCGAGTGTGTAGTTTAGTCGGATTGAGCCACTAATATTGATACGTTATCAATCTGTTATATGTTTTTTCATTTTGTATATTTTAAACAAATGCTTTCTTGCGAATTATGTTCTAAGGAGTCAACTTTGATTATTGTTATTTTTTTGCAATCATGTGGCTCAATTTAGCCATGAGACGGAATCGAGTTTTGTAATTATACAAAACAAGTTATATCATTATAAGGCACAAGTTTATTTACGAGTACAACATCTCTCTATACCGCAATCGATGTATTATGTGCGGTGTTACATTTGTTTTGAGTGTTTGGTTTATTTTTTGATTTTTAAAATGGATAATTGTTTTTCGTTTGCAGTGTAAAAGAAAAAGTAGTAATGGTCTAAATGTCTAATGGAGTAAATAGAGATTAAAAAAAAATAATAATAATAAAAAAAAAAATAAATAAAAAAGTACTCCAATAACTATGTTAGAAGTTATTTTTAAATGAATTTTAGTCGAGTTGTTGGAATTAAGTTGAAGTTATAAATAGCATTGTGTAATAACATAAATATAGATACGGATATATTAGTTATGGTTGTCTAATTATATAAAGGAGAGGTACTATAAATTTAACTAATATTTTGAAATTATTAAAGTATTACTAATATAATTGCCATATTCATGTGACCATCTTATTGTTGTGTTTTGATTTAAGAGAAGAAAAGTAAATTAATAGATGTCTTTCTCGTGTGAAGTGTTTTGGTGTGATTATTTTAATAAAAAACTGTATTCAAATACTAACACATCTCAAGTAAACCAAAAGTGTTTCTTATATTATCTTGTTGTTACATGCACATATATAAAACTACACCTCTTATGCGTATTTTTATTTTGACAACAATAAAATAACACGTTATAAAGTAGAGTAATTTATAGGTGGACCAATACTTTTAGCATTATCATAACACGTTATTTGGACACATCACAAACTTCGTCAATAATAAACAAATATTATTATGTTCAAAATCATTTCATAGTACACACATTCATTAATGTACACATATAGATTTTAATAATGTCGATATAGTTCATTTGGTACAAAGGGCCCCTTAATTAAAAGAAGGCTACAAAAAAGCTTCTATATGAGTATATGACTATGAGACACCTGTATTACTTTCCACTTTTCATGTGCATTTTATATGGGGCCATGATCATTAAAATTACAACAATCTTATGTTGCAATATTGGCTTTTTCCTCTTTGTAATGTTTAATTTGTGCTTTAAGTAGTACTACTGTCTTATAATATTAAGATAAGATTCTAAATTATGTTGCAAACGTTTGCTACACGCCATTTTTTTGTCAACTTTGCAACATTAAAACGAAAATTTTGGTCAAGACTAATGCCTTGATGGTATGGAGTACCTATCATATAAGTAGCTTCATTATTGTCCTTTGTGATACTCGATTAACTAGCAAGAAAATTTAAGTATACTTGAATTAGAACTTGATTGTAGCAACTATATATAGCACTATCGAAGTATCTCGTGGTAAGCATAAGCAATGATGATACTAATTCGACCGCTATGTTACGCCGAAACTTATGCTTGATTCATTAGGAAAACTTTAAGGGCCCGTTTGGTCTATAAGAAGGTTCAGAATTAGATTCGGATTTTGATTACGTAGAATAAAGGATAATAATAATATTTTATTAAAATAATTATTTTAATCATAATAATGAATAAAATATGAAATTATGAAAGTACGAGAATTTTTTATTACTACGTATTAAATTAGTTAAAGGAGAAGTGAATTGTTAGGGAGTATAAAGAGATGGGGTTCATAATTAGTTTTAATTCGCCCATTTCACTCATTTTGTTTTAGAATCATTTTTTATTGTAGATGAACCACTTTGATTGTGATAGTGCTATACCAAACATTTATTTATAACTATCAATCTATTACGTTATTACAAAAGTCATAAATCAAACGGGTCTTAAATTCGTGTATTTAAATTGGTTACCAACAACTGCTACCATCAAGTCATCAACGTTTGGTTGTGACATTGATCTAACGATTTAATAATTCCATTTTTAAATATGACGGTGATTCGTGAAAATGATAATATTGGTTTTGATATGGATATGTTCTTATTTTAGAATTTGTACTTACCAAATTGGATTATAATATTTTCTCATTTCATATTTTACAGTTTTATTATTCTTTTGGTATCTTTTAAAGTCAAACCTTTGAAATCTTCAAGAAAATCTGTATAAAATTTAGATTAGTTATGAGGTATTTATTGTTCATTTACTAATGTCACATGTTAGCTTAAATCTTACTAGTAGTTAGTAGTTAGTATCTTCCTAAAAATCTAAGAGTACCATTTTTTTGTTTCTAACTCCAGAACATATACGCAACCCAAGTTTACTTTGTTCCATTGTTTAACAATTCTATACGCTAAGTGCCTTAGTGCCTATGTCGATATAATGGTCACAGCATGTTATGTTGCTGTAAACAAGGTATTGGGTGTTTAATTTGAGAAAAATATAACAATGATATAAGTTAGGAGATTAATGAGTAAAAGACAAGTAAAAGAAAATATAATTTCTCATGCTAAATGTCATATCAAAATGTGAATAAGTAACAATAAGCAATATATAAATGTAAGTGCGATGTGAGAATAAGAATTTAAAACAAACACGTCTCATTAAATTAGTTGTACTGTAACCATGAGCGGATCCACAACTCTAAGTCACCGGTTGCATAAATTCTTTTTTCAAGTATTAAAGAAATTAAATAAACTAAAAGTTTATTAAAATTGGTAAACATATTAAGTTTTGACATATTAGTGGAATAACTTCACAAGATATGCATGTATTTGTGTGATGAAAATTTCGGGACTAAGTTCATTTTAAAGAAATTGAGATTTTTAACAAAAATTTACACTAGACGAAAAACATCTATCGGGTTTTCGTGAACACCCGAAAACCCCATAGGTCTGCCGCTGATTGTAACTACGACGTTATAGATGTCAATGTTAGTTTGTGTGATAAGTTGCAGCCGTAAGATACTTAGATGTATGAGAATTTTTACCAAATGAATTCCATTTTCTCCATAAATGTACATTTTATCATAACGAGAAGGTCGAACCAAAGGTGATATCAGTCGTGTCTCAAACATATATTAATTTGTTCAAATATTACAACAAACCTAACTAAACAATCTTATGTATTATATAATTTACAGTATTTTCAGAATAGCATTGATATATATCCTCCTATATATATATATTTTTACTCATAATTCTACGCGTACAAGTAGGGGTATCAATCGGGTCGGGTCAAAGTCGGGTCGAGGCTAAAAAAACATACCCGAACCCGACCCTATTTGAACTCGGGTTGGTCGGGTTCGGGTCAAGTCGGGTCGGGTTAAGTCGGGTTCGGGTCTGTGCCATTTACAAAATCATAGCATTTGCTTTCTTAAACTTAGTAGTTAAATTCTCAAACAACTAAAAGCTAGATAGATAGTGTCTGCATATGTTGCCCAACACAAGTAAAATGACCCTTAACATCAGTTGTGTTGCTATTTTAATGAGAATTTGTTTCACAAAACATTAGATTTAAAGACGTTATCACTTTTAGCTCGATGCCAAACAATATGAATAACTAAAATGCAACTTGCAAGCCATGAATAGTCCTTCATCATTGTCTAGTCGAAGCACCTTTGTTGTGTGACTATTTCATATATATATATACAAGGTAATGTTCCTCGAGATGCAAAAGGAAAGTTCAAACTTAACTAGTAATGAATTTAAAACAATCACTACAAATCAGTTTGCACAAATAGCCATTGTAAATCTAAATATATGCACAACAAATGAGCTAAATGGACTTACCCATGATACAAGTGCCCATGCATCGGTAGGCAAAAAAAAAAAAAAAGATGGTTTTTTGGTTGTTCCATGCATCAGTAGGCAAATAACAATCATATATTCATAAGTAACAATCCATATGAGTACACCAAATACTAAATGTAAGACCATGTAAATTTATTAAAAAATAAATAAATAAATAAATAAATAAATAAAAAACACCCTCGGGGTAGTCGGGTTGACCCGAACCCGAATAGCAAAGTATTTTGAACCCGGTACCCGACCGTATTTCATATTCGGGTTAATCGGGTTGACCCGATTGACCCGAGTTGGATTTTGAACCCGAGTAACCCGACCCGATTATCCTTAGTCGGGTTCGGGTCCGGGTCGGGTTGGGATTTATGACACCCCTACGTACAAGCATACGACATGTGCAATGCAAATTCTTTTTCTTAATTTAGCTCATTAATTTTTTTCAATTGTCACAATCATGCAAAGAAAATATCTGTAAGACCACCCGTAATAAGTACAAATAAGATATGTCTTCATCCCTGCTGGCAACCAAGGACGTGTCTTTGCTTACTACACTCACTCACACAACATGCGTTGATTGCCAAAAAATTGGAGAACTCGGTCTTGGGGAACACTGAGTCGTAGAGTGTTTTTGTTTTGCGTGCAGGTGTGATATTTTGGTTTTTGTGTGATATATTTGTTTTTAAATGTCATATGTTTTGGTGGTAAATTTGGTTGTTTTATTACAATAAGTTGTGATGAAGTTATTTGTAAAGAGAGAAAGTTGAAGTGCAGCTAAGGTGACAATAATAAATGTGATCTTAAGCTCTTCTTATTACATCCATTTTAAATGCAAATAGTAAAAATAAGGGTCGTGTTAACCCCACGGGGGTCTACTACCATAGCTGCAAACCCTCCCCTAGTGGGGCCCACATGCAGGTTTGTCCTTTTAAGGTTTTTTTTTTTTTTTTTTTTTTTTTTTTTTTTTTTTTTTTTTTGTCCAAGTTATCCAAGTTTTTTTTTTTTTTTTTTTTTTTTTTTTTTTTTTTTTTCACAAACACAACTGCAAACACTACACAACTGCAGTATTGAGACAAACACAGGCTCGGATTTTTCCCGTTATCGTCATCGCCAAGTCCTCTTTTTTTTTTGTCACAAACACAACTGCAAACACAAACACAGCTGCAAACACAAACACAAACACAACTGCAGTATTGAGACAAACACAAACAAAAGGCTCGGATAATTGTTATCGTCATCGCCAAATGTGGAATTTTTAGAAGGCTCGGATTTGAAGGTTGCGAAAGTGATAAAAATATCACTCCGCCATACCATTCGGTTTTAAAAACCATTCGTCATCGCCTCGGCTCAGATTGTAAACCAATCATCATTGCCTAAACCCTACTAAATTTACAAGTTACACAGCCAAAGATTCTCAAGTTCTGAAAAGTTCACATGCCAAACTGCACAAGTTCTCAAAAGTTCACATGCCCAAACAACAGGATTCTCAAAAGGTACATCACAAGCCAAATAGTAAGGATTCCCAGGATTCAATCCTGGACTATAAACACAAGTGTGAATCACAAACAACAACTAAGCAACCACAAGTCTGAACAAGTTACTAACCACAATTGTGAATCACAAACAACAACTAAGCAACCACAAGTCTGAACAAGTTACTAACCACAAGTGTGAATCACAAACAACAACTAAGCAACCACAAGTCTGAACAAGTTACTAACCACAAGTCTGAAAGAAGCAGTATCACAAGTGAAACACAAGAAGCAGTATCACAACAAGTGAAACACAAAGCAACTCTCAAAGAAGCAACCACAAGTCTGAATCACAAACAAGTGAAAATGTGGAATTCACCATTTAATACACAGGAGGTAAGGCTCAGATTACATTAAATCCTTTATCATATTGGCTGCAACATCAAAGGTTGCAAATATATTGCCTATCCATTTGGAAATGCCACGCCAAAATCAAGCTTTTATTTTTTTTAAATCATCATCGCCATCACAAGCAGTTTCATCACAAGCAGTTTCACCACAAACAAGTAGTTTCATCATAAACACAAACAAGTTTAGATCTAAAGTGATGTTTCAGTAATGTTTACAATACTACTAATAAACACAAGCTTTTTTAAATCAAGCTTTTATTTTATTTTTTTTAAATCAAGCTTTTTTTTACAATACTAATAAACACAAACAAGTATCATCAGATACATCACACCCTCCCATTTAGGGAGGGTTTGTCTAAAAAATAGACTAGTGTGTGGTCAACACCACCCGTCACTGAAACATCAGTGAAACACCATCACCATAAACATCACTTTAGATCACAGAAACATCACTTTAGATCTAAAGTGATTTTTATCACATAAACATCACTTTAGATCTAAAGTGATTTTTATCACATAATCATCACAGAAACATCACTGCTTAAACTGCTTAAAAGTCACGTATCTAACAAAACGAACATCACAGAAACATCACCGATCTAACAAAAACATCACATATCTAAACTTTTTTTTACAGAAGTCACGTATCTTTTTTTTTTTTTTTTTTTTTTTTTTACAGATCTAAATTTTTATCACATAATCACATAAACCATCACATAAATATCACTGAAACACCATCAAACCATCACTAAAACCATCACAGACATCACCATTCGATATGTTTTAGATCAAAAAAAATATTCGATATGTTTTAGATCTAAAAAAAAAGAAAAATAAATCACACCTTCAAACATCACCAACATCACCAACACTTACCCACCTTCAAACCATCACTAAAAACATCACCAACACTTACCCACCTTCAAACCATCACTAACAACATCACCAACACTTACCCACCTTCAAACCATCACTAAAATATATTTTAGATCTAAAAAAACATTCGATATGTTTTAGATCTAAAGATCGGTTTCTATCTTAGTGAGAGAAAGAGGTGAGATAGAGGTGAGAGGTGAGACTTTTGGTGTGAAAATGGCAGAGGTGAAGATATCACATGGAGGGACGGGGTAAAACTAGGGGCCGGTTTCCGGTTTTATTATTTTTTTTATTATTTTTTTTATATATATATATACGAAAGTTTTGTAATAAAAATGTGAAAAAAAAATGTTAGTTGTAAAAAATGTATTAAAAAGTTAGTTGTAAAAAAATGTATTAAAAAGTATTAAATGTGAAAAAAAAGTTAGTTGTAAAAAAAAGTATTTTTGTTAAAAATGTATTAAAAAGTATTTTTGTTAAAAAAATGTATTTAAAATGTATTTTTGTATTAAAAAGTATTTTGTTAAAAAATATTTTGTTATAAAAAAAACATTTTGTTATATAAAAAAGTTAGTTGTAAAAAAAATTGTGATAAAAAAGACATTTTGTCATTAAAAAAAAAACATTTTGTTATATAAAAAAGTTAGTTGTAAAAAAAAATGTGATAAAAAAAATATTTTGTTATAAAAAAAAACACTTCGTAATGTTTTTTCAGGGGTTCGGATCTCACGAGCAATTAACGGATTGGGTGCAAAACATAGCTCGGGAACTCGGTTTTGTGATTGTTAAAAGAAGAAGTAAATCAGAAAACGGTATTATGAACGAAATCAATTATGGGTGTACAAAGGGTGGGATTTATTCACCCGAAGGTACTGGAAAACGGAATACCAGTACCTGTAAAACCGATTGCCCATTCAAATTGGTGGCGAAATATCTTAAAAGAAGATCATGTTGGATTTTGAAAGTGAATGATGATAGTCATAATCATCCTATGTTAGAGTCGCTGCATGGTGTGCCATATGCAATGCGCTTAAATGATGATGAGTTCGAGTTGGTTAAAGAATTGACAGAGTATACCGTACAACCACGTAAAATACTCTCGACAATACAGGGTCGTAATCCGGATAACGTGTCTAGCGTTAGAACTATATATAACGCACAAGTTAAGATCCAGAAAGCCAAAATGGGTAATCTAACTCCAATTCAAGTCCTTTACTCACACCTACAGCAATCAGGGTACACATATTACGATAGGGTAAGTGCTAATAATGAGCTTGAGGAACTATTTTTTGTTCACCCTACGTCGTACGCTTTATGGTGAACGTTCCCTGAAAGCATGCTAATAGACTCCACGTACAATACCACACTGTTTAAATTGCCATTTTTGGAAATTGTCGGAGTAACATCAACAAATAAAACATATTCGATGGCGTTTAGTTTTTTAAACAGTGAAAAAGGGCCTAATTTTAAATGGGTATTGCAACGTGTAAAGCTGGTGATAGAGGAAAGGTACTATCCACGTGTTATCGTCACCGACAGGGATTTAGCCTTGCTTGGGGCATGCAGAGCAGAATTCCCTGGTGTTCACAAAGTAGTATGTCGATGGCATATTTCCCAAAATATACTTCAGCATTGCAGAGGTAGATGTGAGTCGAGTGATGAGTACGACTCCATCAAACACACATGGGATTGGATGGTTAAAGCTCAATCACGCGCCTTATTCAAGCAACATTATCGACGACTACAACAAAAATTGGTCAACAAACCGGGTACTTAATTATTAATTTAGTGTTTTTTTATTATTTAACAAATATGCACCCGATTGACCTTGTGTTAATTCAGAGATTGCCCAGTATCTGGATAACTGGCTCCGAGAGTACGGGCACATGTTTGTCTCGTGTGTTACCGATGAATATCAAAGCTACGGCCAGTCAACAACGTGTAGAGTTGAGGCTCAACATGCATTGTTGAAATTATATTTGGGCACAGCACAATCCAACTTAAACACGTTGTTGATTTCGATTGATAAGATTCTTATTTCTCAAAAGAGCGCGATACAAGAGACTTTTAACAGGAGCAAAAATGAGAAAATGAATAAATGTGATATACCAATATTTTCAGAGTTGTTGTATAACATTTCCAAACATGCTTTTACACTCATGCACAGAGAACTCCTTCAAACGAATTTCGCCGCAGAAGATTGTAACCATCAGTTGCGATCAATTTATGGATTGCCGTGCTTTTGTCAAATGATGGGGTATCGAATTCATGGTAAGTATATTAAAGTCAATATTAATGAATGCTTTCACGGAATGCTTCCACGAAATGGTTTTACATAAGTCACTTTTGATAAATGCAAGGGTGCCAATTCCATTGGAAAGCATTGATATATTTTGGAGAACCCTGTCTGTACCGTGGCCCGTTGTCGGTAACCTTGTGCTTGATGATGATGATGATGATGATGATACAAGAGAGTTTGAAAATGACATTCGACAATTCAAGAGTGCTTTTGGCAAAGCGACGTCGTTTGTCAAGAAGAATATGTTGAACAAGTTAAGAGGGATATACCAACCTGAATCTGTGGACACACGTCAACCTGTTGTTCAGGAAAATACCCGTGGACGTCCGAGCGAAAAGAACAAAAAGTCCAAGGCTACAAAAGTTCCGGACTTAAATGAAGTACCAATCGTAGATCACCGAAGAAGTACGAATACAAGATCTACGAAAGTCCCGAAATTGCCGAAAGAGCCTCCAAGACACAGTTCGTACACGGATGCTAGTCCACGGCACAAATTATATGTTGGAGATACTGTGAGCAATGGTTTTATTCGAGAAATTCCACTGGTTTACCGTCCATACGTAATAAGTATACGTAATGTTGCGGGTGATGGGAATTGCGGGTTTCGGTGCGTTGCTCACTTTATTTTTCAAAACGAACATAGGTGGGCCGAAGCCAGACATAGGTTGTTGCAAGAGTTAGATTACCATAGGAGTACTTACATAGATATGTGGGGGGAACAAGACTTTAACTTTCTTTGGAATACAATACACTGGTTCAACGGAGGTGCACATCAAGGTTACTGGATGGTGATGCCAATGACGGGTCTAGTTATCCCTTCAATGCTAAATCGACCGATTGTATTTCTATCCGTGCGTGGTTATAACACATGTTTTCCGCTTTTTTCCGGGCCAAACAACACACAAGGAATCGACCCCCTTGTGATTGCCCGTGTGGGGGAGGACTCATGTGCTCATTACATTATACCGACGCTAGACCCAACTTTTCCACTTCCGCGTAACCACCCACAATGGAGGTTTTTCCGACAGCCAATTGCAGAACAATGGATAAGTTTATATCAACATCGACTATTGACGTAAATATTATACAGACAAAACATTGTAAATAATTATTGATTTATGTTGTAAATAATTATTGATTTATGTTGTGAATAATTTTACAGACAAAACATTGTAAATGATTATTGATTTATGTTGTAAATAACTGTTTGTATTATATAGTAATTGATTAAATATTTATTTATATTAGTAAATAACATTATTGATTGATTATGCAAATTCTTTGGTCAGATGAGCCAAAGAAATCATTTCTGGTGCCGATGTAATAGAGGATTTATTGTAGAACGGAAATCCTGGCAAGATGGTAGTCGTGGGCGACTGTTTTATGCATGTCCTCTTTCAGTGGTAAATAATCATACGTTTGCTTAGTTATGTAAATAATTTGTTTGCTAAAAATACATTTCTTATTATTTCCTTAACATGTAACAGCCAGGTACAAACGACTATGAGTGTCGATACTTCAAGTGGAAAGATGAATTTGAAGCAAAGCACTTTAGTCAAGCCTCTTCTTCAACGCATTGCTCAAACTACGTTGCTACAAAAAATGAGAACAAGTTGTTGAAGCAAAGAATAAAGGCACTGGAAATGGAGTTAGAAATGGCAAGGAATCCTGAGGATCACGCTTGTCAGTCAAGTGCCCGGCTCCATGATCTTTTAACCGAAATGAATAATCTTCATATGTCGTAGATATTGTTGTTTTTAAATAATATATTAACGTTGACGTTTAATTTTATAATAATAGTTGTTGTTTTAAATAATTTAAGTTTAGGTGTAAACACTGATCTTGTAGTAATTTATAAATGCAAATGAGTCAACGTCATCTTTTTTTATAACGTCATATTTTTTATAACGTCATATAGGCAATTATTAATTAAGTATACACAAAAATGAGTCAACGTCATCTTTTTTTATAACGCCATATTTTTTTTATAACGTCATATTTTTTTATAACATCATATAGGCAATTATTAATTAACTATACACAACACAAAAACATTACAAACATTAGTTTATAAATGCAAATAAGTCAACGTCATCTTTTTTTATAACGTCATATTTTTTTATAACGTCATATAGGCAATTATTAATTAAGTATACACAAAAATGAGTCAACGTCATCTTTTTTTATAACGTCATATTTTTTTATAACGTCATATAGGCAATTATTAATTAAGTATACACAAAAATGAGTCAACGTCATCTTTTTTTATAACGTCATATTTTTTTATAACGTCATATAGGCAATTATTAATTAAGTATACACAAAAATGAGTCAACGTCATCTTTTTTTATAACGTCATATAGGCAACTATTAATTAAGTATACACAACATTACTAACATTACAAAAAAATATACAAAACAAAAACATTACAAACTTAATAAAAAAAAAAACAAAAACAAAAAAAACAACTACAAAACAAAAGTAAAAAAAAAAAAACAAAAAAAAAGTACAATGAAAGTACACCCTCCTATTTAGGGAGGGTTTATCTAAAAAATAGACTAATGTGTGGTCAACAAGGGCCAAAAATAATTACCTATTTTCTTTTCAAAAAAGAAAACCAAATACTATGAAAAACAGAATTTGGTGGAGTAAAACTTTTGTCTTTATTTGTTCCGAGACTCCGAGGTTACAGATCTGTTTCGTTATTAGCTTTATTGGGTTCACTGCATTCCAACCAACTCTTTGACATCTGGACCGAGAAAGGCTCTTAAAGCAAAGTTAAAAGATTTTATTTGGGGAGGTACACATCATTTTTTTTTTTATTATTTCATCACATTCAGTGTATCATAATGTTGTACTATGCACTATCTATGTATTATAGTATTGTACAAAGTAATGAAATAATAAAAAAAAATAGTGTGTGCGAATCACCTCTCATTTTCTAAATGCATATAATAAGATTTTTAAACAAGTTTCACTTTATATGTCTACACTAAATAATTGTGATTGTTAGTTTAATACTGATATGATACGATATTGTTAACGTTAATCTTATTACTCGTACAATCTAGTGATTTTTTTTTTCTTTTTCTAAACGTTGTTTTGGATTATTACTTTTTGATACAGTTTATTTCCTTCTGATATTAATTTTTCGTCTTAAACTAACCGTTTTTATAATTAAAAAAACGCATGTTTCAAGAAGAACATAAAATTACTAACGCGAGTTCTTTGCAAAAAATCAGCTTTGCTCATAGCTAATTAGCTAAATTTCTGGTAGGCTTTGGTAATTTAAATTTTTAGTCAGGGGTATTCTAGGCGGGAGGCATTCTGTTAGATTATAGCCATCAATGTTTAAAAACAAACTAGTCGGATACCCGCGCACAGCTGCGGTGAAAAATATAGTAATATGGTTAGTAAATGAATTGCTAGCCCAACTCTCCCCGCAATTCCCTACCCACTTAGTGAATTCGTTTTACAACACTCCGAACGTATATGTGTTTGTTTGGGTTTTCCATAGCTTTCTCGTGGCATCATTATTACCGTATATAGAAAGATCCTCGCAATCTCTTTCCCGTCAAACACTCACCCAAAAGTATATGATTTTAACGAATCAAGATTGTATTGATTGAAATAAAGGTTAAAGTTGTAAAATTTTGAATAAAAAACTCACTAAAAATCTACAAAACTAAAAACTTGTAAAAATATATCAAAATGGATGTTGAATTAAAGTGCACAAAATTTTAAAAAATATGGTGAAATTAGATAACTAAAAAAAATAAATAGATAAAAAGATATTTCAATTTGAAAATAAATGTGAATTTTAAGTTGGGAAGTGACACATGTCACCTTATTATTAGAGCTTCTTATCTTAATTTTTGGTTAGGAGTTAGGCTTGGAGTTAGTTGAGAAATGACACATGTCACCTCATAATTGGAGCTCCTTATCTTAATTTTTGGTTAGGAATTATGCTTGGTTTATCCATGCATTATATAGTAGTATAGATAATTAATCCAAGACATATAAAAGTAAACGTGGACAACAATATTGAGACATAAATTTTATTAAAGTAAACGTGGCCTAAGGCCTCGTTTGTTTTTTTAAAAAAAGCTCTTATTTCCTCTTTTCACTTGTTTCATCTGCGGGCGCGCAAAGGAATATGTTTGTTTTTTTTCAGATAAAAGAGCTTCTTTCCTCTTCTTTCCTCTTTCAAAATTCAGACATCTCCTTCCTCTTATTACCTCTTCTTTCACTTCTTACCTCTTCATTCACAAACCATACATCTCTTTCTCAATATTCATTTTTTTACGTTTTCGTTTATTTTTTTACATTCTCATCCGTTTTTTTACGTTTTCGTTCATTTTTTTATGTTTTCGTCCGTTTTTACGATTTCGACCATTTTTTACGTTTTCGTTCGATTTTTTACGTTTCGTCTGTTTTTTATGTTTTCGCCTATTTTTTACGTTTTTGCCCCTTTTTTTTTACGTTTTCGTATGTTTTTTTACGTTTTCGTCCGTTTTTTACGTTTCGTCTATTTTTTTTATGTTTTCGTCCGTTTTTTACGTTTTCGACATTCATTTACGTTTTCATCAGTTTTTGTTTGTATTTTTACGTTTTTAACCGTTTTTTTTTTTTTTTTTTTTTTTTACTTTTTCGTTTGTTTTTTTATGTTTTCATCTGTTTTTTAACATAAAAAAATTAAAAAAAAAAATCGGGCGAAAACATAAAAAGACGGACAAAAATGTAAAAGACCCACGAAAACGTAAAAAAACAGTAGAAAACGTACCAAAACGGTAACAAGCGGACGAAAACGTAAAAAACTTGTGAAAAAAAGGGAAAAGAAAAAAAAAATACTTCAATAGCACAAAAAATAGTCTTAAAAAAATGAAAAAAGTACTTCAATAGCACAAAAAACAAACGGTCTTCTTCTTGCAGATGAAGAGCTTATATGTACCTCTTCTTCTGCAGACATGGTTTGCAGATGAAGAGGTAAAAGCTCTGAAAAAACAAAAGACACCTTACTATATCTTATAAATTTAATTTTTAATCTTATTTTAACATATATCTTATCTTACTAGTATATGAAACGAGCGGGGTAACCCGCGCGTTGCTGCGGGAGTATTGTGAGAAACATTTATTGAAAAATGAAGAATATATTCAACGTTATGACCTATTCGTTTATGCATATTTCTAAATAACAGAAAACAAAAATTCACTTATAAGAGTAGCTCTACCTTCAAAATATTTTATAGCAAAAGTGGAACCATAGTTATCTATTTTGCTTTATCTCTAACAGTACCCACAAACTGTGACAGATATGTTAGCTCCGGATCGGGACCTCATTTTCTCCCATGAACGGAACGTTTCTTCTGCAAGTGAAACATTTAATAAAACGAACTCATTAGAACTCAAAGCCTTTAAGTAATGTTATAATTGAAGACCACACAAATTCATTAAAAATCACTCTAAAAATATGAGTTATATAATCATACGTTGGATAATCAGGTCCATACCAGCAGTGATAAAAAGGATTATGCAAGAGGAATAACAAATACAATAGTGATTTCAACTGTATCATGTGATATAATTCATAGGAAAACATTATGTTTCCTTTTCAAATTAAAAGTAACAGTTTATCAAAATAGGACAACAACTTTAGGAACAAATGCAACGATAGCTATCAGGTGTTTCATGGCTTGTGCGTTGTTGGCTTATATTCTATAAAAATGCACCAAGTCTGCTATATAAACACGGCCTCCTCTTATTCGTCACATGTAACCAACTTTTAACATTCATAATCCAATAACGTCTTCTAACTATATGCCATTTCATAACATTATCCTCCTGATAGTTCATTAAGTTAAGGGGATAAATTTGCAATCTCCTATAACATTGGACTCGTTAAGATCCTTTGGTAAACATGTCCTAGTTTTCATGAGCAAACAATATCAAACCTGACATCTGGCTTTTGCTGCTGTAGCTTCACTACTTGATTCCCCAGCACCCATTGGCTCATCTTCCTCAATGGTGACCGCCTCCAGTTGTTGCGCCAACAATCTGTTTTTGCTCTGTAAAACAGTAAGTATGACACGTGATCGCCGACTGCAACATAGTAGCATCATTTACACAAAGTCAACACTACGTACACATAAAAATAACATATAAGATAACATGAATATTTAGCACATTATATAGCAGACCTCGATTGAGTATTCATATTTGTGCTTCTAGTTGCTCCACATACAGACCCATGTAGCAGAAACGAAGGCATCTCTTCTTCTTAAGTGACTTCAGTTTCTGTAACATCAGCAAGCGAGATCCCACCTTTAGTCGTTTACCTGATTTGAATAGGCGCTTGAGACAGCCTTGTACCCTTTCCATTCCCATCACTTTTCTAATAAACAACTGTACTCAATTCTAATAAATCAACCACTTCTTCCTTAATGTGGCACCTAATATAACCTTTTACCCAAACACCTCTTAACAGGTCATTAAAAGACCAGCACAATATTGTCGTTGCAGATGTCTATCAGCATTCTGTGTCCTTCTTGTAGCATTCAAATCAAGTGATCCCTGGCCACTGCCAAACAGTTACCACACAATGAAATAAGTCAAAGCCACATATTCCATTGAAAAACCTGCCATGTAAATGGAATTCATTCTCTAAAAAGAAGCCAATGAAGAAATGCTCAACATTTAATTTTTATAAATTTAAATTATACTGTTAACAGATAAAGTTACACCTCAATCCTAATTGATGAAAGCCTAGAGCTTTAAAGTTTGATACGGTTTTTGTTCCAAGCTTTAGGCATCCTTGGTTGATTTATGTCAACAGTCACAGCCCATATCCCATACACGTTGTTAGTTGTTTCATGATAAAAAAAAAAAAAAAAAAAAAACATTTATCTCATTAACCTATTTAGAAGTTGGAACACTGATCCAAAAGCCAGTTCTGTACCTTATGTAGTTAGATCAGTATTTGTTCATGTAACTCTTCAAATTACACTATGCCAAACACCCACTCAAACTACAACTCTTATAATATCGTAACCTTCTAAATTTACAATATGGCAAATGTTTAATCTAGACTATGTCAATGATTCAATCACCCCTGAAATTGCATTGGCCTAAAAACTACCAAAAACTATTATTAATTGTCCATCCTTAGTACTGTCGTATCTTGGTGGATCAAAAAGGGACAATAGCCGAGAAACTCCGATGGACTACAAATACTAAGTTTACCAAACAAACTGTTGATCAAATAAGAAATAAATCAAAAGAACATTTTGCTCGAGTATTAAAAGAGGATTTATACAAACATGTCTTGCTACACCTAAAGACCTAAGACCACGTTTGGCAAATTTAACGATAGTGGGGTTGGACTTTGAGTAAAAAACATGTTACCAACCAAATGTTCTTTCATCTATGCCCAAGAAATAGATTAAAAGAACATGTTATCACCAAATACATAATACCAATTTTTATCCGTGTGTGCAAACAATCTACTATAAGGCTGTACGCAAAGTCTGGAATTAATGTTTTGAAAAAAAAAAAAAAAAAAAAAAAAAAAAAAAAAAAAAAAAACAAACAAACTTCTGTAAATTACATTTTTTAGACATATAAAGATTTTATAAAATAGTCTAAATGGGCTAAAAAAGTCATAGTAAGTCAATTAAACTTGTTGACTCATTTCGACCTACACTAAATATTTATCTTTTGGACATGTTGCCCAACCCTTGTGGATATCCCATGTTGACACCTCTATTGGGAATGATGAGCAACAAACAGTTATGATAACTTAGAAGCCAAATAGCAAACCTTGCCTTATTGAAGAAATCTTTGAGTTCAACAAATGCGTCATGGTATAGTTCCACAGTGTTAGTGATTCTTTCAAGCATTGCAGCAGTGGCAATTAAGTCTTCAGGCCAGCGCACGTGTGAAGCATGTCATCACAGCCTGAGAATAAAAAATGCATCGGCAAGGTTATAAATGGTTTTCTAACAAATATCAGATAACTAAAGAATCCTGAACATGTATTAGTCAAATGTGCAACACAATTCACATAAAAATTGGGCAAACACCACTACATTCTAATCAATTTACAACACATTTTAGTGATGTTTTAAAGATTTTCAGCAAATACTCAAATAACTACATTTCATATGGAGGAAGCAAATATGAAATAAAGTTTCATAACCTGTAATGTGTTTGTTGAGTCTAGTGAAGCCGCTACTTGAGACGGTGAAATTTCGTCAATACTTCAGGGGTTGTTGAATAGCATGCTTCGAAAACAGCTACGCTTCAGTGTTCTCACATTCATTGGCACAAACAACGGCAACCGTAAATGGTTCGTGCATTAGCATCTTATAAGTACCACTTATATTCCAATAGCTCCATTTATGCGGCATATAGCAATCGTTAGAGATAGAAATTTCACTAATTTATAATGGGTCAATTTGGGTTATGTTTTATCTCTAATCACTTGAATGTAAAAAAAAAAATGTAGCCTCAAAGGAAATAGGTGAAAGTGGTCGATATAACAGTTTTAAGCAACTTATAATCAACCTTACTCAGATTGTTAACTTAAGTTAATTCCAGATGGACTTGTAAGCAGGTATGTTGTACACTTTTATTACACACATGTTCCTACTGGAATAAATAGGTATAGAATGTAATATGCGAAGACGCGACTAACCATGGTGCCTTTAATGGCGACTGCCAGCATTTCTACTCGGACCACTGGAAGGACCTTTTGCCCATGTTAATCGTATCTGGAATAAATAGACCATGGCACAAATCAAACTTAGTTAATAATAAATGCGAATGCTATTTTAAAGATTTCACCATATGGTGTTTGTGACCAACCAAGTGATAAACGATGGGCAGTGCCAAGGCCTAATCTAAGGGTAAATATACAAATTCAAGACAAATGGTTATTAGACTAATAGTGAAAATAATCAAACCCAGACTAAAAAACCACCAAAAACCTAACAACAACAACAAATAACAACAAATGAAATATGGAGTAAAGGCTCATTTTTTTTATAAGAATTATCAAATTTTAAGCTCATATAAAGAAAACCCATTGGGAATTTACATAAGAACACAAATAATCAATAAGCATCAAATTAAAGAAATACCTTGTTTATGTTACAGATTTGTTAAAATGCCTCATCCAAACAACATGATTATCTTCACCACTGATTTACAACGTAACATCAAAACCAAAAAAAATGGAAAGTGACTATATTGTAACAGCAATTAAAGCTATTCCAATGTTCACATAAGCACAAATAATAAGCTATTCGAAACACCCCAACTATTTTGTGATTAAAGTTAAGAAACAGGGACAATAAATAAACAAAAAACTTACCACAACCCTTCAATCCTTGTTATCAAGATTCAATCCATCCATACATCTTCAGCCTCCAAACCACCTAGAAACAACAACAAAAACAAACAAAAATAAAAACTAAATAAAGTACTCGAAACAATGAAGCTCGATACTTACAAATCAGAACTCGACACATGCAATTTCAACCATACGACTTCTTATTTTTGTTTGGTCGGCGATGATAATGGTGGATAAAATCATGGTTTAGGGTTTTTGGTTTTAGCTTTTTCGGTTTTGTGTTTGATCGGACATGATAATTAGTGTGGTTTTATTTGTGAAGATATTTTAGATGGGGGATTTATCAGAGTTTGGAGAAGCTTCAAGAGAAGGTTCTAGGTTGTGTGGAGATGAGGAAAATATCAAGGGGAAAACGGAGAAGAAACAGTGGCGATCACTGTTTATAAACAGGTAATTAACTGATGAACAGTGCGCAAAACAGTAAAGTGCCCATGTTTGCACCACATATTGGGCTATTAACCCTCTGTAATCACATTTTTAATTGCCCAGTTTTGCCCCCCACATTCCCATCTTTATATATATAGTATAATTTATATTTTGGCTATAGTGCATTCGACACACAAGCTTACATAATTTGATGAGAGCTTAAACTTATTTTATATAAGAATAAGGTTTCTCTAAAGATAAAATTTTGTTTGGTTGACCAAGTTTTATGAAAGCATAGGCGAGTAAATAAGCTCAATTTTTTTATCCACGTAAGCTAAACCACCCATAAGTCTATTCTTAAGACAAAATGGAAATATATATATATATATATATATATATATATATATATATATATATATATATATATATATATATATATATATATATATATATATATATATATATATACTAGACGAGTACCCGTGCATAGCAACATGATTTTATAGCGGCATTTAATTATAATGATATTTTAGTTAAGTGGTTTGTGTAACGTTTTGTGTAACCAAAATATCACTACAACTATCTGCCGCTATAAAATTCTGTTTCTATGTACGGCTACTCATCTTGTATTTAAAAGTTTATTTTTATATACGTGTGTATTCTTTCTTAAGTTGACAAAACAGTTTTATATTTTTACAAGGTTTTGAAACCCGGGTCGACCCGGCCGGGTTAACCGGTTCGACCGGTTCCGGCCGAAAAAATGAGTCAAAACAACCCGGGTTTCTAAAACCGGGTTAACCGGTGTGACCCCCGGGTTTTGAGTGACCCGGGTCAACCCAGTTCTCGAAACCCGGCCGAGTTTCATTTTTTCAAAAAAATTTAAATAAAAACCCGGATTGACCCGGTGGTCGAACCGGTTGACCTGGTTAAAAAATAAAATAATAATAAATTGAAAACCGGGTTGACCCGGCGGTCCAACCGGTCGAACCGGTTGACCCGATGCCCGGTGACTCGACTGGGTCGATTTTGAACCCGATTTTCAAAACATTGCATTTTTATGTTTTCATTTATTAATTATTCATTTAACTTTCCATGTTTTTAAGTTGACAAAAAAATTGAATATGTAATATAAGTTTCCATGTTTTCATTTAAGTTTTAAATAAGAGGTATTAAGGAATATTAAATGCATTAATTAAGGGTAATTTAGGCAAAACATTAATTTAAGTTTTTCACTTTTCACTTCTTGACTTTTTGACCATTTACTCTTTATAAATAGTATATATATATATATATATATATATATATATATATATATATATATATATATATATATATATATATATATATATGTAAATAAGCTCAATTTTTTTATCCACGTAAGCTAAACCACCCCATAAGTCTATTCTTAAGACAAAATGGAAATATATATATATATATATATATATATATATATATATATATATATATATATATATATATATATATATATATATATATATATTTTGATTTATGAAGTAGTTAACATCTTTGAGAAACCGTGGCTGCTCATTAAGTAGTTAACTTATAAGACTGATAAATAAGTTAACACAATCACACAGACTTGTCGGAGGTCTTTCTGTAAACATTCTTTTTACCCTAGAGTAGAGTTATGACTGCCTACATCTTACCTCACCCAATCTCGCGCCTCACTCATATCTCGTTTCGACGGGTTTGGATATTGTTGTTATTTTCGTAAAGTGCACACCAGAAATTGTAAATCAACAAATGAACTAGGCCCAAATTTTACAGCCCAAATATAGAGTACAATAGCCCAAAGGTTAACTTAAAGCCCTCATTGGCTTGTTTGCTTGTCTCCTACACCCTTTCGAACAGTCAAAAAAAAGAAGCAGACCTATACGAATTCTACTCATATAATTTACTGGGGTAACATTATTTTTTATTTTTATTTTATTTTGTGTTTTCTAGTTCTAAGATTTTAATTTTATATGTATCTGCTTGTTTGATTTTATTTGAGAAACCGTGTCTTTAAAATATGCCTTCTTGAAGTAGCTGAAAATTGGGTAGCATTCCCTTTAGGTGTTTGTAATGTGGTTCCAGTAGTACCCATGAGCGATATGTTGCGTAAAATGTCAACTTTTGTCTTTAGGTGTTTTTTCGCGCTTTGGTCAAGAATCCTAAGTTCATTCTAAACAGTGCATAGAATTATGTTTAATGGTCAGACCTTACAATGAAACTCGGTAATCGAGTTGGATAGGATCTAGTGAGCAATGTACGAGCTACACTTAAGTTTGAAGGGTCATTTGATATTTACCATCTCCGAGATTTTGTGCTAAAAATTAGTCATTGTCTCGTTAAATTACTTAAATGACCACTCTAAGTTATTGTAATGACCCCTTTAATTACACTCAAAACATAAAATTTATGTAATTTTAGTACTATAATTTAGTTATTAATCTGTTATTATACAAGAAAAAATAATATGAACCCACTGGAAAAAATTTCTGGCTCGGTCATGAGCTTTTCATGTATTTAATATTAGCTTTTCGAAAAAAGGAAGTTAAGAATAATATTAGATTGGTAATTGTATGAATATAAAAGTTAGCGGCAAAGTGAAGCGAGCTGTAATTGTGCTATATGCAACCATGATTCGTTGGCTCGTCTCTGCAGCTTATTCTGTATGACAACACAATGTAAGAGATACTGAGGTAGTGTTTGGATTTGTTTTGTTAGTTTGTTTCAAATAAGCATAAGTTATTTCCAAATAGCTTGTTCAAGAAACTTGAATATGATGATAATTGTAAGCTGTTTGGGTGTTTGGCTTCCTCAAACATTCAAAAATGCCTATTAGGTGTGTAGAAACATGAGACTGTGATAAGCTGTTACCCAAACACCCCCTAAGAACCATCTGGGACATCTAAATGGAAAAAGTTGCAACTTGAATAAGATTTGCACCTCATGATTTATATATGTGCACTATGATACGAACCTATCCTGTACTAGGCTTGCATCGATGTTCATAAGTCCAAGTGTAAAACTCACTCAAAAAGCTAGCTTGTAAGAGGAGGGGACACCTAGACTTTATAAACCATCAACTAATCCTATACTTGCTGATGTGGGATCATAACAATACCCCACCCTTTGAAGAACCAACGTCCTCGTTGGTCACGGCTATGTTGGTTACGGTTGGCACCCCTCTTTGGGTCCAAGCCACCACTCCGAGCTCGTTGGTCACGGTTGGCACCCTTATTTGGGTCCAAGCCACCACTCCGAGTGTTGGAACCTCGAAAGGTAGGGCTAGCTCTAATACCAATTGATACGAACCTATCCCATACTAGGCTTGTATCGATGTTCATAAAGTGTAGAACTCACTCAAAAAGCTAGCTTGTAAGAGGAGGGGACATCTAGACTTTATAAACCATCAACCAATCCCATACTTGGCCGATGTGGGATCATAACACACTACTGCTTAGAGTACATGTATCATAAAGTTTAAAGTAAAAAAAGGTCAGCTTAGCCCCGACATAGAATGCCAATAAGCGGTTTTTTTTTTTTTTTTTTTTTTTTTTTTTTGCATAAGAATGAGGTTAATTTATCTAGTTTCCCTGTTAAAACCCGCAAGTCATAAGTACATACACTTTACTTTTTGTGAAGTTCATGTTACTGCATATTTGAATATCTTAACAAGCATACGTGTGTTGTAACCTACTTATGCATCCAACAGAATCCATATATGAACTCGAAAAAAGTTGCCTATCTTATATCAGAACCACAAGTACTATTATCACTGATTGTTAGTCGCTCTTGTTTTAAAATTTTCAATCCGGAAGTACTTTTTTGTAGGTTATGTATCGCTTTGTAGTTTGGTAGCTCTAATCTGCATACCTAAGTTGCTAGGCGACTTAATATGTTGTCTGCTGCATATGGTAAAAAATTCTGCATTTATACTGAAACATTAAGGGTCAGTGTTATCGATTCCTATTGACCGATAGTAGTCTATCAAAGGCAATGAAACCGCTTGTAAATATTTAATGAAACAGACTGTTTGACGCGCTGTTTGTTTCTCTTGACTAAGCTTTTGCTGCCTCTTTTTTGCTTTCTTTTATTGAATAAGAAGTCTACATAGTTCATCTGAGTAAGACATAAAGACCATAAAGATGTGGATAAAAGTCAGATGAGTTATTCCACCTCACTGATAATGGGTTCTGATAATGGTGTTTTTTTTACGTGGCCAGGTGTAAATATGTTCAACCTAACCAAATTGGAGCATACTTTGCGACTGAAACCTCATCTTTTAAGTCTTTCTCTCGAAGAAGCAATCAAGGGAGAGCTAGAGAGTCTCTTCGTGGATAAGGTTTAAATTGCTGTATATTTTTTGATTTTTTGTCATTTTGTGTTGTATGTATTTTTAGATTGTAGAACATAAATGGAATCATTATTACTTTTCTTTACATAACAGGTAATTGCAAATTTGGGGTTATGCATATCTGTGTATGATATTGAATCAATTGATGGTGGTTTTATCTTTGCCAATGAGGGTGCTCCAACCTACACGGTATGTTTTACTTTCTGTCCTTTAGCCAGCACATTTTATTGTCAATTAATTAAAGGTGGCAAGTTGGGCGGGTTTAGCAATTGGTTAAAACAGGCCGGGTTAAAAGGGGGGCATCACTAACTAGGATGGGTCAAAATGGGCTGCACCAGATCCGTTGAACTCGTAATTGTGAGATCAAAGTCGATATCATTACAATAATAATCTAAATATTTTTATGCAATCCATTTAGGAGGTTGTATGCATGTAAAATTGACTTCGGTCAAATTTCAACTCGTTTAAACCTATGGCCCATTTTACCTGTTTCTTTTGGCTAAACTTTTTTGTTTCAATAATATTGTTACATCTCTGCATAGACATATTCTTCTGAAAATTAGTCAAAAACTGAACCAGAAATTAATATGGAAAAAGTACATACTGAAAAAGTTGATATCCGATGTGGTAGCGCATGTTAGTATAATGTGATATTGCACTGCATGTTAGCATAGTTAGATATTGCCATTTGCATGCTATATTAATACTTCAATGAACTACTTAAATGTAATTGACCATTTGCGTGTAGTTTCTGTGTGATGACATAATATTGATTTTGTTTTTCACAGGTAAAATTCAGGCTGATAATATTTCTGCCATATGTAGGAGAAATTATATCTGCAAAACTTAAGGAGTCTAATTCTAACGGTTTACGCTGTAAGTTTGTTTTCTTTATAATAAAATATAAATCTGACGAACACCATGTAAGCACATAGTTAGTCCTTTTTTGTAAATAATTTTTTTTTGAGCATAGTCATGTAAGTTATTTCAATCACCAACATGTCATCATTGTTTATATTTGAGCATAGTCATGTAAGTTATTTTCTCGTTTCAAACATACCATAAGAATCAAACGGTTTAATGTTTGGTCCCCTACTAATATCGGTTAAACAAATTGCAGTAACACTTGGATTTTTTGATGATATATACATACCAGAGTTGCTAATGCCTGAACCTTCCCGTTGCAAGCCTGACGCGGACCACAAGTAAGTTCTTACCAATTTCCGTAAGTAGTTTGCGAGACACTAGATAATTTTTGTTTTCCAATATGTGATCTAATTGTGTGTTTGTAATAAACCAGGAACCAAGTCATATGGGCATGGTTTTTCAATGACGAGGAGTACTTTATAGACGGACAAGACGAGGTTGATATCATTTAGTCTGCATCTGAATTTGGTCTTGCGACATAAGTGGTACGAAGTTGTTTTTATTGGAAGTTAAAGTATATTCTAATGTTCCGATATCTGATTGCAGATTAGGTTCCGAGTTCAAAATGTAAAGTTCCCTGAAATTCCGAAGGAGCAAATAGGCACGAAGCCATTTGCTCCTATGGAGATCACTGTAAGCTGCTAAATTCTCTAAACTAAACAATCACGGTATAGAAGAAATTACATCCTCGAAATGATATATATTCGGACTCATACATATATGACACTTTAGTTATTCTTAATTTTTTTAAACTAAAGTGTTCCGGGTCTGCCTGTTCTGACCCATTACAAAAAAAATGTATTTCTAGAACTCACTTGGAAGCGGTACAATCCTATTGCTTGTTCTGAAACAAAAAGACTAAATTGTTTGAATAAATTTGACTTTTGCAGGGATCACTTGTGTCCGATGGAGGTTTGGGCCCGGTTTCGTGGTGGGTCTAGTCAACGAAGTTTCCTCGCTCCTGTGAAAGTAAAACATATCCTTGTGCTGATGTGGAGTTCGGTGGCACACATTCTTAGGAAAAAAGGTTAAAATCATGTAGTTTTTCTGCAATTCACAGTTCTAGTTCTAGTTCTAGTTCTAGTTAAACATTATATAAGATACCAGCTTCTTCCGTGCATCTTGTGATTTCCCTCACATGCTAACCCCTTATTGATCATGACAAACAGTTTAGTTTTAGTTCGGTTTTTCTGTTTTGTTGGTAAGAACATCTAGTAATCAATCATTGTACAAACTACTAGCTACCAAATTCGAAAATAGGTTGATTATTAGTGTGGTACAAGCAACTCAATTCATCTTTTTGTGAAGAAAATGATGGATTGCTAATTGCTTCAAAAACATACTGATACAAAATGACTGAAATGAGGCACTTCTATACTGAAAACTTGTATAGCGGTTTGATTTGTCAAGTAGTGCGAAACTTTTGCAGTTTGATTTGCCAAGTAGTGCGAAACTTGTGACAAGAACCTAAAACATCACTGAAAACGCACCAGTACCACAACACAATCAAGTCAAAAGGCACAATGAACACATTGGAGATAGCCATACAACATCATCATAATCTAGAACCCCGGAGCAATAACAACTTACACATTGGAGCGGTATTAATTAAAGCATGATTTCCAGGCAACATATCAGTTCAAGGCCAGGTTCAAAGCCGGACGTATAACCACTCATCTCACTAGTCATCCCCTCTACCGAACCACGGATGCATGATCTGTGTTTGGTCAAGATGAAAGCATATGATACGTACTAAGAACCCATAGTCCATTTCGCTCATCAAAATGCCATATTTGGATGTTCTAAAAACTACAAGACATGCATAATGAACCAGACTCATAGAAAAAATCAAAATGGACACAATCAAACATACTTGCCAGTTTAGACTTGATACATTTGAACAACTATAGCATAAATAAGAGATGCATGGATGCGATATTTAACACCAATATTTAATAAACTTACGAACCACGAATTGTTTTAACATACTGCCAACAAATACTGAATTAGTTTTTCAGGATCAAACCAACCAACCAGGATCCAAAATGTGCTAAATCAAAATCACTTGGGAGATACAAAGTTAAATGCATTAGGAACGCACTAACAGTTTCTAGTCAAAGTGCCAACTGTAAATTAAACTCATCAACCAAAAGCACCACTCAAGCTTCATCTATCTTGATGTTTGATGGTCGAGTGAAACCTTTAGCTTCCAAACCAGAGAGAGCCTACAAAAAACGTAACATCAAACAGAAGAACATGGCTTAATAGTTATTAGAGCAAACTGAAGACAGAACTTGCAATCATAAAAACATAAAAAGATATTCAATCTCACAAATGAATTGTAACTTGTATGCAGCCAACTAAGGAAGCAGTCAAGCAGGTAATTAAGCATACACTTGTGTTTGTGACAAGGATTGCTGATGCTAGTTCATACTTTCTTTAGCAATATACGTATATGGAACATAGAATCATATGATTGGGTTTATGTATGGCAGTAATGTGATCCTAAGAAATCAGACTTAATGAAGTAGTTGACAAGTTGCTGTAGGAAAAAATGTTTTATCATATTAAAGCTGTAAATCTAACCTTTTGCTGAGTACACATCTTTGACTTCAATTATGTATACTCATAAAAAGTTTTTTGAAGATTAGTCTATAAAATACTACTAAAGAGCGTGACAAATAATTTTCACAAAGATACACATATGCCAAAGTAAAAAGGAAGTTGCACCTCTAAACAAAGATCCCTGATTTTAAGCTCCTTGACATGGCGAAGTTTAAGTATCAACCCTTTCAGCATCTCTTCTTCTAATTCTTTACCCGTTGTCTCAGAATGATCCACAACAAGCACATAATCTAACTCAGCCTTCACTAATGAAGATACATTTAGCAGCACAAGTTTCGACAAATTCAATATACTACTAATTTTTAGTGAAAAAATATAAGGAGCATTGATTTCAACATGTGCGGTATTTGGATCTTGTTCACGGTCCATGAATCCACCCAACCACAAGTTCTTAACACTCTTTGAACTAATATCAATCCGCCTAAAACCATAAACGTAGAACAAGTCCAATGTATCTAGCACAGGACTTCCGGATAATATATTCTGAATTAAATCTTCGTCTACTTTCCCACAACCTAGAGACAAACTCTTAAGGTTAGTCCAATTAATGCCACCAGTTGGTTTCAATATACATCCCAACAAAAACAAATGCGTAAAGTGAGAATTGATGAAACAAATCTGGTCTAAGTTATACTTAGATACTAAATCATGAGTACTTAGCATCAAATAAAACTCTTTCACATTAAGATTAACAGCATAATGAATCCATTCATTGACCAGCGATTCATACTGGATATCGTATTTGGTATGAAGTTTGAATTTGTAGAGGTTTAGTTGGCGACATTGAGTTAGGGTATGGTTGACAAACGAAAAGAAATCCGGGTCAGGGGGGGAACGATTGTTAGTAATAGGATGACGGAAGGTGAGGTTGGGAAGTAAAGGCCAAAGATGTTGCCAACGTTTGGAGAGTACGCCTGTTGTAATAGCCTCTTTTGTTGAGTCTAAACGAGACAGGATATCAAGTAGTAAGGCATCGTGTAAATCACTGATTCGATCTTCTTCTTCATCATCCATAGTTTGTTGTATTTTGATTTCATTTGGTTGACTTTGAACTTGTTCTTCCATTAGGTTGTTTTACTATAATCGGATTCTGTAAAAACACAGTATGCATGCAAAGTCAGTAAAAAGCAGCATTTTCAAGCATACAAGAGCATCCAACGAAAACAGCATACAACAGGGCGGGCGAGGCAGTGGCGGCGATTAGGGTGTGCAAGTGGTGCAACCGCACCGGGCCCCCCTTTTTAAGGGGCCCCTAATTTAGTATATATCTATTAATTTGTAGAGTAAAACTGTATTTGTGCTTTAGTAACCCTCTAAATATTTGTAGTATTTTTTGGTTGCATAGAATTTGACTTTTGTTAATGTTTTGCGTAATATCAAACAACTTTTTATTTTCTATAATAATTAACTTTTCGTGATTTATGGGGGGGGGGGGGGCATTTGTGATTTCGCACCAACCACCCAAATCAATGAGACGGCCGAGGTTACAAGACAAGTAAAAAGGGTACTAAAAACAACATTTATGTTTGTGGTTAGCGTTTGCACTAAAAACAACATATGAAGTACAAGATTGATAATAAGAAGAATAAAAAGGGAGTATTAATTACAAGAATGAAATGAACAAATACAAATCAAAAGTGTTTTAACTTACAAGAGTGGATCAATTGATTCGTACCACCGGTAATCAAGAAATGTCACAACCGGAAGAAGAGATACACTTTTATTATGTTTAGGCTAAAAGTGGCGGAACACAGTACAAGCAGTTGAGTAAGGGACAAAGGACACATGTCATAGAGGTGAGTTGAACATAAACAAAATGAGAAGAGGGTTAAAAATAGTCTTGGACCAAGAGTGTTTTTTTTTGCTTAATTGGCTAATTTTCTCTTATAAAAATACACTCACCGCTCTACACACTTACAATATAAATAAAAAACAACAATTACTCTCTCTTTTCCACATTAAATGTCCATTATAATTTTCTTAAGCTTTTTTTCTTTCAACTTTGACTTTTAATATTTTTGTTCGTGTTATATAAGACTTGATGTAAGATATATGAATGAAATTTTTTGCTTAATTGGCTAATTTTCTCTTATAAAAATACACTCACCGCTCTACACACACTTACAATATAAATAAAAAACAACAATTACTCTCTCTTTTCCACATTAAATGTCCATTATAATTTTTTTAAGCTTTTTTTCTTTCAACTTTGACTTTTAATATTTTTGTTCGTGTTATATAAGACTTGATGTAAGATATATGAATGAATTAAGTTTTTTAAATGTATTTTCATTTGTATAATTTTTATTAGATATTTGATGAGTGTGCAAATACTCATCATTTTTACCTTCTCTGAGCTGCCAAAACATCTAAAAACACTCAATATTGCATCAAAATAGTGAAAATATCCCAGGAATGTGTTTTATATGTTTCAAATGCAAAAATCTCAAAAACAGATGAAAAACGCACAAAGTTTGCATAATTGGCAGTTTCAGTCCCTCAACTTTCAAAATTTGTCAAATCTAGTCCCTGGTTGTTCTAAAAACTTGAAAAAGTCACCAAAGGTCCTTATGAATCAAAAAGTTACACAAATAATCCTTTGGTGCAAACTTTCACAAAATGTCAAGTTTAGTCCCTGAACTTTGAAAATTGTCAAAAATGATCCCTGGGATATGAAAACTTTGAGAAAAACAAATTTTGTCCTTGTTCTAATCTTTTATGGCATGATTGATCCTTGATTGCAAGTTTGGTGAAATTACAAGTCAGGTCCCTGAAGTTTGGTGTTTTGGCAGATTTAGTCCCCGGGTGATTAAAAAGTGAAAAAATATCCAAAATACCCTTGTACTATTTACACATGACAAATATGGTCCATTTTGATTACTTTTGGGAAATTACATAAAACAACCTGTGGAAAACTAGAAGGGGGGTTGAATAGTTTTAGCGTTTTAAAATCTTTTTAACTTGTTTAGTTAGCTTTGAAACTTTCCGTTTGATCAAAGATATATGCACAAACACAATATATATAACATGCAAGTAAAGGAAAGAAACGATCAAACCACAACACGAGTATTTATCGTGGTTCGGCTACAAGGACTCTTTTTCCTTGCCCTACGTCCACGCCCCGAGTATCCAACTCGAGAGTTTCTTTCACTAGTCAACAAGCTCCTTTCACCGGCGGAGAAAACCTTACACGTCGCTTATACTTTTACCGACACAAAGCTAAATGTCGAGTTCTTTTACAAGGGCACAACCACTCCCGTTTAGTTCTTTTACTAGGGTACAACAACTCCCAACACTCTTTGTATTTTGAGGACTAAAATACTAACCACTCACTTCAGAATATACACAAACAAATGACGCGTAAACAACACGAGTTTACACAATACTAAGCTACCAAGTCTTGCAACGTTGTGTTGGAAACTTGTAACTTTAGACGACCTTGTGAGCTTCTTTGCTACAAAAGGAAACTTCACATTTACAATGTTAAGAGGTTAGAAGAAAAGGATCAGTGTGTGTGTAAAATATGTGCTCAAGAGGTTAGCCAAAAATCAAGTTATGGCTTGGTATTTATAGCACAACAAACTGTGTGCTCGGCGGATCAGGCGGAACCCTCAAATGGGTTCCGCCCGTGTACCCCCAGGGTACCGCCGGGTCTGCAGTAGGTTTTTGCAATTACTCTTCAAACCAAACAAGGTCTTGTCTCATAACTTCTATCAACCAAACAATGTCACATCACTTAAAGTAAGTCAAACATGATACTTGCAAGCAACATGAAAGCAAGTCAAACACATAACTTGCCATAAATACATAATGACAAAACTTGCCATAAATGTGATGTGACTATTTCTAATTTAAGAAATAAACTTGTGTTATGTTTTATGAAATGTAAAATGTAGCAAAAGTCTTGTTTATGCAAGTCTTAAAAACTAAGAATATGTTTTACTTAAAACTAAAGTTTACATTTTGTCGTTAACAAAACATAGCGAAGATCGTAAAATATAAATAACATTTTTAGGCGATATTTGTATTAACAATCTCCCCCTTTTTGTTGATGACAAAACATAAACTTTGTTTTTAAGTAACACACAAAATCTTGGTTTTTAAGACTTAAAAAAAAAATTATATTAACCTTGTTTTACTTAAGAGATGAAAAGCACATCAAGTATTGAAGGTTTAATATATTTCTCCCCCTTTTTGTCGAAACAAAAAGTAGAGTAGCGAAGCGGAATAATCGCCATGCTCCCCCTTGGTCGATACTCCCCCTAAATGGAGTACCAATATGGGAAACATGGATTTTGAGACCTACAAAAAATGGTTAGTTGGTGATATATATAGTTAAGCTTGTAGTTACCACACACAATGCAACCACAAAGACAACACAACATTGATCAACCAACAATGCACAAAAGGAAGTAGAAAGAAATTTCATTCCAAGTAAAATTTTGACTTATAAAAGTCAAAAGACAAGAAATGCTAACTATTCTTCTACTTACTAACCAAAAACTAAAAAAAAAATCCTACATTCCTAAGTTGGGGCAAACGGCCTCCAAGGGTTGTTTAGGATTTGTTGGGGTGGGAAAGTGCATCCAAACGTTCAATGACATGTTGGAATGCAAACCGTGTTTCATTTTGGAATTGGTGAAGCAAGGTTTTTATGCTTTCACCCATTTGCTTACAATTTGAGCAAATATGGGGATGGTTGGGTGAAAATGGGTTGGTTTTGGTTTCTTGGTTTAGGGGTTGGTTTGGTTTTGGTTCTTGGGTGGAGGATGGATTTGGTATTGATTCAAGCAAGGTGGTTTGAAATTCCATTGCTTGATGAAGTTGGTTGTCAACCATGCTTTGTATTTCCTCATAAGAAGGAAAGAAAGACTCATAGGTATGGGCTTGAGAAGGAGGTGGAGTTGGGTGATCATGGTGTTCAAAATTTGGTTCTCCATAGAGAGGACCATGGATTTCACGGTAGATTGGGAGAAATAACAACGGTTTGGGTGGTTGGTACACTTGTTGTGGTGGTTGGTTAAGTTCAAGATCATCATCAAGATCAAGAATTGACCTTGGTGATTGGTTTGCAAGCGGTGGTGGTTGGGTATGTCTTGGTGGAAGATCATTTAAATCTTGGACATACGGGTGTGGTGATGTTGGAGGAGACCCAAAAAGTTCCATAGGTTCAATTTTTGGTAATGGTGATGGTGATGAAGTCTTTGATGGTTGAGTTGGAGCACTTGGTGGAGTTGGGTCAATAGGTGATTTAGTAGGTGGTGGAGTGTGCTCATTTGGTTGTTTGGGTGATGGAGATGGAGAGGCAAGATTCAAAAAGTGTTCATTTTTTATGGGTGAGGTGAATTCATCCGAAAATGAGGAGCTAATGTTGATGGATTGGTTTGACCATAGTGGTTTTACACTAATCCGGGCGGTTCTACGGATGGGTCGTGATGGTTGAGAGGTGTTTGTTGACTTGGTCATTGTTTAAAATGGTTTAAAGTTTCAGAATTTGTGATGAAGAAGGTGTGGTTTGAGAGTGTTTAGGATGGTTTAATTTATAGTGATGAAGATTTGTGGGAAGGAGTGTTTGGATTTGATGTTAGTCCATACAAAAATGGTGGTTCCTAATGATTTGGAAAACTTAATTGTGGGTTGTCATGTCATGGAAGTCAATCCAATGAAAATGGTGAAGTGAAAAGACAAGTTTTTGCACTAAATGCATAGTGGTTTTGGTGGATTTTGGTTGTATAAATCTCAGGGATTTCAAGGATCCCTTAGAAGGTTCCTTCCTTTATGTTTGAGGGGTCCTTGAGGTTGTTATGGTTAAATTTGAATTTTGGCAGGAATTGGTTTTGGTTAAGTTCATGGAAGAAGGAGTATCCTATTATGCTTAACACATTGCAAGTAATGGGTTTCTACCTAAAAGGATTGGATTTTGTTGTTTCAATGTTGAATTGGCGAAAAAGAAAATAGAAATTCTGCAGGCAACTTGCGGCACCCTGGAAATACACAGGCGGAACCCAAATTAG
Source organism: Artemisia argyi (assembly GCA_030686995.1). Classification (NCBI taxonomy): domain Eukaryota; kingdom Viridiplantae; phylum Streptophyta; class Magnoliopsida; order Asterales; family Asteraceae; genus Artemisia; species Artemisia argyi. The sequence continues at coordinate 183,966,702 of CM060680.1, forward strand.
GGTGCCGTCTGGTCCGTTGGGCCAAACCTGGGTTACCCAGATTTTGCACTGGCGGAACCCAAATTTGGGATCCGCCGGATCCGCCAGGCCTGAAAAACTTCACAGTCCGCGTTTTTGACCCGCGAAACGATTTTCAAAATTTTCGAAAACTCCTAAAACCAAAAATATAATTCATATCTGGTTAGGAAATGCAAAAATTAGACATGTAGACACTCATATCATAAGACTTTGACCGGGGGCTAGCGAAATTCACTAAACTTAGTGAAAATTTGATAATTCAAGAAAATTTGACAACTTGTCAAAAGTTGTCTTCCTGCAACATTGTTAGTTAAAACATGTTCCATAGTGTATCAAACATTGTACTAACACACAAATACATCACAAAGATTGTTTAAACTACCAAATTGTTCCAATAGCACCTTGTGCCAAACACTCCTAACACACCCGCACTCATTGACGGTCCATCTTCTTCTTCATCTTCCCGAGGAATCTCCCGATGTTTTTGAACATCCCTTTTGTTTGCTTGAACTCCTCCGACTCATTTGGAATATCCGGAAGTTGGGAAATGTATTCTAGAGGTGGGAGCCTAGAGTTTGGCAAATTGTCATCTTCACTCATTGAGGAAGAAAAGGAGGAGGTAGGGGGATGAGGACGTTTTCCTTGGGCTCTATACATTCTCTTATCACTTAGAGGGACAAATGTATGTGGAATGAGAGAGTAGTCAAGTTGAATACGGTTAGGAGTTGGAGGAATGGGTGCAATGAACCTAAAGAGACGGGTCAAGAACATTCCATATGGCATAGCCGTTGTGCCATGCACGGGAATGTCGGCCATTCTCTTGGCCATGTAGTAAGCAAGATTGAAAGGTTGCCTAGTGGACAAAGAGTAGAGCATGTAGCATAGGCAAAGGTTGATATTGTCTCGGTTTCCTATGGTGCTTATAACATTGGCTCTAAGGACTTCCTCCCATTTCTTGAATTGGGGCAAGAGTTCATTAAGTTCCATTCCATATGGATCTTTATCAACCTCATTACCCGTTCGGGTTCTCCTAGTAGTGGTTGTCCTAACAAAGAGGTGGTTACGGAGTACATCTTTTGACACAAGTGGGGTATCATAAGGATGGAAACGGTCATCTAGGGTGTCAAGGGTTGAGAGGGAGTGCAAATCGGAGTAGATACAAGTACCTTGGTTTGGAATTCCTAGGATTTGAGCAAACTCCTCAAGAGTGAAGGAGTATTGATTGCCACTAACCCTAAAGTTGACGGATAAATAATCATAATCACCCGTGGATAGAGTGACGGATGCATAGAACTCAAGAATGAATCTAGGACAAATAGGCTCGTCTAAAGTCAAAAGACACTCAAAGTTGATTGTGGCAAATTCGGCATAAAGGTTTGTGCCTTCTAGGAAAGACGGGTCAATGGTTCTACCCTCATGGACATAGCATTTTTCTAGGGCTTTGAAAATGTTGACTTGGTAAGGCCTTTGGTTTTGTGGTGTTTTGGGAGGTACTTAATTGTGTCCTTATGGTCGTAATGGGTTAGAGGATGCATGATGATACCTAGAACAACAAAAATTTCACATTTTAGTTTAAGTAAACTACTATTTTAATGTGGATGTTCTAGTGTGTGCCTATATGAAAACAATGTGGAGGTGCGGTTATCTTGACTCATTTTGATGCATCAAAAATGTTTTATAATGCAAGTTTTGTTATAAAAACAAAAGATAACCCAAACACTCCTAGGTCAATGTAGCTTCGTTTGAATGTACCCGAAAATACATATTGGTTATGTATTCCCTTTAGCATTCAAGAGACATTATGCAAGTGATGTTTTGAACATAACGTTTTGATTTTGTATTCTCAATGTGAGACGAAAAAGTATTTGTCCTACTTGTGAGAAATTTTTGCAAGAATTTGACATGGGGTGGTTTAGCAAACATGTTTACACTAAGTAAGAATGCAATTCCTAACTATGGGGAACATGATTAGTTTTGTTAAACACCTAATTTTATGCATGAATTTTACAAGTTTAATGCATAACCCCAAGTTTTTGTTTTTGTGCAAAAATAGAATTCCTAGACTCAGATCAGGATTGTAATCAAGTTTAGAATACTTACAATGATGATGGATTAGTAATGTGATTGGATTGAAGACCAGAATTTCGTGGGTATGGATGAGAGAAATGGTGAATAGTAACAGTTTTGGAAGTGGTGGTGTGAAATAATGGGTGTTTGGTTTAATATAAACTAATGGATTGATTCTGCAGGTCGACGGACACGGCGGATCCCAAATTTGGGTTCCGTCCGTTATGGCTCAGGGTTCCGCCGACCCTGCTGAGAAAAATTGTTATGGATTTGTTTTGATTTTTGTGATTTTTGTCTAATGTCCAGAACTACAATGTAGGTTCCATGAGTCCTAAGCCTAGCCTAAGAAGGTTCACGTTTAAGAGGTTTGGTGAGAATGTCGGCTATGTTGTCTTCGGAAGAAACTTTCTCAATTGAGATATTTCCTTTTTGAACGTTGTCGCGAAGGAAATGATGACGGATTTCAATATGTTTGGTACGAGCATGTTGAACCGGGTTTTTGCTGAGATCAATGGCACCTTTGTCGTCACAAAGAATTGTGATGTCGTTGAGTTGAATTCCGTAGTCGACAAGAGCTTGCTTCATCCAAAGAGCTTGTTGACATGCCTTTCCGGCCGAAACGTACTCGGCTTCCGTTGTTGAGATAGCAAGAGCCGTTTGCTTCTTCAAGAACCATGAGGTGAGACAATGTCCAACAAAAGTACAAATACCACTTGTGCTTTTTCTATCGACATAGTCACCGGCATGATCCGAGTCGGCATACACTATGGTGTCTATTCCCGTTCCTTTGGGATACCATAAACCTAAATGTGTAGTGCCCTTAATATACCTAAATATCCTTTTAACGGCTTCAAGATGGGTAGTTTTAGGATTTTCTTGAAAACGAGCACATAGAGAAACACTAAACATAATGTCGGGTCTACTAGCCGTTAGGTAAAGTAGACTACCAATCATACCTCTATACTTAGTGCTATCTACGGATTCACTTTCCTCATCCTTGGTGAGTTTAGTTTCCGTGGACATGGGAGTTTTGATAGGTTTCGAATCTTCTAATCCAAATTTCTTAAGCATGTCCTTAATGTACTTAGATTGGTTAAAGAAGATACCATCTTCTAGTTGTTTAATTTGGAGTCCTAGGAAAAAGTTGAGTTCTCCCATCATACTCATTTCAAACTCGTCATGCATGATTTTTGAGAAATCCACACATAATTCTTGACAAGTTGATCCGAATATAATGTCATCAACATAGATTTGGACTATGATAATATGTGAATCTTTCTTCTTAGTGAAGAGAGTATTATCAACTAAGCCCATGGTGTATTTATGGTCAACTAAGAAGGTTTTAAGTCGATCATACCATGCTTTTGGAGCTTGCTTAAGTCCGTAAAGAGCCTTTTTAAGTTTGTAAACATAATTAGGTTTTTCAAAATCGATGAAGCCCGGTGGTTGAGCAACATACACTTCTTCATTAATGACTCCGTTTAGAAATGCACTTTTGACGTCCATTTGAAAAAGTTTAAAATTATGTGCACACGCATAAGCAAGTAAGATTCTAATTGACTCGAGCCTAGCTACTGGAGCAAACGTTTCATCGTAGTCGATGCCTTCTTGTTGATTATATCCTTGTGCTACTAGCCTAGCTTTGTTTCTAGACACAATTCCATTTTCATCCATTTTATTACGAAAGACCCATTTCGTTCCAATTATTGTTTGACTCGTTGGTTGAGGAACTAATGTCCATACATCATTCCTAACAAATTGGTTTAATTCTTCTTGCATTGCAATTACCCAAGACTCATCTTTAATGGCTTCGTTAATGTTTTTCGGTTCAATGGTTGACACGAAACAAAAGTAGTTGCTTTCATTTTGGACTTTTGATCTTAGTGTTCTTTCGTTAATGTTGCCTATGACACTATATAATGGATGACTTTTAGATTCTTTGACATTAGCAAGTTCTTTGTTTAATAATTCATCTTCCTTGTCATTATCTAAGATTTCTTGACTTTCAATTGCTTGGCTTTCAACTAAGTCATCATCTACCAAAGGTGATGTCTTAGAGGGAGGTGGACTTTCGTCAAATGTTACGTTCAACGATTCCTCGACTCTTAAGGTTTCTTTTTTTAAGACAATGTAAGCTTTACCATTTTGTGAATATCCAAGGAATACACCTTCATAAGACTTTGGGTCAAATTTGGTGAGATAATCCTTGGTGTTAAGAATGAAGCATTTACTCCCAAACACTCTAAAGTATCCTAATGTAGGCTTTTTACCTTTATAAAGTTCATAAGGTGTTTTATTCAAAAATCGTCTAATTAGGACTCGATTTAAAATGTACGTTGATGTGTCAACGGCATTACACCAAAACTTTTGTGGAATAGTTTGTTCATTAAGCATTGTTCTACTCATCTCTTGTAATGTCCAATTTTTACGTTCTACTACACCATTAGATTGAGGAGTACGTGGAGCCGAAAAGTTATGAGTAATTCCATTATTATCACAAAATTTTCCAAATTGAAATTCATTATCAAATTCACGACCGTGATCCGTTCTAATAGACACAATATTAGATCCTACTTGATTTTGAATTTTCTTACTTAGAATCTCAAATTTATCAAAAGCTTCATTTTTACTTTTCAAAAATTTAGTCCAAGTATAACGTGAGTAATCATCAACTATGACCAAAGTATAGAAGTTGCCTCCATAACTTTGTATAGCCGATGGACCAAATAAATCCATATGTAAAAGTTCTAGACACTTAGACGTAGACACCAAGTTTTTAGCCTTATGGCTACTATGGACTTGTTTACCGACTTTGCAAGCATCACAAAAGTGTTGGTCATATTTCAACTTGGGTAGGTTTCGAACTAAGTCTTTGGAGGAGAGGTTTTGGATTAGTCTCATGTTAGCGTGTCCTAAACGTCTATGCCATAAAGTTGAAGATTCATCTAATGAGGTAAGACAAAGTTTGTCTCTAGATGTTGAATCCAACTTCATGACGTATACGTTGTTCTTAAGGACACCTTTGGCTATGGTTATACCATCTTTAAGTATTTTACTACCGTTTTCACTAAAGAGGACATTATACTTATTACGACAAAGTTGACTAATACTAAGAAGATTAAATCCTAAGTTATCAACATGAGCAACATCATCTATAGAAAGGGAGTCATGAGAGATTGTACCTTTTCCGATGATTTTGCTCTTAGCATTACTACCAAACGTAACATTACCTCCATCACATTTGTGATATGTAGAGAAGAGGCTTTTATTACCCGTCATGTGCCTTGAACAACCGCTATCCTTGATCCATTCATCCGGATCCAAACAAACTTTGAGGCACACCTATTTTACGAAAAACACTCAAACATTTGATCCCCAATTTCTCATGGGTCCATTTTGGTTAAGCATACCATTAATTTGTCCCAAATATGAAAATAGAGCATAAGGGTTCCATGGCATGTAATTTGAGGTTTGGTAATGTCCAGGAGTGTTTTGGTTCCAAACATGTTGGTAGTTTGATCGAGCATTGAAGTTGCTCTTTGGAAAGGGGCGTTTGGGAATTGGAGTCTTAGGTCTTGGTTGAGTAGTCTTAGCTCTAAATTCATTTTTACTAAGTCCTACTCCAGTTTTAAAGGCAGGTTTGGTTCCATTTTTATATGTAACTTTAACAAATTTAGAACGATCCGATGTGGATGGAGTAACTGCTGCAGCAGTCCTGGCGGAACCCTCGGGGCCAACGGGCGGAACCCTAATCTGGGTTCCGTCTGGTCCGCGGGCTGCTGTAGCATTTTTGTTTGTTTCATGTGTGTTCTTTTCTTGTTTCGTTTGTTCCTTAACGGTTTCTACTTTCCTGAAACCTAGACCTGTTTTATCAAACGGTGACTTTTGAAGTTTCATTATTTCATCCGTACATGAAATGCTCTTATCGAACTTTTTGAACTTTGTGGTTTGTTTGATTAGATCATTTTGAGTAATTTTAAGTTTTTCAACTTCAAGTTTAAGTTCTTCACATGATTTGCATGCGGTGTCAATACCTTTACTCTTTTCTAATCTCTTAGCTTTTTCTTTTAATTCATAAACTTCATTTTCTAAAAACTCCTTTTTAGTTTTCAAAAATTTGTTTTTGTTTATGATTTTTAAGCTTAGTTCACAAAGTTTGTTATATTCATTTTGTAAAGTATCATCATCTATAGAGGAGTAAGATGAGTCGGAGAGTACCTCATTTGAGTTGTGAGCCATGAGAGCAATATCATCATTCTTTGGCTCATCATCATCTCCTTCATAGTCACTCCAAGCACCGCCCACAAAAGCTTGTTGAGGTTTGCTCTTGGGTGGTTTTGGACATTCTCCTATAAGATGACTTGTGTCTCCACACCGATAACATTTTCTTTCAACTTTTCCTTTTCGATCGTCACGATCTTTCCGGAAGTTTTTCTTGTCATCTTTGGGTTGCCTAACAAACTTCCCTCGCCTACGAAAGAACTTCTTGAAGTCTCTCACGGCCATAGCATATTCCTCATCATCACTATCCGAAGTAGATTCTTCATCATCACTTGATTGGACTCTAGCTTTCAAGGCAATGGACTTAACCTTTTCTTTCTTGCCTCTAACTAGTTCCGAATCTTTTTCCATTACCATTTCATGAACTTTGAGGTTTCCAATAAGCTCATCAAGTGACATGCTTGAAAGATCTTTGGATTCTTCAATTGCCGTCACTTTTGCTCTCCACTTCGGATGGAGTGCTCTAAGAAATTTCCTGACAAAGTTCTTACTACAAAAAGATTCATCAAGTGCTTTAAGTGAAGTAATAATAGTGTTAAACCTAGCAAAAGCATTATCAATAATCTCATCTTCGGTAATAACAAACTGTTCATATTGTTGAACAAGAAGATCAATTTTGTTATCTTTAACTTGTGAATTTCCTTGATGAGTGACAATTAAAGATTTCCAAATATCTTTGGCGGTTTTACACAAAAAGACTCTTTCATATTCTTTCTTAGGCAAAGCGTTGTAAAGCATCATTTTAGCTTCATTATTTTTACCTATTAATTTCTTTTGATCATCATCTTTAATGTTAGTAACTACGTTATCACCATCAACAATTATATACCATAAATCTATATCTTTAGATTTCACGTAAGTTTCAAAACGGTTTTTCCAATAGATAAAACCATTTGCTACAAAGAGTGGTGGTCTTTGCATAGATTGCCCTTCTTTGTAATTTTCAAAATCCATGGATCGTTTCAAGTTTTAAAACACAATATATTTTAAAAGCTTGAGTAACGTAGCTCTTGATGCCAATTGTGGAAAACTAGAAGGGGGGTTGAATAGTTTTAGCGTTTTAAAATCTTTTTAACTTGTTTAGTTAGCTTTGAAACTTTCCGTTTGATCAAAGATATATGCACAAACACAATATATATAACATGCAAGTAAAGGAAAGAAACGATCAAACCACAACACGAGTATTTATCGTGGTTCGGCTACAAGGACTCTTTTTCCTTGCCCTACGTCCACGCCCCGAGTATCCAACTCGAGAGTTTCTTTCACTAGTCAACAAGCTCCTTTCACCGGCGGAGAAAACCTTACACGTCGCTTATACTTTTACCGACACAAAGCTAAATGTCGAGTTCTTTTACAAGGGCACAACCACTCCCGTTTAGTTCTTTTACTAGGGTACAACAACTCCCAACACTCTTTGTATTTTGAGGACTAAAATACTAACCACTCACTTCAGAATATACACAAACAAATGACGCGTAAACAACACGAGTTTACACAATACTAAGCTACCAAGTCTTGCAATGTTGTGTTGGAAACTTGTAACTTTAGACGACCTTGTGAGCTTCTTTGCTACAAAAGGAAACTTCACATTTACAATGTTAAGAGGTTAGAAGAAAAGGATCAGTGTGTGTATAAAATATGTGCTCAAGAGGTTAGCCAAAAATCAAGTTATGGCTTGGTATTTATAGCACAACAAACTGTGTGCTCGGCGGATCAGGCGGAACCCTCAAATGGGTTCCGCCCGTGTACCCCCAGGGTACCGCCGGGTCTGCAGTAGGTTTTTGCAATTACTCTTCAAACCAAACAAGGTCTTGTCTCATAACTTCTATCAACCAAACAATGTCACATCACTTAAAGTAAGTCAAACATGATACTTGCAAGCAACATGAAAGCAAGTCAAACACATAACTTGCCATAAATACATAATGACAAAACTTTCCATAAATGTGATGTGACTATTTCTAATTTAAGAAATAAACTTGTGTTATGTTTTATGAAATGTAAAATGTAGCAAAAGTCTTGTTTATGCAAGTCTTAAAAACTAAGAATATGTTTTACTTAAAACTAAAGTTTACATTTTGTCGTTAACAAAACATAGCGAAGATCGTAAAATATAAATAACGTTTTTAGGCGATATTTGTATTAACACAACCCTCAATTTTCAGAAATTACAAAATGAGTCCTTGTGATTTACAACTAATAATACCAAACAGACCTTAATTGTTTATTTGACCCAAATGAAAAATAAATCCAAACACATCCAAACCCAATACCCCTACCCAGCCCACACTTAGCCCAGTCCACCCTCAGGTTTGACTTCGGTCAAACCCACCATCCTCTTCCCCTTTACCTCCAAAACCAGAAACCACCTCCAATACCACAAACCAAAAACCACCTTATCCACCCCTTGCACCACTTGCTCCACCACCCCCTTATCCCTTCAATTCCACTCCCCAAGACACCAATCATATCAACCCCCCCCCCCCCCCCCTGGGCCTTTCACAGAGCCAATTGGCTTAAAAAGCCTTTTCCCGCCAAAATTGGAAAGAGGTCAAAAAAAGGTCCAAAAGATCCAGAGACAAGTGGGATTTGATCCTTGGGACCCATTGAGCTCAGAAAATCAGCTATAAGAGAAGAAGAAGCAGAGGAGAGAAAGTAGTAGTTGTAGCTTAGTTTAAAAATGTCGTATTAGTGTAATTTTAATTTCCATTTGTAATTTTTAGTTTAAAAGGGTTGTAATCAACATTTTTAGTGTAATCTCAGCTTTCTTTAACTTTAATTTCAAGCTTTCTTTGGTAGACTCAGATTTGGCATTTTTTTGAGTGAAATTTACATCTTTACTTAAATAGTGTGAAAGGTTGTTAAACATGTTCCCTTAAGCTCAATTTCAGTTACCTACAAGCTTTTATAAGCTCAGGGACCACTAGAATCAATCTTTAGTCAAAGTATAAAAAACAATCAAAAAATCACCAAGAAAAATAAATGAAAATAAAAAAATCAGAAAAGAAGAAGAAGGAAGCAAGAAGAATGATTAATTCTGGATTGATATTGGTTTAGTAGCTTATTGGGAAGCTAATAGGTGTGATCTTGGTATTTGAGAACCTCAGTTTCACTTGGAACCATTTGTAAGCCATTTCTCATTTTTAAAAGCTTTTACTGTAGCAGTGCTTAAATCCTTCTAATTAGTTGCTTATAAGCTTATTTAGTGTAGTAGAGTTAGTATGTTGCTTCTTTGATATAATTTGTTCACTGGTTCTTTGGTGGCTCAGATTCTTAGTTTGAACTTCCAAAACAGTTTAGTATAGTTTATGAGTATTGGTGGTGTTTATATTTGCACTTGTGCTTTGGTCAGTTTGTTTCATCATAATATAGCTTTAGGATTCAGGTTTGTAGGTTTGATTAGTGTAATCCCTTGAAAATCACATTTTCACTTTCATAAAGGGGTGTTTGGTATAGTAAGCTGCTAGGGGTTCTTGTGGTTGCAGAATTGTTATTTTGTAATCTGTGAGTCATCCTAGGCTAATATAAGTCAAGTAAGGTTTAAAAATCAAGTCCCTTTTGTAAAAAAGTCAAATTCACAAGAAATCTCCCCTCACAGTTAACTGTGAGGGATTTGAGATCCCAAATCCATCATATCATTGCATAACTGTGAGTTTTAATGTAAATTGTTCTTAGTTTAGCTTAACATAGCTTTTTCCATCATCTGTGATCAGCCAAAGCTCAAATAGGTCAAAGTTCAAGTTTTTATTAAAAGTCAAAATTGCATGCTTTTAGATTTTTCCAAAAACTCCAAGATTTGTTTAGAATTTAGGAGAAGGAAGTAGAGCTTGAATTTGTTCATACTTATTGTCTACCACCTCATCTCCCAAGTCCTAGCTTCATTACATTTTTAGTAATTTTTTTGTGGGCCCCACTTTGCCCCAAAGTAGGCTGCAGGGCAACCTACTGCTCTGTGCAGCAGATACCACAGCCACCACACCACCTTTGGTGGTGGTTTGTGGCCACCAAAAGTGGTCCCTACACCTAGGTTTTAGGTTTTCCCAACCCTCCTCCTACCAAAGTTCCTCCTTTAACCCTTGATTTGACCTGAATCACTGTGGACCCCACCTGAATCAACCTTGTAAATCTGTCCCATTTTCAGTTGATTAACAAGTTGCCAAGTACTTATTAAGTGCTTATTAGCTTATTCCAAGAGCTTATCTGGCCAAATCTTACTCATACTTGTTTAAACAACTTATTGGAACTAGATTTTACCATAGTGGGTCCCACACAAGCTCAGTTCAGCTTATTTACTTGTTTGGTCAAACAAAGTCAACTGTGGAGGTAATAAGCCCCCACAGTGCTTATTATTAAGCTATAAATTAGTTGTTTTTATTAAAGTTAGTTGTTTTTATATATAAATTAGTTTTGTAAAAGAAAAATCCAGAAAAACAAATATAGTAATAAGTGATAGTTTCTATTTAATATAATTTAATTTTAATTTTCATTTTTAGATTTTTATTAAGTAAGTTGTGTTTTTATATTTTTATTAATTTCCTTTTATATTAAAGTATTTTTAGTAATTTTATTAGATTTTTATATTGTCATTTAATATTTATTAGATTTAATATTAATTTAATTAATAATTAGTTAATAATTAAGTTTTAAATAGCATAATTAATTTTTATAAGGTAACACCTAGTTTTTATATTTTTCCTAGCTTTTAAATGTTATAAAATAGTTTTATAAATTTTTCCATAATTTTCTAAGTTAATTTAGTATTATTTGTAATTTAAATTAGTTTAAATAGTTTAATTAAGTTAATTAGTTTTTAATTAATAAAAAACTCACAAAAAGACAAAAATATTTATTTTTATTTTTTATACTTTCTTCAAGTTCTAATTTAAGTTTAGAAAATATTTTTGCTAATTTTTAGTTTAATTTATATCATTTGTCATTTTTAGTTAATTTAAATTAGGTTTTAATTTAGATTTTAAATAGTTTTATTAATTAAATAGTATTTAAATATTATAATAATCATTTTTATCATTTCATTTTCAAATTAAAATTTCTTTTTAATTTTAAGTTTCAAAAAGTGTCAAAAGCACCCCCTGTAGTTTGTTAAATACCAAATCCCACTTTCCTTGTCTGTTACGTGATCTGAATTGTAAATTTGTGCATATAACTGGTATCTGATTTTTGTGAATATTATATCTGTGTACAAATGCCAAAATAACAGTAGCAAATTCAATTCCACATCATCTGGGCTACTGTCCTCAGTGCCACTCACTCATAAACGATTTCAAACGACACCATTTCAATCTCGCTGGGACATAACGACCCGGGGAAACACTATACTTCCGCGGAGCATTGACTCTAGGTTGTTTGACCTTGTTGACCATTCCCTGGTCAGTTTAGGTTGACCGTTTGGGACTCAATCAATATTATATAAGACAAACAAATATATTTAAGGTCAAAGTTGAAGGAAAAAAGACTTTAAAAAGTCATAGTGGACACTTAATGTGAAACGGATGTAGTAGTTAGTAATTTTGGTCCCACTTTGTGAGCCTTAATAGCATGGTGAGTGACTCACCAAATTATGGTGAATTGGGTTGTCTGGAATGGAAGTCACGATCGTGACACACTCCCTCACGGAGGAAAACATGCCACTCCATTTAGTGTTATATAATGGGTATTTGTTTAAGGTTAAGGGTATGTTTGAGTGGGTGATTCTATAAGGTTAAGGGTATGTTTGAGGTCGAGGTCGGGGCCGGAGATGTAGCTGAAGCTGGAGTTGAGGCTGGGGCTAGGGCTGCGGTGAGGCTTATATTATAAGCCGAAAGCTGGAGTTTAGATTTTTATAAAGTTGTTTGACGAATTAGTTGGAACTGAAGCAAATTAACGTAAAGACATAAAAATACATCAAATTAAATACATATATACTTTCAGTTTTTGCGTGATAATTTATTATATTTTAAGGGGTATTCAATTAATTTAACTAGATATAAGCCCTCATAAGCCTCTTTCAATGAGGTTGGGCTTATGGAGCCTTGTGGCTTATATAAGCCTCCATAAGCCCGTGTGACAAACGAGACTTATTTTATAAGCCGACTTATTTTAAAAGTTTAAGCCCCTTAAAAGCCTCTCCTAAGCACAACCTATTTATGCAACTTAAGAGGTTATTTGTGTTTTGACTTATATTTCATAAGCTTTAATTTTCCAATTTTATTTTGAGAATTGTGGTATTATACTATTTTATAAGTTTATTATAACATGATAAACTTATATAAGTCCAAAAGTCTTAAATAAGTTGAAAAGTCAGGGTTGATGAAATATAAGCAGAAATCAAATAAACTCATAAGCCCACATATAAGCTTAAACAAACAACCCTAAGGCCTTCATTCATGGTCTAAAGTGTAAACCCATCTCGTGCCTTATAAGAGTAAGCTCGTTTATTATTTATATGGCTCAAGCTCGAGTTTAGAATCTTTTCATTCCTTTCCTTATGCTTTTAGCTTGAGCTTGGCATGTCACATATTTTCAAGCTTGATCTTGGCTCGTTTTCATGATTGGCTAAAAAAGACGCAACTCAATTCCAGCTTGTTTAGTTAAGTACACTAAATGAGGCAGAAACAAGGCTCAAACTTCTATAAGCTCAGCTCATTTTTAGCTTTTCATCAAGTTGATTCGGGGTAACTCACGAGCCTTAACCGATTTCCACCCCAAAAAAGTTAAAATATCTCTAATCACATATATTAAATAGTCCTTGTGTATATATAAGACTTTCATTCCAGTTTGATTTAGTTCATTTTGTGGCATGCCACAAACGGTTTAGTGAAAGTTCAAGTGTTTGCTAGAGGTTATGTGGTACTTCTGTCACATACCATTGTACTGACTATTTTTGTAATTTTTATATTTTACCGGGTAAGCCCCTTTAACACCCCCCACCACACACACTCTCTCTCACACACACACAAAAAAAGTATCCTTTAATTGATGTAATGATACATGGATAAAATTGACAATTTGTTAACTTAAATCTACATTTATTATAAGACATATCATAATTTGCAAGGGAGTATATGATTAAAGCTACAATAAAAATGAAGATATGATATGAGAAGATAAATAGTAGAACTCTTTTCTCATTTAAATCATGGTTAAAGGGGTAAATTAGGAGGAAGACTATAATAGATAACATATTCTGTTTTTTAATTAAACCTAGAAGAATGTCCGTGCATAGCGATGGTATATGACGATAAATAGTTATACTTGCGAACTTCTTGTTTCGATGTAACCCTTAATGCCACTGATGAGGCGAAAAAACGATCCGTTTTTAGGGGGTCATTTAAGCCGGAATTTGAATTTATTTGATCAAACATTGCCCTAAATCGTTCCTTTTGTGATTTTAGGTACTTTGGGAGTGAATTCTGGAAAAGGAAGCATTTTGGACGTTTTTTGAGCATAAAAGTGAAGAAAACGGAAAAGTCTTAATTTTCCTTGCTGGAACAGTACCTGACGGCGTCAAGAGCAATTTTGTGACGGCGTCAAGAGCAATTTTGGTGACGGCCCAGTGAAAACGTGATGGCGTCAAATCAAGGCCGTCAAGAGTAAAAGTGGTGACGGCCCAGAGCAACATTACACATGACGGCGTCAGATCTGGATCTAGGCAATCCGATTATATTTTTGGCAGCGGGTTGACGGTGTCAGAACTTTCTTCTTGACGCCGTCACCTTAGTAAATCTATATATAGTCTTTGTAATTTTCATTCTAAAGAGAGGAGAATTTTAGGGTCGAATTGCATAAACCCTATGTAGAACCCTGTAAAAATTTCTTGTAATCAAATCGTTAATAAATATTTAATCTTTCGTTATCGTTTCTAATTCCCATTTTCTCGGAAAAATTTAAAATTTTTCTTATTATATTATTTTGGCGATTTTCACAAAATAATATAATTCACGAAATGACGGAATTAATCCTCGACACGTTACACGAAACTTAAAATCTTTATTTAATCCTAAACCTAAATCCTAATACAAATTATATTTATTAATTATAATTAAAATCCTTAATTACCTAATTAACCTAACCGGACCTTTAATTACCTTCGGCCCACATCACTTTTACTATTCCTAAGCCCACTAAACCTAAGCCCAAAATCTAATTTGTTTAGTTTTCATCCGATCGACACAATTCAAACACCCTCCAAATCGCACCATTTATTCGTAAATCTTACACACAACCCACGTATTTTATTTTCCCATCTCGTTAACCTACTAGCCAACAATTAGTGTGTCAAGTTTCACGTTTCTACGTTAAGTTTTGATATGCTTTTAAGAGGTTAAGTAGTCGACCATAACAAACCCAACTCGATTCACACTATATTCAAAACTTAACCGTTTTGAATCTAGTTTGTTTCTATACGTTCCTAATATTATTCCTAAGATGATTTCATGCTCAAATGTTAAGAATAATCATGTATGTTCAAGTGGTACACGGTTTTGTAAATCGTATACATAGAAATATGTATGTCGACATGATGCATGACTCCCCCAACACCTTCCTTCTTTTGTGCTCACACAAGCCTTCCTAAATCAATATAATACACATAGGAGCTAGCTTATCCTGACATGTAAATAGTAGGAAGAGTTTGCATTGAAATTTCTTACTAAAAGTTATATATTAGTATATATAGTACGTTCATTGCATGCATACTCCTCATATTATTTCCCACACTCATTCACTGTAATTATTTGACCTTCAAAACCATTCACATAAAGCTTGCAAGTCGTGGTTAAATTATTGGAAGCAAAGGAAAGTTTTCGAGTTCAAATTAATATATATAACGATCGGGTTATATAGTTTGACGAGAATTCTTGTGTTCTTTTCTTCCTAGCTCGACTCTAGTTCACTTTAAAAGTGTTTGTAAGTCTTTTGCACTTGTTTTTAAATCCATTTCCTACGTTATTACATTGTCATGCACTTAGTATATTTTGTTTCGTACGTTTACAATTTGCACGTTAAATTCACATATATATTTGTTGTTAGTACACGAAACGTGGTTTGCCTCTATCTTGGATGGCTTAGGAATCACGAAGCACACACCATTCACTTTAGTTGTAACGTTATAATCATTTCATGCACTCATTTTAACTTATATCCATCGTATGAAATTTAGTATAAAACTTAGTAAAATTTTGCAAGTTTTCAAGTTATATATTCGACCCAACTATGCTACTAAAACAACGTGTAACTTAAAATCTAGTTTAACAATGGTACCAAATCTTTTCACGACGTCATAGACCACCTAGCAAACTAAAGTTTTCATGTAGACAACTCGTAAAAATAATCACGTTTATACACTCTAACCGATCCATTTTAAAAGGACTCAACCGGATTTTTCTAACTTAAAATTTTCATATATAAACTTTAAGTTGTCGAGTGGGCTTAACTAAAGCCCACTAAGCTTTTGAAATCCGTAAGCCCACTGGGCCTATAAGATATGTTTTTAGAATCATTAAAATGGTCCAAATCCAAGCCCAAAACTTTTTCCATGCCCTCACCTCCAAAAATCTTAACGGGCCTTAATATAATTCGAACCAGGCCCATAAGCTATAAAAATAAGCTTTTAAATGAATAAGCAGTTAAAATAAGCTTTATACTTAATAAATAAGCTACGGAAAATTTTTGAAAAGTTCCATAATCATTTTTGTAAAAATTGGACTAAAAATGTAACGCGACGACACCTAGAAGGACTAAATGTGTAAATATTGAAAATCAAGGACTAAACCTGTAAATACAGAAATCTAAGGATAAAATGTGATAAAAATAAATATTAGAAGCTTATATTGACTTTTGGACAAAGTAGAGGACTATAGTTGAAAAATATATATAAAGGACTAACGGTGTAACGCAAGTATCGTTAGTGTAAAAATGGTAAAAGTTGGAAAAGGAGACAAAGACTAAATTTATTTATCATTCTTATTTATTTTATATTTTTTTTTTATTATTTCATATCATGTTTAAATATTGTTTATATATATATATATATATATATATATATATATATATATATATATATATATATATATATATATATATATATATATATATATATATATATATATATATATATATATATATATATATATATATATATATATATATTATTAACTTAACGTTAATAATATATAACGATATTTAAAAAAAAAGGTTAATATTTAGTTATGTTTAAAACTTCGATGGATAATTTTAAAAATCATATTTTGTCATATCATGTATATCACAATATTTTCACTGCACATCACTTAATCGTCATAACGAATATCTAATATTAGTTATTTTCTTTAAAATTACCGAATAGTTTTTGGTCAATTTCTTAGATAAATTTATTTATCAGGTTGTGTTTCGAAGCCGTTTTCATAAAATTCATCCGACTTTATTTTCTTCATTTTCAGTATCAATCAAGGTGAGTCATAGCCTCACATTTAATTATTTTCAAAACTCCGTGAGGGGGATACATGCTATAAATAGATTCACAAGTATTTTCTGTATGCTTTCCTGACTGATATATGCCTAAGTTAGCTATTGCCAAAAGACCCTTATTCATGAACCATTAATCACTGCGGTGAACACGAATATAATGAATAGATCTATTTAAGGTTTGACAGCCTGTCCCACTAATGCTTGACGGAATGCCATATGCATGTGGTTAGCCGCATTAGTCGTGATAATTATATTTGAGTAAAAATAGGAACTGGCAAATCACCTATTACACGAGGGCAAAAATGTATCATTGATTTGATATACACCCGCCGTTAAGGTATTTGTTAACGTTTGCGTGTCATGAGACTTAGTGCAATATATGAACTGCAATATCAATGTTTTCAAAATGATTGTGTTTTCCAATACAATCTTGCTTGTGTATCAAAATGATTATTAAATTCAAACTCTATGATTTCACTCAACAATTTTGTTGACTTTTAAGCATGTATTTCAGGTATTTGACAGGGGAAGCAAGCATGGAACGGGCGGCAAAAATCTTCAAATTATGTTTAATTATTATCAAATATGATGTAAAATAAATGATGATTGATTTAGTTCAAAACATCAAGTTTTTATAATACTCTGATAAGGACCTATTGTATTTCAAATATTTATAAATGAAATTATGTTTTTAAAACGTCTCTTCGAGTCGTTTTCTATCATTATGACTTCGATCCTCACCGTAACACCCTAATTTCTATTCCGCTGCCGTATTTTAAATTAGGGGGTGTTACACCCTAACACGACTTTTACAGTATTTTCAAGGGTTTTCACCCTTTGAAACCCTTCATGTTCAATAAAGATAAGTATCCTTTCAATTCATTCAATATGTCTATGTGTTATTTGAATATATCTTACGCTTGTCTTGATTTTAACATGCTAGGCTAGATCTATTGTGTGTTTGCTTAGATGTAATGAAACCTAGATGTTGATTATAGGTTGATTGCTTGTTTATAGTTGTAATGGATGAATGATTTCGATGTTAGGCTTAAGAAAACTGGCAGACTTCCATTGTGTAACATGCTTGAACGTTTTAAGAAACATGAACCAATGCGTACTAAGGTTTTTATGGTTGTATTTAATGCATGAGCGAATTCTAGTGATCCCATGTTAGGAGCTTCTTGCAGGCTCGACATAGGAGTGAAGTAGGAGCTTATAGAGTTGGGGAAGTACGTACGCCACCCCACGATTGGTATTAAGGAATATAACCCGTCATCCACGCAACTGTAACAAACAATTAACCTGTAAAAGATATCTAGGGAGTAGTGAAATCTAAGTAAACACAATTCTCCCATCTATTGTTCACACCACTAGTTTAATTAGTTTAATTTACATTTCTGTTATTTTATTTTGATTGCATCGTAGTTATTGGGTTAGTTGACTAGCAACTAATTCCGCCCACTCCTCTAAAACCCAGGATTTTTAATTGCTTTCATAAAAATATAAAAATACAAAAAGAATCATCCCTCACCTCTAGACCTAGTTCTTAGGCTTTCTAATCCTAGCGACACTATTCCTGAGTTGAACGATCAATCCCCCGGTACTTGTCACTATACTATAATACAAAAATCAGGTACACTGCCTGGTGGGGGTTGTAAGCTTCTCGAGATCCCTCGAGAGGTAAAGCCTGGTGCAATTCCCACGCATCAAGTTTTTGGCGCCGCAGCCCGGGGAATAGTTATTGTCTAGGTTAGAATTTCTTTTTATTAGGTCTACTTGCTAGATTCCTTTCTAGTAAGATTTTATTTTTATTTTTAGGTTTTCTTTAGTCTATCTTATTTCTTCATGCCTTTGTTCGTAACTCTTTACCATCCGACATCATGGAAGGTGGTAACATCTTTGAACCCATAAACCCACCACTAGCTAACCAACCTCTTAGGCCCCGAACCCTAGTAGAGTATTCCCGACCTAGCCACCAAGGCTATCGAAACACTATTGAGCTCACCCAAGGAGACAATGTGTCTCCCTTGCGATCCGACACCATTCGGTTGGTGCAAAGCGGATGTGCATTCCATGGACTTCGTTCCGAAGATCCTAATTAACATCTCAAGGACTTCCTTAAAATCGTAGATTCTATAGACCTTGATGTTACAACTAGAGAGTCGACCCGATTACGCCTATTCCAATTCTCTCTACGTGATCAAGCTAGTTAATGGCTTGAACGTTTACCCGCGGGATCCATCACCTCATGGGATGATCTCACCACTCGTTTCCTTGCTCAATTTTTCCCACCGGGGAGAACTACTAAGCTTAGAAATGATATCTTGATGTTCCAACAACGTCAAGGTGAAACTCTATATGAAGCATGGACTCATTTCAAGGACTTACTCCAAAAAGTCCCTCATCATGGCATAGATCTTTGGCTCCAAGTCCAAATCTTCTATGACCACATCGATCTCTCCACAAGGCGAACCATTGACCTATCGGCCGGTGGCAAGCTACGTGATCTAAGTGCGGAAGAATCATGGGAACTCATAGAAGATCTTGCTCTCTATGACAACGAAAGTTGGAATGATCCCCGTGATTTGAACAAAACGGTCAAGGCAATATTTTTGCCTTCGAACAATTCTAGCACTCCCGACCGTAGGATCATGGAACTTGAGGACCAAGTCAAGTCTCTCATGAAATCTTACGAAGCTCCTAAGCCTTCAAGCCAAGTGAATAAAATCACTTCTTCATGCGAATTATGTAGTGGTCCTCATGACACTCGTGATTGCGTGGAACTCCCCGGAACAGCTTTTGCGGACTACGCATCCTCGCGTACCGATGAAGCGGGAGATAAGTGGTACACTTTCAAACCCGAGCCAAACCCTTACGGTGATTCCTACAACCCTTCTTGGAAAAATCACCCGAACCTTAGGTGGAAACAAAATCAAAACAATTCTTCCAATCCGCCTAATCGTTACCAACCAAACGGTCCACCCTCCAACCGTACTTTCAGCAACAATCCTTCTAACAACTATGGTAGTACCAACAATCTTGAAGGATTGATGTCCAAGTTTATGGCATCTCAAGAAGCTCGCATATCTAAGTTTGAAGCCGATTTCAAAAAAAAGCAGAGCGAGATGACCACCAAAATTGACACATTGTTGAAAGTTCTCAATGACCGAAAAATGGGAGCACTCCCAAGCGACACGGTCAAGAACCCGAAACTAAACGTTAATTCCATATCATCAGTTTCGTCACTCACTTCTTGTCCGCAATACTACTCGGTTAAGTCAATGAGCACGTGTTTCAAGCAAAACCAAATTCTTCAAAAGGACCAATCAAATGAAACACCCGATATCAAACCAGTCAAAAGCATAGTTGAAACACCTCCTACGCAAGACCTTGACGATGAATTCAAGGAGCTTCACCTTGAACGCCCCGTCATTGATGTCTTAGCCCATTCTCCCTACTATAGTGCCCTCCTAGAAAAATATGAGAAATTTAAACTAGGTAAAAATGGGACCGCCTTCGTTCAAAACAAGTTGCCTAAAAAGCTTGATGATCCGGGTATATTTGTTTTGCCTTGTAAGATAGGAAGATCCGAAGCTTTCGACACACTAGCCGATTTAGGGTCAAGCCTTAACTTGATTCCCTTATCCCTTTTCCCCACTCTCAAGCTAGGAAAGTTAGAGGAGACGGAGGTATTAATTGGTCTAGCGGATGGGAGTATTGCCCATCCGGTTGGGATGATTAAGGATGTAGTTGTTCACGTGGGGAAGTTAACTATTTTGGCGGATTTTCACGTCCTAGATATGGTTAGTGATACTACATACCCACTATTTGTAGGAAGAGGATTTTTAGCAACCGCTAGCACCATGATAGATTGTAAGGAGTCTAAGATAGCGGTAGGTGAGGGCGATACTTGGTCGGTATATGATGTTAAGAAACATAACTATGATTGTAAGGATGAACCGTCACGACATTGGGTATAGATGAGTAGGAGACCATCTAGATATGGACCTTGGATAGAAAGAAACTTTATGGGACCTCAACGCCTATTCTATCTAGAAAAAGATTTCATCGATAAAACACATTCGGTGGAACAACTCATAGCTAGAGATGAAGAGCTATACCCTTTTGAGGACCCCCTAGTCTTTAGGAAAATGATTGAGTTCTTGAGCGTAATGTCCATTAACATAGAGATGAACAAGTAGAAGAGAGAGGGGGATAAGTGTAAATGGAGGTGGGACAAGCCACCTAAGGAAGGTGACGGATCATGGCATATGAAGATGATTTTGTATGATCCGGATGGAGAAAAGTTTGAAAGGTCATACCGCACTAAGAAAACCGATAGGAAGTTGAAACCTAAGTTTGATCCCAAAGATGTCCTCAATGAGGAACTCACCCAGGTCACGTAGTAACCCATGACCTTGAGTCTAGCTACAAGACTCGTAAATAAAGAAAAGTGCTTCTTGGGAGGCAACCCATGTTTTGTGTGATTTTTATTTGTTTGATTGTTATTTGTTTCCGTATGCATGCTTTATTTTTATTGTTGGTATATCATGTTTCAAAATAAAATAGTGAAAATACTTTATTTTGTCGTTTGGCTTTGTCTTAACTTCATCCAAAGGTATTTCGCAAAAGATAAGTGTAAGGGGAAACCCCAAATATGTTTTTAAGAAACAAACTCGATCATGATTCTCCACAATATTAAATGAACATGTATATTCGTATTTGTTAGAGTCAAATGCTTGTATCGAGACATAATGATGTTTTGCAGGATTTTCCAGGAAGTAGGACAAAGTTTTTCCAGAAATTTTCCGGAAACTTAACGTAAAGATTTCTGCAGGTCACTTCTGACGGCGTCAGGAAGAAATTCCTGACGGCGTCATGTGTAAAATTCTGGAAATTTTGCTAGTTTTGTTTTTCTAACGGAGTCTCAAAGTTTTTGTTGAATCGTTAGTTTTATAAACTCCAGGGAATCTGCAAACATTCATTCCACAAGCATTATATCTTACTTTGTTTTCTAGGATTTGTTATCATATATAAATTGCCGCCGATTTTATGCGAGGTTGCCTTGTTTGTTTTCTCAGGTTTAACAGGTTATGTATGACAAGAAGATGATTTATATTCTGGAAGGGAAGCTTTGATTGTTCATTTTCTTGGAGGAAGATCTAACCTTGTTACCACACTATCCATACCGAATGAATCAGGGGAGTATTTGATTTCATTCTTTTACCTGTTTTACTTTTACATTCTTTAATTTAACATTGGGGACAATGTTCATCCTAAGTGTAAGGGGAGGGTAAATGATGATACCTTATAGTATACACTTTCACTTGAGTTTGTTTGTTTGATGGTAGATGTGTAATAAAACTATGAGAAATACTTGTTAGTGTAATTTTAGCGCCAAATTTAAATTTTTTTACAACATTTAGGAGTGAAACTTTAGCCTAGCAAGCGTCTCATGGATAGGAGATTGTATGACTAGCACAAAACCGTACCATTCAGAAAAATTTTCCACCCAAATTTGTGAGGTTCGCCTTTAGATTTTATAGGAAAAGCATTTACTATTAGTGCTTATGAGTGTACCGGTAGCATTTAGATTCTAGAACTTGCGTTAGTGATGCATCCCGAGACCGCTAGTGAGACTACATTCGTGTAGTAGGATTTACTAAATGATAAGAGGCATTAGGATCACCCTTGTGTTAAACCCGTATCATAATTACTTGACCATTTAAGTCATATTACTTGGCTAGTAAAGTCAATTAATTTTTCCCACACCCTTAGCGTTGTACTCATTTTTAGTACACGAAACCCCTAGTACACCCCTTCGAGCCTATCTTTTCGTTTCTAACTTTAAGCATCTTACTTAAAGGAAGAATTTGTTACACCCCACTTTAATGTACAACCAAATCGCCTTAGCCTTCCGTGTATGCACTCATCTTTAGTGCATTATTGTTATTTGTTTAAACCCTTAGTTAATTATCTAATTGATTACATGGTTGCTAAGTCGAGTCATATCCTTGTACATATTATTTTGGGACGATTGGGACTCATGGGTAAAGTACTAATGTTATGGAGTAATGGGGAAGAACATCATATATTACCCCTATATGTGCGTTTATTTTAAAAGTGCTCCAAGTGTTTTGATTATATTAATTCGAGTCATTAGATTAGTTTATTGTAAAGTATGTAAAAATTCAAGTGTAAGGGGAATGTTCATTCCCTATGATGTATTATTTTGGATGGTAGGGTAAGAGTGTATGTAAAAAAAATATATATATATAAAAAGAAAAGAGAAAAAAACATACGGACTACCATCCGTTTCATTCTATGTTTGTTTTATGTTTTTGTTATTTTTCATTTATTAGCTTAAGTCGAGTCTAGTCTTGGCTTAGCAACGCTATATTGTACATGTAATTAACCAAGATTATTAACTCGCCACCAGTAAAGATTGCCTATATCCAACAAAACCGTGTATTCCATATCCCTACACCTAACGTTATAACCCTTTTAAAAGACCTATTTGATAGTTTATCCTAGGTGCTTACGCCATGTGGTGGAGGTTTGATCCTTTCCCAAGCCTATGGTAATCTATTTTGCTATGACAGGTAGTGAGAGATATTTTCCATTTCCATTTTGTGATATATACTTTATTACACCTGAGAGATGTGAGTATCTAAACACTATTTGTGAGGTGCTAGTGTATGACCTCCGTGTTTGTCTTTGGTCTTTAGTGAAACGATTATTTGTTGTAATTACTTTTATATTAGTGTTAAATGACTCCTAACTTGTATTTTGACTAGAATAAAAGCGCATTTGCTTGAGGACAAGCAAATTTCAAGTGTAAGGGTATATGATGAGGCGAAAAATGATCCGTTTTTAGGGGGTCATTTAAGCCAAAATTTGAATTTATTTGATCAAATATTGCCCTAAATCGTTTCTTTTGTGATTTTGGGTACTTTGGGAGTGAATTCTGAAAAAGGGAGCATTTTGGACGTTTTTGGAGCATAAAAGTGAAGAAAACGGCAAAGTCTTAATTTTCCTTGCTGGGAACAGTATCTGACGGCATCAGGAGCAATTTTGTGACGGCGTCAAAAGCAATTTTGGTGACGGCCCAGTGAAAACGTGACGGCGTCAAATCAAGGCCGTCAAGAGTAAAAGTGGTGACGACCCAGAGCAACATTACACATGACGGCGTCAGATCTGGATCTAGGCAATTCGATTATATTTTTGGCGGCGGGTTGACGGCGTCAGAACTTTCTTCTTGATGCCGTCACCTTAGTAAATCTATATATAGTCTTTGTAATTTTCATTCTAAAGAGAGGAGAATTTTAGGGTCGAATTGCATAAACCTTAACACGACTTTTACAGTATTTTCAAGGGTTTTCACCCTTGAAACCCTTCATGTTCAATTAAGATAAGTATCCTTCAATTCATTCAATATGTCTATGTGTTGTTTGAATATATCTTACGCTTGTCTTGATTTTAACATGCTAGGCTAGATCTATTGTGTGTTTGCTTAGATGTAATGAAACCTAGATGTTGATTATAGGTTGATTGCTTGTTTATAGTTGTAATGGATGAATGATTTTGATGTTAGGCTTAAGAAAACTGGCAGACTTCCATTGTGTAACATGCTTGAACGTCTTAAGAAACATGAACCAATGCGTACTTTTTATGGTTGTATTTAATGCATGAACGAATTCTAGTGATCCCATGTTAGGAGCTTCTTGCAGGCTCGACATAGGAGTGAAGTAGGAGCTTATAGAGTTGGGGAAGTATGTACGCCACCCCACGATTGGTAATAAAGAATATAACCCGTCATCCACGCAACTGTAACAAACAATTAACCTGTAAAAGATATCTAGGGAGTAGTGAAATCTAAGTAAATACAATTCTCCTATCTATTGTTCACACCACTAGTTTAATTAGTTTAATTTACATTTCTGTTATTTTATTTTGATTGCATCGTAGTTATTGGGTTAGTTGACTAGCAACTAATTCCGCCCACTCCTCTAAAACCCGAGATTTTTAATTGCTTTCATAAAAATATAAAAATACAAAAAGAATCATCCCTCACCTCTAGACCTAGTTCTTAGGCTTTCTAATCCTAGCGACACTATTCCTGAGTTGAACGATCAATCCCTCGGTACTTGTCACTATACTATGCTACAACGATCTGGTACACTGCCTGGTGGGGGTTGTAAGCTTCTCGAGATCCCTCAAGAGGTAAAGCCTGGTGCAATTCCCACGCATCAACCATACTTATCATTCAATTTTTAGTTATTGCGAACTTGTTTAGATGTAACCCTTAGTGCCACACTCACACACACACACACACCAAAAAAAAAGTATCCTTTAATCGATGTAATGATACATGGATAAAATTGACAATTTGTTAACTTAAATCTACATTTATTATAAGACATATCATAATTTGCAAGGGAGTATATGATTAAAGCTATAATAAGAATGAAGATATGATATGAGAAGATAAATAGTAGAATTCTTTTCTCATTTAAATCATGGTTAAAGGGGTAAATTAGGAGGAAGACTATAATAGATAACATTTTCTGTTTTTTTAATTAAACCTAGACGAATGTCCGTGCATAGCGATGGTATATGACGATAAATAGTTATATTTGCGAACTTGTTGTTTCGATGTAACCCTTAATGCCACACTTATCATTCAATTTCGATGTAGCCCTTAACTACGTTTTTGGTCCTTGTGGTTGTCTCAAAATTGTACTTTTGGTCCAATTTTCAAAACACGTGATATTTTAGTTCAAAAGCCTTAATTTGCTTCCACTTTTGGTCCAAATTAAACAGTTCCATCAAAAAGTGTGTCATATGAGAAGCACATGATTTATTATAAGTACACAAGGGTATATTCGTCCTTTTACCTTTCCCGCTAAATGAAGGTGTATAGTTGCCCAAAACAGTGATTTCACATCTCACCCTCTTACTTTACCCGATCAAATTCTCCCAAAAAAAAAAAAAAAAAAAAAAAAAAAAAAAAAAAAAAAAAAAACCCTAATTGAGAAGAGTCCTAAATGTTGCTTTGTCAATGGGTCTTGAGACCTGTTGGTTGTACATTTGATCTATACCACGTATACAGTAAGTTAATTTTGTTATTGTAATTTAAGGTTTATGGTTGTTTTGGGGGGTTTAATGGTTTGTACAAATCTGTCAATGTTGGGAGGTTTAAATCATGTTTTTTGTTGCAACAGGTAAATTTCTAAGTGTTTTCTCCCTAGAGATACACCATGGTGGTTACTTTACTAGGTCACCAAAGCGTGTCTACAATGGTGGAAAGGTAAGTTGGTTTGATCAAATTGATGCAGATGGGTTTTCAATAGTTGAAGTAAAAAGTATGTTAGCAGGCTTAGGTTATGTCAATCCCAATATGAAATATTGTTATAAAATTCCAAATGGCAATTTAGATAGTGGTCTTTATATGTTAAACAATGACAGTGATGTTTTGGGGTTGATAAAGCATGTTGATAAGTTTAAACTCATTGAGCTGTATGTTATGCACCCTGTTGACATGCCGAAAGAAAGTGACCCAAATGAGGATCCTAACTTAGGAGATGACTTTGATCCATTCTTTTGTGACCTAGACCCTGCAATGGAAGAGTCAAGTGCTAGGCCTAAGAAAACTGACCCAAATGATAATCCTACTGTTAGTGAACCAAATAAGACAGTTAGTGATCACAGTAAACAGAGTGATGGTAGTGAGGAGAGTAATGATAGTGGTGAAAGTGAAGACAATGAATTTGTTATGGAGGGGGAGAATGATATTGATGATGCTGAGGTAGATATGGAAGATTTTAGGAAGCACTCTGATGCCAATGTTGAGTGGGTAGGATGTAATGAGGCCCAAGATGAACCAGTTGAACAAAATGAACCATGTTTAGAAAAAGAAGACTTGGAAGAATTTGGAAGTGGAAGTGATTCAGATGATCCAGAGTGTAATAGGAAAAGAGCCTTAAAAAAGTTAACAAAACAACACAAAGCTGAAGATGGGAAGTTCTACAGTGACAACTTTTATGTTGGGCAAAGTTTTGGTAACAGAGATTTGATAAAGGAGAGGTTACAAGAATTTCAGTTGATTCAAGAAGAGATTTATACTTGACAAGGAATGATAAAACCAGAATAAGGGCTGAGTGTAGAGCAATTATACCTATTTTTAGTGATGAGAATGCATCACAGTTTGGGCCTACTGGGCCAACTGGATCACAGGTTCATAAGTCCAAGAAGCTTAAGAAAAAAAAATACATGTCTTGGGCCTAGTGTATCACAGATAGAAAAACCTAATGTCAATGTTATAGATGCTCAATCTTGTCCATGGCTGCTATATTGTTCAAAATCAAAGGAAGAAACTTGGTATGTGTCTTTGAAGATAACCATACATGTTTACAAACAAGAAATGTGATAAAGTGTACAACTAAGTTTCTTTCCAAAATAGTAGAAGAATCACTAAAACCAAACCCCAAGATACCCTTAGCTGCTTTGAAAGATCAAATACAAAAAAAATATGAATTAGGGGTTTCAAATGCAAAAGTTTTTAGGGCAAAACAGATGGCACATGATAGGGTTGAAGGGGATTATATCCACTAGTATGCTAGGTTAAGAGATTATGCCTTAGAATTGCAAGAACAAAATCCAGACACTACAATAAAGATTGATGTGGAGAGAAATTGTGCACCAGATAGTCCAACAAGGCAATTTAGAAGAATCTATGTATGCTTGGGAGGTTTAAAAAGTGGATTTAAAGCTGGAAAGAGAGATCTCTTGGGTCTTGATGGTTGTTTCATGTCTGGATCATATCCAGGACATATATTGACTGCTGTGGGGGTTGATCCAAATAATGGGATATATCCCTTGGTTTATGCAGTGGTTGAGTCTGAAAACAAACAATCTTGGAAGTGGTTTCTAGACTGCTTAGGAGATGACTTGGAGCTGTTCAGGAATTCAAATTTTAGTTTTGTAACAGATAGACAAAAGGTACTTACTAATTGTTTTTCAATACATTTATTCTGTTATTCATGCTCTGCACCAAGTCTTACACCTAATGCTCTGATTAAAAAGAATGTTGGTGATGTCATTGTTACATGGAATGGAGGAGATATATATCAAGCAACTGGTCCTCATGGAGATCAATGTGTTGTGAACATGAATAAGAGGACTTACTCATGTAAGAAGTGGGAACTCACAGGAATGCCATGCAAGCATGCAGTGGCATGCATTTGGGACATGGCTAGCAATGGGATAGAGCCTAGACTACATGAGACTTGGGTCAGTGAGTGTTATTGGTTGTCTACTTGGCAAGAGATGTATAGGTTCAAGGTAAATCCTTGTAGGGGACTAGATATGTGGGAAAAGTCACCAAGTCCAATCACAATAACACCACCAGACTATCACCCTCCTGTTGGTAGACCACCAAAAAAGAGGAAGAAAAGTGCAGCTGAGATATATGATAACATGGTGAATAATGGGAAGTTAAGTAGACAAGGTAAAAGTATAACTTGCAAAAATTATGGGGAATCAGGTCATGACAAAAGATCCTGCAAAGGTCAAAGAGGTCCAAGAGTCAAGCCATCACAATCATCTGCAAGTGTTAGACCATCTGCCAACCTATCACAACCATCTGCAAGTGTGAGAGCATCTGCCAACCCATCACAACCATCTGCACCAACTGTCAAGCCATCTCCACCAATTGTTAGGCCATCTCCACAAACTGTCAATCAATCTGCACCAACTGTCAAGCCATCTCCACCAATTGTTAGGCCATCTCTACAAAGTGTTAATCCATCTGCACCAACAAGGAGATCACCTAGAAAAAAGACTGCAAATGGTTTTTTTTGCAGACTTTCTTATGTGCTTATGTAAGACTTGCTTATGTTAGACTTTCTATTTGTAAGTCTTTGTTTTTTTTTGGTAAAGGGGATCAAGACCCCGGTAAAATAGTCTTTGTTAACTATGACTTGGTTATGTCTATTTGTAAGACTTTATTATGTAAGACTTGGTTATGTTATGTAAGATTTGGTTATGTCTATTTCTAAGACTTTGTTATGTTTGACTTTTATTAAGTCTTATTTACTTTTGTTATGTTATGTAAGTCTGTGTGACTGTTGTTTGACTTTGATAAGTCAACTATGTAACCTATCATACTATACAAACACATTGCCATTGCTTCACCAACCAAAACAGATAACATTTATAATTGAGTAAATAAACTGCAATTAAATTAACATCAAAAGTACATTACAACTGCAAATTAGGTTCATTTATTATAGTAGAACATTGACTTTAAAAAGTCAACATTTTTATTATTGGTCATGCAAAACATCACAAGTACATTACAGCTGCAAATTAACCCTGGTCTTTTTCCTTTCCCTGTTGAACCATCTTTGGCAACTTTGGCAGCAAATGGCTTGATGCCAAAATCTTCACAACTCTCCTTATTTGGTAAACCTAGAACCTTCTTCCTCTCATAAAAAATTTGCTTATAATATTGTTTTGGGGTAACACTGCTGCTACCTTGAACCTTCTTTGGCATGACAGAACTTGATTGTTCAACCTTTGGGAAATAATCAGCCCATGACCCTTGATAAGAAGCTTCTTCACTTTCACTACTGGATATGTCAATGATTTCTACAATAATAATAATAATAATAATAATAATAATAATAATAATAATAATAATAATAATAATAATAATAATAATAATAATAATAAATAAATAAATAAATAAATAAATAAATAAATAAAAAGTAAAATAACAGTATAAAAGTTGTCAAAAACACCTGTTTTGATGTTCTTCTTGGAACTCATACTTTCACTTTGCTGTTGATATGCAAATGACAATAATCAAGGCCGTTTATATAGTGCATAATTGGGAACAAAAATAGTATAAACAGTCTAACATTGTTGGTACATTTTGGCAATTTTCACTTTCCTGTGCATATGCATATGTCAATCAAAGTGGCTATTTGCATTTGGAGCTTTTTGGTACATTTTGGCCACTTCTAACAGTCTAAGATTCTCATACATGTGACCATTTGCATGGGTGATTTTTTGGGAACATTTTGGCGATTTGCACTACAAGTAAGCTTAAACTAAACAAAAATTGCATTACAATAACAACTTCATTTCATTAATTCATTCAAAAGACTTCATTACACAAAATTCACAACTACGTCCATTTGACTGCCATTATAAGTCAACCCAACTAAAATCAAACTAAACCCTAACATCATTTGAAAAGATATAAAATGAGGAAAAACACCCAACTAAACACTAACATCATTTTCAATCTTCTTATTGTTCCACGATTTTGAGCAACAATAGCTTGTGACTCATTCATGTTT
The DNA here is from genome assembly GCA_030686995.1 of Artemisia argyi. Lineage (NCBI taxonomy): Eukaryota > Viridiplantae > Streptophyta > Magnoliopsida > Asterales > Asteraceae > Artemisia > Artemisia argyi. The sequence goes on from CM060680.1 coordinate 183,996,899, forward strand.
CGTAATAACCCAGGAATGATTTGCACAGCTCGACTACACATTGGTGGATCATACCAATCAATAATCCCATGATTGGGACCCTAAATAAAAGTACATTTCAAAATTAGGTCAAAATCAAGAAAAAAAATTGGGAAAAATTAAAATTGAAGGCTTATCCTTTTAGAACAACAATAAAAACGTCTTCCTGGATTAGTTTGCGTCCATGAAGTTTTTATAACAGCTAGTGATCCACAGCAAGGGCAACGCACCATGTTTGTGTTTTTTTTAGGGCTGAAAATAATGGGGGAGGTAGGTAGCAACGGGTGGGTTACTTTTATATTAATAGGGAATAAATTTATTAATAGAAAGACAATTATGCCCTCACGTGATTGGCACATGTAACAGCCAACGGTTATTTTTGACGGAACCGTTTAATTTGGACCAAAAGTGGAAGCAAATTAAGGCTTTTGGACTGAAATATCACGTTTTTTGAAAATTGGATCAAAAGTGCAATTTTGAGACAACCACAAGGACCAAAAATGTAGTTAACTCAAGTTTTTAAAAAGGTATTTACACTAAGGGTGTGTTTGGTAGAGAGAGTTGAAGGTAGAGAAAAGGAAATGGTACCATATCTCGTGTTTGGTTAGGCAGGGAAATAAATAAGCGGAGAAATTGAAATTCTCAAGAATTTGTTCCTTTGTATTTTCATTTCCATCTTGTTTGTAGTGGAAATGGGAACTCTCGATGGCTTTTTTTTTAACAAAATAAATAGGTTTTTTAAAAATATTTTTCTTTTAAAAATAGTTTTTATAAAAAATAATTTAAAAAAAAATATTTTTTTATTAAATATATTTTTTTTGAATTGTTATTTAGAAAAAATAATTTTTATAAAAATAAATTAAAAAAAAAATAAATTAATTTTTTTTAAATAAATTTTTTTAGAATTGTTATTTAGAAAAAATAAAAAAATTTAAATAATGTTTATAAAAAAATAAATTATTTTTTTTAAAATAATTTAAAAAAAATTAGTTTTTAAAAAAAATAAAATCTTTAAAAAAATAAATTAAAAAAAAATATATAACTTATAAAAAAAATATATTTTTTTTAAATATATTTTTTAGAATTGTTATTTAGAAAAAATAATTTTTTTAAAAAAATCAACAAATAAATTTTTTTTCTTTTCATTTCTCGGGTCAAGTCTCTGTTGTTACCAAACATTATAATTGAACAAAATTCTCTACTGATTTCTATTCTCTGAATTTATATTCTCTGCTTCATTTCTATTATCTGAAATTCTCTCTATTCTCTAAAATTCTCTCTACCAAACCGTGCCCTAAACACTATCCAAACGCCCCCTGAAAAAAGGGTATGGCAAGTCATTCAATTGGTAGCTTAACAAGACGCTTTTTTGCTTCAATTTTGAGGCCAATTCATCATCAACAACAAAAACCCATTTCAACTTACTCACGCATTTCATCAAACACCTGGTGGGCATTCCAAAAATCCAATCTTTTTAGGAACTACGGATCATCAGTGCGTTGTGTGATATCAGATGGAAAACCCAAGTTCGAAACATTTGAAATTGACCCGCCAAAAAAGTATAAATGGCTCACCAAGAAAAGACTGAAGCTGCAGAGGAAAAAGGAGAAGAAGAAGAGGAGAGGAGCTAATAAGAATGACCCGCGAAGGCTCACGGTTAAAGGGTCGAAAAAGAAAGCGAAATTTGCTAATGCGGAGGAGCGTATCGAATATAAGCTCGAAAAGGTTGAATTTTTAACTTTCTTTTTCAATGTATGTGTAGAAATGTTATTATAACTGATGGTTAGCTTGTTGTGGTTTATATACGTAAAAATGAGGTTTGACGAATGCTGAAGAGCGTATTTGATTACAAGTAGAAATGTTATTAGAATTGATGATTAGCTTGTTGCGGTTTGATAAGTAGGATTGGCTAGAAGCAAATAATGCGAGTGAGACCCGTCAAATTAACATGATTTGTATTTTTTGAAATGCTTTGCTGTGTCGAGGGATCATCCTTCTAGATGTAAGTTTGCCAAGCTCGTAAAGGTGAAAATGTGATATTAAAAGCGTGTAAAAATGGATGATTAGCTTACTGCGTTTAGACAAGTAGGTTTGATTGTTCAGCTATAAGCAAATACGTAAGTAGATATGGATAAGCTAATTGGAAGTTGCTTATGCAGAATTGCAAAACACTTAAATAATTGCCTATTTGATTAGTGCGTTCTGTTACAAATCCAAACACAAATACCTCCTAAATTCTCAGGAATGAATCGAATATAGAGCTTGAAAAGGTTATATTCTTTTTCTAAATCTTTGTATAATTTGTAGTTATGTAAAACATAAGATAAAAAGCATATGAGTTGTGAATAGAACTGCTGATTAGCTTATTGCGGTTTGATAAGTAGGATTTGAGTTTTCGGTTAGAAGCAAATCTGCAGTTTTAAGGGGGTGTTTCGGATCTAGTTAAATATGTTTGTCATTTCAGTTTATGCTGAAATTAACACTTGAAATAAGCAGCTCCCTACCTGCATATTACTTGCTTCTGCTTAAAATACATGTAAATAAGCAGAAAAAAATAAGCAATCCCGAAGACCCCCTAAAACTGCTGATTAGCTTATTGCGGTTCGATAACTCGATAAGTAGGATTTGAGTGTTCGGTTAGAAGCAAATCTGCAGTTTTGAATAAGCTACTTGGAAGTTGCTTAAGCAGCCCATACCTCGCTTTCGATGGATTGGGTATGTTGTTGTTGTGTGAAGTTGCTTAAGCAGAATTGTCCAACTCTGAAACAACTGCTTATTAGATTAGCGCGTTCTGTTAAGACATAAACAAATCCTAACACTATCTTATGCATTTCCTTTCGTTAAAGTTGATTACTTGATTGTGATGGGAATAAGTAGATGTAATGAGCAAACCTAAACACTCCCTAAATTCTCAGGAACGATATAAGCCTAAAAATGGTTAGGATCATTTGAACGTAAAAGCCAAATTGACCTCATTTTGAGGGAGGAAGCATCTTTGTGGTAAATAACATTTCAAGACATAATCAGAGATGTGCAAATTCACCATAACGATCTTTAGAAAGTTTCACGTGATACTCGCCTACAAGTTGTAATTGCTAAAAGCTCAAAACTTCATGATCGAACTTGCTTGTAAGGTACTATGCTAAACGATTTTTGCTCCAGCCAACCTTGCTTCCGTGGGCCCTTGTCACTTGGCTTTTTTGGTGAGTGAGCGAGTGCTAAGTTAATCAGATTTGCTTGCCAAGAATTTGGAAGATATGTACAGAAAGAGACTTGAGACTGTTTCTTAAAATGCTTTTCTTGCATTGCTACATACAAGGGCATTAAGAGTAATTTGAAAGAATACTAGATACAAGAGTAACCTATAATGTCCCCTAGAGATTGTTGCAGTGTCTGTTAGATAATGCTTGCAGTGACTAACTGCACATGAGCAGCACATCAGTCAGATTCGGTAACCCGTGACATTAGGCATTGAATATCTTGTTCTCAGCCCTCTAAATGCATCCTCCAGTGTTTCTGGTAATAGTCAAACACGAGAATGTTTTTGAAATTTAGTCACATGAGCGCGATATATCTGAAAATTGCATAGCTGATCAACTTATTTATGCTTGATACACTAATGAGTGATGATCAAGATTATGTTATTTGCATGTCATGGTTAGCTCAGGGAAGCTGATTGTTGGGTGTTCATAGTGAACAGATACCACAGGGTTATAGTTTTTTTGATGCTGACATTGGTAGGCTGTCATCTCCTCAGAGATCCACAGCTGTTCCCATATCTTTGTGTGGAGGAACTTTTGTGTTATAACTAGATACCTTTTGCCGACCCTAATATTTATAATAGAATAACTGGAAATATATCATCTATGAACCAAAGGCCTAAAGCAAGAGTTTTGTTTTTAAAATCTTGGATTTTCAAATGCTACTCCGTACTTCATTATACTGGATGACTATGCAGCTTTATACATCACTTAAGTAAACAGCCTACTGCTATTTCAGGCAAAAATAAAGGAAGCTCTACTTGTAGAAAGACTCGAGCGCTATGAAGTTTCAAGACTCCAGGGACCAATGGTGAAACCAGTTGAGATAACAGGTGAAGAAAGATTCTACATGAAAAAGATGGCCCAAAAAGGGTCCAATTACGTACCAGTTGGAAGAAGAGGTGTGTTTGGAGGTGTTATTCTTAATATGCATATGCATTGGAAAAAACATGAGACGGTAAAGGTCTTCTGCAAGCCTTGTAAATCTGGTCAAATACAAGAGTATGCTAATGAACTTGCAAGATTAAGTGGTGGAATCCCAATTCAGATAATTGGAGATGATACCATTATTTTTTACCGGGGAAAGGAGTATGTGCAGCCAGAGGTTATGAGTCCAATTGACACGTTATCCAAGAAAAAGGTCAGTATTCTTCATATATCTATTTTGAAATATCTATAATAGCGTCTTGCCATCTTTATATAGATCATTTCTGTTGATCTACAAAATTATCAAGTGTATATTCATGTTCTTTATACTCGTTATTTCACCTGGTTATTTTATGTTTTTTACTTTAATCAATGTATCAAGTTATTATGTTGTGCCTTATATATATAAGATTTCTCCTATATTGAAATAGTAAATAATACAGTAGTATTGTGGATCTACAAATAAGTTTTATGTCTTGAATAATTGCTATGCTAAAAAAAAGTGAATAATGCTTTGCTAAAAAAAAGTGAATAATGCTATGCTAATAGTTGCTTTTGCTGGAATTATTTACTGCACATATGATCCCTGAGAGAGAAATTATATTTTGAAATATGTCCTAAATTATACGGGGACACGGGGTATACAAAAGACTCGATTGGATAAATATTGAGCCTTGGATCAAACTACAAGCTAATGCCAGTCTAATTTTTCCTTATATTTAAGCATGCTCTCAATGTATATAAGCCTATTGAAAGTACCTTGATACTCAAAAAGTTCTTCCCTCTTAAGTATGATGCATCCATTGGCTCAATGGACGGTGTACTAGGTAACATGAATTGGCAAGCATAAAATGAGATTTTTGCTTATCCAGTACTCTGAACTTCTGAACAATTTAGTAGTTGGTATCCTCACTTTATTCACACTAAAACTCTTTGGGTACAACACAAATTTTATAAAAAGTAAAAACTGGTACCGGAATAGGACCACTACCAAACTTCAGACTAAGGTAAATATGAAGTGAAGAAAACATGCAATAGGTATTTTGTGTTGTTTTACGTTTATTAACATTTCCCCCTTACTATTGATGATTGTGTTGTGTGCGCGGGGGGTGTTAGAACTTACTGATTTCAGTTAAAGGTGGCAAAACGGGAGGGTTGGGTATCAGAAAAAAAAAAAAAAAAAGGAACAGTTTTACTAATTAGTAGAAACTTGGTGCAGGTCAGAACAGGTTCTTGTTGGGTCAGGTCGACTTGTCAATACTTTTGTATTCCTTCTCTTTTGAATTTATTGAATAAGCAATGCATTATTTATATGATTAGGATACTATAATATTAAAGAATTACATAAGATCTTAATAATGACTGATCCAGATTGTACACCAACACACCGGTCAATTTCTGAATCACTGATCCTGATTTTGCACTGATCAAAATTATCCATATAGTGACTGATCCAAATTGTACCCCTTATCCTCGTTGCAACAACCGAAATTGGTTCGTTTTCAATTAAGTGGTTTAGATTTCCCGCCTCATGATTAAAAGCAGACATTCAGAATCACTTGCTGTTTCTCTCATAACAAGTCCATGACGAATGAAAGTAACATCATTTTGGTTCTCTACTCTTGTGCATGCAGGCACTAGAGAAGTCAAAATATGAGCAATCACTAGAGACGGTAAGGCACTTCATTGCTATTGCTGAGAAAGAATTAGAACTGTATCATAGGCACATTGCACTTTATGATGACCCTGCTCAACATAACCTCAACACTATCAGTAGTGGTGGCGCAAGTGAGGCTAGCGAAGGCACAGGAGAAGCAAAAAAAAGCTTTAGCAATTGACAACACCAATAATGAATCATTAGCAACTGAAGACGATGATGAGGATGAGGATAATGGTGATGATGATCATCACATGTCCCTTTTTTTAAGTGAAAGCTCCACAGAAACAGATGACTCTATTACTGAGTTGGATTCTAGCGATGAAGATTCATAATCCAATTCTGTGACGGTTGAAGTCTTATCCTCATCAAATCCAAAACCAGCCAGACTTTGTTACCATATCACCAAATGTGGTAAAATGGGTGGGTCGGCATGTTTGGAAATGGGTCATACAAGTAAATTTTGGTATAGGCAAGGTTGTGTGCTCATTAGATGATGGACATTACTCGAGCCCTATCCAAAAAGTTTAGGCGAAATGTGAACAACTGGTCAGATCACAACAACAACAAACCCAATCCTGCTGAAGCAAGGTATGGGGGAGGTATAATGTAGACACATCCCACCCCTATCCCGGGAAAGACAGAAAATCATCTGTTTCCAGATCAAAAACGCAAAGAAAATGTGGTTTCGGGTTAACCCTATCTGTCCCATATTGACCAATACTTAAAATAAATGACATGTTTCTGTCATAATCCATTAATGACCCATTTCCCAACCCGTGTGACTTGTGCATTTTTCCACCTCAACACAACGTCCCCAAATTATATATATATATATATATATATATATATATATATATATATATATATATATATATATATATATATATATATATATATATATATATATATAGGGAAGGGATCTAATAAAAAGAATAATTAAAATAAGAAGGGTAAGAAGTAATTCTAGCCACACATTTTAATATGGGAGGGAAAATTTGAATGAAGATGCATCTATTTTTGTAGGTGCATCTAAAATGTGTTGTTATGATTACTTCCTATCCTTCATATTTTTATTATTCTTTCTTATTTGATCCTAACTCTCTCTCTCTCTCTCTCTCTCTCTCTCTATATATATATATATATATATATATATATATATATATATATATATATGGTTGGTACCAAACTACCGGTTATATTGCAAATCGGTTTCAAACACGGTACTGTAGGTACAATACCGGCACAATCCGTTATGAATGGACATTATTTACGCAAAACCTTTTTCAAATTTTCAATTCACCGTATAATCGTGTATATATATTCTTTACCGAACTGAAATAATATGATGCCATTTTAGCATTTTGAAACGAACAACCTAGCAATTGGAAAGGTTCGAGTCATATTTTTCTGCCTGTTTCACACCGTTACACATTCGCACCCGGGTATATTTTACACGTAATTTATTGGAGCTTATCAGAAGTTGAGTTTATTATATACATGAACTCACACCGCCTACAAGCTTCGTTGGGATGAGAAGCTTATTAGAACTAGTTTTATTAGCTAGCAGCCTTAGCTTCATATAAATCTCTTAAAAGATAAGCAGTTTTGCAGTAGTTTGTTAAAACAACTTGAGCTTTCGAAAATGTTAATTACATAATATACCTTACGGGTATGTATTGTCAAACAAATCTTAAAGTAAACCTATAATCCCCATCTACAGTTCTCATTAACTCTGGGCACCAAGTATATGGTGCCTTTTTGCCTTTTTTCTCAACATAAACATCCACAACAAACATCCACACCTGTCCCAATAGTGGTGAAAACATAGTGAAACAAATGTTTATGTGTGTTTCATTTTCTATTTTTCATGATTACCACTGCGAGTAAGTTAGACTAAGTGTAATAGGGCTACTGTAAACGCGTTGTCCCCCCATTTCATACCTCAACGACACATCCTTCTAAAACACTACCCCCAACCGACGCGTTGGTCACCAGTTTTGAGCACAAATCGGCCTACGCTTCAATCGAGTTGTGGGGAGAGAGTATTTGTTTCTTTTTTGTGGTGTATGTTTGGTTGGTGAATTTGTTGGTCTTATTATACCTTATTATACCTTGTTGTTGGTGATGTTGGTTGTGAAATGAAAAATTAATGTGATGCTGAATTGACGATAATGATTTTGCTCACCACTACACCCATATTTAGAACACTAATTGTTATTCTCATTGTTCTTATTTTCAGTAATACCTTTGAGTTAGAATCAATTGAGAAGAAAATTTTAAATGAGAATAGTGAGAAAAAACCACAACCACACATTTTAAATGCATTTACAAAAATAGATGCGTCTCTCATTAAAATTCTCTCTCCTATTTGAAATGTGTGGCAAGAAAGGAAAATGATATATAATCCTGCATTTTTCTCCTACATATCATCCTACTTATGTTAGTGCCGCATGTGAAAAACGATTGGATGAGATGATGAAAGAGAAAAAGTGAAGTCCACTTGTCATATTCACGTGTGGCTAGGATGATAAGTACGAAGAAATTGTAGGAAAATATAGCAATAATTGGCTAGAAATCCTTCTTATTTTTCTCATTTTTGTTTTCCTTCTTACTTACAGCAACAATAAAACTCAATCGTCAGAGTAGGGTAAGGGGGAGGTGAAATATAGACAGATCTACCCCTATCACCAGGATAAACCCGACAGTAGAGAGACTGCTTCCAGAAGAACCTCCGGCCAGTGTAATTGTGCATTTGAGAAAAGTTCAAGAAAAAAGAGCATGAAATTGCAAAAACAAGTACAATGGAAACACTTAAAATATACGATAGGAAGCAAGCAAACAAGCCATAAATAAAAACCATCACAAAAACTTAGAGAAAAATGACAGACATACAAAAAGCATAAGCCGCAAGAGAAACACATACACAAGGGTAAAAGGCAAAAGAAAGCGCAAGAAAGCCAAATAGACAAAAGCATAAACAAAAGAGCATAAAAGCAAGAAGAAGCTAGAAAAAACACGCACAGAAAAGTACCTAAAGGCAACACTAAATCCAAAAACCTAAGAGAAACGAAAGCAACTAGGCAAGGGTACAAAAGCGAAAAAAGCACGCACATAAAAAGGACCTAAAGGAAACACTAAAACCAAACCTAAGAAAACAACGAAGATCAAAGCACGACAACGCAAAGGGGAAACAAAAACCTAAGGGTAAAGCAAAAGGACAAAGGGCGACTACCAAATGCCTAAAAGCCTAAAGGGGACAAACTATGAAAAAACGCAAAAAGAAAAGCAACTAAGAAGCCCCAAAAAGCCTAAACGCGAAAACTATCTAAAAACCACAAACAACCTACCCCTTTTACCTGCCTATTCTAATTCTTGTAGATATAAGAAGGAAAACTAAAAATTATGTTATCAGATTCACAAAACAAATGAGAATACATCATGAATAAATAAGAACAAACAAACCTAACCCCTAAACTAGACGAGCCTAAACAACGGGTCGGGCCTATAGGCCTTATTAGCTAACATCCCCTCTCAAACTCGCAATGTTGCAACAATAAACATTAAATAATGAGAGTTTGTCAAACAGAAAATAAAATATAACTGAAAATTAAACGAATAGTAGAGTGTCCCAAAGTGCAAACTCAGTCCTAGACGGAGTCTCAATACAATGCAATCCAAACTGTAACAAGGCGACTATAGTCAAGTCTAAAACAGACAGACCAAAGTCATTGCAAAACCAAAAATAGAGCAGAGCAACATAATTACAGAGATGAACAAGAGTAGATTCAGACAAGCAGATTCGCAGATTCAGGCAGACAAGCAGATGCCAGACATAGCAGATTTAGGCAGACAAGCAGATGCAGACAAAGCAGATTCAGGCAGATAGATGAAGACAGAGCATATTCAGGCAAACAGAACCAGGCAGATGGAGAACCATAACAGGACAAGATGCAAGGTAGAATTCAGATAGATTGAGAACCAAACAAAACCGGATGAAACTAGACAGATGTAGAGCCAGATGTAACCAAATGCAGAACCGGGCTGTATCAGAGCGAAACCAGGCATAACCAGATGCAGAACCACATGTGAAACCAAAACAAATTGTTGATGTCGAGATGCTACACATAACTCCTCAAGACATAGTCGAATTATTTAAGACTGTAACATCACCATCACCACCACGGATGCAAACCAGATTTAACAAAAAATAATCCATTATAAACCAAATCAATGAGAAAATACCGGTGGATACGAATTGTCCCCGAAACCGATGCAAGTACCAATATCGAAGTCCTTTAAATCACAAAACCGATAATCAAACGAACCAAACAAAATCAAACCTAATAACCCATTCTGAACTTCCAACTTCAACTAAACTAATTCTTCATAACAATTCAAAAATTAATCAAACGAATCCCAACAGTAGCCTAGCCTTCATACGAAATGCATGTATTAACAATTCAAAATCTAAAAAACAAAACCTAAATAAACATGACCATTTATCGTATATAATAATCCTTCATGTTAAAATGAAAACAACCTTCCAAACGAAACCAAAATCAAACAAACACCAATAGTCTCTTCCGTAACAATATTGCCTAATTTCCAAGAAACCCGAAAATGTCAAAACAAATATTCCAAAACCAAATTCAACTTATATTTCACCGAATTCAGTTTATACCCCAACTTCTAAACCAATTCAACATATATTTAATTGGCCAAATTAATTAAGATATCACCTTCCCACTAACGAATTTGTCAAAACCAACAACCAATCAAAATCTTGGAACAAAAAAATACACTTACTTGACCAGAAAGTTGTCACGTGTTGGGTGTCGGTTGAAAGCTGAAACATTGACGGTGAATGACAAATCCAAATAGTCCCAGGATTCCAAACAACATAAACACATCTAATGAACAACCAAACTCAAGTATGCAAATTCATGGCTCTTAATACCATGTAGATATAAGAGGGAATATTGAAATTATATTATCAGATTCTCTAAAAAAAATGAGAATACATCGTGAATAAATAAGAACAAACAAGACGGGCCTAAACAATGGGTCGGGCCTATAAGCCTTATTAGCTAACAATTCTATCTCTCCACGCATTCCTATCAAGGGTCATTTCCTCGGACAAGAAAAGCTCCTTCATGTCCTGCTTTAATATATCCTCCCACCTAAGTTTAGGTCTACCCCTTCTCCTAAAGCCGTCAACTAATAGAGCTTCGAATATCCTAACCGGCGCTGTTTGTGGTGTCCTTTTGACATGTCCAAACCATCACAGCCTTCTTTCCCTCATAAAACCGTAACACCGACTTTTTAAAGTTAAAAATACCCAACAAAAAATAAGAGGCCAACTGAAATAATCCAAATTCCAAAGGGGGCTTTCTTGTAGCACATAACCTAAATAAAAGCTAGTCATCTTTGTAGCAACTCAAAAGGAGAACCAAAACTGTAAACAATGGCGACATCACTAACCACCACCAAACCAAAACTCACTTAGCCCTCAAAACCCTAATTTAAAAAAACAGCACCAATTTCACACTCTTCAACCGCTCACTATCCTTATTATCATCCTTCAACCGATCCAAACAAATCCTAAGTTATCGAAACCGGATACTTCGAGGCGATATGTTACGCGAGCCAAGTAACGGAGGAGCCGAAACGAAGAGCTATGATTTGATGTGTTTACTATAGGTGCTGGTAGTAGTGAAGTTAGGGCTTCACGTTTTGCTGCTAATATTGGTTCTAATGTTGTTGTTTGAGAGCTTCCTTTCACTACCATTTTCTCCGAAACTACCGATGGCATTGACGGAACGTTTGTTTTTTCATTTTATTGCTATTTGTGTTGTGGATTTATTGCTTCGTCAATCAATAATCGATCCTTGAAAAATCAATTTTGTCCAAATGCCAAGAATCATAAAACCATGAATGATTTTTTGCTACCAGATCTACACAATAACGTTATGATTTGTGGTTTTATCCAAGATCAGATGTGGTATTCTTCATATGAATATTAAATTGATATGTATCCACCATGATAAGGTATTTGGTATGTATGGTTTGCAATTTTTTCTATAGATCTCTCAATTTTTGATTCCTTTTCTTGATAATTATCCTTACGATCATTTGCAAAACAATATTTATACGCGCGTAATCTGTTTTTTAATTATCCTTGATTACATTATGATATGCCAATTTTTTTTTTATATCATTTAGATATTTCATATTGAGTTTTTTAGATCTGATTAATTTCTTTTATAAAATTACCATCATCAATAAAACAAACAAAATTGCTATAATATGAAATTGATTTTTTTTAATGGGTCGGGTCTTTCCAATTGAACTTTTCCGTGGCCTTTAATGAGCCTTATATGTTGGGATTCTAATGGGCCTTTCATGTTTTGTCCTTTATTTAAGGCGGACTTCAAACATGCAGCTCCTATTTTTATTGATTTCTTTTCTATAACTTGTTTTTAAAGAGACAAAACATGAAGTATAACGGGTGACGGAGCGTGTACTTTCAGATCGGTTTCCAATCAAGAATACGGAACACAAGAAAGGCATTCAGAAGCATAGCTGTTAAGATCTCGATCTAGCTCTTAAGATCTTCCGATCTTAGGATCCCATTAAGAAAAAACGAGTCGATCCTTCGTAGGATCTTAAAAAGCATATGATCTTAGGATCCCATTAACTAATAAACTATAAATGAATGAATTTTGTTAAATTAAAACAATATAGCAAGCGTTGATTACTGTAAATGTTTAATAAGAGCAATATAGATTTTTTGATTAAAAGATTCAGCATCCTTAATTACTGATTAGATATTTTTGTATTTTAGAGCATTACGCGTTGCATTCTCATATTACTATAACTTTCAAAACTCTTTTTTCTTCTCTAATTTGTTATACAATCATCTTTGAATACGAATTACTAGAAAAATAAGATTTTTAAACATTTAAGTAGGATCTTCCGATCTCGATCCGATCTTACGATTCCGATCTTGCAAAGAAAAAAATTATCCTTAGTAAGATCTCGATCTTAACAGCCTTGTTCAGAAGTGCTTGATGAAGCCTGTCAGCAGGTAAAACACATTAATTTTGTAGTAACTAGTGGTGTTATCAGGTTTTTATTATGAAAAAGTGACCTGCAACCTGACCCGACAAGTGATCAGGTTATCGAGTTTGGGTTTTAATTGGGTCGGGTTATGTCGAGTCATGTTAATCGCTATTTTTTAGCTCTTTTACCCACCAAAGCCAAAAAAATACATTAACAAATAAGACATATAGCATATTATGTTTAGTAGAATCACACAACAAATCACTTAGCAACTATCGAGTTAAGTAGAGGCAGGTTACAATTATATCAATAAAAATAGGAACCACAAATGAGTACCCTTAGATCGATGTCGATTAGCTCAAGCAATTTAACACGTATAGAAAGGAAAGTCTAGGAGATAAGATCTTCGTCGTCAAAACAGTAACCACAAAAAAAAGATGGTTTGAAACTAATAAAGCTTCACATTAAAAATATGGTTTTGAACTTGTTATCTATCAATATAAGTACTCTCAAACCAACACAACGAAACACTTTCGATTTCGTTATATTGGTTAACGATAGAAACGAGTTCATCATGCAAACATAAACATGCACTCGTCTTAACCTATCAATTACAACATACATCATTTCATTGGCCAATTGGCCAGATACATCAACAAATATAACAATAATAATAAAGTAACAAAAACAATATGCACTTAAAGTAACAATAAATATTATAGTATTTATATGATGGCAAATAAAAAGAAAAATAATAAAAATTTTACAAAAATTTTACAACATACAACATTTTATATGATAGTATAATATGCTTTTATAATAAGTGGTTTTGTCTTGTCCAAATGGACCAAACATCGACAAAAAATAGCTTATACAGGCCATTAGAAAATCTCATGGAAAAAGCACAATTAAAAGGCCTATTAAAAAGGCCCATGTAGTAACCACAAAAATAGTACCCTTAATAATTGATATCAAATTCAGATTAGAGGCATAGCAATTTCGTTTTTGTTTTGTTGATGATGGCAATATTATGAAAGAATTAATTATATATTAAAAAACTCGATATGAAAAATCTAAATGATATAAAAAAATTGACATATCGTAATTTAATCAATGATACTTAAAAAAACAGATTGATATTCAGATTATAGGCGTAGCAATTTTGTTTTTGGTTTGTTGATGATGGTAATATTATGAAAGAAATTAATCAAATATGAAAAAGCTCGATATAATCTAAATGATATCAAAAAAATTGACATATCGTAATATAATCAAGGATACTTAAAAAAACAGATTACGCGCGTATAATTTTTTTTTGTTGATGATCGTAAGGATACTTTATCAAGCAAAAGAATCAAAAAATTGACACATCTATAGAAAAGAAATTGCAAATCATACATACCTAATACCTAGTCATGGTGGATACAAACGTCCCATGCAAATTGCATATTGGGCTTTTAAAATTATTGCTTGAAAAATTAAACATTGATTTTCGTCTCTTACTGGGTTCACCCGATAACATTAGTTATCCAACTCTAACGTCAAAACAACCCGACAAGATTTTTAACCCGATTTAGCCCCACCCGATAAGCCTTATCGTGTTTGGGTCGGGTCAACCCGAATTTACTGATAGTTAGTATTAGACTTGTAATAGGATATTAGGCCCGTGTATATTAGCCCATATCATGTCTTATATAATGTGATGTAACCGAACATTAGAGATTCATTCAATACATACGGTTTACACAAACTTACAGGGTATCACAACCCAAATACGATCCACATAAACCCTAATTTTTTTCCTGTTATCCAGTTCACACCTTCCGCACTTTTATCCCTAAGTTTTATTCATTTTCCGATTACTATTTGTCGACCAAAGTGTGTTGTCGACATGTGTGTTTAATTTTTTTGTCGACCGTGTGTGTTGTTGACCTGTTTCTGTGTTTGATTTGCTTGATTTTTTGCATCAGTAAACTCACACAACCATTTATTTTTTGTTCGTTTAATACACCCTAAACCCTAACGCTCCGTAGGTACTGTGTCGACTCTGTTACTGTTCTTGGTTTGAAGACAATCATTGCTGTTTATAATCACCAGTTGGTAGTGTTTTTCCAGTTGGTGTTTATAGTTACCAGTTGGTGTTTATAGTTGTTAACAGTGTGTGTTGTCGTTGCTGTTTATAGTTGTTTTTCCAGTTGGTGTTCATAAACAATTATTAATAGTCGACAAGTTACTGTTCTTGATTTATTATTAATAATAGTCCTGTTCTTGATTTATTATTAATAGTCGACAAGTTGGTATTGGTTTTTCTTTGTTTCTCTTAAGGTTACAAGACCCTAGTATTAATTACCCACTCACAACATAAACCCTAAGCCATCACCATGACTAATGATACGACTCCCCCCGCACCAGTTCTCACCTTATCGGATAAACCTATGGCTATGAATCACCTAATTACCTTTGTTCCCATCAAACTTGATGTTAATGAGATGAATTACTCCTCATAGGTGTATTATTTTTCTCATACTTGTCATGGTTATGGCATCTTAGACCATCTTGTTGATCCACCTGAGTCCTCCTCTACTACACCTCCTCCACCACCAACTAGGGATCCGGAATGGCTAAAGGTTGATTTCATTATTCGGTCTTGGATCTTTTCCACACTTGCATCGAATCTTCAAAAGCAATTGGTTGTTCTTAATCCCAAAACTGCCAAAAAGGCGTGGGTGTATCTTGAAACGATTTTTCAAAACAATAAATGCCCAAGAGCTATGGCTTTGAAGGCGGAGCTACGGAATTTGAAGCTTGGAGACTTAACAATTGATGCATACTTTCAGAAAATTGAGTCAATTGCTTAAGTGTTAACTTGTCTTGGTTTTCCTCTTAGCAATGATGATGTTGTTATGTTTGCACTTGAAGGCTTGCCAAACACATATGATGTGATTTCAACAGTTATTGCTAGTAGGGAACCCTTTCCAGATCTTAAGACGATTCGTTCTTTATTGACCACGCAAGAGATGCGTATGAAATCTAAGGTTCCAAATCCGCTTGTGAATGCTACATCTGCTTCTCCTATGGTCGTATTGGCAAATAACAATGCTCGGCGTTCGTCTAATCCTTTGGAAAAAGTAAACAAACCTTGTTTTATTTTTGCTAAAGGTCATTGTCGTTTTGGTGAGGCGTGTCGGTATCTTCACAATAGTGTTCATGGTAAGTCTACTTTTCTACCTCTTACTTCCAGTTCATCATCTCATATGTCGGATATGGATACCTTGCGACAATTGTTGGCTAAGTTGGGGTTTACCTCTACACCTACTCAAAATACTACACCTGTTGCTTATACTACCAATACCTCTCCTGTTGCTTATACTATTAATAACAATCCTTATGGACCAGCTCAACTTCAATACCAATCTCAGCCTATATATTCAGCCCTAGTGTTTTCACAGGGGGGTTCAAAGTTTACCACTTGGGGCGGTCATAATGTTGCTAAAGGGGTTCACGGTCTACCACAGGGGGTTCAGTTTGGGGTGATAGGTTTGTTTCCACATGGGGGTTTCACGTTGCGCATGGGGTTCCGTTTGCTACAGGTTCTCAGCAGTCGCAGGGGTTCAAATTCTACCATAGGGGGTTCAGTTTGTAGGTTCACAACCTGAGGTTCAGTTTGGTCCAGGTATGGTCCAGCAAGGACCATCACCAGCCGGTTTTCACCCAGGTCAACTACTAGCATCAGGTTCACAGGGTTCGGGTCCAGAGACTCTTTTACCAAATGCCTTTAATACCACCACTCTTCAGGAACCAGCTGCTGGCAACTGGAATATGGATACAGTTGTGAGCTCTCACCTTAATGATTCTGTACACAGTCTTAGTTATATTCTTAATGAGTGCATTTATCCGTCTTTGCGGTTGGTGATGGGCGTTTCATTCCCGTCGCTAACTCTGGTCATAGTATTTTGTCTACCCCTTTTCGTCCTCTTCATTTAAATAATGTTTTAATCACTCCTCACATTGTCAAAAATCTAATTTCCGTGCGTCAATTTGTTCGTGATAATTATTGCACTGTTGAATTTGATCATTTTGGTTTTTTTGTGAAGGACTTCCTAACTCGATGGGTACTCCTCCGTTGTGATAGCACGGGTGATCTCTATCCTGTTATGAAGCCTTCTCCCATTCCTTAAGTGTATCTTACCAGTCAGTATACGTGGCATCAATGCCTTGGACATCCAAGGAGTGAAGTGTTGCGGCGTCTTGTGTCTAGTGATTCTATTTCTTGTAATAAATAGAAGCTTTATGTTCTTTGCCATGCTTGTCATCTTGGTAAACATGTTAAGCTTCCATTTGTTAGTTCGTTTAGTTCTGTTACTTCTTGTTTTGATATTGTTCACTTGGATTTGTGTACATCCCCAATTATGAGTCTTTCTGGTTTCAAGTATTATGTTTTGTTTCTGGATCATTACTCTCAGTATGTTTGGGTTTATCCATTAATGAATAAATATGATGTTTTGTCTAAATTTCAGTTGTTTCGTAGTTATGTTCGTACTCAGTTTAAGTGTGAAATTAAATCGTTTCAGTGTGAACATGGTGGTGAGTTTGATAATACTGCATTTCATAAATTATTTTCCACCCATGGCATCCAATTTAGATTTTCTTGCCCTCGTACATCTCAACAAAATGGAAAATCTGAACGCATGATTCGTACCATAAATAATCTTATTCGTACTTTGTTGTTTCAAGCACACCTACCACCAAACTATTGGATCGAGGCTCTTAATATGGCTGTTTATTTATTGAATATATTACTTTCTCGTGCCATTAATATTGAGATCCCCTTTACCCGACTTTTTGGTGCTACACCTGATTATAGTGTTCTTCGTGTTTTTGGATGCCTTTGTTACCCATATATTGATATCAATCATAAATTAGGTCCCCATGCTACACCTGCAATCTTTCTGGGACATGCTGCCAATCATTTTGGCTATCGTTGCCTTGATCATAACACCAATAAAATTATCATCTCTCGTCATGTTACCTTTGATGAAACGGTTTCTCTGTTTCAATCCAACCAATCCAAGTCCACCCTCTCATATGAATTTTTGGAAGATTCTTCCAATCTCATTTCAACCATTATCAACACCACACCACTTGGTCCTAATTCAAACCCAATTACTACTACACCTACGCCTCTTACATCACCTACACCTCCACCGTCTCCACAAAATGATCCTGGCCGACACCTCCACCCTCTCCACCTACTGTTCCTGTACCTACACCACCACCTGTTGTGTCTACTCATCCCATGGTCACACGTTCTCGTGTCGGGACTACTCGTCCTAATCCTAAGTATGCTGGTCATGTGTCTACTGTTTCTCCTTCACCTAGGTCATATAAGGATGCTTTTAATGATCCCAATTGGCGTAATGCTATGTATGATGAGTATAATGCACTTATTAAGAATAAAACTTGGAAACGTGTACCTCGACCTGAGGGTGTCAATGTTGTTAGTTGTATGTGCTTATTTTGCCATAAGTATTTGGCTGATGGCATTCTAAGTCGGTACAAGGCACGTCTTGTTGCCAACGGTAGCACACAAATTGAGGGAGTTGATGTTGATGAGACATTTAGTCCGGTTGTTAAGCCGGGTACCATTCGGATTGTTCTTAGCTTAGCTATTTCTCGACATTGGCCTATTCACCAGCTTGATGTCAAGAATGCGTTTTTACATGGAGATTTAGCCGAAACTGTTTATATGCATCAACCTCCCATTTTTGGGGATCCAGAGCATCCGAATTATGTTTGTTTATTACAGAGGTTTCTTTATGGTCTTAAGCAGGGACCACGGGAATGGTTTCAGCGGTTTGCTACTTACATTACTACAGTTGGGTCTACTCCGAGTCGGTGTGATTCTTCTTTATTTATTTACAGACAGGGTGATGATACTACTTTTCTGTTACTATATATGGATGATATTGTGCTCACTGCTTCCTCTGATAGTTTATTACAACAGATTATTGCATCTTTGCATAAGGAGTTCTCTATGACTGATTTGGGTGCTCTTAACTATTTTTTGGGTGTGTCGGTTACGCGTGACTCTTCTGGGATGTTTTTGTCATAGCGTAAGTATGCTATGGAGATTTTGGAGCATGCACATATGGTTGGTTGTAACCCGTCTCGGACTCCTGTTGACACTGAGTCTAAATTGGGTGATGATGGTGATCCGGTTTCTGATCCTAAGTTATATCGGAGTCTTGCAGGTTCTCTTCAGTATCTCACATTCACTAGATGATGAGGCGAAAAATGATCCGTTTTTAGGGGGTCATTTAAGCCTGAAATTGAATTTATTTGATCAAATATTGCCCTAAATCGTTCCTTTTGTGATTTTAGGTACTTTGGGAGTGAAATCTGGAAAAGGAAGCAATTCGGACGTTTTTGGAGCATAAAAGTGAAGAAAACGCCAAAGTCTTAATTTTCCATGCTGGGAACAGTAGGTGACGGCGTCAAGAGTAACTTCCTGACGGCGTCAAGAGCAAAATTCCATGACGATCCAGTACAGATTTGACGGCGTCACGAAGTAGGGCGTCAAGAGTAAAAGTCATGACGGCCTGGAAATGATTATCACATGACGGCGTCAAATGTAGATCAAGGCAGTCCGAGAAGAGTTTTGGCGGCGAGGTGACGGCGCCACAAGTTTAGTCTTGACGCCGTCAGACCCCTTTTCCTATATATAGTTTTCTAATTTTCACATTAAAAGGAGAGAAGTTTTGGAGAAACCCTAAGTACGAACTTGGTGCGAATTTTACAGGTTTTTCAAGGGTTCCAAGCCCTTGATACCTTTCATGTGTAATTGAGATAAGTGTTCTTTTAATTCAATCAATATGTCTATGTGTTGGTTGTCTATATCTTGTTCTTGTCTTAATTCCATCATGCTAGGCTAGATCTTTCTTGTGTTTGCTTGGATCTAATGAAACCTAGATGTTAATTATGTGTTGCTTACTTGTTTATACTTGTCTTGGATGAATGATTTATATGTTAGGCTTAAGAAAACTGGCAGATCTCCAATTGGTAACATGCTTGAACGTCTTAAGAAACATGAACCGACGCGCACTAGGTCTTTATTGGTTGTATTTAATGCATGAGCCACTGTTTATAATCCCTATGGTTGTGTTGGGCATGGTATAGGAGGAGATAAGAGCTCATAGAATTGGGGAGTTAGGTGTGCCACCCCATGAATGGTATTAAGGAATACGATCGGTCATCCATGCAATTATAACAAGTAATTAACGTGTAAAAGATGTCTATGGAGTAGTGAAATCTAAGTAAACACACTTTCTCCACTTATTGCTCACAACTTTAGTATATATTTTTTTTTATTTTCATTTCTAATATTTTATTTTGATTGCATCTTTAGTATTGGGTTAGTTGATTAGCAACTAATTCCGCCCAAATCCTTCAAACCCGAGATTTTTACTTGCTTTCTAAAAAATATAAAATACAAAAATAATCATCCCTCGCTTTTAGAACTAGTATTTAGGTTTTCTAATCCTAGCGACACTATTCCTAAGCTGAACGATCAATCCCCTGGTACTTGTCACTATACTATACTACAACGATCAGGTACACTGCCTGGTGGGGGTTGTAAGCTTCTCAAGATCCCTTGAGAGGTAAAGCCTGGTGCGATTCCCACGCATCAAGTTTTTGGCGTCGCAGCCCGGGGAATAGTTATTGTCTAGGTTATAATTTCTTTTTATTAGGTCTACTTGCTAGATTCCTTTCTAGTAAGATTTTATTTTTATTTTTAGGTTCTCTTTAATCTATCTTATTTCTTTGTGCCTTTGTTCGTAACCATCCGACATCATGGACAACGGGAACATCTTTGAACCCGTCATCCCACCACAACAAAACCCACCACTAGAACCTCTTAGGCCCCGAACCTTAGGAGAGTATTCCCGACCTAGCCACCAAGGCTACCGAAACACCATTGAGCTCACCGGAGCCAATGTGACCCCCTTGCGATCCGACACCATCCGGTTGGTGCAAAGCGGATGTGCATTCCATGGACTTCATTCTGAAGATCCAAACCAACATCTTAAGGACTTCCTCAAAATCGTAGATTCCATAGACCTAGATGTTGCAACTAGAGAGACAACCCGATTACGCCTATTCCAATTCTCTCTACGGGATCAAGCTAGTCAATGGCTTGAGCGTTTACCCGCGGGATCCATCACCACATGGGATGATCTCACCACTCGTTTCCTTGCTCAATTTTTCCCACCGGGGAGAACTACTAAGCTTAGAAATGACATCTTGATGTTCCAACAACGTCAAAATGAAACCTTTTATGAAGCATGGACTCGATATAAAGACCTGCTCCGAAAAGTCCCTCATCATGGCATCGAACCATGGCTCCAGATTCAAATCTTTTACGATAAAGTTGACTATCAAACAAGGAGAGCCATTGATTACGCAGCCAAGGGCAGGCTAAATAGACTTAGCATTGACGAGTGCTGGAAAGTTCTTGAGGGATTGGTACAATACGAAGAAGAAGGATGGGAGGACCCGATGTTTCCAAGCAAGGGAAAACTTGACTACGCACACGCCACCCAAGAACAGTTATTAGGAAGCATCGAGAAGCAGGTAAAAGAATTAATGAGTATTGAGAAACCTGCTGCTGAACCCATGTGGAGTCCTAATTTACGTAGGAATGCGGTTATCAACCACAATTTTCCTGAACGTTCACGACAAGAGGAATTCGAAGGGATAATGGTAACCTTCATGGATAATCAGGAAAAACAAATCCAGCACCTAGAAACACGCCTGGAAAGCACTCACAAAGCTTTTATGAATTTAGCAGACCAATTCATATCTAGGGTCAAAGAAAAGATCAAAGAAAATTCCGTACCTAAAAAAATTGAAAAAGTCTTCGAGGTTTCAACCCCTTTGGTGTTTGACCAAGAGGATAGCGGGAAATTTTCCCCAAGTGCTTCACCATTAACTACCCCGCGTTCTCATGAGCATCCCCATGCAGAGAAGAGTTCGCAATTCCATAACATTTTTGTTGGATGCTTGCGAACCACATTCCCGAACTTATCTAAGAGACGTTCTTTTGGTTTTAAACCCGGTGTAAAGAGGTTGTACCTCAAAAACACCACTGATTTGAAACCCTCTATGGAACAACATCTCTTTTTACACACCAGTGACCCGTGCACAGGTTACAACTTAGCCAAAATGTCACCCAACCCCTTCTACAACCTTACCTCTATCCGTGACAGTAATGAGACGTTCGACCCTGGCGGACCTCGTTAACGGAATAGCTACTCATGAGTTTTACTAATGTTTAGCTATTCACACAAAGTGTAGGGACTAAACATGGAATTACTCCATTTCTCACCTCACACGGGCATCTGACGGCGTCAGACATAACTCTTGACGCCGTCAGCTCGATGGATCAACAATATTAACCCAAAACCAATCACTTTCAACCCATACCCCACAAATCTCACCCAAAGTGCTGCTACTACTCCGAATCTCCACCCTTCAATTCGATGTCTTCTGCATCCAATCTTCACTTGGTAAGTGATTTTTCTTCATTCTTTTCCGATCAATTGTCCTTAGGATCTATCAATTTGGAAAACCCCTTTTGCCCGAAACCCCATTCTTGACCCATCATTAACAAATCGTAATGCCATCCATTTGGTGATTTGTAAACATGGGGTTACCCGGTGATTATGTTATCCCACTCGAATCATGCATTAGTTTAGGGAAAGCCACTCATGCCACGGATTCTTTGACCCCCACCCATGTTTTCTGATTAAAGGAGCGTTTGGGTAATGGATTAAGATTTTGAAAATTGATTTTTCCCTCGCATTTGCATGATTCGGATTCTGATCAGTCTGACGGCGTCAGATGTGTCTGACAGCATGAAAATCATTAGAATTCTCGTTCTAATCGTTTCCGTTCACTCTACCTTTTTCCAGGAAAATGAGCAAAAGATCTCGTCAACATCGGGGCAGTTCCTCTAGGTCCCAAAGAGTCAATTATGGAGAATTGGTCCATGGTTGGAGCGAGTTTGACACTGTTGGCGCCACCACCAAGTATGTGGAACTTTGTAACCACCATATTGATGCTGGGGCTGTGGTTGATTGGGAGTTTCTTAGGGCCCAAGGGTTGGAAGCTTCGTCTTTGGAGAGGATCCACACTGATGGGTTTGCGGGTCCTCAGTGGGAGAGGTTGTTTAGGATTAGAGAGACAGTGTATAGTGAGTTGGTGAGGGAGTTCTTTGCGACCTTCCATTTTGATCAGGCTGAGGCTAGGACAGATGTGGGGGGCACCACTATATATTTTAGGCTAGGGGGAGAATTGCGGTCATGTTCAGTCACTGAGTTTGGTTGGAGGATTGGGTTGTATACTAGGGAGGAGGTTGATGGGATTTTTATGCAGAGGTTGTTACATGGGGAGACTCAGAGGAGTGAGATGAGGTGTATCACTTTTTGGCCGACCATAGGGGACGGGGTTTACACCTCGACTACTGGAGCAGCATCCATCAGGGACCCCATAGTTAGGTTGGTCCACAGGTGCATCACATACAGCCTGTCAGGACGTCATGGCACCACTCACCGTGTCACTGCTTCAGATCTTTTCTACTTGTACACCATCTTTTCAGCGGATGTCTACTGCAACATCCCATTTTGGGTGGCCAGTTATTTGAGGACCAGTGTGGGTGAGAGGGATATCGACAAGGTGTATGGGGGGATGTTCGTGACCCGGTTGGCTCGTTCCTATGATCTTCTTACTCCTCCGATCATGGGGTACTTGAGCGACTGTGGGGCTTGTAGGGTGGTGAGGGCTAAATCCCTCAGGCAGATGAGCATCGTGATGCTAGAGAGGAATGGGACCTATAACTGGTATGAGGCAGGGGGGCCTGATGAGGAGGATGATGCTGATGATGAGGTAGGGCCCCAACAGCATCAGTTCCAGGGTTATGAGGAGGGGATAGCTGACTACTACCGACACATGGGTCGGGGAGACTGGCAGGCACACCAGGGTGCCTGGATGGGTCAGGTGGAAGCCTGGCAGACCACCACTGACTAGCGCTTTGATTGGATGTATGATCACACCATCCGCCAGATGCAGCACCTCTCCACCCGAGATCAGCTTGAGCCTCACCTGCAGATTGACCTATTCCCTGGCCGTGAGACTGACTACCCTCCCTACGGGTACACCGGACACCTCCCTCCTGGCTATGACTACCGCTTTGGTCCTCCTCCCCAGTGATTCCTCTTGATTTCTGTTGTTTCTGAACAATTTATTGATGGTTGTGTAATTTGAAACATTTGGTATTGTAATAGCTTAGGATGCGGCCTCTGTTGGCCTTGAACAATTTATTTTCTTGTTTACGTTTGTTTGAAATAATTAGTGGTTCTCATGGTGACGTTATTCATTTTGTTTGTTTGTTTGTTTGTTTATTTGTTTGTTTATTATTTGCTTCCGTATGCATGCTTAATTTTTATTGTTGGTAGATCATGTTTCTAAACTAAATAGTGGAAATACTTTACTTTGTTGTTTTGGCCTAGTCTTAACTCCACCTAAAGGTATTTTTGCAAAAGATAAGTGTAAGGGAAAACCCCAAATATGTTTTCAAGAAACAAACCGATCATGATTCTCCACAATATTAAATGAACATGTATATTCGTATTTGTTAGAGTCAAATGCTTGTATTGAGTCTGTTAATACAAATATCGCCTAAAAACGTTATTTATATTTTACGATCTTCGCTAAGTTTTGTTAACGACAAAATGTAAACTTTAGTTTCTAAGCAAAACATAATCTTAGTTTTTAAGACTTGCATAAACTAGACTTTTGCTACATTTTACAAAACACAACACAAGTTTATTTCTTAAATTAGAAATAGTCACATCACATTTATGGCAAGTTTTGTCATTATGCATTTATGGAAAGAAATGTGTTTGACTAACTTTGTTGTTGCTTGCAAGCTTTGTATTTGACTTGATTTAAGTGATGTGACATTGTTTGGTTGCTAGGAGTTATGAGACAAGACCTTGTTTGGTTTGAAGAGTTATTGCAAAAACCTACTGCAGACCCGGCGGTACCTTGGGGGTACACGGGCGGAACCCATCTGAGGGTTCCGCCTGATCCGCCAAGCATGCAGAATGTTGTGCTATAAATACCAAGCCATAACTTGATTTTTGGCTAACCTCTTGAGATCATATTTTACACACACACTCATCTTTTCTTCTAACCTCTTAACATTGTTAATGTGAAGTTTCTCTTTGTAGCAAAGAAGCTCACAAGGTCATCAAAAGTTACAAGTTTCCAACACAACGTTGCAAGACTTGTTAGCTTAGTATTGTGTAAACTCTTATTGTTTACACGTCTTTTGTTTGTGTATATTCTGAAGTGAGTGGTTAGTATTTTAGTCCTCAAAATACAAAGAGTGTTGGGAGTTGTTGTACCCTAGTAAAAGAACTAACGGGAGTGGTTGTGCCCTTGTAAAAGAACTCGACATTTAGCTTTGTGTCGGTAAAAGTATAAGCGACGTGTAAGGTTTTCTCCGCCGGTGAAAGGAGCTTGTTGACTAGTGAAAGAAACTCTCGAGTTGGATACTCAGGGCGTGGATGTAGGGCAAGGAAAAAGAGTCCTTGTAGCCGAACCACGATAAATACTCGTGTTGTGGTTTGATCGTTTCTTTCATTTACTTACTTGTTATATATTGTGTTTGTGCATATATCTTTGATCAAACGGAAATTTTCAAAGCTAACTTAACAAGTTAAAAAGATTTTAAACGGTAAACTATTCAACCCCCCTTCTAGTTTTCCACAATTGGCATCAAGAGCTACGTTACTCAAGCTTTTAAAATATATTGTGTTTTAAAACTTGAAACGATCCATGGATTTTGAAAATTACAAAGAAGGGCAATCTATGCAAAGACCACCACTCTTTGAAGCAAATGGTTTTATATATTGGAAAAACCGTTTTGAAACTTACGTGAAATCTAAAGATATAGATTTGTGGTATATAATTATTGATGGTGATAACGTAGTTACTAACATCAAAGATGATGATCAAAAGAAATTAATAGGTAAAAATAATGAAGCTAAAATGATGCTTTATAATGCTTTGCCTAAGAAAGAATATGAAAGAGTCTTTTTGTGTAAAACCGCCAAAGATATTTGGCAATCTTTAATTGTCACTCATCAAGGAAACTCACAAGTTAAAGATAACAAAATTGATCTTCTTGTTCAACAATATGAACAATTTGTTATTTCCGAAGATGAGATTATTGATAATGCTTTTGCTAGATTTAATACCATTATTACTTCACTTAAAGCACTTGACGAATCTTTTTGTAGTAAGAACTTTGTCAGGAAATTTCTTAGAGCACTCCATCCGAAGTGGAGAGCAAAAGTGACGGCAATTGAAGAATCCAAAGATCTTTCAAGCATGTCACTTGATGAGCTAATTGGAAACCTCAAAGTTCACGAAATGGTAATGGAAAAAGATTCGTAACTAGTTAGAGGCAAGAAAGAAAAAGTTAAGTCCATTGCCTTGAAAGCTAGAGTCCAATCAAGTGATGATGAAGAATCTACTTCGGATAGTGATGATGAGGAATATGCTATGGCCATGAGAGACTTCAAGAAGTTCTTTCATAGGCGAGGGAAGTTTGTAAGGCAACCTAAAGATGACAAGAAAACCTTCCGGAAATATCGTGATGATCAAAAAGGAAAAGTTGAAAGAAAATGTTATAGGTGTGGAGACACAAGTCATCTTGTAGGAGAATTTCCAAAACCACCCAAGAGCAAACCTCAACAAGCTTTTGTGGGTGGTGCTTGGAGTGACTATGAAGGAGATGATGATGAGCCAAAGAATGATGATATTGCTCTCATGGCTCATAACTCAAATGAGGTACTCTCCGACTCATCTTACTCCTCTATTGATGATGATACTTTACAAAATGAATATAACAAACTTTGTGAGTTAAGCTTAAAAATCATAAACAAAAATAAATTTTTGAAAACTAAAAAGGAGTTTTTAGAAAATGAAGTTTATGAGTTAAAAGAAAAAGCTAAGAGATTAGAAAAGGGTAAAGGTATTGACACATCATGCAAATCATGTGAAGAACTTAAAATTGAAATTGAGAAACTTAAAATTACTCAAAATGATCTAATCAAACAAACCACAAAGTTCAAAAAGTTCGATAAGAGCATTTCGTGTGCGGATGAAATTATGAAACTTCAAAAGTCACCCTTTGATAAAACAAGTCTAGGGTTCAGGAAAGTAGAAACCGTTAAGGGTCAAACGAAACAAGAAAAGAATGCACATGATACAAACAAAACTGTTACAGCAACCTGCGGATCAGACGGAACCCAAAATAGGGTTCCGCCCGTTGGTCCCGAAGGTTCCGCCAGGTCTGCTGCAGCAGTAACTCCATCCACTTCGGATCGTTCAAAATTTGTTAAAGTTACATACAAAAATGGAACAAAACCTGTGTTTAAAACTGAAGTAGGATTTAGTAAAAATGTATTTAGAGCTAAAACTACTCAATCAAGACCTAAGACTCCTATTCCCAAACGTCCCTTTCCAAAGAGCAACTTCAACGCTCGACCAAACTACCCACATGTTTGGAACCAAAACACTCCTAGACATTACCAAACTCAAAACCACATGCCATGGAACCCTTATGCTCTATTTTCATACTTGGAACAAATTAATGGCATGCTTAACCAAAATGGACCCATGAGAAATTGGGGACCAAATGTTTGAGTGTTTTTCATAAAATAGGTGTGCCTCAAAGTTTGTTTGGAACCGGATGAATGGATTAAAGATAGCGGTTGTTCAAGGCACATGACGGGTAATAAAAGCCTCTTTTCAACATATCACAAATGTGATGGAGGTAATGTTACGTTTGGTAGTAATGCTAAGAGCAAAATCATCGGAAAAGGTACAATCTCTCATGACTCCCTTTCTATAGATGATGTTGCTCATGTTGATAACTTAGGATTTAATCTTCTTAGTATTAGTCAACTTTGTCGTAATAAGTATAATGTCATTTTAGTGAAAACGGTAGTAAAATTCTTAAAGATGGTATAACCGTAGCCAAAGGTGTCCTTAAGAACAACGTATACGTCATGAAGTTGGATTCAACATCTAGAGACAAACTTTGTCTTACCTCATTAGATGAATCTTCAACCTTATGGCATAGACGTTTAGGACACGCTAACATGAGACTAATCCAAAACCTCTCCTCCAAAGACTTAGTTCGAAACCTACCCAAGTTGAAATATGACCAACACTTTTGTGATGCTTGCAAAGTCGGTAAACAAGTCCATAGTAGCCATAAGGCTAAAAACATGGTGTCTACATCTAGGTGTCTAGAACTTTTGCATATGGATTTATTTGGTCCATCCGCTATACAAAGTTATGGAGGTAACTTCTATACTTTGGTCATAGTAGATGATTACTCACGTTATACTTGGACAAAGTTTTTGAAAAATATAAATGAAGCTTTTGATAAATTTGAGATTCTAAGTAAGAAAATTCAAAATCAAGTAGGATCTAATATAGTGTCTATTAGAACGGATCACGGTCGTGAATTTGATAATGAATTTCAATTTGGAAACTTTTGTGATAAAAATGGAATTACTCATAACTTTTCGGCTCCACGTACTCCTCAATCTAATGGTGTAGTAGAACTTAAAAACCGGAAATTACAAGAGATGAGTAGAACAATGCTTAATGAACAAACTATTCCACAAAAGTTTTGGTGTAATGCCGTTGACACATCAACGTACATTCTTAATCGAGTCCTAATTAGACGATTTTTGAATAAAACTCCTTATGAACTTTATAGAGGTAAAAAGCCTACATTAGGATAGTTTAGAGTGTTTGGGAGTAAATGCTTCATTCTTAACACCAAGGATTATCTCACCAAATTTGACCCAAAGTCTTATGAAGGTGTATTTCTTGGATATTCACAAAATAGTAAAGCTTACATTGTTTTGAACAAAGAAACCTTAAGAGTCGAGGAATCGTTAAACGTAACATTTGACGAAAGTCCACCTCCCTCTAAGACATCACCTTTGGTAGATGATGACTTAGTTGAAAGCCAAGCAATTGAATGTCAAGAAATCTTAGGTAATGACAAGGAAGATGAACTATTAAACAAAGAACTTGTCAATGTCAAAGAATATAAAAGTCATCCATTAGACGGTGTCATTGGCAACATTAACGAAAGAACACTTAGATCAAAAGTTCAAAATGAAAGCAACTACTTTTGTTTCGTGTCAACCATTGAACCGAAAAACATTAATGAAGCCATTAAAGATGAATCTTGGGTAATTGCAATGCAAGAAGAATTAAACCAATTTGTTAGGAATGATGTATGGACATTAGTTCCTCAACCAAAGAGTCAAACAATAATTGGAACGAAATGGGTCTTTCGTAATAAAATGGGTGAAAATGGAATTGTGTCTAGAAACAAAGCTAGGCTAGTAGCACAAGGATATAATCAACAAGAAGGCATTGATTACGATGAAACTTTTGCTCCGGTAGCTAGGCTCGAGTCAATTAGAATATTACTTGCTTATGCGTGTGCACATAATTTTAAACTCTTTCAAATGGACGTCAAAAGTGCATTTCTAAACGGAGTCATTAATGAAGAAGTGTATGTTGCTCAACCACCGGGCTTCATCGATTTTGAAAAACCAAATCATGTTTACAAACTTAAAAAGGCTCTTTATGGACTTAAGCAAGCTCCAAAAGCATGGTATGATCGACTTAAAACATTCCTAGTTGACCATAAGTATACCATGGGCTTAGTTGATAATACTCTCTTCACTAAGAAGAAAGATTCACATATTATCATAGTCCAAATCTATGTTGATGACATTATATTTGGATCAACTTGTCAAGAACTATGTGTGGATTTCTCAAAAATCATGCATGACGAGTTTGAAATGAGTATGATGGGAGAACTCAACTTTTTCTTAGGACTCCAAATCAAACAACTAGAAGATGATATCTTCTTTAGCTAATCTAAATATATTAAGGACATGCTTAAGAAATTTGGACTAGAAGATTCGAAACCTATCAAAACTCCCATGTCCACGGAAACTAAACTCACCAAGGATGAGGAAAGTGAATCCGTAGATAGCACTAAATATAGAGGTATGATTGGTAGTCTACTTTACCTAACGGCTAGTAGACCCGACATTATGTTTAGTGTTTGTCTATGTGCTCGTTTTCAAGAAGATCCTAAAACTACCCATCTCGAAGCTGTTAAAAGGATTTTTAGGTATATTAAGGGCACTACACATTTAGGTTTATGGTATCCCAAAGGAATGGGAATAGACACCATAGTGTATGCCGACTCGGATCATGCCGGTGACTATGTCGATAGAAAAAGCACAAGTGGTATTTGTTCTTTTGTTGGACATTGTCTCACCTCATGGTTCTCTAAGAAGCAAACGGCTCTTGCTATCTCAACAACGGAAGCCGAGTACGTTTCGGCCGGAAAGGCATGTCAACAAGCTCTTTGGATGAAGCAAGCTCTTGTCGACTACGGAATTCAACTCAACGACATCACAATTCTTTGTGACAAAAAAGGTGCCATTGATCTTAGCAAAAACCCGGTTCAACATGCTCGTACCAAACATATTGAAATCCGTCATCATTTCCTTCGTGACAACGTCCAAAAAGGAAATATCTCAATTGAGAAAGTTTCTTCCGAAGATAACATAGCCGACATTCTCACAAAACCTCTTAAACGTGAACCTTTTAATCTTCTTAGGATAGGCTTAGGACTCATGGAACCTACATTGTAGTTCTGGACATTAGACAAAAATCACAAAAATCAAAACAAATCCAAAACCATTTTTCTCAGCAGGGTCGGCGGAACCCTCAGCCATAACGGACGGAACCCAACCCAGGGTTCCGCCGTGTCCGTCGACCTGCAGAATCATTTTCTTTGTTTATATTTAACCAAACACCCATTATCTCATACCACCACTTCAAGGCTGATACTATTCACTTCACCACTCATCCACACCTACGAATTCTTGGTCCTCCATTCATTTACATTGAAAATCAATCATCATTGTAAGTATTCTAAACATGATTACAATCCTGATCTGAGTCTAGGAATTCTATTTCTTGCACAAAAACAAAAACTTGGGGTTATGCATTAACTTAAGAAATTCAT
Source organism: Artemisia argyi (assembly GCA_030686995.1). Lineage (NCBI taxonomy): Eukaryota > Viridiplantae > Streptophyta > Magnoliopsida > Asterales > Asteraceae > Artemisia > Artemisia argyi. Next base: position 184,028,037 of record CM060680.1, read on the forward strand.
GCATGAGAGTAGGTAATTAATAAAACTAATCATGTTTCCCATAGTTAGGAATTGCATCTTTAATTAGTATAAACATGTTTGCTAAAACACCCCATGTCAAATCCTTTTAAAAATTTCTCACAAGTAGGACAAATATTTTTTCGTCTCACATTGAGAATACAAAATCAAAACGTTATGTTTAAAACATCACTTGCATAATGTCTCTTGAATGCTAAAGGGAATACATAACCAATATGTATTTTCGGGTACATTCAAACGAAGCTACATTGAACTAGGAGCGTTTGGGTTATCTTTTGCTTTATAACAAAACTTGCATAAAACGATTTTGAAGCATCAAAATGAGTCAAGATAACCGCACCTCCACATTGTTTTCATATAGGCACACACTAGAACTTCCACATCATAATAGTGGTTTACGTAAACTAAAATGTGAAATTTTGTTGTTCTAGGAATCATCATGCCTCCTCTAACCCACTACGACCACAAGGACACCATTAAGTACCTACCAAAACACCACAAAACCAAAGGCCTTACCGCAAATCAAGTAAACGTTTTCAAAGCCCTAGAAAAACACTATGTCCATGAGGGTATAACCATAGACCCATCTTTCCTAGAAGGCACAAACCTTTACGCCGATTTTGCCACAATAAACTTTGAGTGTCTTTTGAATATCGACGAGCCTATTTGTCCTAGGTTCATTCTAGAGTTCTATGCATCATGCGTCCTCTCAACGGATGATTATGGTCATATGTCTATCCACTTTAGGGTTAGCGGTCACCAATACTCCTTCACTCTTGAGGAGTTTGCTCAAATCCTAGGTGTTCCAAACCGTGGTACTTGCCTCTATTCCGACTTGCACTCCCTCTCAACTCTTGACAACCTCCAAGACCGTATCCATCCTTATGACACACCCCTTGTCTCAAAAGACATACTCCGTGACTACCTCTTTGTTAGGACCACCACCACTAGGAGAACCCGTTCGGGGAATGAGGTCGATAAGGACCCATATGGAATGGAAATGAACGAACTCAAACCCCAATTCAAGAAATGGGAGGAAGTCCTTAGAGCAAATGTCATTAGCACAATAGGGAATCGTGACCATATCAACCTTTGCCTTTGCTACATGCTCTACTCATTGTCCGTTAGGCAACCCTTCAACCTTGCCTACTACATGGCAAAGAGAATGGCCGACATTCCCGTGCATGGCACAACGGCTATGCCATATGGAATGCTCTTGACCCGTATCTTTAGGTTCATCTCACCCATTCCACCAACTTCAAATGGTCTTCGTCTTGACTACACTCTCATTCCACACACCTTTGTTCCACTTAGTGATAAGAGAGTTTACAAAGCTCAAGGAAAACGTCCACATCCTCCTACCTCATCATCTTCTTCCTCAATGAGTGAAGATGACAATTTGCCAAACTCTAGGCTCCCACCTCTAGAATACCTTTTCCAACTTCCGGATATTCCAAATGAGTCGGAGGAGTTCAAGCAAACAAAGGGGATGTTCAAAAACATCGGGAGATTCCTCGGGAAGATGAAGAAGAAGATGGACCGTCAATGAGTGCTGGTGTGTTAGGAGTGTTTGGCACAAGGTGCTATTGGAACTATTTGGTAGTTTAAACAATCTTTGTGATGTATTTGTGTGTTAGCACAATGTTTGATACACTTTGGAACATGTTTCAACTAACAATGTTGCAGGAAGACAACTTTTGGCGAGTTGTCAAATTTTCATGGTTATGGAATTTTCACTAAGTATGGTGAAATTCTCGACCTCAAGGTCAAACTCCTATGATATGTGTGTTTAGGTGTCTAATTTTTGCATTGCCTAACCAGAAATGAAGTATCTCTTTGAGTTTAGGAGTTTTCGAAAATTTTGAAAATCGTTTCGCGGGTCAAAAATGCGGACTGTGAACTTTTTCAGGCATGGCGGATTCGGCGGATCCCAAATTTGGGTTCCGCCAGTACAAATTCTGGGTAACCCAGAATTTGCCCAACGGACCAGACGGTACCTTCATTTGGGTTCCACCTGTGTCATCTGAGGGTGCCGCCAGTAGCCTGCAGATTTTTTTTGTTTTCTTTTTCGCCAATTCAACATTGAAACACCAAAATCCAATCCTTTTAGGTAGAAACCCATTACTTGCAATGTGTTTAGCATAATAGGATACTCCTTCTTCCATGAACTTAACCAGAACCAATTCCCGCCAAAATTCAAATTTAACCATAACAACCTCAAGGACCCCTCAAACATAAAGGAAGGAACCCTTCTAAGGGATCCTTGAAATCCCTGAGATTTATACTACCAAAAATCCACCAAAACCACTATGCATTTAGTGCAAAACTTGTCTTCTCACTTCACCATTTTCATTGGATTGACTTCCATGACATGACAACCCACAATTAAGTTTTCCAAATCATTAGGAACCACCATTTTTTTATGGACTAACATCAAATCCAAACACTCCTTCCCACAAATCTTCATCACTATAAATTAAAACATCCTAAACACTATCAAACCACACCTTCTTCATCAAAATTTCTGAAACTTTAAACCATTTTAACCATGACCAAGTCAACAAACACCTCTCAACCATCACGACCCATCCGGAGAACCGCCCGGATAAGTGTGAAACCACTATGGTGCAATCAATCCATCAACCTTAGCTCCTCATCATCGGAGGAATTCACATCACCCATAAAAAATGAACAGTTTTTGAACCTTGCATCTCCATCTCCATCACCCAAACAACCAAATGAGCACACTCCACCACCTACTAAATCACCTATTGACCCAACTCCACCAAGTGCTCCAACCCAACCATCAAAGACTCCATCACCATCACCATTACCAAAAATTGAACCTATGGAGCTTTTCGGGTCTCCTCCAACATCACCACACCCGTATGTCCAAGATTTAAATGATCTTCCACCAAGACATACCCATCCACCACCTTTTGCAAATCAATCACCAAGGTCAATTCTTGACCTTGATGAAGATCTTGAACTTACCCAACCACCACAACAAGTATACCAACCACCCAAACCGTTGTTATTTCACCCAATCTACCGTGAAATTCATGGTCCTCTTTATGGAGAACCTAATTTTAAACACCATGATCACCCAACTCCACCACCCTTTCAACCCCAAACCTTTGAGTCTTTCTTTCCATCTTATGAGGAAATACAAAGCATGGTTGACAACCACCTTCATCAAGCAATGGAATTTCAAACCACTTTGCTTGACTCAATACCAAATCCATCCTCCACCCAAGAACCAAAAACCAACCAACCATCAAACCAAGAAACCAAAACCAACCCATTTCAAAACCACTCATCCCCATGCTTGCTCAAATTGTGAGCAAATGGGTGAAACCATCAAAACATTGCTTAACCAATTCCAAAACGAAACCCGTTTTGCATTCCAACACGTCATAGAACGTTTGGATGCACTTTCCCACCCCAACAAATCCTAGACAACCTATGGAGGCCGTTTGCCCCAATCTAGGAATGTAGGATTTTAATTTTATTTTCTTGGTTATTTTTTTGTTTTTGTGTACAAGTAGAAGAATAGTTCTCATTTCTTGTCTTTTGACTTTTATAGTCAAAATTTTACTTGGAATGAAATTTCTTTCTACTCACTTTAGTACATTGTTGGTTGATCATGTTTGTATTGTGGTTGCAATGTGTGTGGTAACTACAAGCTTGACTATATATATCACCAACTAACCATTTTTTTTGTAGGTCTCAAAATCCATGTTTCCCATATTGGTACTCCATTTAGGGGGAGTATCGATAAAGGGGGAGTATGGCCATTATTCCGCTTCGTTACTCTACTTTTTGTTTCGATAAAAAGGGGGAGAAATATATTAAACCTTCAAATACTTGATATGCTTTTTCGTCTCTTAAGTAAAACAAGGTTAATATAATTTTTTTTTAAGTCTTGAAAACCAAGATTTTGCGTGTTACTTAAAAACAAAGTTTATGTTTTGTCATCAACAAAAAGGGGGAGATTGTTAATACAAATATCGCCTAAAAACGTTATTTATATTTTACGATCTTCGCTAAGTTTTGTTAACGACAAAATGTAAACTTTAGTTTCTAAGCAAAACATAATCTTAGTTTTTAAGACTTGCATAAACTAGACTTTTGCTACATTTTACAAAACACAACACAAGTTTATTTCTTAAATTAGAAATAGTCACATCACATTTATGGCAAGTTTTGTCATTATGCATTTATGGAAAGAAATGTGTTTGACTAACTTTGTTGTTGCTTGCAAGCTTTGTATTTGACTTGATTTAAGTGATGTGACATTGTTTGGTTGCTAGGAGTTATGAGACAAGACCTTGTTTGGTTTGAAGAGTTATTGCAAAAACCTACTGCAGACCCGGCGGTACCCTGGGGGTACACGGGCGGAACCCATCTGAAGGTTCCGCCTGATCCGCCAAGCATGCAGAATGTTGTGCTATAAATACCAAGCCATAACTTGATTTTTGGCTAACCTCTTGAGATCATATTTTACACACACACTCATCTTTTCTTCTAACCTCTTAACATTGTTAATGTGAAGTTTCTCTTTGTAGCAAAGAAGCTCACAAGGTCATCAAAAGTTACAAGTTTCCAACACAACGTTGCAAGACTTGTTAGCTTAGTATTGTGTAAACTCTTATTGTTTACACGTCTTTTGTTTGTGTATATTCTGAAGTGAGTGGTTAGTATTTTAGTCCTCAAAATACAAAGAGTGTTGGGAGTTGTTGTACCCTAGTAAAAGAACTAACGGGAGTGGTTGTGCCCTTGTAAAAGAACTCGACATTTAGCTTTGTGTCGGTAAAAGTATAAGCGACGTGTAAGGTTTTCTCCGCCGGTGAAAGGAGCTTGTTGACTAGTGAAAGAAACTCTCGAGTTGGATACTCGGGGCGTGGACGTAGGGCAAGGAAAAAGAGTCCTTGTAGCCGAACCACGATAAATACTCGTGTTGTGGTTTGATCGTTTCTTTCATTTACTTACTTGTTATATATTGTGTTTGTGCATATATCTTTGATCAAACGGAAATTTTCAAAGCTAACTTAACAAGTTAAAAAGATTTTAAACGGTAAACTATTCAACCCCCCTTCTAGTTTTCCACAGAGTCATAAGGAAGTTTTGCAGGATTTTCCAGGAAGTAGGACCAAGTTTTTCCAGAAATTTTCTGGAAACTTAACATAAGAATTTCTGCAAGTCACTTCTGACGGCGTCAAGTGTAAAAATCTGGAAATTTTACCAGTTTTGTTTTTCTAACGGAGTTTTATGGTTTTTGTGAATTATTAAGTTTTATAATCTCCAGGAGATCTGCAAACTTGATTCCACAAGCATTATATCTTATCTTGTTTTCTAGGATTTAGTAACTTATATAGGATGCCGCCGATTTTACGCGAGGTTGTCTTGTCTATTTTATCAGGTTTTACAGGTTATGTATGACAAGAAGATGATTTATATTCTGGAAGGGAAGCTTTGATTGTTCATTTTCTTGGAGGAAGATTTAACTTGGCCACCTCATTATCCATACCGAGCGAATCAGGGGAGTATTTGATTTCATTCTCTTTACTTTTTCACTTTTACATTCTTTACTTGAACATTGGGGACAATGTTCATCTTAAGTGTAAGGGGAGGGTAAAAAGATGATACCTTACATATGCACTTTCGCTTGAGTTTGTTTTGTTTAATAGTAGATGTGTAATAAAACTATGAGAAATACTTGTTAGTGCAATTTTAGCGCCAAATTTAAATTTTTTTACAACATTTAGGAGTGAAACTTTAGCCATAGCAAGCGTCTCATGGATAGGAGATTGTATGACTAGCACATAACCGTATATTCAGAAAAATTTTCCACCCAAATATGTGAGGTTCGCCTTTAGATTTGATAGGAAAAGCATTTACTATTAGTGCTTATGAGTGTACCGGTAGCATTTAGATTCTAGAACTTGCGTTAGTGATGCATCCCGAGACCGCTAGTGAGACTACATTCGTGTAGTAGGATTTACTACATGATAAGAGGCATTAGGATCACCCTTGTGTTAAACCCGTATCATAATTACTTGACCATTTAAGTCATATTACTTGGCTAGTTAAGTCAACTAATTTTTCCCACACCCTTAGTGTTGTACTCATTTTTAGTACACGAAACCCCTAGTACACCCCTCCGAGCCTATCTTTCCGTTTCTAACTTTAAGCATTTTACTTAAAGGAAGAATTTGTTACACCCCACTTAAATGTACAACCAAATCGCCTTAGCCTTCCATGTATGCGCTCATTTTTAGTGCATTATTGTTATTTGTTAAACCCTAAGTTAACTATCTAATTGATTACATAGTTGCTAAGTCGAGTCATATCCTTATACACATTGTTTTGGGACGATTGGGACTCATGGGTAAAAGTACTTGTTTTATGGAGTAATGGGGAAGAACATTATTTATTACCCCCATATGTACGTTAATCTTAAAAGTACTCCAAGTGTTTTGATTTTCTTAATTCGAGTCAATAGATTAGTTTATTGTAAAGTATGTAAAGATTCAAGTGTAAGGGGAATGTTCATTCCCTATGATGTATTATTTTGGATGGTAGGGTAAGAGTGTATGCAAAAAAAAAAAAAAAAAAAAAAAAAAAAATAGAAAAAGAGAAAAAACATACGGACTACCATCCCTTTTTATTCTATGTTTATTTTATGTTTTTGTTATTTTTCATTTATTAGCTTAAGTCGAGTCTAGTCTTGGCTTAGCAACGCCATATTTTACATGTAATTAACTAAGATTGTTAACTCGCCACCAGTAAAACTTCCTTTATCCAACAAAACCGTGTATTTCATATCCCTACACCTAACGTTACAACCCTTTAAAAGACCTCTTTGATAGTTTATCCTAGGTGCTTACGCCATGTGGTGGAGGTTTGATCCTTTCCCAAGCCTATGGTAATCTATTTTGCTATGACAGGTAGTGAGAGATATCTTCCGTTTCCATATTGTAATTTATACTTTATTACACCCGAGAGATGTGAGTATCTAAACACTATTTGTGAGGTGCTAGTGTATGACCTCCGTGCTTGTCTATTGGTCTTTAGTGGAACGATTATTTGTTGTAATTACTTTTATATTAGTGTTAAATGACCCCTAACTTGTATTTTGATTAGAATAAAAGCGCATTTGCTTGAGGACAAGCAAATCTCAAGTGTAAGGGTATATGATGAGGCGAAAAATGATCCGTTTTTAGGGGGTCATTTAAGCCCGGAATTGAATTTATTTGATCAAATATTGCCCTAAATCGTTCCTTTTGTGATTTTAGGTACTTTGGGAGTGAAATCTGGAAAAGGAAGCAATTCGGACGTTTTTGGAGCATAAAAGTGAAGAAAACGCCAAAGTCTTAATTTTCCATGCTGGGAACAGTAGGTGACGGCGTCAAGAGTAACTTCCTGACGGCGTCAAGAGCAAAATTCCATGACGATCCAGTACAGATTTGACGGCGTCACGAAGTAGGGCGTCAAGAGTAAAAGTCATGACGGCCTGGAAATGATTATCACATGACGGCGTCAAATGTAGATCAAGGCAGTCCGAGAAGAGTTTTGGCGGCGAGGTGACGGCGTCACAAGTTTAGTCTTGACGCTGTCAGACCCCTTTTCCTATATATAGTTTTCTAATTTTCACATTAAAAGGAGGGAAGTTTTGGAGAAACCCTAAGTACGAACTTGGTGCGAATTTTACAGGTTTTTCAAGGGTTCCAAGCCCTTGATACCTTTCATGTGTAATTGAGATAAGTGTTCTTTTAATTCAATCAATATGTCTATGTGTTGGTTGTCTATATCTTGTTCTTGTCTTAATTCCATCATGCTAGGCTAGATCTATCTTGTGTTTGCTTGGATCTAATGAAACCTAGATGTTAATTATGTGTTGATTACTTGTTTATACTTGTCTTGGATGAATGATTTATATGTTAGGCTTAAGAAAACTGGCAGATCTCCAATTGGTAACATGCTTGAACGTCTTAAGAAACATGAACCGACGCGCACTAGGTCTTTATTGGTTGTATTTAATGCATGAGCCACTGTTTATAATCCCTATGGTTGTGTTGGGCATGGTATAGGAGGAGATAAGAGCTCATAGAATTGGGGAGTTAAATGTGCCACCCCATGAATGGTATTAAGGAATACGATCCGTCATCCATGCAATTATAACAAGTAATTAACGTGTAAAAGATGTCTAGGGAGTAGTAAAATCTAAGTAAACACACTTTCTCCACTTATTGCTCACAACTTTAGTATAATTTTTTTTTTATTTTCATTTCTAATATTTTATTTTGATTGCATCTTTAGTATTGGGTTAGTTGATTAGCAACTAATTCCGCCCAAATCCTTCAAACCCGAGATTTTTACTTGCTTTCTAAAAAATATAAAATACAAAAATAATCATCCCTCGCCTTTAGAACTAGTATTTAGGTTTTCTAATCCTAGCGACACTATTCCTAAGCTGAACGATCAATCCCCCGGTACTTGTCACTATACTATACTACAACGATCAGGTACACTGCCTGGTGGGGGTTGTAAGCTTCTCAAGATCCCTTGAGAGGTAAAGCCTGGTGCGATTCCCACGCATCACTAGACCTGATATTACTTATGCTGTGCAGCAGGTTTGCCTATATATGCATGATCCTCATGAGCCTCATTTCTCTGCTCTTAAGCGGATTTCACGCTATGTTCAGGGGACTCTAGCATATGGTTTACAGTTATTTTCTTCTACTACTGACTCTTTGGTTGCTTATTCGGATGTTGATTGGGCTGGTTGTCCCACTACTCGCTGGTCTACATCAGGTTATTGTGTTTTTCTTGGCAACAACTTACTATCCTGGTCCTCTAAGCGTCAACCAACGCTTTCTTGTTCCAGTGCTGAAGCTAAGTATCGTGGTGTTGCCAATGCTATTGCTGAGACATGTTGGCTTCGAAATCTACTTCGTAAGCTTCATACACCTTTGTCCTCTGCCACTATTGTTTACTGTGATAATGTGAGTGCCATGTACTTGTCATCTATTCCTGTTCAGCATCAACGGACAAAGCACATAGAGATTGATATTCATTTTGTTCGTGATTTGGTTGCTACTGGTCAAGTTCAAGTTTTACATGTTCCTTCTCGGTTTCAGTATGCTGATATTTTTACCAAGGGGTTACCATCCGCCTTGTTTGCTGAGTTTCATGACAGCTTGAGTGTTCGGTCTCCTCCCACTCAAACTGCGGGGGAGTGTTAGACAGTTAGTATTAGACTTGTAATAGGATATTAGGCCCGTGTATATTAGCCCAGATCATGTCTTATATAATGTGATGTAACCGAACATTAGAGATTCATTCAATGCATACGGTTTACACAAACACACACTGACACCCCCTAGTAGTAACAGTTACAATCTTGGTTTTGCCATTTTTGGTTATACGCCTTCTTTTAATTTCTACTTTTTTTGAATGTTTAGTTACTCAATTATCGAGATCTATATCTTCATTGGTTTGCAAGTGAAAATTACTTCTTAGCATACGTTTGAGAGGCTTTCACATCAAGTATAATTACTAATTAATGTACAAGACCATTTTTGTTTACTTAATTACTGTTGCTTTGTTCTAGTTTAATGTAATATTTGTAGCCCTTATACTTGGGCAGATTCTTTGGCGTTCAGGGCCATTTGTGATGCGGTTTATGTTTCTTATGTTGTATTTTTTGTTTTCTTTCATCTTATAGTTTGACAAAGTGATTACTATTTTGTGATGCAGTTTGACGCGTTACTCATGGTGCATGTATGAGATCCTACTCACCTTTTTGAGTACTACCATCCTATATGGGAAACATCCACCCGTTGTAATTGATTTTCTTGTGTTATTTGTTTCCATTTTTTATATATGTTATTGATCCGTATGCATTTTTTTCACTGTACATGATTTGTGCGTCACACTGTCATAGGGATTCCTTGTATTGGATTGGAGTTATACACTTTTCTTGCCTTTTTATAAGTTAAAAAGAGTGTATACCTCCAATAAGTTAAACAGCTTCTCAGTTTAAAATTACAATAAAAAAGCAAGAAGAGTGTATACCTCCAATCACAAACACGGAATCCATATGACAGTGTAACGCACAAATCGTGTATAGTGAAATAAACGTATACGGATCAATAAAAATAATGAAAACAAATAACACAAAAAAAATACTCAATTACCATGAGTGGATGTTTCCTATGTCGGTTGGTAGTACTAAAAAAGGTGAGTAGGATCTGATACAAGCACCATGAGTGACGCATCAAACTGCATCACAAAATAGTAATCACTTTGTCAAACTATAAGATGAAATAAAACAAAAAAATCCAGAGCACAAGAAACATAAACTGTGTTACAAATGGCCTTGAGTGCCAAAGAATCCACCCAAGTACGAGGGTAACAAATATGACATTAAATTAGAACAAAGCAACACTAATTAAGCAAACAAAAATGGTCTTGTACAGTAATTAGTAATTATACTTGTTGTAAAAGCTCTCAACATATGCTAAGAAGTCATCTTCACTTGCAAACGAATGAAGATACAGATCTCGATAATTGAGTAAATAAACATTCGAAAAAAGTAGAAATTAAAAGAAAGCGTATAACCAAAAACGGAAAAATTAAGATTGTAACTGTTACTACTAGGGTTGTCAGTAGATTCGGGTTAACCCGACCCAAACCCCGATAAAAAATCCATCCAAAGAATAGAAGATAGAATAGGTAAAAAAGTAGATCTAGTTTGAAAGAAGAAAGTAAGTATAGATAGAGAGAGAAATAAAAGGGAGGTGGATGTTTGTATGATAAGCTGATAACCCTAGACGTATTGCTTTATATTTAGAGGAAATTTCTTAAATGGACCATTTAAAATACCAATTTACGAAAAAGGACGTCGAATTTTTTTTACCAAAATGAATTTTTCAATTTCATCCGTTAGATTCATGTGATGAAAAAATTTCCACCCTACACATGTATCTTTCGCGACAGAATTTTAAAAAACGCTACTTTAAAAGTTAAAAACGTGAACAATTTATCAAAATAAACACGACTTACACACTAAAACGGAACCAAGAGTTTGTTTAACAAATTATTTGCGACCTAAAACTACAAATCGTGACCCACAAATTCTTTCTTATTTGTTTACACAAATCACGACCCAAAATACACCTAAATCGCGACCCAAAGACTACAATTCACGACCTATTTTTGTTTACACAAAAATTGACACGTATGTTGGGATGTATTTTTGAAAATTTTAGATGTGGTTTTTGAAGGATAAATATGAAAAGGAATTTGATTAATAGACCTAATACATAGGCCTAATCATGGACCTAATGCTTAAAATACTTGTACAGTGATTGTACAGTGATGCACTGTACAAGTATTTTAAGCATTAGGTCCATGATTAGACCCATGTATTAGGTCCCCCTATCAAGGTTCATATGAAAATTTGATGTTATGGAAGAAGATGGAGAATTAGTGAGTGAAGAAGATTTGTTTTGAACAAAGGTGAAGAAGATTGAATGAGGGTTTTAATGTGAGTAGAAGTGGTGGGTGAAGAAGATTGAATGAAGGTTTTAATGTGAGTAGAAATAGGTGGGTGAAGAAGATTGAATGAGGGTTTTAATAGGGGTAGAAGTGGATGGGTATAGAATATTGAATGTGGGTAGAAGTGGGTGTGTGAAGAAGATAGAAAATTAATGAGCGTTAATGGAGTTTTACTTTTATTGTATACCGAAAAGAATTCAAAAATTAACGAGTGTTAAATGTGGGTGGAGTTTTCTTTATTTTTATTTTTTATTTTTTCCTGGTATACAATAGAAAAGTAACCGTGGTGACATATTTTGGAATTTGCGACTGACATATTTTGGTATGAGTTGAGATCCATGAAAAACCCATACATGCCATAGAACCTATCAACCAATCATAGATATCCATTTATATTTTTCACATTTTTTTTAAAACAACATATCTTGCAAACGGTAAATCTTCAAGCTACAAAAAAAATACCATCACGACGAGAATTAAATCATCTTTCTATAGATATGCATTGTTATATACTTTCGACGAATTTTTTTTTCGACGAACATATTTTTTTAAATTTCCATCCAGAAAAATCATATATGATTCGTACATTTTGTCTTTTGTAAAACTTGGTTCTACACGGATCTTTTGGCATTTTGGTATTTTGTAAAACTTGAAAAAAAAAAAAAAAAAAAAAAAAAAAAAAAAAAAAAACTTGGTAAAAGTAGTATCTATATATAGACTATTCAGGTAATCTGTTACAACTTTCTTTTAATTAAACTCCTAACCCCTCATATTGTCTTTTTATTTGCACACAAGTTTTAGTCCTCTTCTATTTTGTTCTTCCGATTTTTTATTTTCAATTTGTGTTGGGTGTATTTTTAGATTGTAGAACATAAATTGAATCAATTGATGGTGGATTTTTTATCTACGTTGTATTCATGCTGAATTTCACTAGTAATTCATTGAAAAAGAAGCTACTAATCTTTGCTTCTTCAAAAAGCCAAAAATTAAGCACTCTTGTCCCAACCCATGACCAAATTTCCCGCCTTATTTTAGACCAAAAAACACCACAAGAAGCACTCAACACTTTCAAATGGGCATCCAAACAACCCCATTTCACCCACTCCCAATCCACCTACAAAGCTCTCATCCATAAGCTCTGCGTTTTTCGTCGTTTCGACATCGCCCACCAGATGCTCGACCAAATGCCAACCCCACCAGATGAAGATATCTTTATCGTCATTGTCCGCGGGTTAGGACGTGCTCGAATGGTCCGACAAGTTGTTAAAGTTCTAGACTTAATGGTGTCTAGTTTTAATGTTTCGCCTACGTTGAAAATATATAACGCCATACTTGATGTTCTTGTTAAGGAAGATATTGATATTGCGAGGGCGTTTTATAGAAGGAGAATGATGGAATGTGGTGTCGAAGGGGATATGTATACTTATGGGATATTGATGAAGGGACTTTGCTTGACGAATCGTGTATCAGACGGTTTTAAGCTTTTGCAAGTAATGAAGAATAAGGGTGTGACCCCGAACGTTGTTGTATGTAATACGTTGGTTCATGCGCTTTGTAAAAATGGGAAACTTGGTATAGGGAGAGCTAGGAGTTTGATAAGTGAGATGGTTGTTCCCAACGATGTTACGTTTAATATTTTGATAACTGCGTATTGTAAACAAGAGAATATAGTGCAAGCGTTAGTGATGTTAGAAAAATGTTTTCATCTTGGCTTTGTTCCTGATGTTATTACAATTACCAAGGTATTGGAAATTCTATGTAGGAATGATCGCGCTGCTGAAGCAGTGGAGGTTTTAGAACGGGTCGAGATGAAAGGCGGTAAGATTGATGTCGTGGCTTATAACACTTTAGTAAAGGGTTTTTGTAACTTGAGGAAACCAAAGGCTGCACGCCGATTTTTGAAAGAAATGGAATTGAAGGGATGCCTTCCAAATGTGGACACTTATAATGCATTAATATTCGGCTTCTGTGAGTCCGGTTTGTTAGATTCGGCTCTTGATATGTTCTACGAGATGAAAACAGTTGGGATCACTTGGAATTTCAATACGTATGATACATTAATCCGTGGGTTGTGTTCAGGAGGAAGGGTAGAAGACGCACATAAGATCTTGGAACTAATGGAAGAGAGTAGGAGTAGTTCATTTGGTCATATAAGTCCTTATAACAGCATCATATATGGTTTGTATAAAGCAAACCGAATTGATGAGGCTCTTCAATTTTTAACCAAGATGGGAACACAATTTCCCAGAGCCGTTGATAGAAGCACATCTATATTGGCCTTTTGTGAGCAGGGTAAAACGGAAAATGCAAAGAAGATATATGATCAGATGATTCAAGAAGGCAGCATCCCAAGCATTCTTGTCATTGTAACTTTGATTAGAGGGCTTTGTGAAGAAACAATGGTAAGAGAAGCGTTTGAGATTATGGACCAGATGCTATCAATTGGTTATGTTCCAGATGCATCGACACTTAATCCATTGGTTAACACACTCTGTGAAGAAGGCAAAGCTGGAAGCGCGTTGAAGTTTCTCGAGGATATGACTGGAAGAGGTTGCTTGACTGATTCAGGAAGTTACAGTCCTTTGATATGTGAATTTTGCAAGAGAGGTGATTTCCACAAGGGCTTGATGCTTCTTGTGGAGATGGTGGAGAAAGGTAACATTCCTAACCATGCTTTATGGAATTCCTTAGTTCAGTCTTTGGCTAAAGAATCGACATGGTTAGAGGAACAAACCATTTGTTTCGTGAATGATTTGTTAGAATGGATACTTGAAACCTAATTAAATTGGTGTTTACATGCGGATATTGAAGGATTTGTGTGCATGTGACAACACATAACTACAACTGTTAGTCGTATCGTTAGGTGACCAGGTCACACGCCAACACGATGAAGCCCTTATTGACTTGGATTTTTGATGATATATACATACCAAAGTTGCTAATGCCTGAACCTTCCCATTGCAAGCCTGACGCGGACCAGAAGTAAGTTCTTACCAATTTCCGTAAGTAGTTTGCAAGACACTACGGAATTTTTGTTTTCCAATATGTGAACCAAGTGTGTGTTTGTAATTAAATAAACTAGGAACCAAGTCATATGGACATGGTTTTTCAATGACAAGGACTACTTTATAGACGGACAAGACAAGGATTATTTAGTTGATATTATTTTGTCTAGATCTGTATTTGGTCTTGCGACATAAGTGGTACCGAGATGTTTTTATTGGAAGTTAAAGTATATGCTAATGTTCCAATATCTGATTGCAGATTAGGTCCCAAGTTCAAAATGTAAAGTTCCCTTCCAAATGAGCAAATAGGCATGAAGCCATTTGCTCCTATGGAGATCACTGTAAGCTGCTAAATTCTCTAAACTAAAAAATCATGGTATAAAAGAAATTACATCCTCGAAGTGATATAATATTCGGACTCATATTTGACACATTAGTTATTCTTGAATTTTTACAAAAACGTGTTCCGGGTCTACCTAATCTGACCCATTACAAAAAACGTATTTCTAGAACTCCCATGGAACCAATACAATCTGATTGCATATTTTGAAGCAAAAAAAAAAAAAAAAAAAAAAAACTAAATTCTGTGGATAAATTTGACTTTTGCGTGGATCACTTGTGTCGGATGGGGGTTTGGGCCTGGTTTCGTGGTGGGTATAGTCAACGAAGTTTCCTCGCACCTGTGAAAGTAAAGCATATCCTGATGCTGATGTGGAGTTCGGTGGCACACATTCTTAGGGAAAAAAAGGTTAAAATTATGTAGTCTTTCTGCAATTCGTAGTTATACCAGCTTCTTCTGTACGTCTTGTGATTTCCCTCACAGGCTAACCCATGTTGATCATCACAAACGGTTTAGTTCTGGTTCGGTTTTTTTGTTTTGTAAGAACATCCCTAGTAAGCAGTTATTGTACAAACTACTAGCTACCAAATTCCAAAATATATTGATTATTTAGTGGTTCAAGCAACTCAATTCATCTTTTTGTGTGAAGAACATGATGGATTACCAACTGACGGAAATGAGACACTTCTATATACTGAAAAATATGAGACTCGTTTATTACTAGTTTATTGCTTTTATAAAAACATGCTTCCTATCTAAAGTTTTAAAGTGAACAATCCTCAAAACTCTTGTAGTTTGATTTGTCGAGTGTAGCGCGAACCTTGTGACAAAAACTTGAAACATTATTGAACAAGCACCAGCACCACAATGGCACAATGCTCAATACTAAGCTACGAACTATAAATGTCATCGTTTATGCAAAACCTTTTCCAAAGTTTCAGTTCAATTCACCGTACATATGCTTTACTGAACTGAAATAATGAGAAGTTGAGCTTACAACATATATGAACTACTAGTTACAAGCTTCGTTTTGACACGAGAAGCTTATTAAAACTAAATTTATATACTCAACCTCTTATGAACCGCTCAGAGTAGAAGCTCTTTTGCAGTAGGTTGCCAAAGCAACTTGAGCTTTTGAAAATTTTAATTACATAGTTACCCTTGTAAATTTGTCATTCTTTCTATCATTTTACAATTATAAACTTTACTCATTGTCAAACATATCCGAAAGTAAATTCATAAGCTTCATCTACAATTCTCATGACCTGCAACTTCATACAGTTAGAGCACCAGGTATACTAGCTTTTCTTAGAGCACAAGGTGCCGTGTGACATGGCTTGAGCCATCCCCGAAAACGCAACTCGATGGCACCAGGAGCACACCAAAAGTGGTGTTTTCGAGTGCTGAGCCGTCACCACCAGCCGAGATGGTCCCGGAAAACGCCACTTGATGGCGCCAAGACCACACCACAGCTTGAGTTTTCGAGGGTTTTTTTTTTTTTTTTTTTTTTTTTTTTTTTTTAAACTGTAAGAAGAAGGAGGTTTGTAAGTTATGAAGATCATCAATTGAATGTAGTAAAAGGAAGAAGGTAGCTTTGTAAGTTAATGAACATCACCTAACATCTATGCCAAAATGAACTTTCAATTAAATACCTAGCAACTCTTTTGTACTTGTTGCCATAAATTCTATACCGTTTATTTGTGGTCCGTTGTTTTAATATAAATGTTGGAATTGATTGTTAAACATCCACAACAGAGTTACCACACTGATCCCAACGTTGTGAACTTAAGCTACCCTCAACCCTCACACCACTTCACATGTCACATAAGCACAACATTAGTTTTTTTCTCTCATTCACCACCATCTCACTTTTCTACCCCAACAATCTCATACCACTTCACCCTTCAAATACATTTTATTTATTTATTTAAAAATAAAACTTTTATTTATTATAGTCGTAAAAACAATACATAAATTAAAAACGTAAAAAGTACGGAATTAAACACGTAAACTAAAAATATCATAAATATTACGGAATTAAAAATACAATACGGTAATGGGTTTCGTGTAGTCAATTCATGCATATGCATAAGGTGGTTGAATAGCGTCAATGCCATTTAATATGATCATAAATTCACAAACATCTTTTAGATAGCAGTTACTTCAATTGCCTTTATACTTGGTCAGATTCTCTAATTTTCTTGTTTATTAAAAAAGAAAAATGCTAAATACACTTTAAAAAGGTTTCAAATAATCTTTTATACAAAGCCAAAACAAAAATAAAAAAATAAAATAAAATAAAATAAAATGGGAAACGGTAACATGCTAACGTGGTCCCACATACGCACACTCCGGAAAAGGTGAAGGATTCACCTTGCTTGCTCCATCTTTGCTCCTAGCCAATCCTTCAAGACCAACCCCCAACCATTCGCACACCATGAACATGCTTGCCAATCCTTCACTTTCACCCCGTTGGGGTAACCTTATGGAGGCGTTATAGCCTGAAGTTGCAGTGAAAATACTATAAAACAAATGTTTGTATGCAAGGACGGACCTTTGTGGAGGAAAGGGAGGGTCCCGACCCCTCAAAGTCAAGGGTTGTTACTACAACACAACTAAAAGTCTAAGGGTATTTTGTGAAGTTTTCATTACCAACACATAAAAGAAATAAAGGAACCAAAACATAAGTTGCATTTTCAGTGCTTTTGTGATTATTTTTTCTTTTGTTTCGCAAGTTAACTCTTTATTTTATTTTTTTCACATATAAAAATTTATGCGTTCAAGATTCCTCGCACTTGTGAAAGTAAAACATTTCCTGATGCTGATGGGAGTTCGGTGGCGCACATTCTTAAGGAAAAAAGGTTAAAATCATGTAGTCTTTCTTCAATTCGTAGTTCTAGTTAAACATTATATAAGATACCAGCTTCTTCCGTTATACAAAATGACTGAAATGAGACACTTTTATATACTCATAAGTCATAACATGTATTATAGCATGCCAAATGAGACACGTTTCTTATAAGTTTATTGCGTTTATAAATACATGTTTCATTTGTGAAGATTTACCAACTAGAATTATTGATGGTTCGGTTTGAAATTTGCCGAAAGTAATGATCACAGCTGAATCACTGGATGAAGGAATGAAGTTTCTTATTAGTTCCCGTATCACAACCTAAGAAACCTATAGAAAGTTTAGGCAAACAATCCTAAACACTTACACTTTTGTAGTTTGATTTGTTGACTGTTGAGTACCGCGAAACTTGTTACAAGAACTGTAATATCCTGTGAAAAACTCTAATTATTAACAACCACTAATCATGTAGTAATTAAGTATTACTATTCACATATCCATTTTTAGACAAAATTTTAAACTTTTGTTCACACTATGCAACATTACACTATTATATGTTATATGATTCACATTAGTTAAGAAACGAGCTCACACGCAAAACACAAAACCCTGGATAACACACAATACAAACTATAGATCATTTTGATCACTTAAGTAACTCAGTACACTCACAAGTACTCTGTGGAACCCACATTCACTCAGTGGGCCTCACAACACTAATATATATATATATATATATATATATATATATATATATATATATATATATATATATATATATATATATATATATATATATATATATATATATATATATACTAGACGAGTACCCGTGCATAGCAACGAGATTTTATAGCGACAGATAGTTTATTGATAAAAAAAGTTTATAGGTTATAAACGAAAAATAATAAAAGTTTGAATATTTAGGAATTTAACATAATGTTTTGAAACCCGGTTCGACCCGGGTGGTTCAACCGGTTGAACCGTTCCTGTCGAAAAATGGGTCGATTTAAACTGGGTCAACTTGCTAGGTTGGGTCGAAAATGGGTCAAATTAAACCGGAACAACCCGCCGTGTTTGAAGCGTCCCGGGTCAACCCGGTTTGTATTAAATGCATTTCAATATTTCCTTATATGCATTTTTCAACATTTCACATTTTAGTTTCTTGACTTTTTTCTTTCACCTTTACCCATTTTTCCTTATATATATATATATATATATATATATATATATATATATATATATATATATATATATATATATATATATATATATATATTATAATATACACTATGGGACCCACAATACTCACAGTGGACCCCACATGACTAAAATAAGCTAAACAACACTCATTGAGCCTATATTATACTCCGTAATATACACTATGGGACCCACTTTAGAACACAAGTATTTCACATTGCATGCTTTTATTTAACACTATTGCATAAGACACTCTATTGCCTCTTTATTATAAAAGCCCCTTATATCATGAACCTTAGTCACTTCTAAGTGTAAGTGAACGCGAATACTGTGAGTAGATCTATTTGGTTTGACAACCCATTTGTGCTAGTCCGAGAGATTTCCATTGTGTTAGTCGGATAGATAGCCAGGTGCACTTTATTTGAGAATACTAGGATATATGGCAATAATCCTACCCCAAGGGCCCCAATAATATATTCATGTCATTTTATGATGCTACACGTTAAAGTTGAGTTCATGAGACTTATGGCAATATGCATACTAAATTCTCACACAACACACTCACTTATTGATTTATTTTAGAAATACTTACATTGTGTTCAAATGATTTAACAACCCAAACACTATAGATTCACTCAACAATTTTGTTGACCTTTTAGCATGTTTATCTCAGGTAATTGAAGCTAGCTTTGGGGCAATGGAATGAGCATAAGACCTATGGTCTGTGGTGTAATAAATTGAAACAGTCATTTTGCAAACACTTAAAGTGTTGTAATAAACTATGAAACCTCTATGCATTTTAAATTCAATAATATGAATTTCAAAACGTCTCTTTTGAGTCGTTTTCTATAATTATGACTGTGATCCTCAACGTAACACCCAATTAAGTCTTTTGCTGTTGAAATCAAATTTTAGAGGTGTTACAAAAACCTACAACATCATTGAACAAGCAGCAATACCACAATGGCACAATGCGTGGTACCAAACAACCGATTATATTGCAAATCTGTTTTAAATGACATTGTTTATGCAAAACCTTTTTCAAAGTTCCAGTTTAGCTCACCGTACATAAACTTTACTGAACTTAAATAATGTGGTGCCATTTTAGCATTTCAAACAAACAACTCCAACCAAACTAGCAATTGGACACGCCTTGGTCAAATTTTTTCACTATCGACCGGTTTCATATTGTTACAAATTCAAAAAATGCTATATTTAGCATGTATCTTATTGAAGCTTATCAAAAGTTGATCTTACAATGTATTTAAACTACTACCAGCTACAAGCTTTGTTTTGATGAGGAGCTTATTAGAACTCTATTAACTTAACCTCTTATAAACTGATAAACAAGCTCTTTTGCTATAGGTTTGTGAAATCAACTTGACCTTTTGAAATGTTAGTCACATAACTACCCTTGCGGGTTTTTATTCTAAATTAATCTGTTTGCTACTAGTATTATTTATAGTTTTACAATCACAAGCTTCTATTAACTTGCGAAACATATCTGAAAGTTAACTCATAAACTTCATCTAAAATTCTCATTAGCTCTAGCTCAATGTTAATTGGAGTTAACACTGGTTCTAACGAATGCCTTGTAGGTTGAAGCTGTGGTCACAATAATGTGAGACAAATGTTTCTATTTCAGTTTTAGTAGTTCTCGGTTTTTAGCGTTACCATTAAGAATAGAAAAGTTTATGTGACATACGATTTTTGGTAACTTGCACCAATCTTCTTTATAAAAAGTCTTAAAGTGCTTGGTACCCCGCACCATAGGGCTCGTTATACACCTATAATGCACGCTATGGGTGTTTCACGTTTTTCTTTCTTTCGAATGTAACCGATGGGGAGCCTATAGCTCTAGTTATATTTTAAAAAGATGTTTTCTTATTTTATGTTGTAAGAATGTTGTGTGACGTGAATGGAGCTTTAAATGATATCTTAACAATATTTAACGAAAAAGTGTTACTAAAGGAATGATGTAAAGAAAATAAAGTGAAACAAAAAATGTTAGTATCCTCAAGTATCATTTAAAAATAAAAAGAAAAGAAAAATAACTTAAAAGAATGGTGATTTGGTTGATTTTGAAATAAAATGTTTGCTCTCAAAATTGAGAATGTTCACTTTCTATTTCTTTACTTTATTACTCAAAAAACTTAAAAGTCACTAATGTGTTACGCCTAAAATACCTTTTTAATGTTAATGGTTTTAAATTTCAAACTTTTCTTTAATATTTTACAAAAAATAGTTGACTTATGTTTAATACTCGTATAAAGTTGTCATATATTGCTTGACTTATGTTGGTGAAATTATACTAGATTAAAAAAGAGTCGTTTTCATTTTTAATTTCACTAAATACTTATATAATATATTTTAATATAAGTGCAAATTCTTCAAATTCTCAGTCGCCCAATGTGTTCACCTTTTCGAAACCAAAAAATCATTGACTTCCCAACTATTCTTCTCAACTATACTTGAGTCGCCCATATAAAATGTTGACAAGTGTCTCATTCTTGTACTTTGGACGACTTTTTGTGTAAAAGGTGCGTAAGGTATTTTTTTTCAATATCTTTTTTGGGCGACTGACGGCCTGTACTTTGGACGACTTTTGTATAGTTGAGAAGTATATATATTTTTTCAGTTATACTACACTACCCGCCACCACTATCCCCGCCACCACAACCACACGCCACCACAACCACTGCCCATCCCCACCGCCACCACCAACAAGGGGATGGTGGTGGCGGGTGGCGAACGTGGCTGGGACATTTGAAAAAACGACTGTTTTGGGAAGTCATGTTTTTTTTAAGAAAAGATAAACACATTGAACGAGTGAAATATTTGAAAATTTTGCTCTTTTAATAATTTATTTAATTTAATTGAAAGAACATTTATTTACATGATTTTTTTTAACGGTGAGTTAGTAAAATAATAAGTTAGTTATTCGATTCTACAATACTTACCCAGAATATAGTCCCTGCCAACCTCGAATAATAATTATTGATTCAATATCACAGTATATACCCAGAAAGTAGTCTCTGCCAGCCTCGAATCAACGCATCTATTGGCAGAACCCCACAGATTCTACCTTTAAGAAGAGACTCCTCTCGCATGCGGTAACAACCTCCTCTAAGGTCTAATTGAGATGTCTAATGGATACCTCGCAATATCCATCCATTTCGTCACAAACCGATTAACCAATAAATTAATGGAAAATGATTTGTGATTGGTGCTAAACCGTCAGATATTATTGACCAAGGTCAATAAATCAAAGACAGCCCAGTTCCAATTCTCCGTGGATAGTTAGTGTTTCCCCGGGTCGTTATGTCCCGACGAGGTGTGGATGGTATAAAAACGGGTTTGTGATCGGGTGAATTTGAATGGGAAGTAACCAGATAAAGATTTGGATTTGTTTACACTACTGGAATGATTAGGAATAACCGTATTAACAATCACGGGAAACAAAAATGTATGAACGCAAACCAAATTAAAATCAGACACGATTGCGTGTTGAGAAAAAGGCGAGTTTTAAGGAAAATAAACTACAGGGGGTGAAAATAAAACTTTTACAAACTTGAAATTAAAAGAAAATGAAATTAAAAAAAAGAAAATTATTTTTTTGATTATTTTATTATTTATTATTAATTAAAAACTAATTTAAACTATTTAATTACTTATTATTAATATTTAACTTATATTAAATATAATATAATATTAAATAAAAACTAAGAAAATGAAAATTAATTTTTAAAACTTCTAAAATAATTTAAAAATTATATAAAAACTTAAAAATATGTCTTTTTGTCTTTTTGTGATTTTCTATTTAATGAAATACTAATTATATTAATTAAACTATTTAAACTAATTTAAATTAATAATAATACTTAAGTAACTTAGATAATTATGAAATTTTTTATAAAACTAATTAACCATCACAGGAATCCTAAAAAATTATAAAAAGTTTCTAAAAATTATTTTTAAACTATTTTACTAATTATTATATTAAATATTAATTAATAACTAATTAAATTATAAAAACTAAAAGATGAACAGTTAAAATTATATAAAAATTCCTAAAATTATTTTATAACATTTAAAAGCTAGGAAAAATATAAAAACTAAGTATGCTATTTAATACTTAATTATTACTAAATCTAATATTAAATCTAATTGATACTAAATGACAAAATTAAAATTTAGAAAAATTACTGAAAGTACTTTAATATAAAAGGAAATTAAGAAAAATATAAAAATGCCAAGTACTTAATAAAAATCTAAAAAGGAAAATTAAAAATTTAAATTACATTAAATAGAAACTATCACTTGAAATTAAATTGGTTTTTCTGGATTTTTCTTTAAAAACAAACAACTTTTGTAAAACAACTTTTTTATAACTTAAAAATAAGCCAAATGCAAGCTATAAGCTTGGACAGTTGACTTATGTTGACCAAAGCAAGGAATGAGCTGAAATTAGGTCTAATGGGGTCCACAGTGAAACTTTTGGATGTAAACAAGTTATTTGGACAGTAATAAGCTATGAACATGCAAAGTGGTCCACAGAATAAGCTGTTAGATCAAAATAAGCACTTGGGTTGGTGTAATCTGAGACAGTTTATGGGACAAGGTTTGGGACTGTCTAGGGGGCCACAAGGTTGATTGGGGGCACAAGCTTGGGTGCAATGGAAATCCAACCAGCTTGGGAGTTCAAAGAACCAAGAGTGAAGCAGTGGGGCCCACTGTGGAGGCCAGAGACAACCACCAAAGGTGATGGTGTGGGTGAAGGTCTGCTGCAGCAGGGGATATCCTCCCCCTGCAGGTGTGTTTGAAGAGATGTAGGTCCCACAGAAAAATTCTCAAAAATGTAATGAGAGTAGGATTCAACAGTTTAGCTGAGATACTACCATTAGTAAAAAGCACAAACCCTAAATCTACACACAAAATTCATTAAAATTCTTGCAAAAAATGAGATTCTGCATAAAGGGAAATGTGGACTTTTTGAGAAAATCTTGAACTTTGACTTTTTTGAACTTTGATCTAGTCTAATAAGCTTAGAAACATGTAATAAACCAGAATAAAGTTAATCTAACCTAAGGCTATAAGTTATGAGCTAGTTTGGAAGTTTATGGAGCTCAATTCCCTCACAGTTAACTGTGAGGGTGCTTAACTTGGTGATTTGACTTTTGGTCTCTTAAGACCTGAGTTTTAAGACCTATCCAGCCTAAAGGGACCTTATACATGTTATATAGACTAAGAAACTACAACTAAACAGATAATTTCCCACAGAAGCTAACAAAGCCAAACACCCCTTATTGGGCTGTTTAGGTAACTAGATGAAGCAAATGAGCAATACAAACCATGAATCTTAATCTTAAGCTTATACTAGACTAGAATAAACATGAGCAGGCAGTAATAAACAACAAATAACAACTATGGCTAATGAAAACAAATTATGAAAATATTAATGGAAGATGATCTTACAAATTGCCACAGACTTATACCCAAGGAATCAAGGCCCCAGAATGCTCCTAGTAGCTTGTCACTGAGCCACTAACACCATACCAAACCAAAAGCTTGCCCTGCTCAGCTTATTCTCCTTCTTCCTTGAAATTTTTATTTTTATCTAATTTTTTTGTATTTTTGATTTTTTATTACTAACTGAATTATATGGTTACTAATAGCTTGTATATGCTATATAAGGAACTTATGTGAACTTATGAGTCCAGTTCAACAAACAGAAACAACACTCAAGCTTTTTGAGAATTATTGAAATAATAGGAAATTGCATAAACTAAAATTGGTACTTAAATTTGAAATTGATACTTGGAACAGATTAGAAATACTCTCAAACAACTTAATACATAAGTTTTAGACAGAAAATTACATTTAAAAAGGAGAATTACACTAAACGACTACCTAAACTATACTACAACTACATACTCCTCTCAGTCTCCTTTTTCCTTCTTTTTATTGATCTTTGGAGCTCTGTGGGACCCTATGAACATTTCCCATCAGGATTATTGACCATTGGATTGGTTAATTTAATCCTGGCCTTTGAGTGAATTTTTGGCGGGAAATAGGTGTTAAGGCAATTGGACTGTGATATCTTTGCAATAGGGGGGTGATATGATTGCTTCTTGGGGAGTGGTATTTTGGCAGGGATAAGGGTGGTGGAGCAAGTGGTGCAAGAGGGGGGGGGGGGTGAAACCACCCTGGTATTGAAGGGAGTGAGGTGGAAGGGATAAGGTGTTAGGGCGGTTTTTGGTTTGGGTTGACCGGGGTTTGACCCTGGTTTAAATACCAGGGTTGGGCTGTTTGTTGTTTGGGCTGGGGATTGGGCCAAGTAAACAAAAGATGAGTAGTGAGTTTATTTATTTGGGTTGGTTTTATGGGTTTATGTAATAAGGATCCGTTTGGTTTTAAGATAGTAAAACACAAGGACCAAAAGTGTAAGTTCTGAAAGTATAGGGGCCTGCTGTGTAATTTATCCAAAGTTCTCATAAGGGTGAATTTTGCCAAGTGATGAATAGTACAAGGACTTTTGTTGATAATTTCCATTTTTAATGTCCAGGGACCATTTCTGCCAATTTGCCAAACTCCAGGGACCAAACATGTTATTTCACCAAACTTTGCAACCAAGGACCATTCCTGCCATAGATGAGAAGTACAAGGACAAAATTTGTTTTTCTCAAAGTTTTAATATCCCAGGGACCATTTTTTTCAATTTTTAAAGTTTAGGGACTAAACTTGCAATTTTGTGAAACTTTGCACCAAAGGACTAAATATGTTACTTTGTGATTTAGAAGGACCTTTGGTGATTTTTTCAAGTTTATAGAATAACCAAGGACTATATTTGACAACTTTTGAAAGATGAGAGGCTGAAACTGCCAATTGTGCAAACTTTATTCATTTTTCATCTGTTTTTTTGATTATTTTGCATCTGAAACATATAAAACACATTTTTGAAATATTTTCAGTAACTTGATGCATTATTGAGTGTTTTTAGATGTTTTGACAGCTCAGTATAGGTAAAAATGATGAGTGTTTGAGCACTCATCAATTTGCATGACTAAAATTCATGTCTAAAGACATGTCTAACTCTAAGATGAAGACACGTGACAAGATTAATCATGAAAGAGAAAAAAAAAAAGCTAGTCAGTCATCTTACACATATCATATGATACTAGCAGGGTACCCGCGCGTTGCAGCGGCGGGTACCTTGAAATTAAATTTTCCGGTGAATCATGTATTTTCGTTTATTATGTTCTTTTTGACAATAAATTTACGGATATCAAGAATTTCATTTATCCCGTGCTCGTTCAGGCTCGAACCCATTGGCTCGTGCCCGTTTGGCCCGCACCCGTTCGGGCTCAAGCCCATTTGGCCCGTTGCCTGTTCGGGCTTGAATATTTGTATAATGTACTTTATTATTTGTATTAGTGACATTTAATGCAGGAATTGTGTTTAGTTTGGTTGTACAATATGCTTGATAATTTGTATTTCTTATGTAAAGGGTGTTTTAATAACTGTATTAATTGTATTTATTGACCAGTTAATTAACTGACTACATTAAATAGTATTAATGTGGGTTTTTTTTAAATATGTGCATTAAAGTGGTGTACACTATGCTTCTTGTCTTATAAGTCTGAAAATTATGTGCATTAAACTGGTGTACACTATTTTTCTTTTCTTGTAAGTCTTAAAAAATTACAAGCATTGAAAGCTATACTTGTAACAACCCAAAATTTTTAAAGACACTTAAATTTCTAGGATTTTAATTATATGTGTATGCATCTTTTCTATTAAAGAAATATTTTTGGTCTTAAAAATTTTAAGACTTTTAAATATAGATGTCCTAAATACATTATAAGATTAAAATAATATAGATGGATTATTTAGGCATAAATTTAATCGTATCAATCGTTACTTTGAGGCCTTGTTTGGCTTTTATTTAGTGGGCTTAGGCTTATTGGCTTATGGCTTATATAACATAAGCTTATAAGCCCATGCTAGTGTTTGGATTAGCTCATGGTTAATAAGCTTATAAGGTCAAAAGTGTTTGGTTTGGCTTATGTTGGCCTATGTTGATTTATGTTACTAAATGACTAAAAAAGACATGATTTGGCTTATGTTGGCTTATGTTAGTTTACATGAGAAACAACAAGAAATTTAAGGTGAAAAATGAGGTCAAAAATGTAAATTTACAAAGGGGTGAGTTATATAAGTCGGATACCTCATAAAAAAGCCCCATTTTCTTGGCTTATCAAAACCCCCATAAATAAGCTCATAAGCCCGCTCAAAGAGCTTAGCCAAACACTTGGTTTGGGCTTATGAGCTTCCCACTAAATAAGCTTAGCCAAACACCTAAGGCTGTAAACGAACTGAACGTTCAGTGAACATTTCATGAACCGGTCGGTAAAAAGTTCGTTTATGTTCGTTCGTTTATTAAATGAACGAACATGAATAATATTTTACGCTCGTTTAGTCAAATGAACGAACATGAACACAAGTCTTGTTCGTTCATTTATGTTCGTGAACGTCCGATTAGGCGTTCGTTAAAGTTCGTTTATGTTTATTTATCTATTTATGTTCATATATCATATCTTTTAATTTTGTAATTTTAAAAATTGGTTTGTTTAAACAAAACAACACTTATAAAACAATATATTGTGAAGAATTCAATAAAGTTTATGTTTGTTTGTCTATTTTCATTTATGTTCTATCGTTTATGTTCATTTAGCATTCGTTTAGTGTCTTAATGAACAAAAATAAACAAACATGAACAATTTATTTTCTTAATAAACGAACATGAACAAGAAAATTCGTCCGTTTAAACGTCCGTGTTCGTTTATTTGTCCGGTTAAAATTAAATAAACGAACATGAACAGAGCTCCGTTCGTGTTCATCGGGTTCGTTTAGAGCCCTACAAACACCCAACACCCCTGAATCAAAATCAATATGTCGATACAAACATTACCTAAATAAAAAGCTAGTCAGTCAGTCAGTCATCTTTCTAACAACTCAAAACGAAAACAAACATCTCTCAACAATGGCGACATCATCTTCATCACTATCACTCACCTCATCAACCCTCCAAACCCTAATTTCCAAACACAAAAACACACTCTTCAACCGCTCACTATCCCTACTAACCTCACCATCCTTCAACCGCTCCAAACAAACCCTAACTTATCACACCCGGATACTAAAGCCCCCGGCTCGGCGATACGTTACGCGAGCCGAGTCATCGACTAACGGAGGAGCCGAGCCGAAGAGCTATGATTTTGATTTGTTTACTATAGGTGCTGGTAGTGGTGGAGTTAGGGCTTCACGTTTTGCTGCTAATTTTGGGGCTAATGTTGCTGTTTGCGAGCTTCCGTTTGCTACGATTTCTTCCGAAACTACCGGTGGCGTTGGCGGAACGTAAGTTTGGTTCATTTTATTCATTTTGTTCATTTTGTTCATTTCGTTATTTGTGTTGTGGTTAGATATTGTAATTAGGTGGTATTTGTGAATATCGAGTAGGCGTATGTTAGGAATAAGTTTAGATATAGTGTTAATTGAGTGTGCGTGGAAGTTGTTATCGGTGGCGTTGGCGGAACGTAAGCTTGTTCATTTTAAGGGGTGTTTGTTTAAGCTTATTTTTGGGCTCACGAGCTTATGTGGTATTGGATTATGTTTCATAAGCATAATTTTTCTGGCTTATTGTGAAAGTTTATATAAGCTTATTACGACATAATAAACTTATATAAGCCCATAAGTTTCAAAATAAGCCGTAAAAATTAGGCTTTTGAAACATAAGCCGAAAACAAATAAGCTCATAAGCCCATAAATAAAGCTTAAACAAACACCCCGTTATTGTTATTTGTGTTGTGGTTAGATATTGTAATTAGGTAATTTTGAGTATCAAGTAAACTTAGTAAACGTAAGTTTAGATATAGTGTTTATTGAGTGTGCGCGAAAGTTATTATCGGTGGCATTGGCGGAACGTAAGTTTATTGTTATTTGTGTTGTGGTTAGATATTGTAATTAGGTATTTAGGTTACGTTAGGTGATGGTTTGGTTATATTGATGTGCTGTAGCTAAGTATCGTATGGACACAAGTATTGGAATAAATTCATATGTAGTGTTAATTGCTAAACAGTTATTGAACGCACATCAAACAAACGATAGTTGACAACCACCTTCAAAATGCACCAAAAATAGCTTAATTATTATTTTTATTCTCTTGGTTAGATATTGTTAGAAACATATTCTCCAATAAACAAGAGCTACATAATCAATTTCAAAATGCAGTCACAAACATTCCTTTACATAAGGTATTCATTTTATAGGAATTAGCAAAAGAGACTTAATAAGCTAAACTTGTATGATTGGGTTAATTGATTGTATTAGTTCTCTACTTTTATTTCTTTTCGATATTAGTACTCTACCTGTTTATATTGCATGTAAGTTAGCTAAGTTCTAGAGCGGGAAAAAAGTATAAGTGAGGAACTAATATAGCCGATTAACTTGATTATATTTGTTTGGCTAATTAATTTGATATTACTAATTCTATAGGAATTACTGCTGTGTGGAATGGGTGTGTTGAGAATTGTATTTTGAGAGTGACTATTTGGCTATTGTTTGTTCTAGTTGCAGATAATTAGGGGGTGTTAGGATTAGCTTATTTAAGCAACTGAAGCTTATTTACAAAAGAAGATTATGTTCTTATGCTATTTCGAAACACAGTGCAAGGAAATATGTTATACGATGTTTTGTTTATATCGATATGGAGTTTGTGAGTTTTGTTAGGACATAAGTTTGGAATATATTTATATCTAGTGTTAATTGCTAAATAGTTATTATCCGCAGCTTAAACAAGCAATAGTTGATAAGCACCATCAAAATGCACCAAAAATAGCTTAATTATCGATATGGAGTTTGTGAGTTTTGTTAGGACATAAGTTAGGAATATATTTATATCTAGTGTTAATTGCTAAATAGTTATTATCCGCAGCTTAAACAAGCAATAGTTGATAAGCACCATCAAAATGCACCAAAAATAGCTTAATTAGTTAAATACATAGACAGGGTGGGTTAATTGACTGTATTAGTTCTCTACTTTCATTTCTTTTCGTGGCGTGTACTCTACCAAATTCATGCAATTTGAGTAACTAAACTTACGTTTAATGTAAAATAGGTCACTTCAGTGGCCAATAGTGACAACAATTTTTCATTACGAATATGTTTCTACGTGACCTATTTGCCATGTGAAGCAAAGTTTAGTAACTCAGATTGCATGTGATGGGGATAGTACTCGTACCGGGAAAAATGTGAATGTTTTGAGTTTTTTTTTTTTTTTTTTTTTTTTTTTTTTTTTTTTTTTTTTTGGTAACCATGGTTTCCGACCTTTTTGGCCAACTAATCCATGGGGTTTGAACCCACCTCCACGTACTCAAACCGGGTAAAGCCCTCTCTTTTCAGGAGGTTGGAGTGGCCACTTCAGGGTTGTTTGCATCTAAGGAATTGAACTTGAGACCTCACACAAATTAGTGATAGTCACAAGTCCTTTTGCCGCTAGGCACTAGGCCACCCTTGAGTGGCTTGAGCTAATATAGTTGATTAACCCTATTTTCTGTATTTTTTTTTACTTATTAGGGTATTTTTGTCGATTTCTACGGAATTAGTACCGACTGAAATGGGGTGTTTGGCAATTGTATTTCGAAAGTGATTAACCGGCCATTGTATGTTCTAGTTGCAGATAATAGGTTTCTAGTGTTTTGGTATAGTTAATGTGATTCTGGTTATGTGATCATTTAGGGGTTGAGTTAAAAATGATCCTGAATTCATGGTATGTGACTTTTAAGTTCTAAATACAATATCTTGCAGTTGTTCTGGTACAAGATTATATTATATTGGCTATATGAGATATCACACTCGCTAATGCAATGGCAACCGCCTCATTTGTTGATATTTGGGATATGATAAATGTTAGTCTGTTACAAAGCTCTTATTCTCGCTATCAAAATTAAGCCTTGAACAATTTTTTGCATGTTTAAGGTACATAGCTCTTTTGACTGCTTGATGGGCATGTGTATGGGATTTTGTGTTTACAAACTTATAATGGACAACTTTGTTTGGCAAATATGTAATGCAAAATAAGCAGAATGACATCAATGATTAAGGATATAGCTACTTAAATAATACTATCATAGCAACGTGAATTTCACGATTTACCCATAACCGAGGAGTAGTTGGATTTCGCATCAATTGGAGAATAATGAATCGCAAAATGATTAACGTGTCTTGAACTCTTTGTAGTTAACGGTTGCTGTTTATCCAAGAGTGACCTGTTTCAACTTGAAAATGAGATTTGCTTTTGATTAGAGAACGGCCCGCTTGTACCCTTTTTTTTATATAATGAAATTGTTCCAACTCACACTGCAGTGTGGACATAGATCATATTAATTAGACCATTTAAATCTCTTTTTTCTTGTGTCTGATCTTTGTTTACTTTTGCTCGCAACGGATTACCATTTGTAGTTTCCCAGTTGTCTGCCATAAGACAAAACTTCATAAGTTTAGCTGAGTTGGCTTTGTTCATGTGGTTGGGACTTTACAGGGACAACCTTCTAACCTCAATAAGTTAAGATTTTGTATTCAAACAACCGATCCCATGTTATATAGACTGGCTATGATATTGATTCTGCTCTTATCAGTGAGCAAAGACTCTTGGTGATCTGGCATATATGGTAGATTTTGTCTATCATAATTGATCTAATTTATGCTTTATTGTTAATTCTGGTGGTATGAAGTATGAACTGCTCATTGTCTCCATATCTGTTTCAAGGATTGGATGTTGCACTGATGATGGATGATATTTTGATTGAAGGTGTGTGCTTCGTGGATGTGTACCAAAGAAATTGCTTGTTTATGCATCTAAGTATTCTCATGAATTTGAGGAGAGTGCTGGTTTCGGATGGTCATACAACTCCGAACCCACTCATGATTGGGGCACCTTAATGGCTAATAAGAATGCTGAATTGCAGCGTCTTACTGGAATTTACAAGAATATTCTAAACAACGCTGGTGTCAAACTGATTGAAGGTCGTGGAAAGGTTAGGATTCGTTTGCAACACCTCTATTTTATATTTGTCGTTACACAAAGAATTGTAAATTGGAAAATAAATGGTTTTTAGCAAATGTTTATGTTTCCAGAAAACAAAACCCACAAAAATAACACTTGTTTTTCCTGGAAAATAATTGTTAGTGTGAAATTGTAAACATGGATTTGGTCATTTCCTGGCTTGCGAAAGTGGTCAACAAAAAGAACACTTGTTTTTCTTTTTCCTTTAAATCATGTTATTTTCAAGTGCATTATGATTGTGTTGTAAAGCAAAATTACAAATTATTGCTTCATTCAGAACAGAATGTAGATAGTTTACTAAAAAAAGTAGAAAAAGAACTTTGATTCCAAAACTATATTTTGCCAGTGCCCTTAAGTAAACACTGCTTATTTGTACACAGCTCTTAAGACTTCATTGACTGTCTCAACATACCATTAATTAACTTGTGTTTTGTGTTATTTTGTGAGCAGATTGTGGATCCACACACAGTGAATGTTGATGGAAAACTTTACACTGCAAGAAACATTTTAGTTTCAGTTGGAGGGCGCCCTTTCATTCCTGATATCCCTGGAAGTGAATATGTGATAGATTCAGATGCTGCCCTTGATCTGCCATCAAAACCCACAAAAATAGCAATTGTTGGTGGTGGTTACATTGCAGTCGAGTTTGCTGGTATCTTCAACGGATTGCAAAGTGAGGTGCATGTATTTATCCGTCAAAAGCAGGTTTTACGTGGGTTTGATGATGAGGTCAGTCTCTCAATTGTATAACCATCTTGTATTATGGGACCTATGTCGGGAACCTAACTTCTTCGAATTGAACAGGTTAGAGATTTTGTTGCAGAGCAGATGTCATTAAAGGGAATTGAGTTCCACACAGAGGAATCACCACAGGCTGTGATCAAATCTGCAGATGGTTCATTTGCCTTAAAAACTAATAAAGGAACAACTGAGGGCTTCTCACATGTTATGTTTGCCACAGGACGCAAGCCGAATACAAAGGTACTTGAAGCTATAATTTTTTTATATCGACCTCCTATCTAATGGCACTTGGTAGAATATCTCAGGCAATAACACAAAAAACTTAGTATATGATAGGTAATGTTACATTCGAATGGTAAAAGTTGAAGAAGAATTAGAACATAAAGGTGGTGGCCTTTTGTAAGCATTTTTAGCCTAAAGAATTCTTATGAAACTATGATAACTAACATGATGATTGACATATTCAATGTCAATAATTGTTTAACATGATTACTAATTATACTCATGTCTGCTACCAATATACGCGTTGAGCTATAAATTCTCAACAGATAATATGTTATTGAGTCAACTCATAAGTGACTCAACACCATGCAACTAAATTTCTTTCTTTATTAGAATAGTAGGCTTATATTCCTTTCATATTGCAGAATTTGGGATTGGAGACTGTGGGTGTGAAACTGGACAAGAATGGAGCAATACTGGTATATTATTGTCTTGCCCATTTGTCTGTGTACATTTTTGTTGGTCATATTGTTATGTTGTTTCTTGTGTTCACTGATGCCCAGGTCGATGAATATTCTCGCACTTCGGTTCCATCTATTTGGGCAGTTGGAGACGTTACTGATAGAATGAATCTCACTCCTGTTGCTTTGATGGAGGGAGGGGCATTAGCCAAAACCCTTTTTGCAAATGAACCTACAAAACCAGATTTTAGGTATTTTCTTCTCATAAAGTAACTTAATGTTTAGAACTGCGAGACTCATTGTTTCCTTCCTGTTTTTCTGTAGTGCTGTTCCGTCTGCAGTATTCTCCCAACCACCAATCGGGCAAGTTGGTCTTAGTGAGCAACAGGTGACAGTCATGCCTGCAATCACTATAATCATTTTTTTAGAGATGGCAAGTGGGTGGGTGGGTTGGTCAAAATGGGTCTTGGCTGAAACCAATCCTGGTTAAAGAGGTGGGTTGAACTGAGTTGACCGACCAACACTTTTTCATCCATTATAATTATTTTTTTTAATAGTTAGCGAGCTGTCATGAATACAAAAACAATATTATTTTAATAGTACTTTTAAAATTTTAATCTAATAAATGAAAATTTTACAGGCTTAATGCATAAACAATAGACTTTGCGCAATTCTCAGCCTGTTCGACTCATTTGATTATTTTATTTGACCCGTAGGCTATAAAACACAGTCCGTTTATAAGTAATGGATCGAAATTGCCACCTCCATATTTTTTGTTAGCACATACGTCTATTAATTCAAGACAAAATTACAGGCAATAGAAGCATATGGTGACATCGATGTGTATACAGCAAATTTTAGGCCCTTAAAGGCAACTCTATCTGGCCTTCCCGATAGAGTTTTCATGAAACTCATAGTGTCTGCAAAGACTGACCAAGTGGTCGGGTTACACATGTGTGGTGAAGATTCAGCGGAAGTTGTTCAGGTTGCTATATCATCTTTCTGTCATTGTAGGTTTTTCTTGATTGTATGATCTAATTTGTGTTACAATACAGGGATTTGCGGTCGCTATTAAAGCTGGCTTGACCAAGGCTCAGTTTGACTCGACTGTCGGTGTCCACCCTACGTCGGCAGAGGAATTTGTCACCATGAGGACACCTACAAGGAAAATTCGAAATTCGTCATCTGTATGGCTCTGATTCTTCTCTTTTATTGCTATTATCAATTATTGCTCTAATATTTGTACACCTAACTGGATGTGCATTCTCAAATTAAATATATCTAAAAATCTACAAACTGGGAGGTGTTTAGTTGTGGAGTCTAATCTAATCAAGTCGGTTACGAACTATTCATATGATTGACTGATTGTAATCCTCAGTTTCTAGCATCACATATCATTGCCGTTTATATCTCTGTGCTTATAGATTTACATTGTTGAACATCCATTCAGGGAAAGACAGATTCCGAGGCCAAAGCTGCAGCAGGAGTTTAGCAAGAGCGTAGTCAAGTAATTGCTTCATAGTACTTGCTTATAAGGTAAGAAACAGTTATATGCTTCTCGAACAGGGAAAAATCTCATCCGTTTCTGTTGAAATTAGCCATATTTTTATAATCATTTGATAACTTTTTTTATTAGAAATTTGATATTTCATTTGTCAGTAGGTATTTGGTTTGGCACAAGATACTACAAGCTGAAGCGAGGATGTTTCATGGTGACGTGAAGATTTGAGCACAACGGAGTTGCCTTGAACTGATGATCCTACTCTGAGACATGTTGATGGAAGAAGCGTTAAGTGAAGCAGCAATTGTTCACAATGTTTCTACGTTTTGTGTCTCATCTTAGACTCATTCATTGATAAAGAAAATCTAATACTGGTAGATATCCTGTATCATAATTCTTGGTAAACTTTGTGGTCAACGCACATCTCTCGTTCTTTTGTATGTATTTGGTTGTTTTGCCAACTTAAGTAAATAAAATGATGCAACTTTTACTCAAGGTTCTAGTAGTCTACACTCTACATGTTAAATACTAGGACGTTGATTTGGTTATAGTGCAAAAAGAACTGTGAGCAGCATAGCAAATCGGGTCAATTTTAGTGAAATTGTTCAGGAGATTAGGATCCATAGCAATCTTGTTGAAAAGTTGAAAACTGCAAGATTGGTTCAGTCACACAGATATTCACCAACTCTTTGAATGTCTCCCATGAGATTAACTTGCGAGCCTGCAAGAATGATTCCTAGGATACTGGAAGGCATTGTCCACAAGGTTGTCGTGCTAGTGTAGCAATGGATAGATTTTTTTACGAAGGGCGTCTCATTCATTAGAACACCCGATATGTGACCAGGGTCTTAATCAGATGTGAGCAAATCAAAATGCAGAAATATTAAGTCATTTTTTTCTATATAGGTGTATGGTAATGTGATTTTGACTGCGCAAATTTTATAATCAACACCACTCGTTACACAGGACTTGTATGCTGACTAAAAGTCTCACATCAAGCCAATGAAAAGTTGATATATGTGCCAAAACATATTTAAAAAACAATTCTATAAACGAACTGATAGAATTGTATGGCAAAATGAACATGTCGGAAATGATTAGTAATTAGTCAAGTTGCAACAGAACTGTTCAGTTTCAATGATAAGAACTGGTCTATGAATGGCTTAAAAATTATAGAAAGAAAAACAAATGTCCACGTTTCTAAAAGATTATAAAGTAAAGGTTTGTATACAAGGACTCGCATAAAAGTACACCTGCGTGTACTTTTATGTGGATCCCTGTTACCCTGTATATTTTTTCGTGAGCCCTTGTGTACTTTTGGTGAGTTTAACGTGTGCCCTTAGGGCACAAGTTAGAAAAACCCTAAAGTAAAAGCCATAAACTAACAATCTACTTTCCAAAATGTACAGACTTGAAACATTTATTTTTTTTATTACCAAATGAGTTAATTTCATAAATCGTCCTTGTGGTTTGTCGGGTTTAACGAAAATGGTCCCTCGCAAGAATTTTTAACGGATCATCTCTCATTGTTTTAACCCGTATCGGGTTTGGTCCCATGACCACTTTTTCTTTTAGTTTTTCCGTCAAGGATGGTTGAAATGACAATAATACCCTCGTATGTTTAAGTGTACGGTCCCTGTGGTTTGTCTCGTATCACATATTTAGTCCCTAAGCGTTTTTTTTACCGATTTTTTTTACAGAAGTTTTTTAAGACTTTTTGGAAGATTTTTTTTTTTAATTTTTTTTTATTTTTTATTATTTTTTTAATACTTTTTTACGGAGTTTTTTTTATAAAGTTTTTTGACAATTTTTTTTTACTATATTTTTGTTAAATTTTTATATAAATGTCAAAAAACTAAAAAAACAAATTGTAAAAAAAAAAAAAAAAAAACTGTCAAAAAAGTTTTAAAAGAATTCTGACAAAAAAAAAATCTGGCTAAATTTTTTGATCAGAAAATTCCTACTAAACTTTTGTTTAATTTCTTACAAAAAAATTAAAAAGTATATCATAATTCTTTTTAAAAAATTTTGACAGATTTATTCTTTAGATTTGTTGGATATTAATTTTCTGTCAACAAATTTTAAAATTAACTCTGTCAAAAAGATTCAAAGAATTTAAAAAATTATACAAAATTTTCTTTCAAAATACATTTTGTCAAGAAAAAAAAATATTATGCATACACGTTTTCGTAAAAAACGTGTGAAAATGTATAAAAACGGACGAAAATGTACAAGTTTTCAATAAAAACAGAAAAAAATGGACGAAAACGGTTAAAATGAAAGAATACGGATAACAACGTATGAAAAACGGAAGAAAACGTATAAAAATAGGCTAAAACGTTTAAAAAGGGATGAAATTGAATAAAAACGTGTGAAAACGTACGAAAAAGGAATGAAAATGTATAAAAATGAAAAAAAAAGTATAAAAACGAATAAAAATGTATGAAAACATAAGAAAAACGGACGAAAACGTAATAAAAAAATAGGGACTAAATTCGTGATACACCACAAACCACATGGACCTTAGTTTTAAGGGTATTTATGTCATTTCTGTCCCACTTGACGGTCAACAGACGGAATTAGTGGTTAAGGGACCAAAACCGATACGGGTCAAAACCACAGGGAGAGGATCCATTAAAAATTCTTGCGAGAGACCATTTTCATTAAACCCGACAAACCACAGGGACGATGTAAAACCCTAAATTCCGGTTTCACATCTTAATGACTAATTTGATTTTTACCCTAAGTATTTGATAATAATTAAGAAATATTTAAAATTATATGTTATGTATTAATTACATACTATTAGAAATAAACCTATAGTTAACTAATTTGATAAAACTTGTTACATATTACATCCTACCCTAAGCAAAACTCACAACACATTCTTAGTTATATAACCTATCACACGTTTTACTTGGGCTTTCCTAACCTTCATGTCACACGACACAATCCTTACCTTCCAATTTCTGTACATGTTTGAATAACAAGAGATAAGAACCCTTTTAACTTTGCATATATCCTAACCAAATAAAAGATATGCTTTGCCTAACCTATTCCATGATATACACCACAATCACTCATGAACATTATACGGTATCAAATAGTTTTCTAAACTTAACCACACGGTTTCCCTTCTTGATAAACACTAGATCGGTATTCTCCTCCTTTTATTTTATAAGCGACATTTAGAAAATTCAGAAACACTAAACAAAGTTCCTGGCGTATACTTTTTCTCCAAGGGTCACAGGCGATTTCTTTCTCTTCCCAAGACCAAGGGACTTAAGGTTGTTGCTGTTTGGTGTAATCGGTTTCATTGGGGACCAAGGGTTCCAGTTTGCAGCCATATCGATTGTGGCTATTGTTCCTGGTCTTGTTCTTTCGTTCCTTCTCGATCCAGCCAGGTACTCTTATGTCCTCTTCTTGTCTCACAAATACCATACGACTTATAGCTACATTTAATCTAATCTAAAATCAGTCTACTACTCGTTTTCATCTATTTTGCTGTTCGTTTGGTTGCTTGCTTTATCGTTAATGCATATGTTAAAACAGAAAAGATTGCATCAAGAATGCAAATCTCTGGTTTCTTTTTCTCCAAGTTCACAGCAACCATTTATAGTTTTCCATATTTAGATCATTGTAATTCCCTATATATTATTCTTGAGTTTTTTATTTAACCATAGTACTTTTAAAATTTATTTAACAAAACATAGCACTTTCAAATTTATTTAACAAAACATAGCAATTATACATAAACTTAAGTATTTTACAAAAACAAACAAACAAACTAAAAGAAGAACAAATTCATGGGAATATATGTCACACCCCCAAAATCGGGTCCAGCGGAAGCATACATGTAGCTGGGGTGTAACTCAATTGGTATTACAACACATGTTCAAAAATGGTTTGCACTTGAATCATTTTGAATAAAATAGTTAAATCAAAATGTTGAATTTACATTGTTAAAAGTAATGCGGAAGTAGGCCCTTAAAATAATTTAAAACGGTCCCCAAATGAATAATCAGAGTCTTCTATGACCATGCCATGCCCTGCCAAAACCTCCTGTAGCGTGCCATTGGTTAAAACCTGAAAATACATGCTAAAGTGTCAACACGAGGTTGGTGAGTTCATAGAGTCTTGTGAAAAAGAATGTAATGCATTGAAATGAAGATTTCCCAGCAAAGGCATCGTAAATCCACTCAGTTCCAAGTCCCGCCATAAGAGACTTGTAACCTGTGTGTTTACAACCCACTGCCAAATGTAATATGTTTGTAATAAATCAGTCATAAGATTGTTGCAAAGACATCGTAATTCTGTAGTAATAGTGGTGGAAAAGTATCGTAATTCCATAAGTAATTTTCGTATGTACAATAGCCACAAGTATAAAGTGAACCGACATAAATGTCAAAAATGCTACATTGTCCCTTAAGCTCATGACCCCGAAGCTAGACTTTGTAATGCCCCAACAGAGTGTCTACCAGGCACTCACTTGATAAGACATGAAATGCATTCGTCCCGTTGGAGCAACCCAAACACGAATGGAGGCGTCACCCTCAATAGATCTATTCACTCACTCTCGCTTAGTACTTGAAATTAACGGTCCATGATATTGAAAGGGGACTTGTTATGAAGTGGTAGTAAGGCAACTTAAGCAATGTATGGAATTTGTAATACTTGGGCATGTACAAAAATAGTTGTTGCAATGTATTCTCCCCCATGGGATTTGAAATCGTATAAAAGTATAACACGAGTATTTAAGCATGTATCTCCCCCAAAGAGTTTGTAAAGTAATTAAACCAGTAAAAGTGGGGCTATGACTCACCTGAAGCTGATGGTACCATGAACATGTAATGAGCTGAAAAACAAGGCGCGCACACTAGCCGCAACCTAATATGAATGATGAACGATCTACTTTAGATCATGAAATGATGTTATGAATGTCCATGCACATGTTTCTATACCACTCTACCCTTTGGAAAAACACTTGTTGTTATCAAAAGTATATAATCCAAGTATTTGGAAAATATTGCTATTAGAAAATATAAATAGCTAGTTATAATATATATATACTTATATATATATAACGTAAGTTTCCATGTAAGCGTTGAAATACTCGGGTTGTAATCCTTGAAATGATGAAAACATACTCGTAATAACTAATACTACGTTAGTTATAAAGCTCGGTACTTAATATTATGTTTAGCTTATAAATGTACTTCGTAGTTTTTGCGCCAAATTATATTAAAAGCTGTCAAATATAAAAGGGTTTTAGCCGATATTCAAACGAGTATATCTTTGTCGTTACTTGTCCGTTTTACTTGTTCTTTATGTCCACGGTTACGTCTTAGTATATAGTAATATATTTTGGAAAGCTCGGCTCCTCCGGGTTACGTCTAAAGTCTCTTTTTGTCCAATGAAAAACGTCAAACAGCAACCATTTTCAGAAAAAATACTTTTCGTCTGCAATCTTGCAAAAATCATAACTCCTTCGTTATAAACTCTTTTTAATCCGTTCTTTCGCCTACGGATTCGTTTTTGAAAGTATTTTCTAAAAATTTTGCCAAAGTTCCCTTGGTGTTTACTGATTTTCCAGATTTTTACAAAACGGGACAGCATGTCTAAAATAGGTTCCAAATCAAGTTTCCAAAGTTAAAAACTAATTTCTACCATCACCAAACCTCTTGTAATCACCACATGGCTAATCTAATCTTACCATACACCTTCTTAGGGTGCCATGGACTCCTAACCAAGTTATTAGAGCAAGGGGATTCATAACTAAAAAGTTAGGGTTTGTATGTTTCTTTTTAGCCAAAATAAAGTGTGGTATAGTTACTTGTACATGGTTTTTAGCATGATACTTATGTAATACATGTAAAAATAGGATGATCCATGAAAAAATAAAGTTGAAAACTTACTTGATAAAATGAGATGATTAGATGATGATTATGCTTGGATTTCTTGTGTTTTTCTTGATTGATTCTTGATTAGGCATGTAAAAGGAACAAGTTTGGTGTTATAACTTATGAAAAATGATCACTTGATCTTGATATGGTGGTTTGGTCGTGGCTTAGGAGGAAGAACAAGAGAAAACTTCATTTTTGATTTATAAAAATAAGTATCAAAGTGTTAAATGTGTTTAAGTATGAAATATCTAAATTCCATGGCATTTTGGTAAATAAAGGGACAAGTTGAAGTAACATTGGGATGGGGGGGCTGCACATGTGTGAAAATTAGAAGAGTATGTAGTAAGCTTGGTGTTATATGGTTCACGGAGTCGGTTTTGGTTCCGTTAATCGCAAACCGTAAAGTTTTAAATCGCGAAACGTAACTCTGGGTATCGTAAAAATATGGAATATGAAATAATGACTAAACTTGTCAAAATAGAGTTATAAAAATGTTAAAATTATGTTGGGTACAAGTATTGAGTGTTCGGGTGATTATTGTTTAGTTTTCACGAAAACCGTCGTAATATTCATAAGCTTACGTTATAAATAAAATAAATTTCCAAAATACTGGGTAAATGAATGTAATAACTTTTATGATGATAAAATGGATATAAAAAATATGTCGGGACCATTGTGGGAATATTTAGATATATTCGTCGTGTATAAACCGGGTGTTAACGTTTACTATAAATACTTATACGTAAAAACGTTAAATGTACTGAATGTAGTAATTTGAAAATCCTGAGAGTGGTATAACATGAAAATGCTGTTATGATGATATGCAGACTATCTCCAGTCCGTATGCAGTGTTCTTAACACTAATGAAATGAATTCGCACCTAAACCAATCCGGTTACGCGAATTTGAATACCCGTAAACTAAATTTACGATGAAATGAGTAATGCAAGTGAATAGTGAAAACTTTTCCGGAAATGAATAGTGTTCGGTGAATAGTAAATTTCCCAAAAGTTTCTCAGAATATCAAACTGACCTCGAAAACGATGAATAGTAAAACGATGAATAGTGTTTTGATGAATAGTGTTTTTTCCAAAGTTCGGGAAATGACCTGAAATGACCTGAAATGGTGAGTTGTGACAGTCTTCCCCTCTAAAAGGAACTTCGTCCCGAAGTTCAGTTTATGTTGGTTTCTGAAAACATATTGGTGAAAAGGTGATGATATTCTAGAATTCCAGCGAACTCCAACGATAGGAATTCGACTCTGCTTCTACTGTTTGACCACACGGTCCATGATTTCTACTTGTTCTCCTGCAAGGTTTATGTTTGACTATGGGTTGGATTCCTTTCCAAATGGGATTATGGGTGACAATTCTGAAAAGCTGATAATACGTGGTTGTGTAATCCTGTTGCTGTTGTTCTCTAACAAGGCTCAAGTCTGACGACCACTAGGCCTACTCTGTTTGAAATATTACATGGTCCAGTGTATATCTCGGGTTTAACTTTCCAAGTTTTCTGAATGGTATCATGCCTTTCCTAGGCAGAACTTTCTGTATAACTCTGCTTACCAACTTGTAGTTTTAATGGTTTACCAAAGATCGATGTTTAAAATTTCCTAACAATTCAATAGTTTTGTAAAGATTAACCAAAAGGAATTTGCTTGTCAAAATAAGTGCCTCAGAAAAGTATTTCTTACAAGATATATGTTTTGCGTAACTGTAGTTTGGAGAAAAATCCATTTGAAAGTGAAAGTATTAAGAGGATACAATAGTCAGGTATGTATGTCTGCACAAAGGCATAGGTGTCTAACATGTTTGGATAAAGTCTATTGGTGAGGACATGTTCAATCTATAGTCTCGGTTAAGAGGTTGGATTTATCTCTATGGTGTGGCTTAGTGAGCACTCGTATCGAAAATAATCCTGTAATTCTGTCAAGCCAATACTTTCTAGATGATGGAAT
This sequence comes from Artemisia argyi, assembly GCA_030686995.1. NCBI lineage: Eukaryota > Viridiplantae > Streptophyta > Magnoliopsida > Asterales > Asteraceae > Artemisia > Artemisia argyi. The sequence continues at coordinate 184,070,923 of CM060680.1, forward strand.
TTTGGTGACCAGGCCAATAATAGTGGTTCGAATAGTTTGGTGATATCTTGAAATTTCTGTTGAGTTTTGAATGGTCTTAATGTACCGAGAGATTCTCCTTATAGATGGTATGGAAAGTCTTTCCTAGGGAGGTCATTGATAATATCCACTTAACAATATTGGTGGTAGTGAGGGATGAGTGGCACAGGAAACTATATAGTGTCAGCTAATTCTATATTTATATGGGGATGGGGAAAGGAAATGATAGTGATGGTGAGAAGGGAAGAGACTGTGACAACTGCGACAAAATGATATTGTAATAAAAGAAAATACCGTGATGTAAGTGTATCATGCATAGACGTGAATGTTCATGAAATGAAATGATCAATTGACATACTTCCAAGCGGCGGTTCATGAGGTGATGAAAAGTATGAATGTTCTGACAACGAGGGTATACTCACACATGCATGAAACATTTGGAAAATGAGTAAAGGATTCAATCCAGACAGAATTTTATTATAACCATTCTCAGTGTTGCAAAATTCATTTCTGAGTCAGACATAGGTGGTCAGTCTATATCTCACTATCCCGGGTTGAATATAGATGACCAGTCTATATTCCACCGAGGTTCCATGAATTTTGAAATACTCAGCTCAGTCATACTAAGACTATGTCCTTCACAAATACCAAGACGTTCTGAAAGACAAAAGCAAGTGACCAAACTCGAGGTCAAATGATGAAACTATGCAAGGAAAAACATAATGCGGTGACATATATGATACGTGAACATGCTTATATGAAAGACAATTATAGTAATCAACTATAATAGATGAATATAATATATTAGATAATGAGACACAAATCTCATCACCTATGTCAGCAACTAACCACAAATGAGGCTTCAGCTTGGCAGGCAGGCATGTGACGGTCATAGGGTTAAGTTTTCTTGAAAGTAGCTATAGTCTAGGTTTTAAAAACACCTAGTTCGCTATAGCCAAAGCTCTGATGCCAATCTGTCACACCCCCAAAATCGGGTCCAGCGGAAGCATACATGTAGCTGGGGTGTAACTCAATTGGTATTACAACACATGTTCAAAAATGGTTTGCACTTGAATCATTTTGAATAAAATAGTTAAATCAAAATGTTGAATTTACATTGTTAAAAGTAATGCGGAAGTAGGCCCTTAAAATAATTTAAAACGGTCCCCAAATGAATAATCAGAGTCTTCTATGACCATGCCATGCCCTGCCAAAACCTCCTGTAGCGTGCCATTGGTTAAAACCTGAAAATACATGCTAAAGTGTCAACACGAGGTTGGTGAGTTCATAGAGTCTTGTGAAAAAGAATGTAATGCATTGAAATGAAGATTTCCCAGCAAAGGCATCGTAAATCCACTCAGTTCCAAGTCCCGCCATAAGAGACTTGTAACCTGTGTGTTTACAACCCACTGCCAAATGTAATATGTTTGTAATAAATCAGTCATAAGATTGTTGCAAAGACATCGTAATTCTGTAGTAATAGTGGTGGAAAAGTATCGTAATTCCATAAGTAATTTTCGTATGTACAATAGCCACAAGTATAAAGTGAACCGACATAAATGTCAAAAATGCTACATTGTCCCTTAAGCTCATGACCCCGAAGCTAGACTTTGTAATGCCCCAACAGAGTGTCTACCAGGCACTCACTTGATAAGACATGAAATGCATTCGTCCCGTTGGAGCAACCCAAACACGAATGGAGGCGTCACCCTCAATAGATCTATTCACTCACTCTCGCTTAGTACTTGAAATTAACGGTCCATGATATTGAAAGGGGACTTGTTATGAAGTGGTAGTAAGGCAACTTAAGCAATGTATGGAATTTGTAATACTTGGGCATGTACAAAAATAGTTGTTGCAATGTATTCTCCCCCATGGGATTTGAAATCGTATAAAAGTATAACACGAGTATTTAAGCATGTATCTCCCCCAAAGAGTTTGTAAAGTAATTAAACCAGTAAAAGTGGGGCTATGACTCACCTGAAGCTGATGGTACCATGAACATGTAATGAGCTGAAAAACAAGGCGCGCACACTAGCCGCAACCTAATATGAATGATGAACGATCTACTTTAGATCATGAAATGATGTTATGAATGTCCATGCACATGTTTCTATACCACTCTACCCTTTGGAAAAACACTTGTTGTTATCAAAAGTATATAATCCAAGTATTTGGAAAATATTGCTATTAGAAAATATAAATAGCTAGTTATAATATATATATACTTATATATATATAACGTAAGTTTCCATGTAAGCGTTGAAATACTCGGGTTGTAATCCTTGAAATGATGAAAACATACTCGTAATAACTAATACTACGTTAGTTATAAAGCTCGGTACTTAATATTATGTTTAGCTTATAAATGTACTTCGTAGTTTTTGCGCCAAATTATATTAAAAGCTGTCAAATATAAAAGGGTTTTAGCCGATATTCAAACGAGTATATCTTTGTCGTTACTTGTCCGTTTTACTTGTTCTTTATGTCCACGGTTACGTCTTAGTATATAGTAATATATTTTGGAAAGCTCGGCTCCTCCGGGTTACGTCTAAAGTCTCTTTTTGTCCAATGAAAAACGTCAAACAGCAACCATTTTCAGAAAAAATACTTTTCGTCTGCAATCTTGCAAAAATCATAACTCCTTCGTTATAAACTCTTTTTAATCCGTTCTTTCGCCTACGGATTCGTTTTTGAAAGTATTTTCTAAAAATTTTGCCAAAGTTCCCTTGGTGTTTACTGATTTTCCAGATTTTTACAAAACGGGACAGCATGTCTAAAATAGGTTCCAAATCAAGTTTCCAAAGTTAAAAACTAATTTCTACCATCACCAAACCTCTTGTAATCACCACATGGCTAATCTAATCTTACCATACACCTTCTTAGGGTGCCATGGACTCCTAACCAAGTTATTAGAGCAAGGGGATTCATAACTAAAAAGTTAGGGTTTGTATGTTTCTTTTTAGCCAAAATAAAGTGTGGTATAGTTACTTGTACATGGTTTTTAGCATGATACTTATGTAATACATGTAAAAATAGGATGATCCATGAAAAAATAAAGTTGAAAACTTACTTGATAAAATGAGATGATTAGATGATGATTATGCTTGGATTTCTTGTGTTTTTCTTGATTGATTCTTGATTAGGCATGTAAAAGGAACAAGTTTGGTGTTATAACTTATGAAAAATGATCACTTGATCTTGATATGGTGGTTTGGTCGTGGCTTAGGAGGAAGAACAAGAGAAAACTTCATTTTTGATTTATAAAAATAAGTATCAAAGTGTTAAATGTGTTTAAGTATGAAATATCTAAATTCCATGGCATTTTGGTAAATAAAGGGACAAGTTGAAGTAACATTGGGATGGGGGGGCTGCACATGTGTGAAAATTAGAAGAGTATGTAGTAAGCTTGGTGTTATATGGTTCACGGAGTCGGTTTTGGTTCCGTTAATCGCAAACCGTAAAGTTTTAAATCGCGAAACGTAACTCTGGGTATCGTAAAAATATGGAATATGAAATAATGACTAAACTTGTCAAAATAGAGTTATAAAAATGTTAAAATTATGTTGGGTACAAGTATTGAGTGTTCGGGTGATTATTGTTTAGTTTTCACGAAAACCGTCGTAATATTCATAAGCTTACGTTATAAATAAAATAAATTTCCAAAATACTGGGTAAATGAATGTAATAACTTTTATGATGATAAAATGGATATAAAAAATATGTCGGGACCATTGTGGGAATATTTAGATATATTCGTCGTGTATAAACCGGGTGTTAACGTTTACTATAAATACTTATACGTAAAAACGTTAAATGTACTGAATGTAGTAATTTGAAAATCCTGAGAGTGGTATAACATGAAAATGCTGTTATGATGATATGCAGACTATCTCCAGTCCGTATGCAGTGTTCTTAACACTAATGAAATGAATTCGCACCTAAACCAATCCGGTTACGCGAATTTGAATACCCGTAAACTAAATTTACGATGAAATGAGTAATGCAAGTGAATAGTGAAAACTTTTCCGGAAATGAATAGTGTTCGGTGAATAGTAAATTTCCCAAAAGTTTCTCAGAATATCAAACTGACCTCGAAAACGATGAATAGTAAAACGATGAATAGTGTTTTGATGAATAATGTTTTTTCCAAAGTTCGGGAAATGACCTGAAATGACCTGAAATGGTGAGTTGTGACAGTCTTCCCCTCTAAAAGGAACTTCGTCCCGAAGTTCAGTTTATGTTGGTTTCTGAAAACATATTGGTGAAAAGGTGATGATATTCTAGAATTCCAGCGAACTCCAACGATAGGAATTCGACTCTGCTTCTACTGTTTGACCACACGGTCCATGATTTCTACTTGTTCTCCTGCAAGGTTTATGTTTGACTATGGGTTGGATTCCTTTCCAAATGGGATTATGGGTGACAATTCTGAAAAGCTGATAATACGTGGTTGTGTAATCCTGTTGCTGTTGTTCTCTAACAAGGCTCAAGTCTGACGACCACTAGGCCTACTCTGTTTGAAATATTACATGGTCCAGTGTATATCTCGGGTTTAACTTTCCAAGTTTTCTGAATGGTATCATGCCTTTCCTAGGCAGAACTTTCTGTATAACTCTGCTTACCAACTTGTAGTTTTAATGGTTTACCAAAGATCGATGTTTAAAATTTCCTAACAATTCAATAGTTTTGTAAAGATTAACCAAAAGGAATTTGCTTGTCAAAATAAGTGCCTCAGAAAAGTATTTCTTACAAGATATATGTTTTGCGTAACTGTAGTTTGGAGAAAAATCCATTTGAAAGTGAAAGTATTAAGAGGATACAATAGTCAGGTATGTATGTCTGCACAAAGGCATAGGTGTCTAACATGTTTGGATAAAGTCTATTGGTGAGGACATGTTCAATCTATAGTCTCGGTTAAGAGGTTGGATTTATCTCTATGGTGTGGCTTAGTGAGCACTCGTATCGAAAATAATCCTGTAATTCTGTCAAGCCAATACTTTCTAGATGATGGAATTTTGGTGACCAGGCCAATAATAGTGGTTCGAATAGTTTGGTGATATCTTGAAATTTCTGTTGAGTTTTGAATGGTCTTAATGTACCGAGAGATTCTCCTTATAGATGGTATGGAAAGTCTTTCCTAGGGAGGTCATTGATAATATCCACTTAACAATATTGGTGGTAGTGAGGGATGAGTGGCACAGGAAACTATATAGTGTCAGCTAATTCTATATTTATATGGGGATGGGGAAAGGAAATGATAGTGATGGTGAGAAGGGAAGAGACTGTGACAACTGCGACAAAATGATATTGTAATAAAAGAAAATACCGTGATGTAAGTGTATCATGCATAGACGTGAATGTTCATGAAATGAAATGATCAATTGACATACTTCCAAGCGGCGGTTCATGAGGTGATGAAAAGTATGAATGTTCTGACAACGAGGGTATACTCACACATGCATGAAACATTTGGAAAATGAGTAAAGGATTCAATCCAGACAGAATTTTATTATAACCATTCTCAGTGTTGCAAAATTCATTTCTGAGTCAGACATAGGTGGTCAGTCTATATCTCACTATCCCGGGTTGAATATAGATGACCAGTCTATATTCCACCGAGGTTCCATGAATTTTGAAATACTCAGCTCAGTCATACTAAGACTATGTCCTTCACAAATACCAAGACGTTCTGAAAGACAAAAGCAAGTGACCAAACTCGAGGTCAAATGATGAAACTATGCAAGGAAAAACATAATGCGGTGACATATATGATACGTGAACATGCTTATATGAAAGACAATTATAGTAATCAACTATAATAGATGAATATAATATATTAGATAATGAGACACAAATCTCATCACCTATGTCAGCAACTAACCACAAATGAGGCTTCAGCTTGGCAGGCAGGCATGTGACGGTCATAGGGTTAAGTTTTCTTGAAAGTAGCTATAGTCTAGGTTTTAAAAACACCTAGTTCGCTATAGCCAAAGCTCTGATGCCAATCTGTCACACCCCCAAAATCGGGTCCAGCGGAAGCATACATGTAGCTGGGGTGTAACTCAATTGGTATTACAACACATGTTCAAAAATGGTTTGCACTTGAATCATTTTGAATAAAATAGTTAAATCAAAATGTTGAATTTACATTGTTAAAAGTAATGCGGAAGTAGGCCCTTAAAATAATTTAAAACGGTCCCCAAATGAATAATCAGAGTCTTCTATGACCATGCCATGCCCTGCCAAAACCTCCTGTAGCGTGCCATTGGTTAAAACCTGAAAATACATGCTAAAGTGTCAACACGAGGTTGGTGAGTTCATAGAGTCTTGTGAAAAAGAATGTAATGCATTGAAATGAAGATTTCCCAGCAAAGGCATCGTAAATCCACTCAGTTCCAAGTCCCGCCATAAGAGACTTGTAACCTGTGTGTTTACAACCCACTGCCAAATGTAATATGTTTGTAATAAATCAGTCATAAGATTGTTGCAAAGACATCGTAATTCTGTAGTAATAGTGGTGGAAAAGTATCGTAATTCCATAAGTAATTTTCGTATGTACAATAGCCACAAGTATAAAGTGAACCGACATAAATGTCAAAAATGCTACATTGTCCCTTAAGCTCATGACCCCGAAGCTAGACTTTGTAATGCCCCAACAGAGTGTCTACCAGGCACTCACTTGATAAGACATGAAATGCATTCGTCCCGTTGGAGCAACCCAAACACGAATGGAGGCGTCACCCTCAATAGATCTATTCACTCACTCTCGCTTAGTACTTGAAATTAACGGTCCATGATATTGAAAGGGGACTTGTTATGAAGTGGTAGTAAGGCAACTTAAGCAATGTATGGAATTTGTAATACTTGGGCATGTACAAAAATAGTTGTTGCAATGTATTCTCCCCCATGGGATTTGAAATCGTATAAAAGTATAACACGAGTATTTAAGCATGTATCTCCCCCAAAGAGTTTGTAAAGTAATTAAACCAGTAAAAGTGGGGCTATGACTCACCTGAAGCTGATGGTACCATGAACATGTAATGAGCTGAAAAACAAGGCGCGCACACTAGCCGCAACCTAATATGAATGATGAACGATCTACTTTAGATCATGAAATGATGTTATGAATGTCCATGCACATGTTTCTATACCACTCTACCCTTTGGAAAAACACTTGTTGTTATCAAAAGTATATAATCCAAGTATTTGGAAAATATTGCTATTAGAAAATATAAATAGCTAGTTATAATATATATATACTTATATATATATAACGTAAGTTTCCATGTAAGCGTTGAAATACTCGGGTTGTAATCCTTGAAATGATGAAAACATACTCGTAATAACTAATACTACGTTAGTTATAAAGCTCGGTACTTAATATTATGTTTAGCTTATAAATGTACTTCGTAGTTTTTGCGCCAAATTATATTAAAAGCTGTCAAATATAAAAGGGTTTTAGCCGATATTCAAACGAGTATATCTTTGTCGTTACTTGTCCGTTTTACTTGTTCTTTATGTCCACGGTTACGTCTTAGTATATAGTAATATATTTTGGAAAGCTCGGCTCCTCCGGGTTACGTCTAAAGTCTCTTTTTGTCCAATGAAAAACGTCAAACAGCAACCATTTTCAGAAAAAATACTTTTCGTCTGCAATCTTGCAAAAATCATAACTCCTTCGTTATAAACTCTTTTTAATCCGTTCTTTCGCCTACGGATTCGTTTTTGAAAGTATTTTCTAAAAATTTTGCCAAAGTTCCCTTGGTGTTTACTGATTTTCCAGATTTTTACAAAACGGGACAGCATGTCTAAAATAGGTTCCAAATCAAGTTTCCAAAGTTAAAAACTAATTTCTACCATCACCAAACCTCTTGTAATCACCACATGGCTAATCTAATCTTACCATACACCTTCTTAGGGTGCCATGGACTCCTAACCAAGTTATTAGAGCAAGGGGATTCATAACTAAAAAGTTAGGGTTTGTATGTTTCTTTTTAGCCAAAATAAAGTGTGGTATAGTTACTTGTACATGGTTTTTAGCATGATACTTATGTAATACATGTAAAAATAGGATGATCCATGAAAAAATAAAGTTGAAAACTTACTTGATAAAATGAGATGATTAGATGATGATTATGCTTGGATTTCTTGTGTTTTTCTTGATTGATTCTTGATTAGGCATGTAAAAGGAACAAGTTTGGTGTTATAACTTATGAAAAATGATCACTTGATCTTGGTATGGTGGTTTGGTCGTGGCTTAGGAGGAAGAACAAGAGAAAACTTCATTTTTGATTTATAAAAATAAGTATCAAAGTGTTAAATGTGTTTAAGTATGAAATATCTAAATTCCATGGCATTTTGGTAAATAAAGGGACAAGTTGAAGTAACATTGGGATGGGGGGGCTGCACATGTGTGAAAATTAGAAGAGTATGTAGTAAGCTTGGTGTTATATGGTTCACGGAGTCGGTTTTGGTTCCGTTAATCGCAAACCGTAAAGTTTTAAATCGCGAAACGTAACTCTGGGTATCGTAAAAATATGGAATATGAAATAATGACTAAACTTGTCAAAATAGAGTTATAAAAATGTTAAAATTATGTTGGGTACAAGTATTGAGTGTTCGGGTGATTATTGTTTAGTTTTCACGAAAACCGTCGTAATATTCATAAGCTTACGTTATAAATAAAATAAATTTCCAAAATACTGGGTAAATGAATGTAATAACTTTTATGATGATAAAATGGATATAAAAAATATGTCGGGACCATTGTGGGAATATTTAGATATATTCGTCGTGTATAAACCGGGTGTTAACGTTTACTATAAATACTTATACGTAAAAACGTTAAATGTACTGAATGTAGTAATTTGAAAATCCTGAGAGTGGTATAACATGAAAATGCTGTTATGATGATATGCAGACTATCTCCAGTCCGTATGCAGTGTTCTTAACACTAATGAAATGAATTCGCACCTAAACCAATCCGGTTACGCGAATTTGAATACCCGTAAACTAAATTTACGATGAAATGAGTAATGCAAGTGAATAGTGAAAACTTTTCCGGAAATGAATAGTGTTCGGTGAATAGTAAATTTCCCAAAAGTTTCTCAGAATATCAAACTGACCTCGAAAACGATGAATAGTGTTTTGATGAATAGTGTTTTTTCCAAAGTTCGGGAAATGACCTGAAATGACCTGAAATGGTGAGTTGTGACAATATATACTTATTTTTCAAAGATCGCGTCCAACCAATCCAACATAATAAGGCCTTCAATGCCACAGATGATATTAGCGCCTCCGTCCCTCTCGTGGCAATCATATCATTTAACTGTGACAGTGGAAGAAACACGTGAATATGGACCCACTCGACTCGAGGGTTTTTCAAGCCTAATACTATAGGAAGTAAACGAGACAAAAGGAAGTAAACGAGTTTTGCATGCATTCATCTATGACATTAGGAAGTAAACGAGACAAAAGCTCTTATCGCCTCCACCCTCTAGCTAAGAGTCTTTCTACCAGGTGAAGATATAATCCAACGCTTGATATCAACGAATGCTTTGGTACTTTATGTTATCATTCATGTTGCTTTTAGTATAGTTGTAACAGAGGTTCTATACTTCATCAATTTTATAACCTTTATGCCACTTGAAAAAACACTTAATGAATGCATCCCAAATAAATATTTATGCCTTTGTTTGTCTCCTAGATAAGAGATGATTCTTGTATCGTATAAATGAGCCAGTTAAATGATATGATGGCCACGAGAGAAACGGAGGAGCTAATATCGTATGTGGCATTGAAGGCCTTATTATGTTGTATTGATTAGACGCGATCTTTGGAAAATTAGTATATATTCCCATGAATTTGTTCTTCTTTTAGTTTGTTTGTTTGTTTTTGTAAAATACTTAAGTTTATGTAAAAGTGCTATGTTTTGTTAAATAAATTTGAAAGTGCTATGTTTTGTTAAATAAATTTTAAAAGTACTATGGTTAAATAAAAAAACTCGCTGTTCATTGTAAAACACAATTCAGAAATTAATAATAAAAGGCCTCTTGATATCATGGCATCAGAGAAGGCTCGATCCTCATATACCTTCCGATTTTCCAGTACCCTCAAATCAATAAATCCAAACCGAGCTACCATGACCGACTCTGGTTCTAATCTAATCACTGCAACTCGCAAATCTATTAAAGAACGATCTTAATCAATAGCCTCAAAACCCAAGAAGATTTGATTGTTTTTTCATGGCTCATTCAAAATATTGAATCCGTACTCGCAGGCAACCTAACCGAGTATCCCACCGCAAAAATGTTGTGGGATGCCCTGGTGGTTACTTACAACAGCGAAAGAGACAAACTACAAACCTTTAACCTTCATGTTAAGGCTAATGATACCAAACAAAACAACAGCTCTCTTGAAGATTTCTGGATCTCATTATAGGGGATATGGGGAGAGATTGATAGAATTGACCCAAATCCCATGAAGTGTCCAGACGATATCAAGACATACTCCAAAATCAGGTCAGAACAAAAACTCTTTCAGTTTCTAAATGCCCTTGACCGGCGATATGAACCCATTAAACGGGAAATACTCCGGTTGGAACCTCTTCCTTCTGCTTAGGCGGCATACGCCACCGTTCGTAAAGAAGCCGCTCACCAAAACATTATGGGAGCAACTATCAATGAAACACATGGCATAACAGTAGGTTTAATAGCCACCAAAACAGAGGGATTAAGGCTTGTTTCGAAAGTTAATCGTCGGTCTGACCGCAGCCAAGTCGGGTCATCATCCCGGGTGGATAAATCCAAACTTAAATGTTAAGAATGTGGGATGATGGGACATACCCAAGAAGGATGCTTTAGATTCGTCGGCTACCCCGAATGGTGGACCAATGGCCACAAGAAGGGCACAAAGAACTTTGGACCAGAAAAGGGCAAAGCCTCTATTGCCGTGAGCACCAAGGAGAACGCCAACACCACTGACTAGAAAAATCTCACCGGATTTTGGGGAATGGCAACGGCGTCAGTTTACAGTGAAGAAGATGATGGTTCCTTTTCTATGAACACAGGTACGGGGGTGAGAGACCTTATGTCTTTAAACTCCATCTTATCTTCCTGATATATCAGATTCTGAAATGTTAAAAAACACATCTTTCATTTGTTTTATAAAAGAAAGTTTCAGAATTTTCAAAAGGGGGTCCATTACTGGTGGTGTGGCAAATATAGCTCACGATCCTAGTATGAAACGGGAATTGTCATGGATATTTGAGTGTGGAGCAACGAATACCATGACTTATGATTTATCAGATTTTGCCACATCAACTAAGCCGACAAAGTCATATATAGACACGGCAAATGGAGAGAAGATGATTGAAAAAAAATGGGGGAACTATTGAAATTTCACCGACACTTAAACTTTCGAATTGTCTCTATGTTCCTGCCTTATCACACGAACTCCTGTCAATAAGCCATGTAACAAAGGAGTTACATTGTTCAGTTCTTATGCAACCCACTTTTTGTATCTTACAGGATATCAGGACGGGAGCGATCATTGGGCGTGGCACTGAAATAAAAGGGTTGTATTACATGGATGAGGTGACTCAAAATGGTGCTGTAATGCTTTCTCATGGGACGACAGAACGAGAAGCATGGCTATGGCATAGAAGATTGGGACATCCATCCATTGGTTATTTACATGTTTTATTTCCTAAATTATTTCCTTCCAATTGTAAGACACATTGCGAGAATTGTATGTTAGCCAAAAGTCATCGTAAGACATTCAAACCTAATAATACAAGGGTTGATTCACCTTTCTCATTAATTCACTCAGATGCGTGGGTCCTGCTCCAATTATTGGGGGACAAAACTTTCGTTTTTCCGTTCTATTCGTGGATGATTGCACACGAATGACCTGGGTGTACTTATTAAAAAGTAAATATGAAGTTCTTGATAAGTTTATCATGTTCTACAACATGGTCCAAACCCAATTTCAAAAAAACCTTCGGGTTTTTAGATCCGATAAAGGAGGAGAATTTGTTAACTCCGAGATGAAACATTTTTTCCAAACAAAGGGATAATCCATCAAACCACCTGTCCTCAATGGAAAAATCGTATCCTATTAGAAATAACTCGAGCCCTTCTAATAGAATCACGAGTTCCAAATGTTTTTTGGCTAGAAGCTCTCGTTACAGCTGTGTATCTCATTAACTGAATCCCCACTCAAATTCTGAAATCAAAAACTCCATTACAAGTCCTTACAGAATATACCAACACTCCATCTGTTCTTACTCTTGAACCATGAATTTTTGGGTGCACCGTTTTTGTTCACATACTAAAGTCACACAGAACTAAAATGGATCCTTGTGCTGAAAAATGTGTCTTCGTTGGATATGGAATAACTCAAAAAGGATACTGATCTTAGACTCATCATAGATCGAACCATGTCTAGCAAAGTTTTATTTCTCCTTTCAGACACACCATTGTGTTATAGTGTATATGGAGGGGTGAATTGTGAGACTATCCCACACCTTTTTAGATGATCTAAAAACTCTTGACTCATATATTCACCTCCTCGATCGGATCGAAGAGCCTTAATGGTCTTACCAAGTTGATTTTCTACTTCACTTTGGAATACTTTAAATGTTTCAATGGCTTCATGTTTATGTTTAATCAGGTAAACATAACCATATCTACTGAAATCATCAGTAAAAGTGATGAAGTAGTTAGCTCCTTCCCTAGACATTGTTCTAAATGGGCCACATACATCAGTATGAATGAGTCCAAGTAGATCTTTAGCTCTTTCTCCAACATGGGAAAAAGGCTTTCGTGCCATCTTACCAGATATGCAAGAAATACATTTATCAAACGACTCATTGTCGGTTGACTCTAAAAGCCCATCGTGTTGCAGCTTCGTAATGTGTTTCTTGTTTATATGGCAAAGATGGCAATGCCACAGATTTCTTGTTGCTAACAGTATATATAGAACCATTGTTTGAAATAGGACCACGCATATCAATTTCAAAAATGACATCACGTGGAATAGCATTAAAATAAAAAACATTATTTTTAGTAACAGAAATGCCAAAATCCGTAAAAGTATGAATGTAACCATCATCTTTCAAACGCGAAAGTGAAACAACACGTCTAGTGATAGTAGGTGCAAAATGACAATTATTTAAAACAATAACTAGTCCATTTGGGAGGATGAGATCAAAGCTCCCAATTGCTCCCACAGCTGCACGATTGCCATTACCAACGTACAGATGTAAAGCTCCTTGCTTCAGCTTTTGACTTCCCCTAATCTCCTTCACATTATTACAAATGTGAGTACCACAACTAGTTTCATATACCCAGGATTTGTTAGGAAAAGTATAAAGTTCTATAGTAAAGATACCTGATGTGCTAGCGTCACTAGCTTTGTTCTTCATTAGCCCTTCTAGGTAGGCGGCACAGTTTCGCCTCCAGTGCCCAACCACTCCACAGTGGTGACAAGGGGTGTCCTTGGCCGGGTGCTCCTTCTTGGCAGGTGGGGGAACTTTGGGTTTGGGGGCGTAAGCAAGCTTACCCTTGCCCTTCCCTTGTCCCTGGCCAGGTGCCAGAGGTTTTTCCTTGTTCTTTTTCTGAATTCTGCCTTGGTTGATAGCTAGGACAAGTGGAGCCTTCTTGGGCATGCCTTTCTCTGCAAGTTTCAGCATGCTATGTAGTTCGACAATGGTCTTTCCCATGCTGTGCATGTTATAGTTCTGCACAAATTGGTCATAATCCTTCGACAGTGAGGTAAGAATCATGCTCACTCCAAGGATTTGAGGCACAAAGGATTATGACCATTTTGTGTTGAACTATAACATGCACAACATGGGAAAGACCATTATCGAATTGCATAACATGCTAAAACTTGCAGAGAAAGGCATGCCCAAGAAGGCTCCACTTGTCCTAGCTATCAACCAAGGCAGAATTCAGAAAAAGAACAAGGGAAAACCGCTGGCACCTGGCAAGGGACAAGGGAAGGGCAAGGGTAAGCTTGCTTACGCCCCCAAACCCAAAGTTCCCCCACCTGCCAAGAAGGAGCACCCGGCCAAGGACACCCCTGCCTCCACTGTAGAGTGGCTGGGAACTGGAGGCGATACTGTGCCGCCTACCTAGAAGGATTAAAGAAGAACAAAGCTAGCGGCGCTAGCACATCAGGTATCTTCACTATAGAACTTTATAATTTTTCTAACAAATCTTGGGTATATGATACTGGTTGTGGTACTCACATTTGTAATAATGTGCAGGGGCTTAGGGGAAGTCGAAAGCTGAAGCAAGGAGCTTTACATCTGTACGTTGGTAATGGCAATCGTGCAGCTGTAGAAGCAATTGGGAGCTTTGATCTCATCCTCCCAAATGGACTAGTTATTGTTTTAAATAATTGTCATTTTGCACCTACTATCACTAGAGGTGTTGTTTCACTTTCGCGTTTGAAAGATGATGGTTACATTCATACTTTTACGGATTTTGGCATTTCTGTTTCTAAGGATAATGTTTTTTATTTTAATGCTATTCCACGTGATGGCATTTTTGAAATTGATATGCGTGATCCTATTTCAAACAATGGTTCTATATATACTATTAGCAACAAGAAATCCAAACGTAATTTGGATTCCACTTTTTTATGGCATTGTCGTCTTTGCCATCTAAACAAGAAACACATTACGAAGCTGAAACATGATGGGCTTTTAGAGTCAATCGACAATGAGTCGTTTGATAAATGCATTTCTGGTAAGATGGCACAAAAGCCTTTTCCCCATGTTGGAGAAAGAGCTAAAGATCTACTTTGACTCATACATACTGATGTATGTGGCCTATTTAGAACAATGTCTAGGGAAGGAGCTAACTACTTCATCACTTTTACTGATGATTTCAATAGATATGGTTATGTTTAAGTGATTAAACATAAACATGAAGCCTTTGAAACATTTAAAGTATTCCAAAGTGAAGTAGAAAATCAACTTGGCAAGACCATTAAGGCTCTTCGATCAGATCGAGGAAGTGAATATATGAGTCAAGAGTTTTTAGATCATCTAAACGGTGTGGGATAGTCTCACAATTCACTCCTTCATATACACTATAACACAATTGTGTGTCTGAAAGGAGAAATCAAACTTTGCTAGACATGGTTCGATCTATGATGAGTCTAACAATGTTGCCAATGTCCTTTTGGGGTTATGCTCTAGAGTCTGCTGCATGCATTCTCAATATGGTTCCAACTAAGAAGGTTGATAAGACACCATACGAAGTATGGCATGGGAAAGTCCCTAATCTGTCTTACTTGAAAGTCTGGGGTTGTGAGGCTCTCGTAAAATGAGACACAACTAACAAACTTGAGCCCAAATCTATCAAATGTATCTTTGTAGGATACCCAAAGGAAATGATGGGTTACTATTTCTACTACCCACCCGAGAACAAAATATTTGTTGCTCGATATGCTGATTTTCTTGAGAACATTCTCTTTTCACAAGAAGCAAGTGGGAGCACAGTAGACTTTGATGAACTTCAAAGCAAAGATGCACAACCTTCTAGTGACACTAGTGAACATCAAAATGAGACTGAACATGAAAATGTTGAGCCTCTTCGAGATGTTGCTCCCATTCATAGATCCGTAAGGATACCTCAAGCACCTTAACGATATGGTTTCTATATCGATGTTGAGGAACATGAGTTAGGGGATCATAGTGAACCCACTAACTATCGAGAAGCTTTATCGAGTCCTGAACATGATAAGTGGAACAAAGCTATGAATATGGAAATGCAATCCATGAAAGACAATGATGTTTGGGTCGAGGTTGACCTACCTCCTAATGCTAAGACCGTTAGGAGTAAATGGCTCTTAAAGAAGAAGACCGACATGGATGGCAATGTACATACCTATAAAGCTAGTCTTGTAGCAAAAGGTTTTACTCAAACCTACGGGATTGACTATGAAGAAACCTTCTCGCCTGTTGCAGACATTAAACCAATTAGGATTCTTTTAGCCATAGCAGCGTATTATGACTATGAGATTTGGCAAATGGATGTCAAGACAGCTTTCTTGAACAGCCACCTAAACGAAGACGTTTATATGGTGCAACCCAAGGGCTTCGTGAATCCAAAGCATCCTAGCAAAGTATGCAAGCTTCAAAGATCCATTTATGGATTTAAGCAAGCATCTAGAAGCTAGAACAAGAGATTTGATGAGGGAATCAAAAAGATTGGTTTCACTCAAAATCTCGATGAGCCATGTGCATATATGAAAACTAGTGGAAGTATAGTCGTGTTCCTAATCTTATATGTCGATGACATATTACTCATAGGAAACAGCATTCCAATGCTACAAGATGTAAACTCGTGGCTTGGAAAGTGTTTTGCTATGAAAGACTTAGGAGAAGCATCGTACATACTTGGAGTCAAGATCTGCCGAGATAGATCAAAGTGGTTAATCGGCTTGTGTAAAAGTACATTCATTGAAAAAATCCTGAAGCGATTTAAGATGCAAGATACCAAACGTGGAAGTCTTCCAATGCAACCAAGTACGGAATTGAGTAAGACTCAAGGACCCTCTACACCCGCTGAGGTGAAGAGGATGAAAGGAGTCTCTTATGCTTCAGCTGTGGGGTCCATCATGTATGTGGTTACGTGCACTAGACCTGATGTAGCGTTCTCTCAAAACCTAACGAGTAGATTTCAACAGAATCTAGGAGAATGTCACTGGACTGCTGTTAAGAACATATTGAAGTATCTGCGAAATACTAAAGATATGTTTCTTGTTTATGGTGGTGATGTCGAACGTGAGCTCAGTGTTACTTGTTATACTGATGCAAGCTGGGAGACAGATCGTGACGACATCAAATCCTAGACAGGATATGTTTTCGTCATGAATGGAGGTGCTGTTGATTGGAAAAGTGCCAAGTAAAGCACTATTACGATGTCCTCTATAGAAGCTGAATATATAGCTGCTTCTGAAGCTGGAATGGAGGCAATTTGGATACGGAAATTCATTTATGGGCTTGGCGTTGTCCCAAGCAATGAACGACCTATGGATATGTACTACGATAATTCCGGTGATATTATCATAGCCAATGAACCTGGTGTTCTTAAGGATGCCAAACACTTTCGTCAGAAAGTTCACTATATTTGAGAAGTTGTCGAAAGTGGTGATATTCGTCTCCTCAACATTCACACAGATGACAACTTAGCTTATCCTTTAACAAAACCAATGTCTTGTACCAAACATGTGGAGCATGCTAGGAACATTGGGCTTTGACCTGCTAATAGTCTCATGTAAATCTGTTTTTAGTATTTGAATAATTGGAATGTTGAACAGTTTGTATCTTTAAAGAATTGATGTAATGGTTATAGTCGTTTTCATTCATATCAATTGTATTCTATATTTGCATGTTTAATCCATGAATAATTTAGTTGTTCTAAATTGTCCATTGTCAGTTGACGATACGGGAGTATCATAAAATTAAGGCAAATGTAAGCGTATTGGTGATTTATTTACCAAACTCACATGTTGTTCATTGTGATGAACATTGGACTGACCCAACCTTCGAGTATTCACTGCATGGATCGGCGTCAATAATGAATCTCGCAAATGGTTATGTCTCTTATCCTCAAACTTGAGATGCAAGTAGGTCTTGCATGTGTGGAATTTCATTCTTTGATATGGTTAAACGCTGTCCTAAATAAGGTTGTTATAAAAAACATCTTCAAGAGTGATTTGAAACACATGAATGACACGTGCAATCAAAATAGGATTTGTTCCTCCACATGTCATGGAGTTAGATACTATTAGGCCCCTCGATGAATTGAACAGATGTTTATATGGTCGTACCCAAATGAGATTAAGATGAATCTTAATTCACTTGGTAATCTTGTTCAGTATCTAGATCGAGAAACATAATAGTTGAAAAAATGGAATGACTTTGATCCATGTCTAGTGTTCAACATAGTATCTATAGCAAAAGGATGGATGACATATAAACCATGTAAATGAGAAGTTGAAGAAACTGCCCTCACATATTTCTAGGGGCATTGGCGTGTTGCTAGACGCTAACCTTTGCTTGTATAATTACTTGATTATTATGACGTCGCAAGTGGGAGCTGTTGGAGTATGCTCGTGTCATAATAAATAATTATATGACTAAACATATGTGAGCCTATTGGGTCACACACAAATACACTTAGGTACCTCTTCTTGTGTCGTGTTTATTGTATCTACAAAATATAATTAACCTAACGTAACTCGGGATCGCTATTGGGCTTCTAATGACTAAGTAAAGTACTTAATCCATTGGACTAGAAAAACAAATGGGATGCCTATTTAGGCCCATATAGTGGCCGGCCATTAGGGGGTTTCAAGGGAAGGATAGGTTTGATTTTTGGTTAAATATATGGGAGTGATTTCCTCATAATTAGAATAACAATGTACCAAAAATCTCCCCCCCTCTCTCCCTCTATTATACGGCACAAAGAAAACAACCCATCTAGGTTTTCTTGATCTCTTCCTTTGAATCTTGCTTATTCAAAGGCCATTCCATGGTTACGGGGTTAAGGACTACCATCCAAGGGGTATACGATGAGGTGTAGCGTGGACAACACATAGAGGTGATCTCCTTTGATCACTTGGATTTCATTGGTGATTCGTGTACGTTGTTGAAGGTCTCCATACGATTCAACTGATCACGCTACAAAGGTATAACATTGTTGTTTATTATTGATTGATCATATGGCTATATGGATCCTTGTTGGTGATGTTTTTCGCTGCGTTTATATGTTTCTTTTATGTTTATATATTCAACATCACCTAGTGCAAATCATAAGACCCCTTATAGGTCGAATTATGTACAAAAAATTAGCCTTTGGGGCTGTTTTGAAAGTACCCTTTTGAATCCATTAAAAACACGCGTTTTTAGCCATTTTTACGCATACAAGATGATCATATGACATCATATGATGGCTCGTGATACCACTATAGGTGATGTTGAGTATATAAACATAAAAGAAACATATAAACGCAGCAGAAAACATCACCAACAAGGATCCATATAGCCATATAATCAATCAATAATAAACAACAAGGTTATACCTTTGTAGCGTGATCGGTTGAATCGTGTGGAGACCTTTACCAACGTACACGAATCACCAATGAAACCCAAGTAATCAAAGGAGATCACCTCTATGTATGAAACACACTACACATCACTGATCACCACCCGATGCTAGTCTAAACCCCGTAACACACGATCTAGCCTTGAACTACAACAGAATAAGGTTAGATTGAGATCAAAACACAAACCCTAGAATGGGTGTGTTTGTTTACCGTCACTTTTGAGAGAGAGAGGGAGGAGAGAGACTTGGAGAGTGGTTAAATGTATTCTGTAAATATGGAAGACTAAATCAATTTAGTCTTATCATATTAGAAGTTACACATAGCCCATCAAAAGCTAATCTTTGGCCCTCTTGACCCTCCCTAGGTCGGCCACTATATCGGCCCACAATGGGCTTGCCCATTGTTGGTCCACTCCAAAAATGCTAAGTCTAACTTAGTATTTAATGGCCCGTTATAGATCCCGAGTTACATAGTCGTTTATATATTGTAAATTCGATAAATACAATCTATAAAATGGTGTCTCTGTGTATAAGTGTATGACCCCATAGGCTCATATATGTCTAGACATATAATTATTTATTATGACACGAGCATACTCCAACATTAAGAACATGTATGTCGAGTTAACATGTATGTATGTGTCATGATATATATCTAAAACTTGTTTATACAAATATGGTTTCAAACAGATTCAAGGTTGGAGTGTGGAGGGTTTTGAGTCTTGTTAAACTCATTTTGTGTCAACTTGAAGGGCTGTAAACATGTGTAATATAAGTCTAATTAAACCTAATAATGTGTATGCTAATCGGATCTAAAAAGGGTTAGCTTGTGTTGTTTTCTGTCACACTTTCTCGCTGTCCAAAAATTAAGTTGTTTTGCAAGAGGTCTAAATTAATGATACCAACATGTTTTTGCATAGTTATTGTGTCTAAAACTAAGTTCATAATGTGTACCTTCTGTATATCAAGTTTCGTGGTCATTAGAGGTCGGGAAAGTAGTCTTTTGATTTTTGGGAGATTAAGTGTCAAATCTGAGAAATCGAGTCTGAAAATCAGCTTGTATTTTTTATTTTTAGTTTTCAAACCGTAAGGAGTTGAGAGCTCTCCTTTTACAGGAGTGATATTTAAGTTATGAGTGACTTCCTGGAATTTTTGTTGATTTTTCTGAAGTATACAAATGAGTTAATTAAAGGCAAACTTTCTGGATGTATGTGCAGTTAACTTTCGGGGCAGGTTGGGAAAACAATTTTTGAAATGGTACTTGCACTTGGTAATGAAATTTGGGGAGGTTCTTAAATCTTAACTCATGTGTGAGTCTCGGATAAAATTGGTAGAACCTCAAGAGCCCATTTGATAGATCTATAAATTCATAAGAAACTGAATCAGTTTTTCATTCTAAACCTAAAAATATGTTTTGACACATTTAAACCCTAATTAAGTTAACTAATGATTTGAAACACATGTAAAACCTATGTCTAATTGATTATCATTATTAACCCTAATAACTTGTCTAATTATGAATCTGACCTAAAAGTTACTATAAATGGCAGGAACCCTAAATATGTCAACTTGATTCACATTAAGCATTAAAATCAGTAATGAACGTAATAAATGAGCTAATAAGTATTACATGAACCCTAACTTGTGCAGATTTGTTGAAGAATGCGTGATGTTGTTTCCTTGTGTTCACTTTTTCGACTACTTTCATTTTATTTGCTAAGGTATAGATATTCTTCCCTTTTCAGTAAGGGTTTCTCATAACTCATTGTTTTCCTAATATTTGTTATTTGATGCTTTGATCCATATTCTCTATGTTATTCATTTGTTTATCCTTTTCATGCTATATTCCTTTCATATAGCTAATATCTTAGTTGGATAATCAGTAATTATCCCTTATCATTGCCTATTTATGTTGCCCATATTTGTTTAACTAGTCATGGTGGTTCCATGACCTTGCCATTGATGCACCAATGATATTGACACTATCTGTAGAGGTGTGACTTTGTCCACGGCATTCCCACTTTATGCTAATTATCAACCATGGCGGCCACCATTATTATATTGTATGTATGCTTAATCTAGAACTTGGTATATGTATATTTTTTGCAGGGAGCATATAGATGCATCTTAGGTAATTAGTTTAGTTATGATTTGGTGAATGGACTTGTGTGTGTGCAATACACCCCATTTCATATTAGTATTATTGGAGTCTGCACCTCCTATGTACACTATGCTATGATATGTTGTATGTTTGTTAATTGGGCATTTCCTTGTTATGATTGATATCCATTTCATATTCCTTGTTAATCTTTGATTTCATTATTGTATATTCCATATTCCTTTGATATCTTGTTTAGCAGGTTCTCGTGGTTCCGTTTCACTTATCGGTTCCTTTATCACTTATTGTGACTTATATCACTGTCATCTAGTAGATCATTATGATTTCATTTCAGTTACTTATATACTTTAGTTATCCATTTGTATATATATATATATATATATATATATATATATATATATATATATATATATATATATATATATGTTCACTGGGCTTTTTTAGCTCAGGCGCAATTCTTTTCCAGCGGCAGGATTAAGAGGGAAGCTGGGTTATGAGTGAAGAGTGCTTAGAAGCTCCTAGTAGACTACACTATTGATAGCTTCCCATGGATTAGAGCTGGACTTAAAGTTTCCCTTTTGGTCTTATTTGGTAATTTAGTTCGGAAGTTGTTATGTTTAGTATTAGTACTTTAACATTTACTTAGAATACCTTTGTATTATTAAAGTCCTCCACTTGCGTATGTTCTGTTTGACACCATAAAACTGACATTGACCCATTTTCGGATGGGGTGTTACAGACGATTTATGTAATTAACTCTTACCAAATATACCAATGTACTTTCAAATTTGTTTCCGACTTGAAAGACATAATATACTTTTAGCATGGTTCTAAAAGGCGCGTAAAGGCCTCGCAAAGGCGTGTGGCTTGGTAATGCCACCACGCCACGCGTTATGACGCCTTATGTCACCTCTTTTTGTAAACTCGATATATATGAAATATAATATAAATATTTTCATATTTTGTGCCGCCTTATGCCACGCCTTATAAACGAAAAAGATTCGCCTTGGGCGCTAAAGCGTGAGGATTGGTCATGCCGCCACGCCACACCTCATACTATTTATAACCTTGACCGTTAGTCATAATGTGGCAACATTAGTTCTTTTAGTTAATGAACGTTTGCAAAGTTAGTCTTTTTATACTAGCGACCATTTTTAATTAACTAAAAATTTGGTTTTCTTACGTTTTTGTCCGTTTTTGTACGTATTCGTCCGTTTTTTCTTACGGTTTTGCCCATTTTATTACTTCTTCATACGTTTTTGTCCGTTTCTATACGTTTTCATCGATTTTTTATACGTTTTCATCTATTTTTAAACGTTTTTGTCCATTTTTATACATTTTCGCCAATTTTATACGTTTTCGCCCATTTTTATACGTTTTCATACCTTTTCGTCCATTTTCATATGATTTTACACGTTTTCGTATGTTTTTATACGTTTTCATCCGTTTTAATACATTATCATGCGTTTTACATATTTCGTCTGTTTTATATGTTTTACACGTTTTCATCCATTTTTATACGTTTTCATCCGTTTTTACACATTTTCGTTTGTTTTTACATGTTTTCATTCGTTTTCGCATGTTTTCACACGTTTCGGTCCATTTTTACACGTTTCGTCTATTTTTAAACGTTTTCATCCATTTTTACACGTTTTTGTTCATTTTTATATATTTTCGTCCATTTTTGCACGTTTTCGTCTGTTTTTACACGTTTTTGTCCATTTTTACATGTTTTCATACGTTCTTACACGTTTTTGTTGGTTTTTGCACGTATAAAAACACGTAAAAATGGACGAAAACGTGCAAAAACAAACGAATACATGCAAAAATTGACGAAAATGAATGAAAACGTGTAGAAACGGACGAAAACATATAAAAACGAACTAAAACGTAAAAAATGGATGAAAACATGTAAAAACGGACGAAAACGTATACAAACATATGAAAACATGTAAAAACGTGTAAAAAGTATGAAAACATATAAAAACAGACAAAAACGTGTAAAAGCGAACGATAATGTAAAAAAACGGACGAAAACGTTTTAAACAGACGAAAACATATACAAAGGGACGAAAATGTATAAAAATGGACGAAAACATGCAGAAACGGACCAAACATATACAAACAGACGAAAACATGTAAAAACGTATAAAAACGGACGAAAACGTATAAAAACAAACGAAAACGTGTAAAAACGTATGAAAACTTATAAAAACGAACGAAAACATGTAAAACGTATAAAAACGGACAAATACATATGAAAACGTATAAAGATGGATGAAAATGTATAAAACTGGATGAAAACGGGCAAAAACGTAAGAAAAGCGGACGAATACGTATAAAATGGTCAAAAACGTAAGAAAACCAAATTTTTAGTTAATTAAAAACGGCCGTTAGTATAAAAAGGACTAACTTTGCAAATGTTCGTTAACTAAAAGGACTAACGTTGCCACATTATGACTAACGGTATATTATGTGTTTCAAGTCGAATTTTTTTTGAAAGTACGTTGTTATATTTGGTAATAAAAAAGTAAGTGTTTCAAGCCAGTATATTTTGAAAAGTTGGTTGTTACTTTATGGCTTTTACCCAAGATTTATACCTAATGGAGTATGTTAATTACAGTTGCACTATATAATCATAATCTATATTACTATATAAAACATTTGGGACATGCTATTAATAGAAGGCTTAAAAATTCAGATTCAACAAATTACTTATAATAGAAAGAAGTGATTTACAAAGTCTATTAAATCAATATATCAATACACTTTTCAATTTCAAATGTAATTAAATACAATTTTCAAATTCCAAGTCCATTGACTTGTAACAGCCCAAGAATTGTAACAGACCATTTACACCATTCATAACACCGGCTGAAACTGCTTTCCTATAAAAACAAATACACTACACTCCATTTTTCTCTTAAACCGGTGTTACCCAACTCTCCCTATAAACACACACACAAAGCCCATCTTTTTTGCCATCGAAACTGCCGCCACCAAAACCGACCTCTCTCTCGGATGTTATGGTGTGCTAGGTGGTTTTGGTATTGGTTTCAGTGTGCTTGTTTATTCTTTTCATTCAGATCTACCCGGGTAGGTTGTCTTGTTGTTTTTTTCATTCAGATCTACCACGTGATAGGTTATGTTTTGAGTTTTAACATGTTAGATATGTAAATCTAACCTTTAACTTTAAAGTGTTTTTGTGATTCTTATGAAGTAGTTTGTTATGTATACAAAGATATGAAAACTTTGTTTATACATCAATTGTTGGTTGCTTATTCAAGAACTTATTTTACTTATCCAAACATCTTTGTGATGGATCTAAACACACCTTGATTTATGTTAGAATGATACTTTGAGTTATACTACTAAGTATGCGGAATCTACTTAGTAATACTTAGAAGTTTGATTGTGAGTAAAATCAGTTGTATATGAATGAGAATAATGTGTAAACCAAACTGTTAGTGATGTGTAGGGATTGCACCAGGCTTTACCTCTCGAGGGATCTCGAGAAGCTTACAACCCCCACCAGGCAGTGTACCTGATCGATGTAGTATAGTATAATGACAAGTACCGGGGGATCGATCGTTCAGCTAGGAATAGTGTCGCTAGGATTAGAAAACCTAAAGACTAGGTCTAGAGATGAGGGATGATTCTTTTTGTATTTTTTAGTTTTTATGAAAGCAATTAAAAATCTCGGGTTTGAAGGATTTTGGCGCAATTAGTTGCTAGTCAACTAACCCAAAACTAAGATGCAATCAAAATAAAATACTAAAAATGAAATTAAACTAAATTATACTAATGTTGTGAGCAATATGTGGGAGAATTGTGTTTACTTAGATTTCACTACTCCCTAGATATCTTTTACACGTTAATTACTTGTTATAGTTGCATGGATGACGGATTGTATTCCTTAATACCATTCATGGGGTGGCGTACTTACTTCCCCAATCCTATGAGCGCCTACTTCACTCCTATGTCGAGCCGGCTAAGAAGCTCCTAACATGGGATCACTAGAATTTGCTCATGCATTAAGTACAACCAATAAAACCTAGTACACATCAGTTCATGTTTCCTAAGACATTCAAGCATGTTACACAATGGAGATCTGCCAGTTTTCTTAAGCCTAAAATTGAAATCATTCATCCAAAACAACCATAAACAAGTAACCAACACATAATTAACATCTAGGTTTCATTAGATCTAAGCAAACACAAGATAGATCTAGCCTAGCATGTTGAAATCAAGACAAGCACAAGATATAATCAACCAACACATAGACATATTGATTGAATTAAGAGAAGACTTATCTCAATTGAACATGAAAGGATTCAAGGGGTTAAAACCCTTGAAAGCACTGTAAAATATGACCTACGGTTTACAAAGTTCGGCCCTAGTTTCTCCACACAAGTTCCTCATTTTAAAGAATGAAAAATAGAAAACTATATATAGATTTTGATAGGTGACGGCGTCAAGAACAAATGTCTGACGCCGTCATCTCGCTGCCAAATAGTTCCTCGGACTGCCTAGATCTGGGTCTGACGCCGTCATGTGTTTCCCTTGTGCAGGCCGTCACCAAATTAACTCTTGACGCCCTTGTTGTGACGCCTTCAGGTTTGCACTGGGTCGTCATGGTTTTTACTCTTGACACCGTCAGTATCTTCCTCTTGACGCCGTCAGGTACTGTTCTCAGCATGGAAAATTAAGTCTTTGGCGTTTTCTTCACTTTTATGCTCCAAAAACGTCCGAATTGCTTCCTTTTCCAGAATTCACTCCCAAAATACCTAAAATCACAAAAGGAACGATTTAGGGTAATATTTGATCAGATAAATTCAATTCCGGGCTTAAATGACCCCCTAAAAGTGGTTCATTTTTCGCCTCATCATATACCCTTACACTTGAGATTTGCTTGTCCTCAAGCAAATGCGCTTTTATTCTTTTCAAAATACAAGTTAGGGGTCATTTAACACTAATATAAAAGTAATTACAACAAATAATCGTTCCACTAAAGACCAAAGACAAGCACGGAGGTCATACACTAGCACCTCACAAATAGTGTTTAAATACTCACATCTCTCGGGTGTAATAAAGTATATATCACAATATGGAAATGGAAAACATCTCTCACTACCTGTCATAGCAAAATAGATTACCATAGGCTTGGGAAAGGATCA
The DNA here is from genome assembly GCA_030686995.1 of Artemisia argyi. Lineage (NCBI taxonomy): Eukaryota > Viridiplantae > Streptophyta > Magnoliopsida > Asterales > Asteraceae > Artemisia > Artemisia argyi. The sequence continues at coordinate 184,097,367 of CM060680.1, forward strand.
AACCTCCACCACATGGCGTAAGCACCTAGGATAAACTATCAAAGAGGTCTTTTAAAAGGGTTGTAACGTTAGGTGTAGGGATATGGAATACATGGTTTTGTTGGATATAGGCAGTCTTTACTGGTGGCAAGTTAACAATCTTGGTTAATTACATGTACAATATGGCGTTGCTAAGCCAAGACTAGACTCGACTTAAGCTAATAAATCAAAAATAACAAAAACACAAAATGAACATAGAATGAAAAGGGATGGTAGTCCGTATGTTTTTCTCTTTTCTTTTTCTATTTTTTTTATTGATTTTTTCGATTTTTTTTTTTTTTTTTTTTTTTTTTTTTTTTTTTTTTTTTTTTTTTTTTTGCATACACTCTTACGCTACCATCCAAAATAATACATCATAGGGAATGAAAATTCCCCTTACACTTGAATTTTTACATACTTTACAATAAACTAATCTAATGACTCGAATTAAGAAATCAAAACACTTGGAGTACTTTTAAGATTAACGCACATACGGGGGTAATATATGATGTTCTTCCCCATTACTCCATAAAATAAGTACTTTACCCATGAGTCCCAATCGTCCCAAAACAATATGTACAAGGATATGACTCGACTTAGCAACCATGTAATCAATTAGATAATTAACTTAGGGTTTAACAAATAACAATAATGCACTAAAAATGAGTGCATACACGGAAGGCTAAGACGATTTGGGTGTACATTTAAGTGGGGTGTAACAAATTCTTCCTTTAAGTAAAATGCTTAAAGTTAGAAACGAAAAGATAGGCTCGGAGGGGTGTACTAGGGGTTTCGTGTACTAAAAATGAGTACAACGCTAAGGGTGTGGGAAAAATTAGTTGACTTAACTAGCCAAGTAATATGACTTAAATGGTCAAGTAATTATGATACGGGTTTAACACAAGGGTGATCCTAATGCCTCTTATCATGTAGTAAATCCTACCACACGAATGTAGTCTCACTAGTGGTCTCGGGATGCATCACTAACGCAAGTTCTAGAATCTAAATGCTACCGGTACACTCATAAGCACTAATAGTAAATGCTTTTCCTATCAAATCTAAAGGCGAACCTCACATATTTGGGTGGAAAATTTTTCTGAATAGTACGGTTTTGTGCTAGTCATACAATATCCTATTCATGAGACGCTTGCTATGGCTAAGGTTTCACTCCTAAATGTTGTAAAAAAATTTAAATTTGGCACTAAAATTGCACTAACAAGTGTTTCTCATAGTTTTATTACACATCTACCATCAAACAAACAAACTCAAGCGAAAGTGTATCTGTAAGGTATCATCATTTTACCCTCCCCTTACACTTAGGATGAACATTGTCCCCAATGTTCAAGTAAAGAATGTAAAAGTGAAATAAGTAAAACAAATGAAATCAAATACTCCCCTGATTCGCTCGGCATGGATTATAAGGTGGCCAGGTTAGATCTTCCTCCAAGAAAATGAACAATCAAAGCTTCTCTTCCAGAATAATAATCATCTTCTTGTCATACATAACCTGTTAAACCTGAGAAAACAGACAAGGAAACGTCGCATAAAATCGGCGGCAATCTACATATGCTAATAAATCCTAGAAAACAAAATAAGATATAATGCTTATGGAATGATGTCTGCAGATTTCCTGGAGATTATAAAACTAATAATTCAACAAAAACTTTAAGACTCCGTTAGAAAAACAAAACTGGTAAAATTTCCAGATTTTTACACGTGACGCCGTCAAGAGTAAACTCGTGACGCCGTCAGAAGTGACCTGCAGAAATTCTTATGTTAAGTTTCCGGAAAATTTCTGGAAAAACTTGGTCCTACTTCCTGGAAAATCCTGCAAAACATCATTATGACTCGATACAAGCATTTGACTCTAACAAGTACGAATATACATGTTCACTTAATATTGTGGAGAATCATGATCGGTTTTGTTTCTTAAAAACATATTTGGGGTTTCCCCTTACACTTATCTTTTGCAAAAATACCTTTGGATGAAGTTAAGACTAGGCCAAACAACAAGGTAAAGTATTTCCACTATTTTAATTTTGAAACATGATCTACCAACATTAAAAAATAAAGCATGCATACGGAAGCAAATAACAAACAAACAAAAATAAAAATCACACAAAATATGGGTTGCCTCCCAAGAAGCGCTTTTCTTTATTTACGAGTCTTGTAGCTAGACTCAAAGTCATGGGTTACTACGTGACCTCATCGTTGGTTTCACTCTCTAGGTCGTCTTCTAAACCAGTTTTGTATTCCGGACCTAGTTGCAAGCATTCTTTGTAGAAACCAAGCATCCTATTCATCACATACTCTACTCCTCTACGTCTATCCTCATCATTCCTATAGTAAGCTGCTTGTTTGTGTTCCTTTTCTATATTAGAAAGGAGGCGGTATTGCTCAATCTTGTAGGGCATTTGGTAGGCAATCTCATCATTCTCCTCCTTAAACCTAACTATCCCTAAAGTCGGATCATAACTCATCTTAGTGGCCTCAACAAATGGTTTTCCGAATATTACTTGGCTTAGGCAATCATCTATCACCGGACGAGTATCTTCTACTATCATAAAATCGATCTCATAAGTGAAATTACCTATAATCACATGCAATCCCTTCACTCTCCCTACAAAATTACTTATCAAATTCTTATTGGGCATCATCCTATAATCAAGTTGTTTCTTCATCACCCAATTGTAATAAGTCCTAGTCATGATGTTTACAGGAGATTTAGGATCGATATAAGCTTTCCATATGTGCATATGCCCGATGTTGCATGGTATGTTGATGTTAGAGGGGTCTCCCATTTTGTTAAGGGGTGTGCCAAGGATATATGGTCTCTCGGGGCCATCGAATAAATCCTTATGGTATTCCCGTTCTTCCTTGGTGGGCAACTTATCAAAGTGTTTTTCTATAGTCTCTACTTCCTCTAACTGCTCTCCCTTATTAACCTCAACTTCCCTAATTTCATCCCTAGTCTCGGTTTCTACTTCAACTTCATCTTTGTCACTTTCTTCTATATTCTTATCTATTGGCTTAATGGTGACAACATTGACAAAGTGGACATGTTTGGATGATGAGGGGTCCTTAATTTGGATTCCGTTATTGGCGTCCCTAGTGTCCTTCCTAGGTGTAGTTAACGCTTGGTTGCTGAGGGCTTTCAACAAGTTGTCTATCTTGTTGGTCATCTCCGTTTGTTGTTGGTTGAATTCGGTTTCAAACCTAGCTATGCGAGCCTCTTGAGATGCCATGAACTTAGACATCAATCCTTCAAGATTGTTGGTACTACCATAGTTGTTAGAAGGATTGTTGTTGAAAGTACGGTTGGAGGGTGGACCGTTTGGTTGGTAACGATTAGGCGGATTGGAAGAATTGGCTTGGTTTTGTTTCCACCTAAGGTTTGGGTGATTTTTCCAAGAAGGGTTGTAGGAATCACTGTAAGGGTTTGGCTCGGGTTTGAAAGTGTACCACTTATCTCCCGCTTCGTCGGTACGCGAGGATGCGTAGTCCGCAAAAGCTGTTCCGGGGAGTTCCACACAATCACGAGTGTCATGGGGACCACTACACAATTCGCATGAAGAAGTGATTTTGTTCACTTGGCTTGAAGGCTTAGGAGCTTCGTAAGATTTCATGAGAAACTTGACTTGGTCCTCAAGTTCCATGATCCTACGGTCGGGAGTGCTAGAGTTGTTCGAAGGTAAAGATATTGCCTTGATCGTTTTGTTCAAATCACGGGGATCGTTCCAACTTTCGTTGTCATAGAGAGCAAGATCTTCTATGAGTTCCCATGATTGTTCTGCACTTAGATCACGTAGCTTACCACCGGCCGATTGGTCAATGGCTCGCCTTGTGGAGAGATCGATATGGTCATAGAAGATTTGGACTTGGAGCCAAAGATCTATGCCATGATGAGGGACTTTTTGGAATAAGTCCTTGAATCGAGTACATGCTTCATATAGAGTTTCACCTTGACGTTGTTGGAACATCAAGATATCATTTCTAAGCTTGGCAGTCTTCCCCGGTGGGAAAAATTGAGCAAGGAAACGAGTGGTGAGATCATCCCATGAGGTGATGGATCCCGCGGGTAAACGTTCAAGCCATTTACTAGCTTGATCACGTAGAGAGAATTGGAATAGGCGTAATCGGGTTGACTCTCTAGTTGTAACATCAAGGTCTATAGGATCTACGATTTTAAGGAAGTCCTTGAGATGTTGATTTGGATCTTCGGAACGAAGTCAATGGAATGCACATCCGCTTTGCACCAACCGGATGGTGTCGGATCGCAAGGGGGTTACATTGGCTCCGGTGAGCTCAATGGTGTTTCGATAGCCTTGGTGGCTAGGTCGGGAATACTCTCCTAAGGTTCGGGGCCTAAAATGTTGGTTATCTAGTGGTGGGTTTTGTTGTGGTGGGATGACAGGTTCAAAAATGTTCCCATCGTCCATGATGTCGGGTGGTGAAGAGTTACGAACAAAAACACGAAGAAATAAGATAGACTAAAGAGAACCTAAAAATAAAAATAAAATCTTACTAGAAAGGAATCTAGCAAGTAGACCTATTAAAAAGAGATTCTAACCTAGACAATAACTATTTCCCCGGCAGCGGCGCCAAAAACTTGATGCGTAGGGATTGCACCAGGCTTTACCTCTCGAGGGATCTCGAGAAGCTTACAACCCCCACCAGGCAGTGTACCTGATCGATGTAGTATAGTATAATGACAACTACCGGGGGATTGATCGTTCAGCTAGGAATAGTGTCGCTAGGATTAGAAACCTAAAGACTAGGTCTAGAGATGAGGGATGATTCTTTTTGTATTTTTTAGTTTTTATGAAAGCAATTAAAAATCTCGGGTTTGAAGGATTTTGGCGGAATTAGTTGCTAGTCAACTAACCCAAAACTAAGATGCAATCAAAATAAAATACTAAAAATGAAATTAAACTAAATTATACTAATGTTGTGAGCAATATGTGGGAGAATTGTGTTTACTTAGATTTCACTACTCCCTAGATATCTTTTACACGTTAATTACTTGTTGTAGTTGCGTGGATGACGGATTGTATTCCTTAATACCATTCATGGGGTGGCGTACTTACTTCCCCAATCCTATGAGCGCCTACTTCACTCCTATGTCGAGCCGGCTAAGAAGCTCCTAACATGGGATCACTAGAATTTGCTCATGCATTAAATACAACCAATAAAACCTAGTACACATCAGTTCATGTTTCCTAAGACGTTCAAGCATGTTACACAATGGAGATCTGCCAGTTTTCTTAAGCCTAACATTGAAATCATTCATCCAAAACAACCATAAACAAGTAATCAACACATAATTAACATCTAGGTTTCATTAGATCTAAGCAAACACAAGATAGATCTAGCCTAGCATGTTGAAATCAAGACAAGCACAAGATATAATCAACCAACACATAGACATATTGATTGAATTAAGAGAAGACTTATCTTAATTGAACATGAAAGGATTCAAGGGGTTAAAACCCTTGAAAGCACTGTAAAATATGACCTAGGGTTTACAAAGTTCGGCCCTAGTTTCTCCACACAAGTTCCTCTTTTTAAAGAATGAAAAATAGAAAACTATATATAGATTTTGATAGGTGACGGCGTCAAGAACAAATGTCTGACGCCGTCATCTCGCCGCCAAATAGTTCCTTGGACTGCCTAGATCTGGGTCTGACGCCGTCATGTGTTTCCCTTGTGCAGGCCATCACCAAATTAACTCTTGACGCCCTTGTTGTGACGCCTTCAGGTTTGCACTGGGTCGTCATGGTTTTTACTCTTGACGCCGTCAGGTACTGTTCTCAGCATGAAAAATTAAGTCTTTGGCGTTTTCTTCACTTTTATGCTCCAAAAACGTTCGAATTGCTTCCTTTTCCAGAATTCACTCCCAAAGTACCTAAAATCACAAAAGGAACGATTTAGGGTAATATTTGATCAGATAAATTCAATTCCGGGCTTAAATGACCCCCTAAAAGTGGTTCATTTTTCGCCTCATCAGTTAGCTTCAATATTATTAAGAATAATAATACGAGTGATCTTTGTATCACTAGGGTTACAACCTTGAAGCTCTAAGAAAATCGTATCTCTAACCTTAACCTAGGACCTCCTTTTACAGCACAAGGAGTCTTCTTCTACAAGATACGTATAAGTCTTATAGAATAGGATATACACAAAATCTATTCTATATTTATCTATACACGTTTCCTAACAATTATCCTGACTGCAGTGGTAACTATATGTACTAATAGTGGTAATGTGTTTCCACTGTTAATGCATTCTTCAGTAGTGCTTCTTCCATGCTTAGCCGTTGAAACTGTTAGTATAATTCCCAACGATCCTCCCCTAAACTTATGATTACTATGTAAATCAATAAGTTTCTTCAAGTTGTCAGCATATGTGAGGATATGGGAATTCTCCCAAACACTTATCTCGTTTTTCTCAACTCCTTATCAGCTTTCACACTTTGATAATAAATCATTTGCAGCAAATCTTCTACGACTTCAGTTCTTTCCCAACATCTTAATTTCACAGATAACATCATAGTAAGAACACCTGCTCTTAATGGATATTCTTTCTCAGCCAACATAAACACATCAACTCCATCTTGAGTAGATACATGATGTACTACACTTGAATCATAGAATTTCCACAAAGTATTCAAATTATTAGCTTCAAACCTCCAATATCTGTCAGATGCATCAGGCTCATAAAGTCTTCTGAGGTTAACCCACTTTGTACCAATCACTTTCATTCCATCAGGCAAATCACAAAGAACCCAAATCTTCTGAAGTTTGAACTGCAACAACTCCTCTTGCATTGCTTCAACCCAGCTTGATTCTTCTAAAGCCTTATATACAGTTTTAGGCTCCACTTGTGATAGAAAACAGAAAAACAAACATTCATTCTTGTGTGTGTGCTTCTTGAACTCATAAACCTCACTAATGAACCCATGAACATCATTCATCTTTGTCTGCCTTATTGTCTTCACACCTGATTGTAACTCACCAATTACATTTTCAAGTGGATGCACTTTGTGAATTGTAGTTTGTGATGTGTTAGGAATATCATATGTTGTAGGCATGTTAGTGATTTCAACATCATCACAAGGTGTTTCCTGAGGTGAATTTTCCACATTTGGTCCATCAGTGGAAACTTCTAGTGGAACAGTGGAAATAGGGTTACCACTGCTTTCAGGAATGTCTTTATTCTGAACATCAAAATTCACAACATTAGCATCACCCGTCTTTTCATAATTATTATCAACAAAGTCCCAAAGTGGCATGACAATTTGATCTTTATCATCTTCATCATCTTTGCAATGTTCATCTTCATCAATGAATTCTTCTGAGCCTTCAAGATCATTGTTCCCTGTACCTGAGGTAATAGGTACATAATTCATTGTATTTGATAAAGTCTTGAGATCAAACAGCCATTCTGGTCCTGAACCTGCTATGTTAGTTCTATTTTCAAGGAACTCAACATGCAAATTTTCTTCAATCTTCTTTGTTCTCAAATTATAGACTCTAAAAGCTTTGCTAACCATATAATATCCAACAAAGAAGCCTTCATCTGACTTTTCTTCAAATTTACCCAGATGATCAATGGTATTTAGAATTGTGACATGACATCCAAATGGCTTCATGAAATCCAAGATTGGGGGTCTTCCTCTGAATAACTCATAAGGAGTCTTGTTCTTTGTTTTAACCACTAAAACCCTGTTTTGAATATAGCAAGCAGTGTTCACTGCTTCAGCCCAAAAAGTCACTGGTAGCTTGGAATCAGCTAACATGGTTCTAGCAGCCTCAATTAGTGTCATGTTTCTTCATTCAGCAACACCATTCTGCTGAGGTGTTCTTGTAACACTAAATTCTCTTTTAATACCATTGTCTCTGCAGAAATCATCCATAACTCTATTCTTGAACTCTGTCCCATTGTCACACCTGATGATCTTTATCTTCTTATCAACTTGATTTTCAACTTCAGTGATGAAAGTCTTAAGGATGCCAGTGGTCTCATCCTTGGTTCTAAGAAAGAAGACCCATGTAAATCTACTAAAATCATCAGTTACAACAAGACAATACTTCTTCAAATTTATGCTACTCACTGATGTAGGACCAAACAAGTCAATATGCAGCATGTAAAGTGGATGATCAATAGAGTTATATGCCTTGGTCTTGCAAGAAGCTCTATGTTGCTTGCCTTTAAGACAAGCAACACATGTTTGGTCATTCTTAAATCTCTTCTCTGGTAGACCTCTGACTAGACCATCTTTCACAATCTTGTTGATGGTCTTGAAGTTAACATGACCAAGTCTTCTGTGCCAAAGCATGGATTCATCCAAAGTGGCCTTTGCAAGCAAACAAGTAACATCATCTTTAGCCACTATGTTCTTCATGTCTATGCTATATAGAATGCCTTTTCTAGGGATTTTAAGTCAGACCTCACTTTCATCAGGTAACTTATAATCCTTAGACAAGATATAGCATTCATCTTCAGAGAATAGAACTCTATGTTTCTTGTCACACATCTGTGACACACTGAAGAGATTGTACTTGAGTTCTTTCACATAATACACATTCTCAAAGTCCAAGTTTCCAGCCTTGATAGTTCCTTTGCCATAAACCTTCCCACCAATACCACCTCCAAAGCTGACAAATTGTCCATCATAGGGTTTGAAATCTGAGAGATAGGACTTGTTGCCAGTCATGTGCCTGGAACATCCACTGTCTGAGTATCCTTGATCTTCTTTAGGCTTTGAATATCCCTGCACATAAAATAAAGGAATTAGTTCCTTTTAGGGACCCAAGCCACAAATGACTTGGATCTGCCTCGTGTATCAATATAATTATATCTGTCAAAGGTCATTGATACACCATTGGGATTGACTGAGGTGTTAATTCCTTTTGGTTTCCATTCCCAACGTGCTGAGGCCTTCACAACATTTCCCACATTTTCCCCTTTGTTGTTTACTAAACCACCAGTGGAAACTTTTGGCCTAGCAGTGGCAACTGCTGGCTTAGTAGTGGCAACTGCTGATTTTGAAATTTTAGGTGCCCACTTGTGGTTATAGAAAGCCTTCTTTTCATAAAATGTCTTGTTACCTGTTTGTGCACTTTTGACAAAAGTTTGAATAGGTTTTGCACTTTTAACAAGTGACTTAGGGTAACCACCTTTTCTAGCAGTTGTAAGAGGTTTGATGCCAGTTTTAAGTTGAGCAGCTCTGGGAATCATATTTCTTAAAGGATTGGGGTGAGTTAAATTTTGAAACTTATTTTCTTTTACCCCTGTGTTCCCAAACACACTTCTTCTACCCTTGTGATAGTTACAGTAAGCATGAAGATGTTCAAAACTACCACAGATGTGACATGCTTTGTTGTTAAACTCAAAATCACTACCAAATTGTTGAGATTTTAGATTATTCCAATTCCTCTTGTTTCCCTTAGGAGCTGGTGATCTATTTCTATACATCTCTGCATATTTAATAGTGAGCCTAGTATTATTTGTTTGTGTACTAGGCTCTACCTTTTCAATCTTAACAACTTCAGGAACACATGTTTTATCCTTAACTTTCACACATTCATCCTTAAGTGATGAATCACTTGCACTTTCAAATGCCTCTGACTCAACAATCTTATCTACAACAGCTTCTTTCACAATTTGGGGGCCATAAGTCCTAGTAGGTTCCTGAAACTCATCTAATCTAGTGTGTGCTAGGTCTATACCAGGAGGTGATGGAACACCTCTAAGGGGTGATAGTACAGACTTGTAACCTACACCTGATTTAGCTTTATTAACTACTTGGGCTTCCCAAATTTTATTTATTCCATCTGAAGCATAAGCTAATGTGTCTACAGTAATTTTAGCATTATCATTAGCCTTTTTAACTTTCTCCAATTCTTCTCTAAGTGCTAGATTCACAGCAATCTTATAATCTAAGTCCCTTCTCAAAACAGCAATATCATCACTAAACTTAGATTCATTAGCCCTAAAATGCTCTATTTGTGCTTCTAAAACAGCAAGACCTCTTTTATGATTTGCTAGGTTATAATTGGTTTGATTTAACTCTAACAATTGTTCATCATATTGAGCTTTAAGTTTCTCATAGTCTTTTAAAGCCTTACAGGTTATAGAACAAGCATTATTAATTTGTACCTCAGAATCAGAAAAAGCCATAAGTGCAAGTTCTGTAGCAATCATTGCAGACTTTGGATCTGCTTCTTCTTCATCATCCATATAGCTTCAATCATAGCTCACTCCATTAATGGCCAATAACACCTTTGGTTCATCAACTGTAGGCTCTTTCTTCTTGTCCTGCTTGTACCAAGTTGACCTATTATCAGGCTTCTTTGGTTTCCTGCATTCCCTGGCAAAGTGCCCCATCTTGTGACAGTTGTAGCACTCCACCATCTTCTTATCAAAACCTACAGTTTCATTGCCATTTATAATGATCTTCCTACATGTATTCTTCCAAAATTTCTTTGCCTTTAAGCTTAGCAATGCAACTTGCCATTTTATATCCATCTCTTCCATGTCATCTTCATCAATTTGATCCAAGTCTTCATGTGTCAGAATTGAACCATTGACTTGACTTGACAGATAGGCATAGAAAGTAGAATCTCCAAGACCAGCAACCTGCCTTTTTGAATTAGCAGTGGTAACACTTCCACTGGCAGTGGAAATAGCAATGTGAGCAGCATCCACTTCATCATCACTATCAGCATCAGAATCATCACCCATTGATGATGAGATAAGAGCTAAGTTCCCTGAACCTGTACTTAGCTTACCAGCCTTCTTCAACCTCTGTTCAATAACTTTAAAGTTATTGTACAAATCATTGAGCTTCATATTTTCAAGTTCTGGCTTGTCTTCCCACACAGCAACATTAGTACTAAACTCAGAGGGTAGACTTCTTAAAAACTTTAAGTTGAGGTCTTCCTTTTCCACCTCAATTCCAAACACTGTGAGTTGTGTAACAATCATTTGAAGCCTTGTGAAGATGCTGTCAATTGATTCATTACTTGTTGAACAAAAATTTTCATAGGTTTGTTTCAACAAGGTCTTCTGTGTCTTCTTGGTAGAATTATTACCACCAAAAATATTGCAGATCTCTTCAAATAAAGTCTTCGTAGTCTTGTACTTGCTGAAAGCTAAAACTTGATCCCTAGGAAGAGTCATGAGCAATAAACCTCTAGCCTTCAAATCATTCTTCTTTTGAAGTCTTTCATCAGATGTAACTGGTCCAATATTTAACTTTTGTACTACCTTGCCATCAATAGTTTCTGAGGTAGTACCAAGTTTAAAAGAATCACCAAACATTATGATTTCCCAAAGTGCATAGTCTTGCACCATAAAGAATTGTTCAATCATTAGTCTCCACATCTCAAAATCATTGAGTTTAAGCTTAAGAAGCTTAGCAGCAATGTTAGTCTGACTGTTCTCTGTCTCCATTGAATCTTGTGAGTGAACTTCGGATCTTCTAAATCAAAGTATCAAAGCCTGGCTCTGATACCACTTGATGGATCTAAACACACCTTGACTTATGTTAGAATGATACTTTGAGTTATACTACTAAGTATGCGGAATCTATTTAGTAATACTTAGAAGTTTGATTGTGAGTAAAAGCAGTTGTATTTGAATGAGAATAATGTGTAAACCAAACTGTTAGCTTCAATATTATTAAGAATAATAATACGAGTGATGTTTGTATCACTAGGGTTACAACCTTGAAGCTCTAAGAAAATCGTATCTCTAACCTTAACCTAGGACCTCCTTTTATAGCACAAGGAGTCCTCTTCTACAAGATACGTATAAGTCTAATAGAATAGGATATACACAAAGTCTATTCTATATTTATCTACACACGTTTCCTAACAATTATCGTGACAGCAGTGGCAACTATATGTACTAACAGTGGTAATGTGTTTCCACTGTTAGTGCATTCTTCAGTAATGCTTCTTCCATACTTAGCCGTGGAAACTGTTAGTATAATTCCCAACACTTTGTTTTTCTTTGTTTGGTTTCAAACTTTTGTAAAAGGTTTTTTTTTTTTTTTTTTTTTTTTTTTTTTTTTTTTATTATTATTAAATTTGATTTCTATATTTTTTAAAAATCTTTACTTGCCGTTTTTGTGATTTTCACGGTTTGAAAATGCAAAATTCAAGATTGAAGTGTTTGGATGACAAGATACAAAAACCGATTTTTTGTGTTTTCATATCCCAAAACGCCGTTTTCAAAAAGCTGCTCGTGACTTACTTCTTGTTAACATGATTTTACTTATTCTAATTCGGTGAAAATTTATTGTATTAATTGCTCTTATCTTTTTTTCTTCATCAACATGGATTTGGTTGCTGTGTGAAAGAGAAGATATGGAACGGAAGGAAGTGAATACAGCAGTGAAGACATATATAAAAATGGGTAAAATGCAAAAATGGTCCCTAAACTATCACGAAATCGCAAAAATGGGACCGAGACAAAAAGTCACGTAAAAAAGCCACTAACGTTACGCAAATTTGAAAAAAGCCACCGAGAGCGCTTTTTGGCTAACTTCCGTTAGTTTTTCCGTTAGTCAAGGGTATTATCGCCATTTCACTCATTTCCCGCCTTTGACTACCCACACTTTACTTGAATGACCAAATTTGCAAAGTTATAACTTAAGTTTTGGAGCCAAAAACACACGTGACAGCCAAAGAGATTACCTTTCCCTCCTTTTTGTGTAACTCGGCAACCGAAGCGATTGCATAGGGACTATTCAGTTCATCTTTATCCCGCTTATTTAAATACACCAAACCACACACACATTCCACCAAAACACACATAATCCCAACGATCAAAACAACCCACGATGGAAAACAATGGTAAAGGGAAGGGCATCTATATTGGTACCGAGGAAGAGGAATTTGACAAAGTTTCAAAAACCGATTATCTAAATGATTTACTTCTTGATTCATATGGCACAGAACTAATTGATGAGTATGATTCTTATAGGCAGATTCCTAAGGAGTTGAGAACTCAGATTCTGACCTATCTTAGGAAACAAGATGGCTACAATGAAGCGCTTTTGAGTGAGGAGGAGGAGGAAGAGACTTTGGATACCGTTTTACCAAAGTTTGATGATTTGGCAGAGAGGATTTCCTGTCTTGAAGTTGTGTTTAAGTATCTGAAGGATAAGAAGGACAAGAAAGAAAAAGAATTGAAGAGTAGGAAGAAAAGGAAGAAAAGGAAGAAAAGGGGTGATGCGGAAGGTAGCGGTTCCAACTACTAAACTAGTGTGTTTAGATAACTTGCGGGTGATGTAATGGTTGTGAACTCGTATGATCAATGAAAGTTTCGATCTTTATGTTACTATGTTTGTGTTTCAATTTTTGATGTTTATGTTTGTGTTTCAACATTCACAAGGTACAATGATACAGCTTATGCAGAAACTATTAGATAGGGGCTGTTTGGCATGAGTGTATACATCACTCCCATTTAACATTTGTAGGTTGACTTTGGAAAGTCAAAAGCTATTGACAAGCACTAGTAAGAAGTTAATACTCCTTTACCTACTACACATAATGAAGTAAATTATCCTACCAACTAGTATAGTAAAGTCTCCTGTCCAACTTTATCAAAAACATAGATATGGCAAAATCTGTAACTCAAAAATTAAAGAGAAAGAAAATGAGTAGTAATAATACACAGGTAGAGGAAGTAAGTGGTTGTATAATTGGTCTTGGTATTAGAAGTGGGAACAAAACAGGAGGGGTGGTGCAAAGATAGAGGTGTTGGACGATAGATGCTTCATCTGTTGTGGGGATGTTAAGTGTTGGAGGCATAGTGTTGTGATACTTGAACAGGCAGGTTGTGCAACGGCAGAGGAAGTAAGTTGTGGTGTCATTGGTCTGGGTATTACAAGTAGAAACATAAGTGCAGGGGGTGGTGCATATGCAACTCAATCAACTGAAGCAAAGAAGAAGAGTAAAAAGAAGCCAAGAAACTAAATCACTATGATTTTGGGCATGTCCAAACCACAAACTGAATCATTATGTTTAGTCTGTGTTTTAATGTTTCATTAATGTGAGTTTCTTGTTTATGTTTGTGTTACCTATCAAATACAATAATGAAGTATAAACATATGTGAAGACATTATTCATACAAAATCTAGATCATGAGATCCATTACATTCATTAACCATCACTAATCTCAAAACAACCAACCCCCTCATGGATATTTCTTCTTCACAACAACCTCAATCTTCTTAAACATCTTGTCCTTGACTTTCCTGGCCATCATCAACAGTGCATTCGCCCTACGCTTATCAATTGTTTGTAGCCGCCTAAGCTTCTTTGTATTGCTCCTTGCAATTCTTGCATGTGAATAGTTTTGAAGTCTAACAATCACATCCCCCCTACGTTCGACCCTTTCAGTAATTTTTTTGGACTTGTTCTCCAAATCGTGTGCCTGCTGCAAGTCTTGAAGAATCTCTGTGTGGTAAGGGCCAAGCATTAGTTCAGTTAGCACATATGAGTTACAGAGAACCTTTAGATCAATATCACATTGAGAGTTATTCATGGTTAAGGAAATAGGGAGGTGTGTTTTGCAAGTGAGTGTTTTGAGAGATGCGTATTTAGTAGCCTTCACGTGTTTGCCTATAAAAGGGCTTATAAGATTGCCACGTACTGTGTAGTCTTCATGTGTTGGACAAAAAAAAGACTTATATGATAGTTGACTTTATGCAATTCAACATTTGTAGTTTGACTTTTGAAAGTCTAAATGCAATGGGTGCAAACATAATGTTCTTGCAGTTTGATTTTTGCAAAGTCCAAATGCAATGGGTACAAAGGAATGAGTGTCTAGATCACTCCCATTCAACATTTGCAAGTTTGACTTTTGAAACTCCAAATGCAATGGGTACAAACATAGAATCCAAACATAGTTCAAAACATTGTTCTAAAGACAATAAATTTAAACAAAGAGTACAAACATAGAATCCAACAGACAATAAAGTGAAACATATTGTTCAAAGATCAGTGGGTAACACATTAAGAACTAGGAACTGCATGCTCATCATCTGACTTCATCTTTTTAGTTGGCCTGTCAACATGAGGTCTGTGATTGGGTGGTATTATTACTATTGTAGAGTCAATTCTTGTCCAGTATTTGCGGCTAGAACAGCCATTGATCTTAAATGAGTACATACGCGCCCATGTTTCTAGTCTGTAAGCAGCATGAACCCACTCTTCAGGTATACCAACTCCTCCTCCATCCTCATTCTTGTAGTTTATTGCAACCACAACATGTTTACATGGTATTCCAGTCAGATCCCACTTCCTACAACCACACTCCTTCCTGTCCATGTTAACAACACAGTGATCCTCGTTAAGCACAAATACTTTGTATAAAGAACCTTCAATCCACTCAACAACGCAATCAGTAGCTACTTTTTTTATTGCATCAAACATGGCTTTCACAGTAGGAGTAAGTTGTCCAACATTATTTTCTATTATTTGCTGAACTACCACAATCCTCTTTGTTAATACAAATATTGCCTAAAAACGTTATTTATATTTTACGATCTTTCTTAGTTTTGTTAACTACAAAAGGTAAAGTTTATTTTTGGCAAATCATAAATATAGTTTAAAAGTCTTTACTTAACTTCACTCTAACTACATCTACATGTTTTCACAAAGTGATTTCTAATCAAGTATAACTTAGTGTAAGTACATGTGTTAAAAATGTCTCTTATGTATACTTAGCAAGTTTACTAAATAGTATGTCATATTAGGATATAAGCAAGCAAACTCCTTTTTAGTAAAACATTCACTTGCTAAACATCTCAAACAAACATGTTTGATTCTATACATAAACTATTTTTACAAGTATACTTTCTTTTTTAGGAATATCTAAAATTAGAAATATAATGTTACTTACATCATCTCTTGCATCACACATGTCCCTTCAAGGAAACATGTGTGTAAGAAACATGTTTTATTTTGTATAAATTCATACTCAAGATCTCAAAGTTGACTTTGTGAGATCTTGAGAATATTGTGTTAGATTTTCTAATATCTTGTGCAGGATTTTGTTAGGCTGTTTGGCGGAACCCTCAGGGACAACGGACGGAACCAAAGGATTGGTTCCGCCGTATCCGTGGGTTGGCCTGGATGTTGGCCTATAAATAGAAACCCACTCCTTGAGTTTTTCTTATCACTCTCCATCATAATATACTGCATATAATTCATTTCTAACTCAGTACACTTTCATATTTGTGAGTCTTTCTTTGTAGCAAGAAGATCACGAACTTACAAGCTTCAACACAACATTGCAAGACTTGTCAAGCATAGCATAGTGTAAACTAGTAAAGTTTATACATCATTGTATTGTATCCATTTGTAGTGATCGGTTAGTATTTTACTCCTCAAAATACTTAGAGTATCGGGAGTTTTTGTACCCTTGTAAAAGAACTATCGGGAGTGGTTGTACCCTTGTGAAAGAACTCGACATCTAGCTTAGTGTCGGAAATAGTGTGTAAGCAATGTGTAAGGTTTTCTCCGTCGGATAAAGGAGCTTGTTGACTAGGCAAGAAAACTCTCGAGTTGGATACTCGGGGCGTGGAGTAGGGCAAGAAAAAGAGTCCTTGTAGCCGAACCATGATAAACAATCGTGTTATGGTTTGATCGTTTCTTACTTTTATTCTTGCATATTATTTATTGTTTGATACGTCTTAATTGTTAATTACACGTAAAAGTATTAGAAGAAAATCAAGTTTAAAACCGGTAAACTATTCAACCCCCCTTCTAGTTTTCCACACTCTTCATCAAGTACTCTCTGATATATTCAAGACAACTGATGATGCTTCTATCTCTGACATCATCTAGCTGGCTATTGAAAACCTCACATATGTTGTTTAAGAGTAGTCCACATTGGGCTTTGCCTGTTAAACAAAAGACATATTATATATTACTATATGATCAATTAGTAGTATGCTTTTGTCCATTGAAACTTAATGAATTACCTGAAAAATGTTATCTGCTCCATTGTTCAGCTGGAATCTTCATCAATCAATTATAAGCTGCAGAATTGTAATACTTGAGATAATCCATGTCTTTGTTGAATTTAACAACAGTAGTGCCTTCCAAAGCATGTCCTTGTAAACACCTCCTTTAAAATGTGACTTCATCTCCTCATGAATATGCTTAACACATAACTTGTGTTCAGCATTTAGAAACACACTAGCAACGGCTTGTATCAATCTCTGTGAACAGTTAAGGTTATGGATGGTGTTAAATCTTTACAGGTTCTCATTGTGCATAAAACACATGATTCATTATAGAATATAAATGTGCACCTTTTGCCTATCAGAAATGAAAGTGAACTTGCAGTTGGTTTCTATACCAAGATCCTCTCCTAGTAGTTTTAAAAACCAACACCAAGTTGCCTTATTTGGTGCATCAACAACAACATATGCTACTGGATAAATCCCATTGTTTGCATCAATCCCAACTGCTGTTAGTAATTGACCTGGAAAAGGACCTGACATGCATAATCCATCTAATCCTAAGAATTCTCTGCCACAAGCTTTGAAACCTTGTTTCATAGCTCCCAAACACACATAAACCCTTTTAAAAGTTCTTGTTGACTAGTGCAAGAAAACTCTTGAGTTGGATACTCGGGGCGTGGAGTAGGGCAAGGAAAAGGAGTCCTTGTAGCCGAACCACGATAAACAATCGTGTTATTGTTTGATCGTTTCTTACTTTTATTCTTGTATATTATTTATTGTTTGATACGTCTTAATTGTTAATTACACGTAAAAGTATTAGAAGAAAATCAAGTTTAAAACCGGTAAACTATTCAACCCCCCTTCTAGTTTTCCACAATTGGCATCAAGAGCTACATTACTCAAGATTTTAAAATATATTGTATCTTAAAACTTGAAACGATCATGGATTTTGAAAACTTCAAAGAAGGGCAATCTATGCAAAGACCACCACTATTTGAACCAAATGGTTTTATTTATTGGAAAAACCGTTTTGAAACTTACGTAAAATCAAAGGACATAGATCTATGGTATATTATTATTGAAGGTGATTATAAAGCTACCGGAAGTGGTCGGGATGAGGATAGTTCACTTACTAAACATAGTGATGATCAAAAGAAATTAATTGCCAAAAATAATGAAGCAAAAATGATGCTTTATAATGCCTTACCTAAGAAAGAGTATGAAAGAGTTTTTATGTGCAAAACCGCTAAAGAAATTTGGTAATCTTTAATAACTACTCATCAAGGAAATTCACAAGTTAAGAATAACAAAATTGATCTTCTTGTCCAACAATATGAACAATTTTCTATTCCCGAAGATGAAACTATTGATAATGCATTTGGTAGATTTAACACTATTATTACTTCACTTAAAGCACTTGATGAATCTTTTTGTAGCAAGAATTTTGCCAGGAAATTCCTTAGAGCACTCCATCCTAAGTGGAGAGAAAAAGTAACGGCTATTGAAGAATCTAAAGATCTTTCAAGCATGGCACTTGACGAGCTTATTGGAAACCTCAAAGTTCACGAAATGGTAATGGAAAAATATTCGGAGATAGTTAGAGGCAAGAAGGAAAAAGTAAAATCTATTGCCTTAAAAGCTAGAATAGAATCAAGTGATGATGAGGAATCAAGTTCGGATAGTGAAGATGAACAATATGCCATGGCGGTTAGAGACTTCAAGAAGTTCTTTAGAAGACGAGGAAAGTTTGTAAGGCAACCTAAAGATGAAAAGAAGTCTTTACGAAAAGATCAGGATATGAAGAAATTAAAGAATGAAAAAAAGTGTTTTAGATGCGGAGATACAAGTCACTTAATAGGAGAATGTCCAAAACCACCCAAAAGCAAAACTCGAAGTGCTTTTGTGAGTGGTGCTTGGAGTGATAGTGAGAATGATGATGAAGAGCCGACAAATGACGAAATAGCTCTTATGGCTCAAAGCTCAAGTGAGGTACATTCCGATTCATCTTATTCTTCTATTGATGATAACACATTAGAACAACAATACAACAAACTTTGTGAGTTAAGCTTAAAAATCATAAACAAAAACAAAATTTTGAAGACTAAAAAGGAATTTTTAGAAAGCGAAGTTTATGAATTAAAAGAAAAAGCTAAACATTTGGAAAAGAGTAAAAATATTGACACAACGTGCAAATCATGTCAAGAATTCAAACTTGAAATTGAGAAGCTTAAAATCACACAAGATAGTTTTATTAAACAAAACTCAAAGTTTAAGAAGTTTAATAAAAGTATTTGTCGTGCGGATGAAATAATGAAACTCCAAAAATCACACTTGGATAGAACAGTGTTAGGATTCATGAAAACAGGATCAATAAGTAGTTTAAAGAAACAAGGCAAAAAAGGACAAGAAAATGACAAAACTGCAGCAATGACCCACGGAACTGACGGAACCAAAAATTTGGTTCCACCTGTTGAACCCATTGGTTCCGTGGAGACTGCTGCAGAACAGAACAGTTTAATAACTAACCGTAATGAATTTGTTAAAGTTACAAAGAAGTCAAACACTAGTTCAACTGAAACCATCCTTAAACCTGCCATTAAAATAGGAGTAGGACTTGCTAAAAATGAATTTAGAACTAGAACTACTCAACCAAGACCTAAACCGTCTATATCCAAACGCCCCTTTCCAAAGAGCAACTACAACACACAACCCTACTTTCAACATAGCTGGGGTCAAAACATACCTAGACATCATCAAGCTTCAAACTATATGTCTTGGAACCCATATCCTCCATTTCCTTACATGAATCAAGGTAATGGTATGATTAACCAAAATGGACCCATGAGATATTGGGGACCAAATGTTTGAATGCTTGTTATAAAATATGCGTGCTTAAAAGTGTGTTTGGAACCGGATGAATGGATCAAAAATAGCGGTTGCTCAAGACACATGACGGTGGACAAAAGTCTTTTCTCTACCTATCAAGTCTATGACGGAGGTAACGTTACTTTTGGTAGCAAGCTTAAAAGTAAAATCATCGGAAAAGGTACTATCTCTCATGACTCTCTATCTATTGATGATGTTGCTCATGTTGACAACTTAGGATTTAATCTTCTTAGTATTAGCCAACTTTGCCGTAAAAAGTATAAAGTCCTCTTTAGTGAAAACGAAAGTAAGATACTTAAAGATGGTATAACTATAGCTAAAGGAGTTCTTAAGAACAATGTATACGTCATGAAGATTGATAAAACATCTAGAGATAAACTTTGCCTTACCTCATTAGATGAGTCCTCGACTCTTTGGCATAGACGCTTAGGTCACGCTAATATGAGACTTATTCAATCCCTATCCTCTAAGGAATTAGTTAGAAACTTACCCAATTTGAAATACGACCAACACTTTTGTGATGCTTGCAAAATTGGTAAACAAGTTCATAGTAGCCATAAGGCTAAAAATATGGTATCCACAACTAGATGTTTAGAACTTTTGCATATGGATTTGTTCGGTTCATCCGCTATTCAAAGTTATGGAGGCAACTTCTATACTTTGGTCATAGTAGATGATTATTCACGATATACATGGACAAGATTTTTGAAAAGTAAAAATGAAGCTTTTGAACAATTTGAAATTCTTGGAAAGAAAATTCAAAATCAAGTAGGAAATTGCATTGTATCTATTAGAACGGATCATGGTCGGGAATTTGATAACGAAATACAATTTGGTGAATTTTGTGACAAAAATGGTATAACACATAATTTCTTGGCTCCTCGCACTCCTCAATCTAATGGGGTAATAGAACGTAAAAACCGGACACTTCAAGAGATGAGTAGAACAATGCTTAACGAACAAAATATTCCACGAAAGTTTTGGTGTAATGCCGTCGACACATCAACTTATATCTTAAACCGAGTCCTAATTAGACCATTTTTAGATAAAACTCCATATGAAATATATAGATGTAAAAAGCCAACATTAGGATACTTTAAAGTATTTGGGAATAAATGCTTTATACTAAACAACAAGGATTATCTCACGAAATTTGACCCAAAGTCTTATTAAGGTGTGTTCCTTGGATATTCACAAAATAGCAAAGCGTATGTTGTTCTAAATAAAGAAACATTAAGAGTCGAGGAATCGTTGAATGTAACATTCGACGAAAGTCCACCTCCCTCTAAGACATCACCTTTGGTAGATGATGACTTTGTTGAAAGTCAAGTTGTAAATTAAATTGATTTAGAAAATGACAAGGAAGATGAACTATTAAATAGAGAAATAATCAATATCAAAGAATCTAAAAGTCATCCATTAGATAGTGTCATAGGTAAACTTAATGAAAGAACCTTAAGATCAAAAGCTCAAAATGAAAGTAACTATTTTTGTTTTATATCAACCATTGAACCTAAAAATATAAATGAAGCTATAAGTGATGAGTCTTGGATAATAGCTATGCAAGAAGAATTGAACCAATTTATTAGAAATGATGTTTGGACACTAGTTCCTCAACCAAAGAATCAAACTATAATCGGAACAAAATGGGTCTTTCGAAATAAAATAGATGAAAACGGAGTTGTGTCTAGAAACAAAGCTAGGCTAGTAGCACAAGGTTATAATCAACAAGAAGGCATTGACTACGATGAAACTTTTGCTCCGGTTGCTAGGCTCGAGTCAATTAAAATCTTACTTGCATATGCATGCGCAATGACTTTAAACTTTTTCAAATGGACGTCAAAAGTGCATTCTTAAATGGTTTTATTAATGAAGAAGTTTATGTTGCTCAACCTTCGGGCTTTACCGACTTTGAAAAACCTTATCATGTTTACAAACTTAAAAAGGCTTTATACGGACTTAAGCAAGCTCCAAAAGCATGGTATGATCGACTTAAAACCTACCTAGTTGACCATAAGTATACCATGGGCCTAGTTGACAACACTCTCTTCACTAAGAAGAAAGAATCACACATTATCGTAGTTCAAATTTATGTTGATGACATAATATTTGGATCAACTTGTCAAGAGCTATGCAATGATTTCTCTAAAATCATGCATGACGAGTTTGAGATGAGTATGATAGGAGAACTCAACTTTTTCTTAGGACTTCAAATTAAACAATTAGAAGATGGGATATTCTTTAACCAATCTAAATACATAAAAGACATGCTTAAGAAATTTGGCTTAGAAGATTCAAAACCTATCAAAACTCCTATGTCCTCGGAAACCAAACTCACAAAGGATGAGAAAAGTAAATCCGTAGATAACACTAAATATAAGGGTATGATTGGAAGTCTACTTTATCTCACGGCTAGTAGACCCGACATCATGTTTAGCGTTTGTCTATGTGCTCGTTTTCAAGAAGATCCCAAAATAATCCATCTTGAATCCGTAAAAAGGATTTTAGGTACATCAAAGGCACTACACATCTAGGATTATAGTATCCCAAAGGAACGGGTGTAGAAACCATAGTGTATGCCGACTCGGATCATGCCGGTGATGTTGATAGAAAAAGTACAAGTGGTATTTGTACTTTTGTTGGACATTGTCTCACCTCATGGTTCTCAAAGAAGCAAACGACACTCGCAATCTCAACAACTGAAGCCGAATACGTATCGGCCGGAAAAGCATGTCAACAAGCTCTTTGGATGAAGCAAGCGCTCGTGGACTACGGAATTGTGACTAAAGACATATCTATCCTTTGTGACAACAAAGGAGCCATCGACCTGAGTAAAAATCCAATCCAACATGCTCGTATTAAACATATCGAAATTCGTCATCATTTCATTCGTGACAATGTTCAAAAAGGATACATCTCCATCGAGAAAGTATCCTCCGAAGACAACATTGCCGACATTCTTACAAAACCCCTTAAACGTGAACCATTTAATCATCTTAGACTAGGACTAGGACTTATGGAACCTACTTCATAGTTTAAACGTTAAATAAAATCGTAGAAATTAAAAAAAAAAAAAAAAAAAAAAAAAAAAAAAAAAAAAAAATCCATGTTCTTAAACCTGCAGGACTGGCGGCACCAAGAAAAACAAAGGGCGGATCCCTCTGTTTGGTTCCGTCCAGTCCGTCAAATGTCTGTACAGGTTCTCTTTTTATATATTAAACCATAAAAGTCCCATACTCTATACCACTCACCAAAAATAGTTACTATTCACTTCCATATCCATTTTCACATGAAAATTAGGGTTCTTGCTCAGCCACTCTTCATTCCTATCATCATTGTAAGTATTCTAAACACAATTACTCTCCTAATCTGTGTCTAGGAAACTCTATTTATGAACAAAAACTAAAAACTTGGGGTTATGTGTCAACTTAGGAATTCATGAAGAAAAGTTGTCATAAACAAAACTAATTATGTTTTTCATTAGTTAGGAATTGCATCTTGTAAGACATTATCACATTATACCAAACACCCCATGTTAAAATTTTGAAAATTCTTCTCACATTTAGGAAAAATAGCTTTTCATTGATAATACAAAATAAAAACGTTATGTTTAAAACATCACTTGCATTATGTCTCTTGAATACTAAAGGGGATACATAACTAATATGTATCTTCGGGTACATTCAACCGTAGCTACATTGAACTAGGAGCATTTGGATTATCTCAAAATTTACACAAAATTTGCATAAGTAAAACCATTTTAACATTAAAATAAGTCGAGATAATCACAACTCCATATTGTTTTCATATAGGCACACACTAGAATTTTTTACACTTAAACCATTACTTACATAAGCTAAAAATGTGATAATTATGTTTCTAGGTTCATCATGCCTCCCGCAACCTTCTATGACCACAAAGACACCACCAAATACCTACCCAAACACCACAAGACCAAAGGGCTAACCTCGGCCCAAGTAGAAATCTTTAAGAACCTTGAGAAGCGTTATATTCATGAGGGTAGAACCATTGATCATACTTTCCTTACCGGAACAAACATTAGGGAAGAACTCTCTTTTATTGACTTTGATTGTCTCTTAGACATAGATGAGCCAATTTGTCCTCGTTTCATCCTAGAATTCTATGCTTCCGTGACCCTTAGCACGGATGATGAAGGTCTCATGTCACTAAACTTTTCTATCAACCAAAATGACTTTGAAATCACTTTAGATCAATTTGCTCAAGTGCTTCGTGTTCCTAATCGAGGCACATGTCTTTACACCGACAAATGGCCACTTTCAACTCTTGACTCAATCCATGACCGCATTCATCCTTATGATACCCCTTTAGTGAGCAAAGAAGAAATTCATGACCATCTTTTTGTTAGGACTTCCCACACTAGGAGAACCCGAGGAGGAGAGGAAGTTCCCAAAGACCCGTTTTGAATGGAGCTCAATGAGTTGAGACCACAATTCTTGAAGTGGGAGGAGCTCTGATACGTGGGGATTGCGCCCTCGCGACAGGTTTTACCTCTCAAGGGATCTTGAGAAGCTTACAACCCCCACCAGGAAGTGTACCTGATCGTTGTAGTATAGTATAGTGACAAGTACCGGGGGATTGATCGTTCAACTCAGGAATAGTCGCTAGGATTAGAAAGCCTACTAAACTAGGTCTAGAGGTGAGGGATGATTCTTTTTGTATTTTTATGTTTTATAGAAAGCAAGTAAAATCTCGGGTTTTGAAGGAGTGGGCGGAATTAGTTGCTAGCCAACTAACCCAATAAACTAAAGATGCAATCAAAATAAAATAAAAGAAATGAAAATTAAACTATTATACTAATGTGGTGGAAACAATAATGAGGAAAGTTGTGTTTACTTAGATTTCATTACTCCCTAGATATCTTTTACAGCTTGATTAGCTTGTTAAAATTGCATGGATGAAGGGTCATATTCCTTAATACTAGTCGTAGGGCCGTGTACAATATTCCCTAACTCTATAAGATCCTACTTCACTCCTATGTCGAGCCGTTAGAAGCTCCTAACATGGGATCATTAGAATTCTCTTACACATTAAATACAACCAAAAATCGTAGTACACCTCCGATCATGTTTCTTAAGACGTTCAAGCAAGTTACCAATGAAAGTCTGCCAGTTTTCTTAAGCCTAACATCGAATACAATCATCCATAACAATTATAAACAAACAATCAATCCATAATTAACATCTAGGTTTCACTACATCTAAGCAAACACAATAAAGATCTAGCCTAGCATGTTAAAGAGATATAATCACACAACACATAGACATATTGAATGATTTGAATAAGTACTTATCTTCAATTGAACATGGAAGAATCAAGGGGTTGAAACCCTTGAAAAGCTGTTAAAATTCGTCTAGGGTTTATTCCCTCAAAGTTGCACACTCATGAATGAAAATTGGAAAACTATATATAGATTTTACACCTTGACGGAGTCACATTATAGCTTGTGACGCCGTCAACTCGCCGCCATGATAAAATTCGTATTGCCTAGATCCATTTGTGATGCCGTCATGTAGGAAATCACTCTGGGCCGTCACTAGTAATTGGACCCTGACGGCCTTGGTGACGCCATCAGGCCAATAAGCTTGAAAACTTTCTGGGCCGTCACGTTATAAGTTCCACATCCACCTCTTTTATAACTCTTGACGCCGTCACTTGTAAAAGCTTGACGCTATCAGATATTGTTCCCAGCAAGGTAATTGAGACGTTGCCGTTTTCTTCACTTTTATGCTCCAAAAACATCCAAAATGCTTTATTTTCCAAATTTCTCTCCAAAAGTACCTAAAATGACAAAAGGAACGATTTAGGGCAATATTTGATAAAATAATCACGAATTCGGGCTTAAATAACCCCTTAAAAGCGGTACACTTTTCGCCTCATCAAATACCCTTACACTTGAGATTTGCTTGTCCTTAAGCAAATGCGCTTTTATTCTAATAAAAATACAAGTTAGGGGTCATTTAACACTAATATAAAAGTAATTACAACAAATAATCGTTCCACTAAAAACCAAAAACAAGCACGGAGGTCATACACTAGCACGTCACAAATAGTGTTTAGATACTCACATCTCTCGGGGTGTAATAAAGTATATATCACAATATGGAAATGGAAAACATCTCTCACTACCTGTCATAGCAAATAGATTACCATAGGCTTGGGAAAGGATCAAAACTCCACCACTTGGCATAAGCACCTAGGATAAACTATCAAAGAGGTCTTTAAAAGGGTTATAACGTTAGGTGTAGGGATATAGAAAACACGGTTTTGTTGGATAAAGGCAATATTTACTGGTGGCGAGTTAATCATCTTGGTTAATTATATGTAGAATATGGCGTTGCTAAGCCAAGACTCGACTTAAGCTAATAAATCAAAGATAACAAAAAATAAAACAAACATAGAATGAAACGGGATGGTAGTCCGTATGTTTTTTCTCTTTTTCTTTTTCTATTTTTTTTTCTTTTTCTTAATTTTTTTGATTTTTTTTTGTTGCATACACTCTTACCCTACCATCCAAAATAATACATCATAGGGAATGTACATTCCCCTTACACTTGAATTTTTACATACTTTTACAATAAACTACTCTAATTACTCGAATCAAGATAATCGAAACACTTGAAGTACTTTTAAATATTAACGCACATATGGGGGTAATATATGATGTTCTTCCCCATTACTCCATAACACAAGTACTTTACCCATGAGTCCCAATCGTCCCAAAACAATATATACAAGATATGACTCGACTTAGCAACCATGTAATCAATTAGATAATTAACTAAGGGTTTAAACATGTAACAATAATGCACTAAAGATGAGTACATACAAGGAAGGCTAAGGCGATTTGGTTGCACATTTGGGTGGGTTGTAACAAATTCTTCCTTTAAGTAAGATGCTTAAAGTTAGAAATGAAAAGATAGGCTCGGAGGGGTGTACTAGGGGTTTCGTGTACTAAAAATGAGTACAACGCTAAGGTGTGGGAAAATTAATTGACTTTACTAGTCAAGTAATATGACTTAAATGGTCAAGTAATTATGATACGGGTTTAACACAAGGGTGATCCTAATGCCTCTTATCATCTAGTAAATCCTACTACACGAATGTAGTCTCACTAGCGGTCTCGGAATGCATCACTAACGCAAGTTCTAGAATCTAAATGCTACCGGTACACTCATAAGCAATAATAATGAATGCTTTTCCTATCAAATCTAAAGGCGAATCTCACATATTTGGGTGGAAAATTTTTCTGAATGGTACGGTTTTGTGCTAGTCATACGACTCCTATCCATGAGACGCTTGTTAAGGCTAAAGTTTCACTCCTAAATGTTGTAAAAAAAAATTTAATTTGGCGCTAAAATTACACTAACAAGTATTTCTCTTAGTTTTATTACACACCTACCATCGAACAAACAAACTCAAGTGAAATTGTATCCTACAAGGTATCATCATTTACCCTCCTCTTACACTTAGGATGAACATTGTCCCCAATGTTCAATTAAAGGATGTAAAAGTAAAATAGGTAAAAGAATGAAAACAAATACTCCCCTGAACATTGACAGCTGGTGGTTTGCTCAAAATCACTCGGTTATCAGGTGTGCCACAGTTCTTACACCTGGCTACTCCAGAAGTGATGGCTTTTGGTAAAGAGTTTCAAATCCATTAATTTTTCTCAAAAGATTGCTAGGGACTAGCAATCTTTTAGTGTGGGGGATTGATGAGTGTGTAAATACTCATCATTTTTACCAATTCTGAACTGCCAAAACATCCAAAAACACTCAATAATGAATCAAAATAGTGAAAATATCCCAGGAAAGTGTTTTACATGTTTTAAATACAAAAATACCAAAAACAGATGAAAAACACATAAAGTTTGCATAATTGGCAGTTTCAGTCCCCCAACTTTCAAAAGTTGTCAAATCTAGTCCCTGGTCATTCCAAAACTTGAAAAAGTCACCAAAGGCCCTTATAAATCAAACAGTTACATAATTAGTCCTTTGGTGAAAAGTTTCACAAAATGTCAAGTTTAGTCCCTGAAATCTGGAAATTGTCAAAAATGGTCCCTGGGATATGAAAACTTTGAGAAAAACAAAATTTGTCCTTGCACTAATCTCTTATGGCAGGTTTGGTCCCTTGGTAGAAAGTTTGGTGAAATTACAAGGCAGGTCCCTGAAGTTTAGGAAATTGACAGATTTAGTCCCTGGGGTTTTTAAAAGTGAAAAAATTCAAAATTAAACCTCATACTATTCATCATTGGCATATTATAACCTTAGAAACAAATTTAGAAAATGCCAAAACCAAACCCTCAACTTTCCAAAATTACACAAATGGTCCTTGTGAAATTAAACCAACCGGATCCAAAATAAAATAAAACCAAAACCAAAACTAAGCCCACCCAAAAATAAACCCCAAGCCCATCCAAGCCCAGTCCACCCAATCTTTGACCCGACCCCATGTTTGACCTCGGTCAACAAAACCACCAAACTACCCTCTTCCCCCCCAAACCACCCCGTAACCTGCAAAACCACCACCACCACTTGCCCCAAGCCATCATCACCCTCCCACACCTCTCTGCACCTACCCTCACATCACATTTAATGCACCACCCCCCCCCCCCCCAATTGCTTGAAACAGTCCAAATTGCCCCACTTTTATTTTGGCGCGAAAATGATTCAAAGGCTGAGATTGTACAATAGTGATCCAATGGCCAAGATAAATGATGGGATTTGCTCAGAGTGCTCAGGGGAACCCTAATGTGCAGCTATAAAAGGAAGAGATGCAAGAAGAAAGGAGTAGTAGTTTAATTTTAGTTAAAGTGTGTCGAATTTAAATTTCCAAGCAAATTAGTGTTAAATTTCCTAATTCAAGCATTGTACTAGTGTTAGCTTTGTATTATGAATCTTTTTAATTAATAAAATTTCAAGGTTCAAGTTTAGTTTTCATATTTGCAGTTTACTCATTTTTCTAAGAATTCGAATTGTTTAAGAGTTGATGGTGTATGGGATTATGGATTGAATTTAGGCTCACATAAGCTCCCTAAAGCTTAATCAAGCTTGTAGAGACCCTAAAATCCAGAATCAATAGAAAATAATCAAAAAAAAAGTAAAAAAGTCAACTATGGTCAACTATTTGGTTTGATTTGAGTTTTCAGGTTTGAAGATGGAATGGTGAGCAAGATTGGAGCTGGATATAGCCTATCTAAAGATAGGCATCATAGGAAAACCCTCTGTTCATGCTGAGGGTAACCTAGTAAGGATTTGCTTATTTAAATTCTTAATTAAAACTCCTAGTTTAGCTTTTGATTGATTGTCTGCTTATATTTGTTAATCCCTGTTTGTTTGTGTTATTTAAGTCTTGTTTAGATAACTTTTAGCTTAAAATTTGCAGCTTGTTGGTTAAAATAGTTAGTTACTTAAAGTTATAAGTTTAACTGTCTCATTAGTTTAGGTGTTAAGTTTGTATGAGTAATATGATAATCTGAATCTCAAGTACTTAAAACCAGTTACAATAATCATAATTTGTAGTTTGGAATTAAGTTTGTACCCCCTAAGTGACCATTTGTCTTGAAAAGTTCAAAACAGTCAAACAATAGGGGTGTTTGGATCAGCTTGGTTGGGTGTGTTGTCGAGGTTCTCAGAAGATAACAAAAGCATGGAAAACATTCAATAGTCCTATTTGTTGGTTTCAAAGTCTTAAACCAGTTGTCATTTTGGTTCAAAGTCAAAAACTCAAAAATCACTCTCTCACAGTTAACTGTGAGAGTTTTAAGTGTTCAAATCCACATCATTGGCTTATTAAGTAGTTAATATAGAGTGATTAAGTTCAAGTGTATCTTAATACATCACATTGGATCAATAGGAGTCATTGGAATCTCATCAAAGTCAAAGTTTGAGTGTTCTTGTCAAAAGTCAAAAGTTGCCTTTTCAGATTTTTACCAAATTTCCAACTTTAATTGAGAACTGTGTAATGGATATTAAGTCTTGAAATTTTGTGTGGTTAAAGTCTATCAGCTAATCTATCAGCTTAAATTTTTGCTTAATTTGTTTAGAAGTTTAAGTGGGTCCCACAGACCTTCAAAGTGAGCTGCAGGGCAAGGTTGTGCCCTGCTCACCCAGACACCCAGTCACCACCACCACTTTGGTGGTGTTTTGTGACCACCTCAGTGGACCCCAGACCCCATAGATAGGTTTTTACATCCCCCCTCCTACCAGAGTCTCACCTTTGACCAGTTGTTTGACCCTTAGCCTAGTGGACCCCACCTGAAAGTGCTCACCAAGTTTGTCCCAGTTCTGATCCATAAGTGCAAAGTGCAAAGTGCTTATTTCCATTTAAACAGCTTATTTGTGTTGATTTCTTGTTGTTTCTGGCTTATGTAAGCTTATTTAGTTTATTTGTATCAAGTTTTAACACTGTGGACCCCACCCAAGGCCATTTGACCCAGATTGACCAAACAGTCAACCAAAGTCAACTGTTTAAGACAAGGGGGTGTTATAGCTTATTTATAAGCTAACTTGGAAAGTGTCTTTACAAAAGTTTGTTATTTTAAGGTATAAAATAGTTCTGAAAAAGAAATATCCAAAAAAAATTAGTTTTAAATTAAGTGATAGTTTCTATTTAATTCTAGTTAATTTTAATTTTCATTTTTATATTTTAGTTAAGTCACTAGTGTTTTTATATTTTTATTAAATACCTTATATAGTAAAGTAATTTTGATAATTTTTTCAGATTTTTATTTTGTCATTTAGTGTTAATTAGATTTAATTTTAATTTTCTTTATTATTAATTAATATCAAGTATTAAATAGTTTAATTGGTTTTAATAAGGTTAAATCTAGTTTTTATAATTTTCCTAGTTCTAATATAGTATAATAAGTTTTTAAAAAATAAATTTTGAAATTCTACTGTTCATTTTCTATTCTTCTTATTTTATTTGTTTAAAATAGATTTAAGTTAATTAAAAGGTAAATAATTAGTAGTTTAATCCTAAAATATAATTTTTAGAGTTTTTATAATTTTATAGGATTCCTGTGATGGTTAAGTAATTTTATAAATTTTATCTTAATTTTCTAAGTTAATTTAGTATTAATATAAATTAAAAGTAGTTTAATTAGTTTAATTAAGTTAAATAGTTTTTAATTAATAACAAAACCACAAAAAGACAAAAATATTATTTTTAATTTTTTATACTTTCTTCAAGTTCTAATTTAGGTTTAGAAAATATTTTGGATAATTTTTAGTTTAATTTAAATCATTTGTCATTTTTAGTTTATTTAAATTAGATTTTAATTTAGATTTTAAATAGTTTAATTAATTAAATAATAGTTTAATATTATTTTAATCACTTTTATAATTTCTTTTCCATTTTTAATTTTAAGTTTTGAAAAGTGTCAAAAGCACCCCCTGTAGTTTGTTAAAAACCAAAAACCCACTTTTCCAGTCCGATACGTGATCTTAATTGCGAATTTGTGCATATATCTGGTATCTGATTATTGTGAATATTATATCTGTTTGCCAATACCAAAATAACAGTATCAAAATCAATTCCATATCATCTGGGCTACTGTCCTCAGTCCCACTCACTCATAAACGATTCTCAAAAGCACCATTGCAATCTCGTCGGGACTTTAACGACCCGGGAATACACTATACTATCACCGGAGTATTGATTCTAGGCTGTCTTTGACTTGTTGACCTTGGTCAATAATAATTAGACGGTTTAGGCTCAATCAAAATTTGGCGCCGCTGCCGGGGAGGTTGTTGCGTGTTTTATAAAATCGTTTTAAGTTTAGTGGTTTTCAAAACCCCTCCCTGTAAAAAGTTTTTGTAAAAACATAATCATATCAGAAAAACGTTCATTAACACTTCTCCTGAAGTGTTGAAAAACACCAAAAAAAATTAAAAACAATCAAAAACAAACTGTGAAGTTAAATTACTTCGTGTTCTTTAAGATTACAACCTGAAACAGTTGGTTTAAGGTAAGTTCTGACATTAAATTGCGAACTGAAGAGGAAACCTATTTACTTCCTCCCGCCAGCCTGCGAGTAATCTTAAAGGGACGATTTCGGTTAACGAATCAGTTCCAAAAATATTTCCCAAGTTTTCTGCACACACACCCATAAGCCTAAAGCAGTTTTTCAAAAATCAATTAATAAACCCATAATAAGTTCCCAAACTTAAGATTAAAACTTGCCTTTGTATCCCTGTGAGTAGTGTACCTTTTTCAAAGAAGCTGCTCACTTGTGATTATTGGTTTAAGTTCACTGTAGTTTTGCCTCGAACTTGTGTTGAAAAATTGTTTTTAGTGCATGCGCACTCGGTCTCAAGCAAAGAATAAAAAACAGAAAGACGTACCCGAGCTACGTTCTAACACAGAAACCGAAATGGCCGCTGGGCCACCACCACCATTACCACCCCCTGATGAGCCAGCTCCCGATCTCCGAATGATGGAGGAGCTGTGCCAGCCTACCATACAAGGGCGGGGTGGGCCTATTACACCAATCACTATTGGGGCCGCGGACTTTGGCCTCAAGCACCACATGATCCAACAAGTCCAGGATTCGTGTCAATTTCACGGATTACCGGGTGACGATGCTAACAAGCATCTTGACAAATATCTTACGGTCACCCAAAGCATGAAACAGCATGGTGTCACCGATGATGCCCTTCGGCTGTACCTCTTCCCCTATTCTCTCACTCATCATGCCACTGCATGGTTTGACCGACTTCCAAGGAATTCTATTCGTACCTTTGATGACATGGTAACCAAGTTTCTAGCAAAATATTTTCCACCTTCCATGGTTACCAAGTTACGAAATGATATCAGCAACTTCCGGCAACGTCCCGATGAGTCTCTTTTTGAGGCTTGGGAACGTTATAAGCTAGCTATTGATCGGTTCCCTAACCACAATATGTTGCAAGTTACCATCATAGATACCTTCTATAATGGTCTGACATTGAGGCACCAAGACATTCTCAATGCTGCTGCTGGTGGGACCTTTATGAAAAGGCGTCCCGAGGAGTGCTATGACTTAATCGAGAACATGACTGCCCATTATAACTTTTGGGATTCCTCTGCGGAGAGGGATGCGTCATGTAATTCAGTTACTCCCTCATCATCATCTCCTGAAATAATTGCTCTTACCAAAAAGATGGATGATATTTCTACGGCTGTGTTGAGAATGAACCAAACGATACAACATCAGGTTCAAAATCAACAAGTGAAAGCCGTGGCCCGAAGTTGTGAAACTTGTGGGGGCCCACATCTGTATTCCGAGTGTCCAGCTACTGCTGAATTTCCTCAAGAGAACGTTTATGCTGCTAACGGTTCCTACAACACGGGGGGTAATTCCTACCAACCGCAAGGGGACCGTAATCTCTTAAGCTATCGTTCCAACAATTTTCTCGGACCTCCCAGTTTTAACCAAAATCAAAACCGTAACACGAATCAAAATTTTAACCAAGGTCAAAACTCAAATTTCCAAAACCCGAACCAAAATCAAGGCCAGTTTAATCAAAACAATTTTCAAAATGGCAATCAAAACCAAGGTTTTCAAGGAAATTTTCAAAGAAACCAGAATCAAGGGAATTACAATCAGGGTAATTTCAATCAGAAAAACACTTTTCAGGGTAACAACAATCAAAATCAAGGGAATTTTCAAAACAACCGTGTTCAAAATCCCCCTGTTCAAAATCAAAACGTTGTTCCACCCCCTTCTTCCTCCGATGCTGAGATTAAACAATTCATGAAAGCACAAGAGGAAACAAATCGGTTATTGATCAAGACTATCTCTGAACTTCAGAAGTCTTTAAATGATCGACCCTCGGGCCCGGGTACATTACCGAGCAACACGATCGCTAACCCGAGGGGCGATGTCAAAGCGATCACCACCCGAAGTGGGACATCTTACAATGGACCCTCGATTCCTTCTACCTCTTCTTCTCCTCCTAAGGTAGCGGAACGTGAACCTGAGGTCACTACGGACAAGGTACTTCCTACTAATAACGGAGGTACCAACAACGTCCACCCTCAAGTTGTCCCGGTCCCGGCTCGTAAGCCGAAAGTTGTATTTGATCCTCCTGTAAGTCCTGATGAAATTCCAAAGAATGATCCTAAGCCTTCAATTCCATATCCTTCACGTGTGTATGATCAAAAGAATCGCGAAAGAGCTAATCATCAGATGGAAAAATTTTATCAAATTTTCCAAGAATTACACTTCGATATTAGCTTCGCGGACGCTCTTCTTCTCATGCCTAAGTTTGCTTCGACAATCAAAAATCTGATAAGCAACAAAGAAAAACTCTGTGAGATGGCAAAAACTTCTCTTAATGAGCATTGCTCAGCAGTGCTCTTGAAAAAGCTTCCCGAAAAGCTTGGAGATCCCGGGAAATTTCTCATTCCATGTATTTTCCCGGGGATGGTTGAATGCTTTGCCTTGGCCGATCTTGGCGCAAGCATTAACCTGATGCCTTACTCAGTCTGGAAAAGACTTTCTCTACCTACTCTCACTCCGACCTGCATGACACTCGAGCTTGCAGACCGTACTATATCCCGTCCTCTCGGCATTGCCGAAGATATCTTCGTGAAAGTAGGAAAGTTCCATTTTCCGGCAGATTTCGTGATTGTTGATTTCGATGCTGACCCACGAGTCCCTCTCATTCTCGGGAGAGGATTCTTAAGAACGGGTCGTGCTTTAATCGATGTATTCGAAGAAGAAATCACTCTACGTGTTGGTGGCGAAGCCATCACATTCAATCTTGATCAGACTTCAAGATACTCCTCCAACTATGACGCTGAAACGGTTAACCGAATTGATGTCATCGATGTTGCGTCTGAGGAGTATTCTCAAGAGGTCCTCGGTTTCTCATCCAGTGGCAGTCTTTCTACTGACCCGATCATTTCCGACTCTTCCCCTTCCCTCACTCCGTTTGAGGGAAGTGACTTCCTTTTGGAAGAGCTCGAGGCTTTTCTTGCTCAAGATAGCTCAATTCCCGATGGAGTTGATGAAAACTATCTTGACCCGGAGGGGGACATTCTTCTCCTTGAAAGATTGTTAAATGACGATCCTTCACCCTCTCCGTCTCCACAAATACTTCATAAAGCGGAAGTCAAAAATGTTGAAATAACTGAAGACTTTCCCGAGGTTGAGCTCAAGGACTTGCCTCCTCATCTAGAATATGCATTTCTGGAGGGTGATAATAAATTACCCGTCATTATTGCCAAAGACTTAAAAGATGAGGAAAAGGCTGCACTCCTAAAGGTTCTTAAGTCAAACAAGCAAGCAATTGCTTGGAAACTCTCCGACATTAAGGGCATAAGCCCGAACTTTTGTACTCATAAAATCTTAATGGAGGATGACTTTAAACCAGCTGTGCAACATCAGAGAAGGGTAAATCCAAAAATCCACGAAGTTATCAAACAAGAAGTTCTTAAACTTCTTGATGCGGGATTGATTTACCCTATATCTGACAGTCCTTGGGTTAGCCCAATTCATTGTGTTCCCAAAAAGGGTGGCATTACCGTTGTCACCAATGAGGATAACGAGTTGATTCCAACTCGTTTGGTCACGGGTTGGCGTGTATGTATTGACTATCGAAAGTTGAATGAAGCCACCCGTAAAGACCATTTTCCTCTCCCTTTTATGGACCAAATGCTCGAAAGACTTGCGGGGAATGAATACTACTGTTTCCTCGATGGCTTCTCGGGTTACTTCCAAATCCCCATTGATCCCCAGGATCAAGAGAAGACTACCTTCACATACCCCTACGGAACTTTTGCTTACAGACGTATGCCTTTCGGCTTATGTAATGCACCAGGCACGTTCCAGAGGTGCATGATGTCTATATTTTCCGACATGATCGGGAAAACTATGGAGGTATTCATGGATGACTTTTCGGTCATCGGGGATTCATTTCAGACTTGCCTCTCCCACTTGGAACAGATGCTTAAACGTTGCAAAGAAACGAATCTAAGTCTCAACTGGGAGAAGAGCCACTTTATGGTCAAGGAGGGCATTGTCCTCGGCCATAAAATTTCAAAAGACGGGATTGAGGTTGACAGAGATAAAATCGATGTCATTGCCAAATTACCTCATCCCACCACCGTAAAAGGTGTTAGGAGCTTTTTGGGTCATGCCGGCTTCTACCGTAGGTTTATCCAAGATTTTTCTAAGATTGTCCGGCCTATGACCCATCTCCTCGAGAAGGATGCTCCTTTCATCTTCTCTCCTGAGTGCATAGAAGCTTTTGAAACATTAAAGAAAAAGCTTACCGAGGCACCGATTCTTGTTGCCCCCGATTGGGACCAACCTTTTGAGCTTATGTGCGATGCTAGTGATTTTGCCATAGGTGCGGTCCTGGGGCAACGAAAAGCAAAATACTTTCAGCCCATACACTACGCAAGCAAAACTATGACTGAGGCTCAAGGTCATTACACCACCACTGAAAAAGAACTCCTAGCTGTGGTGTATGCCTTCGAGAAATTCCGGTCATACCTAATCTTGACTAAATGCGTAGTGTACACAGATCACTCGGCTTTGAAATACCTATTTGCAAAACAAGATGCAAAGCCGAGGCTTCTTCGTTGGGTTCTCCTCCTTCAGGAATTTGATATCATTATCCGTGATAAAAAAGGAGCCGAGAACCTTGCTGCTGATCATCTCTCACGATTAGAGAACCCTCATCAAGATGTGTCCGAGAAAAAGGAAATAAATGAAACATTTCCTCTCGAGACACTCAATGCGGTTGCTTTTCGTGGTGACTCTACTACCCCGTGGTTTGCCGACTTTGCAAATTACCATGCGGGTAACTTCAAAGTGAAGGGGTTAACGTCCCAACAAAAGAAAAAATTCTTCAAAGACGTTAAACATTACTTCTGGGATGACCCCTTCCTCTTCAAAATCTGTGCCGATCAAGTCATCAGGCGATGTGTATACGGACAGGAAGCCATTGATATTCTCAAGGCTTGCCATGCTGGACCCACCGGGGGCCACCATAGTCCTAACTACACCGCCAAAAAGGTGTTTGATTCCGGTTTCTATTGGCCCACAATCTACAAGGATGCCCACGAATTAGTCAAAGCCTGTGATGCTTGTCAGCGTCACGGGAATATTTCACAAAAGAACGAAATGCCACAAAATGCTATTCAAGTTTGTGAAATTTTTGACGTCTGGGGCATTGACTTTATGGGCCCATTCCCATCTTCTCACGGAAACAAATACATGCTCGTGGCTGTTGACTACTTGTCAAAATGGGTTGAGGCTAAGGCCTTACCCACTAACGACGCCCGAGTAGTTGTGAAGTTCTTGAAATCCCTCTTTGCTCGTTTTGGAACCCCACGTGCCATCATTAGTGATCGCGGGGTACTTACTTTTGCAATGATCAATTTGCAAAAGTCATGCTGAATACGGTGTTACTCATCGTCTTTCCACCGCATATCACCCCCAAACTAGTGGGCAGGTGGAGGTTTCCAACCGTGGTATTAAACGGATTCTTGAGAGGACAGTAGGTGAAAACCGTGCTTCCTGGTCGGACAAACTAGATGATGCACTCTGGGCCTTCCGTACAGCTTACAAAACACCCATAGGGTGTACTCCATACAAGCTTGTATACGGGAAGGCGTGTCATTTACCGATTGAGCTTGAGCACAAAGCCTACTGGGCCTTGAAACATGCTAACTACGACCTTCATAAAGCGGGTGATCACCGTAAGGTTCAAATCAATGAATTAAACGAACTTCGTGATCAAGCCTACGAGAACTCTTTGATCTACAAAGAAAAGACAAAGAAGATTCACGACTCTAAGATTAAGAACCGAGTTTTCAACGTCGGTGACAGAGTCCTTCTTTTCAATTCAAGATTAAAGATCTTCTCGGGGAAATTAAAAACCCGATGGACCGGACCATTCACCATTGCTAAAGTTTACCCATACGGGACTGTTGAGTTATCTCAACCCGAAGGTCCCAACTTCAAAGTGAATGGTCACAGATTGAAACATTATTTTGGAGAGGACACACCACCCATGGTTGTCCCGGATCTCCAAACTTTCCCCATGGACCAATGAATTCGGGGATCGAGTCAAGCTAGTGACTCGGTGAACAAAAATTAGCAGCATATATGGGTTTTCACCCGTATTTCTGACTTCTTTCTACTTTCTACCACCCTAGTGTGGGGGAGTGGCCATCCCCCACCGTTTCAAAAGTAAATATTTTTCAAAATTCAATAAACATGTTTTGTATGTATATTATGTCATTCAACTCCCGGGCTGTCAGGGCAAATTTACTACAGTTAATCATTCACAAGTGATTAGCTAGTGTGGTAAACTTGACACAAGCCTGGGAAGTGTATGTATATTATATACTTTATTATTCAACTCCCGGGCTGTCAGGGCAAATTTATTACAGTTAATCATTCACAAGTGATTAGCTAGCGTGGTAAACCTGACAACAACCTGAGAGGTGTATGTATATTATAAACTTTATCATTCAACTTCCGGGCTGTTAGGGCAAATTTATTACAGTTAATCATTCACAAGTGATTAGCTAGCGTGGTAAACCTAACACAAGCCTGGGAGGTAGTGAACCAAAAAAAAAAAAAAAAAAAAAAAAAAAAAAAAAAAAAAAAGATTGTATGTACAGATAAAATAAAGTGAAAAATAGAAATTTCCACAGTTAGAATCGAATATTAGCTTTTCCATTCAGAGATTCGGCA
This sequence comes from Artemisia argyi, assembly GCA_030686995.1. Lineage (NCBI taxonomy): Eukaryota > Viridiplantae > Streptophyta > Magnoliopsida > Asterales > Asteraceae > Artemisia > Artemisia argyi. The sequence goes on from CM060680.1 coordinate 184,136,000, forward strand.
TAATAGCCGGGACTTTGAATATTGAGGACAATATTCAGTTCTAGTGTGGGGGGGGGGGGGGGGGGAATTCTTACGAATTTTATCACAAAACTTTCCAAGTACCCCCATTTTAGGCCAAAATTTTTCACTTTATTCCAAAATTTTTGTGGTTATCAATCCGCCAAAGTCTAAATGACAAAGGGATTGGCTAGTCCAGGAGCAAACGGCTCTTGGTAAAGACATCTCAAACCCGTTGATGGCTGGCAGTTTGCCAAAAATTGCATGGTTCCTCAGCTCCCCCGCATCCTCATAAGCAAATGAGTTGGCTAGCCCACAAGATTATGGCTTGTGGAAAAGGCAGTGGAAAATCCATAATTGGTATTCAGCTCACCAAGATGTTGACTTAGTCCATCAAGATGCTGGCTAGTCCAGAAGCAAACGGCTTTTGGTAAAGACAAATCAAATCCGTTGACAGCTGGTGGTTTGCTCAAAATCACACGGTTATCAGGTGTGCCACAGTTCTTACACCTGGCTACTCCAGAAGTGATGGCTTTTGGTAAAGAGTTTCAAATCCATTAATTTTTCTCAAAAGATTGCTAGGGACTAGCAATGTTTTAGTGTGGGGGATTGATGAGTGTGTAAATACTCATCATTTTTACCAATTCTGAACTGCCAAAACATCCAAAAACACTCAATAATGAATCAAAATAGTGAAAATATCCCAGGAAAGTGTTTTACATGTTTTAAATACAAAAATACCAAAAACAGATGAAAAACACATAAAGTTTGCATAATTGGCAGTTTCAGTCCCCCAACTTTCAAAAGTTGTCAAATCTAGTCCCTGGTCATTCCAAAAACTTGAAAAAGTCACCAAAGGCCCTTATAAATCAAAAAGTTACATAATTAGTCCTTTGGTGAAAAGTTTCACAAAATGTCAAGTTTAGTCCCTGAAATCTGGAAATTGTCAAAAATGGTCCCTGGGATATGAAAACTTTGAGAAAAACAAATTTTGTCCTTGCACTAATCTCTTATGGCAGGTTTGGTCCCTTGGTAGAAAGTTTGGTGAAATTACAAGGCAGGTCCCTGAAGTTTGGGAAATTGACAGATTTAGTCCCTGGGGTTTTTAAAAGTGAAAAAATTCAAAATTAAACCTCATACTATTCATCATTGGCATATTATAACCTTAGAAACAAATTTAGAAAATGCCAAAACCAAACCCTCAACTTTCCAAAATTACACAAATGGTCCTTGTGAAATTAAACCAACCGGATCCAAAATAAAATAAAACCAAAACCAAAACTAAGCCCACCCAAAAATAAACCCCAAGCCCATCCAAGCCCAGTCCACCCAATCTTTGACCCGACCCCATGTTTGACCTCGGTCAACAAAACCACCAAACTACCCTCTTCCCCCCCAAACCACCCCGTAACCTGCAAAACCACCACCACCACTTGCCCCAAGCCATCATCACCCTCCCACACCTCTCTGCACCTACCCTCACATCACATTTAATGCACCACCCCCCCCCCCCCAATTGCTTGAAACAGTCCAAATTGCCCTACTTTTATTTTGGCGCGAAAATGATTCAAAGGCTGAGATTGTACAATAGTGATCCAATGGCCAAGATAAATGATGGGATTTGCTCAGAGTGCTCAGGGGAACCCTAATGTGCAGCTATAAAAGGAAGAGATGCAAGAAGAAAGGAGTAGTAGTTTAATTTTAGTTAAAGTGTGTCGAATTTAAATTTCCAAGCAAATTAGTGTTAAATTTCCTAATTCAAGCATTGTACTAGTGTTAGCTTTGTATTATGAATCTTTTTAATTAATAAAATTTCAAGGTTCAAGTTTAGTTTTCATATTTGCAGTTTACTCATTTTTCTAAGAATTCGAATTGTTTAAGAGTTGATGGTGTATGGGATTATGGATTGAATTTAGGCTCACATAAGCTCCCTAAAGCTTAATCAAGCTTGTAGAGACCCTAAAATCCAGAATCAATAGAAAATAATCAAAAAAAAGTAAAAAAGTCAACTATGGTCAACTGTTTGGTTTGATTTGAGTTTTCAGGTTTGAAGATGGAATGGTGAGCAAGATTGGAGCTGGATATAGCCTATCTAAAGATAGGCATCATAGGAAAACCCTCTGTTCATGCTGAGGGTAACCTAGTAAGGATTTGCTTATTTAAATTCTTAATTAAAACTCCTAGTTTAGCTTTTGATTGATTGTCTGCTTATATTTGTTAATCCCTGTTTGTTTGTGTTATTTAAGTCTTGTTTAGATAACTTTTAGCTTAAAATTTGCAGCTTGTTGGTTAAAATAGTTAGTTACTTAAAGTTATAAGTTTAACTGTCTCATTAGTTTAGGTGTTAAGTTTTATGAGTAATATGATAATCTGAATCTCAAGTACTTAAAACCAGTTACAATAATCATAATTTGTAGTTTGGAATTAAGTTTGTACCCCCTAAGTGACCATTTGTCTTGAAAAGTTCAAAACAGTCAAACAATAGGGGTGTTTGGATCAGCTTGGTTGGGTGTGTTGTCGAGGTTCTCAGAAGATAACAAAAGCATGGAAAACATTCAATAGTCCTATTTGTTGGTTTCAAAGTCTTAAACCAGTTGTCATTTTGGTTCAAAGTCAAAAACTCAAAAATCACTCTCTCACAGTTAACTATGAGAGTTTTAAGTGTTCAAATCCACATCATTGGCTTATTAAGTAGTTAATATAGAGTGATTAAGTTCAAGTGTATCTTAATACATCACATTGGATCAATAGGAGTCATTGGAATCTCATCAAAGTCAAAGTTTGAGTGTTCTTGTCAAAAGTCAAAAGTTGCCTTTTCAGATTTTTACCAAATTTCCAACTTTAATTGAGAACTGTGTAATGGATATTAAGTCTTGAAATTTTGTGTGGTTAAAGTCTATCAGCTAATCTATTAGCTTAAATTTTTGCTTAATTTGTTTAGAAGTTTAAGTGGGTCCCACAGACCTTCAAAGTGAGCTGCAGGGCAAGGTTGTGCCCTGCTCACCCAGACACCCAGTCACCACCACCACTTTGGTGGTGTTTTGTGACCACCTCAGTGGACCCCAGACCCCATAGATAGGTTTTTACATCCCCCCTCCTACCAGAGTCTCACCTTTGACCAGTTGTTTGACCCTTAGCCTAGTGGACCCCACCTGAAAGTGCTCACCAAGTTTGTCCCAGTTCTGACCCATAAGTGCAAAGTGCAAAGTGCTTATTTCCATTTAAACAGCTTATTTGTGTTGATTTCTTGTTGTTTCTGGCTTATGTAAGCTTATTTAGTTTATTTGTATCAAGTTTTAACACTGTGGACCCCACCCAAGGCCATTTGACCCAGATTGACCAAACAGTCAACCAAAGTCAACTGTTTAAGACAAGGGGGTGTTATAGCTTATTTATAAGCTAACTTGGAAAGTGTCTTTACAAAAGTTTGTTATTTTAAGGTATAAAATAGTTCTGAAAAAGAAATATCCAAAAAAAATTAGTTTTAAATTAAGTGATAGTTTCTATTTAATTCTAGTTAATTTTAATTTTCATTTTTATATTTTAATTAAGTCACTAGTGTTTTTATATTTTTATTAAATACCTTATATAGTAAAGTAATTTTGATAATTTTTTCAGATTTTTATTTTGTCATTTAGTGTTAATTAGATTTAATTTTAATTTTCTTTATTATTAATTAATATCAAGTATTAAATAGTTTAATTGGTTTTAATAAGGTTAAATCTAGTTTTTATAATTTTCCTAGTTCTAATATAGTATAATAAGTTTTTAGAAAATAAATTTTGAAATTCTACTGTTCATTTTCTATTCTTCTTATTTTATTTGTTTAAAATAGATTTAAGTTAATTAAAAGGTAAATAATTAGTAGTTTAATCCTAAAATATAATTTTTAGAGTTTTTATAATTTTATAGGATTTCTGTGATGGTTAAGTAATTTTATAAATTTTATCTTAATTTTCTAAGTTAATTTAGTATTAATATAAATTAAAAGTAGTTTAATTAGTTTAATTAAGTTAAATAGTTTTTAATTAATAACAAAACCAAAAAAAGACAAAAATATTATTTTTAATTTTTTATACTTTCTTCAAGTTCTAATTTAGGTTTAGAAAATATTTTGGATAATTTTTAGTTTAATTTAAATCATTTGTCATTTTTAGTTTATTTAAATTAGATTTTAATTTAGATTTTAAATAGTTTAATTAATTAAATAATAGTTTAATATTATTTTAATCACTTTTATAATTTCTTTTCCATTTTTAATTTTAAGTTTTGAAAAGTGTCAAAAGCACCCCCTGTAGTTTGTTAAAAACCAAAAACCCACTTTTCCAGTCCGATACGTGATCTTAATTGCGAATTTGTGCATATATCTGGTATCTGATTATTGTGAATATTATATCTGTTTGCCAATACCAAAATAACAGTATCAAAATCAATTCCATATCATCTGGGCTACTGTCCTCAGTCCCACTCACTCATAAACGATTCTCAAAAGCACCATTGCAATCTCGTCGGGACTTTAACGACCCGGGAATACACTATACTATCACCGGAGTATTGATTCTAGGCTGTCTTTGACTTGTTGACCTTGGTCAATAATAATTAGATGGTTTAGGCTCAATCAACTAACAAATACTAATATACATGTTCATTTAATATTGTGGCGAATTATGATCATTTTCGTTCTTATAAACAAATTTGGGGTTTCCCCTTACACTTAGCTTTTGCAAAATACCTTTATATGAAGTTAAGACGAAGTTAAACAACAAAATAAAGCATTTTCACAATTTTAGTTTTGAAACATGATCTACCAACAATAAAAATAAAACATGCATACTGGAGCAAATAACATCAAACAAAAAAATAAAAATCAAACAAATAAAAACACACAAAACATGGGTTGCCTCCCAAGAAGCGCTTTTCTTTATTAACGAGTCTTGTAGCTAAACTCAAGGTCATGGGCTATCCTATATGTGTGAGCTCCTCGTCGAGGACATCTTTGTGATCAAACTTAGGTTTCAATTTCCTATCGGTTTTCTTGGTACGGTATGACTTCTCAAACTTTTCTCCATCCGGATCATATAAAATCATCTTCATATGCCATGATCCGTCACCTTCCTTAGGTGGCTTTTCCCAATTCCATTCACACTTATCCCCTTCCCTTTTCCACTTGTTCATCTCTAGGTTGATAGGCATTACGCTTAAGAACTCAATCATTTTCCTAAAGACTAGGGGATCCTCAAAAGGGTCTAGTTCCTCATCTCTAGCTATGAGTTGTTCCACCGAATGTGTCTTATCGATGAAATCTTTTTCTAGATAGAATGGGCGTTGAGGTCCTATAAAGTTTCTTTTTATCCAAGGCCCATATCCAGATGGTCTCCTATTCATCTCTACCCAATTTGGTGTCGGTTCGTCCTCACAATCGTAGCTATGCTTCTTAACATCATAAACCGACCAAGTCTCACCATCTCCTACCGCTATCTTAGACTCCTTACAATCTATCATGGCACTAGCGGTTGCTAAAAATCCTCTTCCTACTAACAATGGGCATGTAGTATCACTAACCGTATCTAGGACGTGAAAATCCACTAAGATAGTTAATTTTCCTACGTGAACAACTACATCCTTGATCATTCCGACCGGGTAGGCCATACTTCCATCCGCTAGACCAATTAGTACTTCCGTCTCCTCTAACTTTTCTAGCTTAAGAGTGGTGAAAAGGGATAAGGGAATCAAGTTGAGGCTTGATCCTAAGTCAGCTAGTGTGTCGAAAGCTTCGGATTTTCCTATCTTACAAGGCAAAACAAATATACCTGGATCGTCAAGCTTCTTAGGCAACTTGTTTTGAACGAAGGCGGTCCCATTTTTACCCAATTTAAGCTTCTCATATTTCTCTAGGAGGGCACTATAGTAGGGAGCACGGGCTAAGACATCAATGACGGGGCATTCAAGGTGGAGCTCCTTGAATTCATCGTCAAGGTCTTGTGTAGGAGGTGTTTCAACTATGTTATTGACCGGTTTAATATCAGATGTTTTATTCAATTGGTCATTTTGAAGAATTTGGGTTTACTTGAAACACGTGCTCATTGCTTTGACCGAATAGTATTGTGGACAAGAAGTAGGCGATGAAACCGATGATATGGCATTAACGTTTAGTTTCGGGTTCTTGACCGTGTCGCTTGGGAGTGCTCCCATTTCTCAGTCATTGAGAACTTTCAACAATGTGTCAATTTTATTGGTCATCTCACTTTGTTTATGTTTGAAATTGGCTTCAAACTTAGATATGCGCGCTTCTTGAGATGCCATAAATTTGGACATCAATCCTTCAAGACTATTGGTACTACCATAGTTATTGGAAGGATTGTTGTTGAAAGTACGGTTAGAGGGTGGACCGTTTGATTGGTAACAATTAGGTGGATGGGAAGAATTGTTTTTAGGCATGTTTTGGTTTTGTTTCCACCTAAGATTCGGGTGATTTTTCCAAGAAGGGTTGTAGGAATCACCGTAAGGGTTTGGCTCGAGTTTGAAAGTGTACCACTTGTCTCTCGCTTCGTCGATACGCGAGGATGCGTAATCCGCAAAAGCTTGTCCGAGGAGTTCCACGCAATCACGAACCACTACATAATTCGCATGAAGAAGTGATTTTGTTAACTTGGCTTGAAGGCTTAGGAGCTTCGTAGGATTTCATGAGAAACTTGACATGGTCTTCAAGTTCCATGATCCCACGGTCGGGAGTGCTAGAATTGGTTCTAAGGCAAAGATATTGTCTTGACCGTTTTGTTCAAATCACGGGGATCATTCCAACTTTCGTTGTCATAGAGAGCAAGATCTTCTATGAGTTCCCATGATTCTTTCGCACTTAGATCACGTAGCTTGCCACCGGCCGATTGGTCAATGGTTCACCTTGTGGAGAGATCGATATGGTCATAGAAGATTTGGACTTGGAGCCAAAGATCTATGCCATGATGAGGGACTTTTTGGAGTAAGTCCTTGAAACGAGTCCATGCTTCATATAGAGTTTCACCTTGACGTTGTTGGAACATCAAGATATCATTTCTAAGCTTGGTAGTTCTCCCCGGTGGGAAAATTTGAGCAAGGAAACGAGTGGTGAGATCATCCCAAGAGGTGATGGATCCCGCGGGTAAACGTTCAAGCCATTGACTAGCTTGATCACGTAGAGAGAATTGGAATAGACGTAATTGGGTCGACTCTCTAGTTACAACATCAAGGTCTATGGAATCTACGATTTTAAGGAAATCCTTGAGATGTTGATTAGGATCTTCGGAACGAAGTCCATGGAATGCACATCCGCTTTGCACCAACCGGATGGTGTCGGATCGCAAGGAGGACACATTGGCTCCTTGGGTGAGGTCAATGGTGTTTCGATAGCCTTGGTGGCTAGGACGGGAATATTCTCCTAAAGTTCGGGGCCTAGGAGGTTGGTTTGCTAATGGTGGGTTTTGTGGGTGGTTTTGTTGTAGTGGGTTGATGGGTTCAAAGATGTTACCACCTTCCATGATGTCGAATGGTAAAGGTTACGAACAATGAAATGAAGAAATAAGATAGACTAAAGAAGACCTAAAAATAAAAATAAAAGTCTTACTAGAAAGGAATCTAGCAAGTAGACCTAATAAAAAGAAATGCTAACCTAGACAATAACTATTTCCCCGGGCTGCGGCGCCAAAAACTTAATACGTGGGAATTGCGCCCTCGCAACAGGTTTTACCTCTCAGGGGATCTTGAGAAGCTTACAACCCCCACCAGGAAGTGTACCTGATCGTTGTAGTATAGTATAGTGACAAGTACCGGGGGATTGATCGTTCAACTCAGGAATAGTGTCGCTAGGATTAGAAAGCCTACTAAACTAGGTCTAGAGGTGAGGGATGATTCTTTTTGTATTTTTATGTTTTATAGAAAGCAAGTAAAATCTCGGGTTTTGAAGGAGTGGACGGAATTAGTTGCTAGCCAACTAACCCAATAAACTAAAGATGCAATCAAAATAAAATAAAAGAAATGAAAATTAAACTATTATACTAATGTGGTGGAAACAATAATGAGGAAAGTTGTGTTTACTTAGATTTCATTACTCCCTAGATATCTTTTACAGGTTGATTAGCTTGTTACAATTGCATGGATGACGGGTCATATTCCTTAATACTAGTCGTAGGGCCGTGTACAATATTCCCTAATTCTATAAGATCCTACTTCACTCCTATGTCGAGCCGTTAGAAGCTCCTAACATGGGATCATTAGAATTCTCTTACGCATTAAATACAACCAAAAATCGTAGTACACCTCCGATCATGTTTCTTAAGACGTTTAAGTAAGTTACCAATGGAAGTCTGCCAATTTTCTTAAGCCTAACATCAAATACAATCATCCGTAACAATTATAAATAAACAATCAACCCATAATTAACATCTAGGTTTCACTACATCTAAGCAAACACAATAAAGATCTAGCCTAGCATGTTAAAGAGAAGACAAGCGTAAGATATAATCACACAACACATAGACATATTGAATGATTTGAATAAGTACTTATCTTCAATTGAACATGGAAGAATCAAGGGGTTGAAACCCTTGAAAAGCTGTTAAAATTCGTCTAGGGTTTATTCCCTCAAAGTTGCACACTCATGAATGAAAATTGGAAAACTATAAATAGATTTTACACCTTGACGACGTCACGTTATAGCTTGTGACGCCGTCAACTCGCCGCCATGATAAAATTAGTATTGCCTAGATCCATTTGTGATGCCGTCATGTAGGAAATCACTCTGGGCCGTCACTAGTAATTGGACCCTGACGGCCTTGGTGACGCCGTCAAGCCAATAAGCTTGAAAACTTTCTGGGCCGTCACGTTATAAGTTCCATATCCACCTCTTTTGTAACTCTTGACACCGTCACTTGTAAAAGCTTGACGCCGTCGGGTACTGTTCCTAACAAGGAAATTGAGACTTTGCCGTTTTCTTCACTTTTATGCTCCAAAAACGTCCAAAATGCTTCCTTTTCCAGATTTCTCTCCAAAAGTACCTAAAATGACAAAAGGAACGATTTAGGGCAATATTTGATCAAATAATCACAAATTCGGTCTTAAATGACCCCTTAAAAGCGGTACACTTTTCACCTCATCAAGATCATTAGGGCCAATGTCATTAGTACTTTAGGAAATAGGGACCATATCAACACTTGTCTCTCCTACATGCTCTATAGTGTATCCACCTGCCAAACTTTCAACTTAGCCTACTACACTGCCAAAAGAGTGGCAAACATCTTGGTTCAAGGTACCACCACTCTTCCATACGGGATGCTTCTCACCCGTCTCTTTAGGTTTTGTGAACCCATTCCTCCAACTCCTAGAGGTCGTCGCCTAGATTATCCTCTTATTCCTCACACCTTTGTGGCATTAAGTGATGAATGAGTCTACAAAGCCAAAGGTAAACGTCCTCACCCTCCAACCTCATCATCATCATCATCCATGAGTGAAGACGACAATCTACCAAACTCTAGGCTCCCACCTCTTGAGTACCTCTCACAACTTCCAGCAATACCAAAGGCATGTGGAAATGCTTTGGGAGATACCTTGGGAAGATCTACAAGAAGGTGAACAAGAAATGAGCATGATAAGAGGGTGTTTGGCACAAGAGTGCATTTGAACAATTTGGTCATCAAAACAATGTTAATTTATGGTTTTATGATGTCTTAGGATGATATTATGTTTATGGATTATGTGTGAACTAACGACATTTGCAGGGGATAACAATTTGGTATTATGCTATTTTCACTTTTCGGCTAAAATTTTGAATGCTAGAATCGCTCTCTCAAACTCTATAGGTAAGCATGTTTCTACCTGCAAATTTTGTTTCTTCTATCTACAAAAAATTGATTGCTTAAGTTTTAGGAAAAATTTTGGAATTCGGAAAACTTACGTAGTCGTAAAAGCCACTCTGTCTCGAATCTGAGGCTCCACGGAAACGGCGGAACCCAAATTTTGGTTCCGTCCGTTAAAAAACTTGGTTCCGCCAAGTTTAATACCAATGGATACGGCGGAACCCAAAAATTGGTTCCTCCCATATTGTCGATTGGTTCCTCCAGTACATCAGCAAAATTTGATCTTTGAATTTTTTGAATTTTTCTAGCAATCCTTAGGATCCAAACTTGCTTCCTACATGCTAGTTAGTATTTATCAGTAATTCTAGAGCTATCTAATCACACATCAACCAATAGCATCATCATTCCCGCCAAAATTTCAAATTTGCCTAAACTAACCCAAGGAACCTTTCTGATACAAGGAAGGAACCATTCCTTTGGTTCCTCCAAATCCGTGGAACAACCTGACAACATGTATCCACCATGATTACATAGCATTTACTTCCCCACTTAGTCTTTCACTCCATCCAACTCCATTGGATTGACTTCCAATGATTTACAACTTCTTGGAACTCTTCCATATGATTAGGAACCTCCAACATTGTATGGATCAACATCAAATCCAAACACCAATTTCCATATCATGTTCCTCCTATAAATTGATGAACAATTCACACATCCAATTCACACCATCACCTTCACTTCTCTTAATCTTAAACTTCTAATCCTACCAAAGTCTTGCAATGACAAAATCAACCACCTCATCCGAATCATCAAGACCTATTAGGAGAACCGCCAGAATTAGCGTCAAACCTTGTTGCTTCAACAAAACCATCCAAAGAAACTCATCATCATCAAGTGATTCATCCCTCAATATTTCATCACCCATCAATGATACCAACTTTCTATACCTTGCTACTCCAACACCATCTTCAAACCCTTGCATTGCTAACATACTCAACACTCCTCCACCAACCATAACTCCAAGTGATCCAACACCACCTTCGGCACCAAGTCAACCTTCAAAAACTCCATCACCTCAATCACGAAAATTGACACCTATGGAACTCTTCAAGACACCACCAACATCACCACATCCATTTATGGAAACTTTGGAAGACCTTCCACCAAGATCATCAAATCCACCACCATTGCCACTTTTTGATACTAATGAACAAATGGAAACTCAACAACAATCTCGTTCTCAACCAAGTGACCCATTGGATGAAAAACCTCATCAACCATCGCTAATAGAGCGTTTGGCTTACAAGCATGCTAGACCTTCCATCTTTCCAAAAGATCAAGATCATCCTCAACCACAACCATTGTTGTTCCATCCTATTTACAAAGACATCCACGGTCCTCTTTATGGAGAACCAAGCTTTCATCATCATGATCAACAACAAGAACCACCTCAAGACTTTTCCAACCGGTTTGAGTCCGTATTTCCTACTTATGAGGAAATAGAAGCATCTTTGTGGACCAAGTCTCCAAACACTCATGAAGAACTCAACACTCGCTTGGAAAGCCTCTATGCCTTCAAGCACATGATTGATTCTCATCTTACCCAAGCCATGGATTTCCAAACCGCAATGTACTCATCAATTGTAGGAAACCGACACACCTCTCAACCATCCACCTTTGCTCCCGCAACAAATGTTTCAACCACCACAAATGACCCACCAACAACAAACCAAGTTCCACAACTACCACCTCTTCGCCATGATTGCATCATGTGCGAAAGAACCGCTCATATAAGTGAGAGATGCAACATCTTAGTTTATGAGCTTCAAGATGAAACGAGGTTTATACTTAACCACATTTTGGAGCGTCTAAACGCCATCTCTCACTTGCCTCAAGCCTAGAGCTTTCCTAAGATCAAATAATGGTAGAATCTCACTTAGGACCCTTTCCATTTATAGATGTAGTTGTCATTTCACCTTGTTTGTTTTAATCTTCTCCAATAGTAGACTTTTTCTCAAGTCTTTAGGTTTGACTATTTCTAGTCAAAGTTTAAATTTTACTTGAAATTTAATGGTTCTACTTCTATATTGTGTTGGTCATTCTCTTTTGGTTGTTTATTACTAAATAGTTGTTGTCATGAGATGAATGCTTATTCTCTTATACTTGGTATTATGTTCTCATCCTTATCTCTACAACAAACTAACCTTTTCTTGTAGGACCAAAATCCATGTATCCTCTCTTGGCACTCCATTTAGGGGGAGTATTGTCCAAGGGGGAGCATTTTCCTTGACACATTTCCGCTTCGCTACTCTTCTTTTTGTTTCGACAAAAAGGGGGAGATAGGATATATTTTACCAAATCAACTTTAATACATCATTTAAAATGCATACTCAAAAAGTTGAAATAATCATGCTAAAAATAAATTTTCAAAAGACTCAAAATCTATAATTATCCATTTGCGTAAAAATAAAATTTATGTTTTGTCGTCAACAAAAAGAGGGAGATTGTTAATACAAATATCGCTTAAAAACGTTATTTATATTTTACGATCTTTCTTAGTTTTGTTAACTACAAAAGGTAAAGTTTATTTTTTGCAAATCATAAATATAGTTTAAAAGTCTTTACTTAACTTCACTCTAACTACATCTACATGTTTTCACAAAGTGATTTCTAATCAAGTATAACTTAGTGTAAGTACATGTGTTAAAAATGTCTCTTACGTATACTTAGCAAGTTTACTAAATAGTATGTCATATTAGGATATAAGCAAGCAAACTCCTTTTTAGTAAAACATTCACTTGCTAAACATCTCAAACAAACATGTTTGATTCTATACATAAACTATTTTTACAAGTATACTTTCTTTTTTAGGAATATCTAAAATTAGAAATATAATGTTACTTATATCATCTCTTGCATCACACATGTCCCTTCAAGGAAACATGTGTGTAAGAAACATGTTTTATTTTGTATAGATTCATACTCAAGATCTCAAAGTTGACTTTGTGAGATCTTGAGAATATTGTGTTAGATTTTCTAATATCTTGTGCAGGATTCTGTCAGGCTGTCTGGCAGAACCCTCAAGGACAACGGACGGAACCAAAGGATTGGTTCCGCCGTATCCGTGGGTTGGCCTGGATGTTGGCCTATAAATAGCAACCCACTCCTTGAGTTTTTCTTATCACTCACCATCATAATATACTGCATATACTTCATTTCTAACTCAGTTCACTTTCATATTTGTGAGTCTTTCTTTGTAGCAAGAAGATCACGAACTTACAAGCTTCAACACAACATTGCAAGACTTGTCAAGCATAGCATAGTGTAAACTAGTAAAGTTTATACATCATTGTATTGTATCCATTTGTAGTGATCGGTTAGTATTTTACTCCTCAAAATACTTAGAGTATCGGGAGTTTTTGTACCCTTGTAAAAGAACTATCGGGAGTGGTTGTACCCTTGTGAAAGAACTTGACATCTAGCTTAGTGTCAGAAATAGTGTGTAAGCAATGTGTAAGGTTTTCTCCGTCGGATAAAGGAGCTTGTTGACTAGTGCAAGAAAACTCTCGAGTTGGATACTCGAGGCGCAAGGAAAAAGAGTCCTTGTAGCCGAACCACGATAAACAATCGTGTTATGGTTTGATCGTTTCTTACTTTTATTCTTGCATATTATTTATTGTTTGATACGTCTTAATTGTTAATTACACTGATGAGTGTGTAAATACTCATCATTTCTGTTATATTTAAACTGCAAAAACATATGAAAACACACAGGAATGCCTTAAAATACATAAAATTATCCCTGGATTGTGTTTTTATGCATAAGGATTGAAAACTAATGAAAAACAAAACATTTCACATAATTTATAGTTTCAGTCCCTGAACTTTGGAAAATTGGCAAAACTAGTCCCTGGTAAATCAAAACATGAAAAATATCATCAAAGGTCCTTAGGGATTCATAAGTTGTCAAGAAAAGTCCTTTAAAGTTTAAAAATTGCAAAATGACAACTTTGGTCCCTCAAGTTTGAAAAGTGTTAGAATTAGTCCCTAAGGTTTTAAAAATAAGAAAATAATAAAAATAAGCCTTATACTATTCTAAATTGACAAAATTGGTCCTTATGATAACATTTGAGAAGTTACAAAACAAACCCTTCAAAAATCAGAAAATTACAGAATAAGTCCCTGGAGTTTGAGGAATTGGCAGATTTGGTCCCTGAGGTTTAAAATAATGAAATTTATACTTGTGGTCCTTGTACTAATGGTTAATTGCAGGTTCAGTCCTTATTTGAAGTTTGGAAAAATTACATATCAAGTCCTCAATCTTTGCATAATTTACAAATTTGGTCCTTGTGCATAAACTAACCAAACGGACTCTTAAATAAAACTAAACCCAAAACTATTATAACCCACCCACTATCCTAATCCTTTCTACCCAGTCCACAAGGCCCAACTTACCAACCAGCCCACTCCCTCCCTTTGGTAAATAAATAAAACAGACAAACACCCTCACCCCCGTATTTCCCTCTTCTTCTTCCACCTCTCCCCCATTCCACCTGTAACTCCACCTCAACCCCTTCCAGCTCACACCCTCATCATTCTACCCACTCTTCATCACCTCTTTCCACAGAAACACGCCACAATAAATGCTCTTCACACCCCATTTTCACCCCAATACCACTACTACCCACAGTATTAAGCAAAACCACCCCAACTTGGTCCAAAATATCACAAAACTTGTCCCTTACACTTCCTAACACTCCCAAACTTCTTTAATTGCTCTGTAACTGCTCAATTACACGTGGAGTATTTTGGCGCCAATTTTGGATTTAAACGGTTTGGATCAATTACAGACTTTCAAGGGCCAAGATGAAGTGGGAAAAGATCTATGAGCTGGTGGGATGAGAATGAGTGATAAATATCAGAAGAAGAGAAGCAGTGGAGGGAGTTAGAATTTTTTTAGTGTTAATTTACCTTTTCAAGCATTGTAATTTTAATCTAAATCAAGTCTCAGTTGTAATGTTACCTTTCTATTATTAATATAAGTCTTGTTTCATAAATTTAAGCTTTTGTTAGTTTAAGTTCTGTTTACTAAGAAAATAAAAAAAAAAATAACATAAAAATAAAAATAAAAATAAAAATAAAAAATCAGTGTTGATGATAAAAGAAGCAAAGGAGCATTGGTGATATTGGAATTTCTGGGTTGTAGTACCTCAAGGGAGGTGTTAGGATAGGTGTGTGATCTCTGGTTACTTGATCTCAGCTTGAATACAATTTGTAAGTTTTTTCCATTTTAGCTATTTACTGTAGACATACTTAGTCTTTGATACTTAAGGCTTATTCAATGTTTGTGAAGTGATTTGATGCTAGTATGATCTTTGCTATTCAGTGAATGACTGTGTTGCTCACATTGACATTTTAACTGCCATTATGCCATATCTAGCATACTATAGCATATGTGGTTGTTTGTGCTTAATCTCAGCTTAAATATAGTTAGTATAACTTATTAGATAACTTAGTATAAGTAGCATAGCCTGTATTATTTATTTGCATTGAAATAAATAATTAGTCACTTTTAAAAGGAGCATAGCCTGTCATAATGCTAAATTTTTGATTTGTAAGCATAAGGTGTTAATGTCTATGTAATTGTGCTCTTATGAGTCTACTTCATCATGATATGACCTTGTGTAAGCAAAACATGGCCTGAATTAGTCTTATTGTTTGAAAATCTCAAATTAGTGTTGTTAAGAGGGTGTTTGGCACAAGCTGTTCAAGGGACTCAGAGGAGTCTTGGTTGTTTGTAACTGTTTCAATAACTCAACTTAGGTCATTAGAGGTTAGTTAGGTCACAAAATCAGTTCTTACATTAGCAAAAGTCAGATTTACCAAAATTCCACCACCACAGTTAACTGTGGTGGTTTTTGAGTTCCACAACCCATCATTTCATTAGACGAGTTGTTATTTCAACATAATTTAGTCTTACTTCAACTTAAAAACATGTTTCCAGTTAGTTAGATCAAATCAAAATCAACAAAAGTCAATTTGTGAGTGTTTCATAAAAAGTCAAATCATCATCATCAGATTTTCACCAAAATGGTAGTAATTGTTTAGATTTTATTAGTGAGATCTAGACCTTAAGCTTTTGAGGTTTTGTAGTCTACAAGCTCATCTCTAAAGTCCCAGATTCAGTTTATTTTTGTGATTTTATTTGAGGGCCCCACAGCCCCTTGAAGTAGGCTGCAGGGCAACACTTCTGTTCTGTCTCAGCAGACCATAGCCACAACACCAACTTTGGTGGTGTTTTGTGGATCACTCAGTGGGTCCCACACCTTACAAATTGGTTCTCTCAACCCCCATCCTACCAGACTTGAACCCTTGATCTTTTGTTTGACCATTTGACCACTGGGCCCCACCTTAAATTAGCTTGGAACCTTGTCCCAATTCTGTCTCAGAATTGAAATAAGCAAGTGCTTATTTGTTGGTTAAAGCTTATTGAACCTGCTTATTTGACATAATCTTGCTCAATAAAGTTCATCTCACTCATAGGAACCAGGTTTTATCTTGTGGACCCCACACAAGCTCAGTTGAGCTTATTTCTTAGCAAAGTCAATAAAAGTCAACTGTTTTGAGTAATAAGCACTTTTAGTGCTTATTCTGTGTTTATAAATTATATTCCTTTATTAAAGTTTCTTATTTTAAGTATTTAATTAGTTTTGTAAAAGAAAAACAAGAAAAAAACCAAACTTAATTATAGTGATAGCTTCTATTTAATAGAAATTATCTATTTAATTTTCCTTTTAGCTTATTTATAAGCACTTCTGCTATTTTATATTTTTATTAAATCTCTCATATATTAAAGTAATTTTATAAATTTTTCCAGAATTTTCTTTTGTCATCTAGTGTTATTTAGAATTAATATTAGTTTATTTAATAATTAAATAATAAATAAGAATTAAATAGCATAATTAATTTTTATAAGGTAACACCTATATTTTATATTTTTCCTAGCTTCTATAAGTCATAAAATAATTTTAGAAATTTTCTTGTGATTTATACCGTTCATTTACTAGTTTTCATAATTTAATTATTTTAATTAGATATTAATTAATTAATAAAATAATAATTAGTAAATTAGATTAAAAATACATAATATAAACTTTTTATAATTTTTTAGGATTCCTATGATGGTTAATTATATATATAAAATTTTTCATAATTATCTAAGTCATTTTAGTAATTATAAATAAGTTAATCAATATAATTAGTTAAATAATAATTAAATAATAATTAATTAAAAATAAATAGATAAATAGTGTGAAAAATATAATTTTAATTTTAAAATAAGTTTTATAATATTTTAGATTTTTAGAAATTTTAATTTTAATTTTCTAGACTTATTTTACATTTTCCTAATTATTAGTTAATTATTAAATAATTAATAATAGTAATTAAATAAAAATAATTAATTAAATAGTTTTTAATTATAAAATAAATATTTTAAATTTATTTAATTTGCATTTAAGCCCCTAAGGCTTGTAAAATCCTACTATAAGTTAAAGTTGTTTTTGTTTACGTTTAATTAATAAACGTTTACGTTTTCCAGTCCCTTTTTCACTTGTACTTATCTGATTTCACGTATTAGTTGATATAGCTTATTAAAGCTATTCACTCTTATATTTCAGTAGTACAATCACTTAAACCCTTTTCCTGTTCAATTCACCTGATCTCAAAGTCGTTTTGTTTCAGATTTCACATCTCGTTGGGATCTAACGATCCGGGGAAACACTAAACTCACCGGAGTATTGGTTTAGGCTGTTTGACTTATTGACCATTACTTGGTTGATATTATCTGACTGTTTCGGACCAATCAAAATTTGGCGCCGCTATCGGGGAGGTGTGCTGCGTATTACGACTTTTTGAAATATCTGTGAGTTTGAATTATCACACTTTGTTATATATCATCTATTTGTCTATATTTCTTTTCTATTTGTAATTTCCCGTCACTCTAAGTAATCTTAGAGTCGTCTCTAGTGCATGCACACTCGTTCTTCTAGGTCAACAAGCCCTTTACGTGAGCTTGTCAAAGTTCCTCGAAGACGTCGTAGACGTTCTGCCCCAACAGCCGTATCTGAGGAACGTGCTGTTTCACCTAAGAAAGTTATCATGGCGGAAGACCGTCCGATGAATGAGCTTCTCCAAGCACCCATTGAGGGTTACGGAGACGCTATTGTTGTCCCAGCCATTGTGGCTGAATACTTTGAGCTCAAAACCGGGTTACTAAATCTAGTAACTTCAAGCCAATTTTATGGTTTTGAGAGGGATGATCCCCATGCTCATATTCGATGGTTTAATAAAATCACTTCTACCATCAAATACAAGAACGTTCCTTCCGAAGCAGTCAAACTTCTTCTTTTCCCATTTTCTCTTGAGGGAGCAGCCCGGATTTGGCTGGAAAAACAACCTCCTCGTTCCATAACATCATGGGAAGATTTAGTTACCAAATTTGTAAACGAATTTTTTCCCCCGTCCAGAACGACAAGTCTTAAAAATGAAATCATCAAATTTACTCAAAGGTTTGATGAATCATTTGGTGACGCATGGGATCGTTTCAAAGAATTGCTTCGTCGATGTCCTCATCATGGTTTCACTGAATTAATGTAAATTGACACATTTTATAATGGTGTGAGTCAATCTGACCAAGATTCTCTCAATGCCTCCGCGGGAGGTAATTTTTTGAGCAAAACCACAAAAGAAGCATTAGAAATCATTGAAAATAAATCCAAGGTCCGCACTACACGCACAAAACCATATCACTCCCAAGTGAGTGCTGGTCCTTCTTCTTCATCGCCCGTGAGTACTTCTAGCACCGATGCTAAGATAGATAAACTCACGGACGCCATTCAAGCTTTGGTTCTCTCAAGCCAAAAAAAAGTCACTTTCACACAAAACCCTTCACATGCTGAAGTTAAAAAGGTGGAAGTTTGTGTCACTTGTGGTGGCCCACATGCTTACTACAATTGTACTGCCACCGATGGTAGTCGTTTTGAAGCCAATGCCTTAGCCGGTACTACAAATCAGGGGGGTAATCAATACCGTCCTCAAATGGAACCAAGCTACCGTGCTAATACACATATGGGACCACCCGGGTTTAATCAAAACCCAAATTTGCAAAACAGAAACCAGAATCAACCTCGAATGAACCAAGGGAATTTCAATCCTGGACAGAATCAAGGTTTCCACAATCAAGGAAACTTTAACAGAAACAATTTCAACCCCGGAAATCATTTTCAGGGAAATGGTAATCCAAATCAGGGAAATTTTCAGCCACAACAAGGTTATAATCAAAATAACCGTGTCCAAAATTTCTCCAACCAAACACAAGCCATTCTCCCAGCTCCACAATCATCATCTGATGAGTTGTTGAAGCAGTTCATGAAAACTCAAGAAGAGACAAACAGGTTGTTGGTCAGCCAGATTTATGAAATTAAGAAATCTTTAAATGAACAACCCTCGGGCTCTGGAAAACTTCCGAGCAACACGATCGCAAACCCGAGGGGCGATGCAAAGGCGATCACGACCAGGAGCGGAGTTTCATATGATGGACCTACTGTTCCCACTACCCCTTCTTCTTCTTCTCCCAAGGTAGTGGAAAATAACGTCGAGGTAAATAAAGACGAAGTACTTCCTACTCATAAGGGAGGTACCCAAGACGTCCCACCTCATGTTGTCCCGAAACCCAAACCAAAACCTAGAGTTGTTTTTGAACCAAATGATATTCCAGTTGAAACACCTCAGTCCAGACCTTCTACCTCCTCTATTCCTTACCCCTCACGTTTGAGTGAGCAAAAGCTCCGTGAAAAAGCTAGTCACCAGATGGATAAATTCTTTCAAATCTTCCAAGATTTGCATTTTGACACTAGCTTTGCGGATGCTATTATTCTGATGCCCAAATTTGCATCGACAATCAAACACTTGTTAAGCAACAAGGAGAAACTGTTTGAAATGGCAAAGACTCCCTTGAATGAGAACTGCTCGGCAGTTCTTTTAAAGAAGCTTCCCGAGAAGCTGGAAGATCCTGGAAAATTTCTAATACCATGTGTATTTCCGGGAATGGTTGATTGCTATGCCTTGGCCGATCTTGGTGCAAGTATCAACCTAATGCCATACTCAGTTTGGAAGAAACTTTCTCTTCCTGATCTTACTCCTACCTGCATGACTTTAGAGCTTGCAGACCGATCAATATCTCGTCCTCTCGGCATTTCCGAGGACGTGTTTGTGAAGGTAGGAGAATTTCATCTCCCCGCTGACTTTGTAGTGGTTGATTTCGATGCCGATCAAAGGGTCCCTCTCATTGTTGGGAGGGGTTTCCTTAGAACGGGCCGTGCTCTTATCGATGTATTTGAGCAAGAAATCACTCTGCGTGTGGGTAATGAAGCTGTTACATTTAACCTCGATCAAACCTCGAGGTACTCCTCCAATTATGATTCTGAAGCAGTTAATCAAATAGATATCATAGACATTGCTTCGGAGGAGTACTCTCAAGAGTTTCTTGGCTATTCTCATAATTCTGTGAGTGGGGATGCCACTCCATCATCTGAACCTATCATTTCCGACTCTTCCCCTTCTCTCACTCCGTTTGAGGGAAGTGATTTCCTTTTGGAAGAGGTCGAGGCTTTTCTCAAAAGTGATTCAGTTCCATCGGGAATTGATAACACTGAGATTGATCTGGAGGGAGATATTCTTCTCCTTGAGAGATTGTTAAATCAAGACAATTCTCCTCCACTCCCTCCCGTACAACTTCATAATCAGGAAATCAAATATGTTGAGGAAACTGATGATTTTCCTGAGGTCGAACTCAAGGACTTACCTCCTCATCTTGAATACGCATTCTTGGAGGGTGATGATAAATTACCCGTCATTATTGCTAAAGGTTTAAGTGTTGAGGAGAAGAGTGCTCTCATAAAGGTCTTGAAGTCAAACAAGCAAGCAATTGCTTGGAAACTCTCCGATATTAAGGGTATTAACCCAGAATTTTGCACACACAAAATCTTGATGGAGGATGACTTCAAGCCTGCTGTACAACATCAAAGAAGGGTAAATCCAAAAATCCATGATGTGATTAAACAAGAGGTTCTTAAACTTCTTGATGCAGGATTGATTTACCCTATCTCTGACAGTCCATGGGTTAGTCCCATTCATTGCGTCCCAAGAAAGGGTGGCATTACTGTTGTCACTAATGAGGAAAATGAGTTGATTCCAACTCGGCTGGTTACCGGATGGCGTGTTTGCACTGACTATCGTAAGTTAAATGACGCCACCCGCAAAGACCACTTTCCGCTGCCCTTTATGGACCAGATGCTTGAGAGATTAGCAGGGAACGAGTACTATTGTTTCCTTGATGGTTTCTCAGGATACTTCCAAATCCCCATTGATCCATCGGATCAAGAAAAGACTACCTTTACATGCCCTTACGAAACCTTTGCTTATAAACGTATGCCTTTTGGCTTATGTAATGCTCCAGGTACGTTCCAGAGGTGCATGATGGCCATATTTACCGACATGATCGGTAAAACCATGGAGGTCTTTATGGATGACTTTTCGGTCATTGGGGATTCATTCCAAACATGTCTCACCAATTTAGAAAAAATGTTGAAAAGTTGTAAAGACACCAATCTATGTCTAAATTGGGAAAAGAGTCACTTTATGGTCAAAGAGGGCATTGTCCTCGGCCATAAGATTTCCAAGAATGGGATTGAGGTTGACAGAGCTAAGGTTGATGTCATTGCAAAACTGCCTCACCCTACTACCGTCAAAGGTATTAGGAGTTTCTTGGGTCATGCCGGGTTCTATCGTCGATTTATACAAGATTTTTCTAAAATCTCACGGCCTATGACTCATCTCCTTGAAAAGGATACTCCTTTTATCTTCTCACCAGAGTGCATCGAAGCTTTTGAAACATTAAAAAAAAAGCTTACTGAGGCACCCATTCTTATTGCCCCCGACTGGGATTTACCCTTCGAGCTTATGTGCGATGCAAGTGATTTTGCTATCGGTGCAGTCTTGGGGCAACGCAAAACGAAACACTTTCAGCCTATCCACTACGCAAGCAAAACTATGAACGAAGCTCAAACTCATTACACCACTACAGAAAAAGAATTATTAGTTGTGGTGTATGCTTTTGAGAAATTTCGGACATACTTAATCTTGACTAAAAGTGTAGTGTATACGGATCACTCGGCTCTTAAATATCTATTTGCAAAACAAGATGCAAAGCCGAGATTGCTCCGTTGGGTTCTCCTCCTCTAGGAATTTGATATCATTATTCGTGATAAAAAAGGAGCTGAGAACCTGGCTGCTGATCATTTGTCCCGATTAGAGAACCCTCATCAAGATGTGTATGAGAAAAAGGAAATAAATGAAACATTTCCTCTCGAAACACTCAATGCGGTTGCTTTTCGCGGAGATTCTACTACCCCATGGTTTGCCGATTTCGCAAACTACCATGCGGGTAACTTTGTTGTGAAAGGGATGTCAACCCAACAGAAGAATAAATTCTTTAAGGATGTTAAACATTACTTCTGGGATGACCCCTACTTATTCAAAATCTGTGCGGATCAAGTCATCCGACGGTGTGTATATGGACAGGAAGCCACTGAAATTCTTAAGGCTTGCCATGCTGGACCCACTGGGGGACATCATAGTCCCAATTACACCGCCAAAAAGGTGTTTGATTCCGGATTCTTTTGGCCCACAGTTTATAAAGATGCCCAGGATCTCATTAAAACCTGTGACGCTTGTCAGCGTCATGGAAACATTTCACAAAGAAATGAGATGCCACAAAATGCTATTCAAGTATGTGAAATATTTGATATCTGGGGCATTGA
Source organism: Artemisia argyi (assembly GCA_030686995.1). Lineage (NCBI taxonomy): Eukaryota > Viridiplantae > Streptophyta > Magnoliopsida > Asterales > Asteraceae > Artemisia > Artemisia argyi. The sequence goes on from CM060680.1 coordinate 184,158,708, forward strand.
CTTTATGGGGCCATTTCCATCATCCAGAGGAAACAAGTACATACTTGTGGTAGTTGATTATTTATCAAAGTGGGTTGAAGTAAAAGCTTTACCCACAAATGATACCCGAGTTGTAGTAAAATTCCTGAAATCTCTTTTTGCCCGTTTTGGAACTCCACGTGCTATCATAAGTGATCGTGGTACGCATTTCTGCAATGACAAATTTGACAAAGTCATTCAAAAGTATGGTGTAACCCACCGTCTTTCTACTGTGTATCACCCACAAACAAGTGGGCAAGTTGAGGTTTCAAATCGTGGTATCAAAAGGATACTTGAGAGGACTGTTGGTGAAAACCGTGCTGCCTGGTCGGATAAATTAGATGACGCACTATGGGCCTTTCGTACAGCTTATAAAACACCCATTGGGTGTACACCTTACAAGCTTGTGTATGGAAAGACATGTCATCTACCGATGGAACTTGAGCACAAAGCCTACTGGGCTTTGAAACATGCCAACTTTGACCTCAAAACTGCGGGTGATCACAGAAAAGTTCAAATGAATGAATTAAATGAACTACGTGATCAGGCTTACGAGAACTCTTTAATCTATAAAGAAAAAACAAAGAGAATACATGACTCAAAAATAAAGAACCGCGTTTTTAACGTTGGTGATAGAGTACTTCTCTTTAATTCTAGATTAAAGATCTTCTCGGGTAAATTAAAAACCCGTTGGACTGGTCCATTTACTATCACTAAGGTTTATCCATATGGTACCGTTGAGTTATCTCAAAATGACGGTCCATGTTTTAAAGTAAATGGCCATCGTGTGAAACACTACTTTGGAGAGGACATCCCAAACATGGTTGTCCCGGATCTCCAAACTTTCCCCAAGGACAATTAAATTCGGGGTCGAGTCAAGCTAGTGACTCGGTAATCAAAAGCGTAGCAATATGGGTTTTCACTCATATTTCTGATTTCTTTCTCTTTTCTACCACCCTAGTGTGGGGGAGATGCCCCACATGTTGTATATATGTATATATCTTGAAAAAAAAAAAAAAAAAAAAAAAAAAAAAAAAAAAAAAAAAAAAGTTCAAAACAAAAGAAAAAAGTGAGTTTGTATGTAAATAGCCTAAAATAAAGGTTATTAATATTTCCTTCTTACGTTCTAAGTATCGGTTTAACACCCGGTGTTTTGAATATTGAGGGCAATATTCATTTCTAAGTGTGGGGGGGGGGGGGGGGGATTCTCACGAATTCAAACACATGTTCCATCAAGCACCCTCATTTGATCAAAATTTAAAGTTTTTTCACACTTAGAAATGCAATAAATGGTATCAATCCTCCATGTCTAACCACAACAGGATTGGCTAGTCCAGGAGCAAACGGCTCTTGGTAAAGACATCTCAAAACCGTTGATGGCTTGCAATTTGCCAAAAATTGTATAGTTCCTCAACTCCCCATTATCCTCAAAAGCTAATGAGTTGGCTAGCCCGCAAGATTATGGCTTGTGGTAAAGGCCGTAGAAAATCCATAATTGGTAATCAGCTCACCAAGATGTTGACTATTCCATCAAGAGTTGGCTAGTCCAGAAGCAAACGGCTTCTGGTAAAGACAAATCAAATCCGTTGACAGCTGGTGGTTTGCTAAAAATCACACGGTTATCAGGTGTGCCACAGTTCTTACACCTGGCTACTCCAGAAGTGATGGATTTTGGTAAAGAGTAAAAATCCATTAATTTTTTCTCAAATAGATTGCTAGGGACTAGCAATAGTTTAGTGTGGGGGATTGATGAGTGTGTAAATACTCATCATTTCTGTTACATTTAAACTGCAAAAACATATGAAAACACACAGGAATGCCTTAAAATACATAAAATTATCCCTGGATTGTGTTTTTATGCATAAGGATTGAAAACTGATGAAAAACAAAACATTTCACATAATTTACAGTTTTAGTCCCTAAACTTTGGAAAATTGGCAAAACTAGTCCCTGGTAAATCAAAACATGAAAAATATCATCAAAGGTCCTTAGGGATTCATAAGTTGTCAAGAAAAGTCCTTTAAAGTTTAAAATTTGCAAAATGACAACTTTGGTCCCTCAAGTTTGAAAAGTGTCAGAATTAGTCCCTAAGGTTTTAAAAATAAGAAAATAATAAAAATAAGCCTTATACTATTCTAAATTGACAAAATTGGTCCTTATGATAACATTTGAGAAGTTACAAAACAAACCCTTCAAAAATCAGAAAATTACAGAATAGGTCCCTGGAGTTTGAGGAATTGGCAGATTTGGTCCCTGAGGTTTAAAATAATGAAATTTATACTTGTGGTCCTTGTACTAATGGTTAATTGCAGGTTCAGTCCTTATTTGAAGTTTGGAAAAATTACATATCAAGTCCTCAATCTTTGCATAATTTACAAATTTGGTCCTTGTGCATAAACTAACCAAACGGACTCTTAAATAAAACTAAACCCAAAACTATTACAACCCACCCACTATCCTAATCCTTTCTACCCAGTCCACAAGGCCCAACTTACCAACCAGCCCACTCCCTCCCTTTGGTAAATAAATAAAACAGACAAACACCCTCACCCCCGTATTTCCCTCTTCTTCTTCCACCTCTCCCCCATTCCACCTGTAACTCCACCTCAACCCCTTCCAGCTCACACCCTCATCATTCTACCCACTCTCCATCACCTCTTTCCACAGAAACACGCCACAATAAATGCTCTTCACACCCCATTTTCACCCCAATACCACTACTACCCACAGTATTAAGCAAAACTACCCCAACTTGGTCCAAAATATCACAAAACTTGTCCCTTACACTTCCTAACACTCCCAAACTTCTTTAATTGCTCTGTAACTGCTCAATTACACGTGGAGTATTTTGGCGCCAATTTTGGATTTAAACGGTTTGGATCAATTACAGACTTTCAAGGGCCAAGATGAAGTGGGAAAAGATCTATGAGCTGGTGGGATGAGAATGAGTGATAAATATCAGAAGAAGAGAAGCAGTGGAGGGAGTTAGAATTTTTTTAGTGTTAATTTACCTTTTCAAGCATTGTAATTTTAATCTAAATCAAGTCTCAGTTGTAATGTTACCTTTCTATTATTAATATAAGTCTTGTTTCATAAATTTAAGCTTTTGTTAGTTTAAGTTCTGTTTACTAAGAAAATAAAAAAAATAACATAAAAATAAAAATAAAAATAAAAAATCAGTGTTGATGATAAAAGAAGCAAAGGAGCATTGGTGATATTGGAATTTCTGGGTTGTAGTACCTCAAGGGAGGTGTTAGGATAGGTGTGTGATCTCTGGTTACTTGATCTCAGCTTGAATACAATTTGTAAGTTTTTTCCATTTTAGCTATTTACTGTAGACATACTTAGTCTTTGATACTTAAGGCTTATTCAATGTTTGTGAAGTGATTTGATGCTAGTATGATCTTTGTTATTCAGTGAATGACTGTGTTGCTCACATTGACATTTTAACTGCCATTATGCCATATCTAGCATACTATAGCATATGTGGTTGTTTGTGCTTAATCTCAGCTTAAATATAGTTAGTATAACTTATTAGATAACTTAGTATAAGTAGCATAGCCTGTATTATTTATTTGCATTGAAATAAATAATTAGTCACTTTTAAAAGGAGCATAGCCTGTCATAATGCTAAATTTTTGATTTGTAAACATAAGGTGTTAATGTCTATGTAATTGTGCTCTTATGAGTCTACTTCATCATGATATGACCTTGTGTAAGCAAAACATGGCCTGAATTAGTCTTATTGTTTGAAAATCTCAAATTAGTGTTGTTAAGAGGGTGTTTGGCACAAGCTGTTCAAGGGACTCAGAGGAGTCTTGGTTGTTTGTAACTGTTTCAATAACTCAACTTAGGTCATTAGAGGTTAGTTAGGTCACAAAATCAGTTCTTACATTAGCAAAAGTCAGATTTACCAAAATTCCACCACCACAGTTAACTGTGGTGGTTTTTGAGTTCCACAACCCATCATTTCATTAGACGAGTTGTTATTTCAACATAATTTAGTCTTACTTCAACTTAAAAACATGTTTTCAGTTAGTTAGATCAAATCAAAATCAACAAAAGTCAATTTGTGAGTGTTTCATAAAAAGTCAAATCATCATCATCAGATTTTCACCAAAATGGTAGTAATTGTTTAGATTTTATTAGTGAGATCTAGACCTTAAGCTTTTGAGGTTTTGTAGTCTACAAGCTCATCTCTAAAGTCCCAGCTTCAGTTTATTTTTGTGATTTTATTTGAGGGCCCCACAGCCCCTTGAAGTAGGCTGCAGGGCAACACTTCTGTTCTGTCTCAGCAGACCATAGCCACAACACCAACTTTGGTGGTGTTTTGTGGATCACTCAGTGGGTCCCACACCTTACAAATTGGTTCTCTCAACCCCCATCCTACCAGACTTGAACCCTTGATCTTTTGTTTGACCATTTGACCACTGGGCCCCACCTTAAATTAGCTTGGAACCTTGTCCCAATTCTGTCTCAGAATTGAAATAAGCAAGTGCTTATTTGTTGGTTAAAGCTTATTGAACCTGCTTATTTGACATAATCTTGCTCAATAAAGTTCATCTCACTCATAGGAACCAGGTTTTATCTTGTGGACCCCACACAAGCTCAGTTGAGCTTATTTCTTAGCAAAGTCAATAAAAGTCAACTGTTTTGAGTAATAAGCACTTTTAGTGCTTATTCTGTGTTTATAAATTATATTCCTTTATTAAAGTTTCTTATTTTAAGTATTTAATTAGTTTTGTAAAAGAAAAACAAGAAAAAAACCAAACTTAATTATAGTGATAGCTTCTATTTAATAGAAATTATCTATTTAATTTTCCTTTTAGCTTATTTATAAGCACTTCTGCTATTTTATATTTTTATTAAATCTCTCATATATTAAAGTAATTTTATAAATTTTTCCAGAATTTTCTTTTGTCATCTAGTGTTATTTAGAATTAATATTAGTTTATTTAATAATTAAATAATAAATAAGAATTAAATAGCATAATTAATTTTTATAAGGTAACACCTATATTTTATATTTTTCCTAGCTTCTATAAGTCATAAAATAATTTTAGAAATTTTCTTGTGATTTATACCATTCATTTACTAGTTTTCATAATTTAATTATTTTAATTAGATATTAATTAATTAATAAAATAATAATTAGTAAATTAGATTAAAAATACATAATATAAACTTTTTATAATTTTTTAGGATTCCTATGATGGTTAATTATATATATAAAATTTTTCATAATTATCTAAGTCATTTTAGTAATTATAAATAAGTTAATCAATATAATTAGTTAAATAATAATTAAATAATAATTAATTAAAAATAAATAGATAAATAGTGTGAAAAATATAATTTTAATTTTAAAATAAGTTTTATAATATTTTAGATTTTTAGAAATTTTAATTTTAATTTTCTAGACTTATTTTACATTTTCCTAATTATTAGTTAATTATTAAATAATTAATAATAGTAATTAAATAAAAATAATTAATTAAATAGTTTTTAATTATAAAATAAATATTTTAAATTTATTTAATTTGCATTTAAGCCCCTAAGGCTTGTAAAATCCTACTATAAGTTAAAGTTGTTTTTGTTTACGTTTAATTAATAAACGTTTACGTTTTCCAGTCCCTTTTTCACTTGTACTTATCTGATTTCACGTATTAGTTGATATAGCTTATTTAAGCTATTCACTCTTATATTTCAGTAGTACAATCACTTAAACCCTTTTCCTGTTCAATTCACCTGATCTCAAAGTCGTTTTGTTTCAGATTTCACATCTCGTTGGGATCTAACGATCCGGGGAAACACTAAACTCACCGGAGTATTGGTTTAGGCTGTTTGACTTATTGACCATTACTTGGTTGATATTATCTGACTGTTTCGGACCAATCATACACGTAAAAGTATTAGAAGAAAATCAAGTTTAAAACCGGTAAACTTTTCAACCCCCCTTCTAGTTTTCCACACTTTTCATCAAGTACTCTCTGATATATTCAAGAAAACTGATGATGCTTCTATCTCTAACATCATTTAGCTGGCTATTGAGAACCTCACATATGTTGTTTAAGAGTAGTCCACATTGGGCTTTGCCTGTTAAACAAAAGACACATTATATATTACTATATGATCAATTAGCAGTATGCTTTTGTCCATTGAAACTTAATGAATTACCTGAAAAATGTGATATGCTCCATTGTTCAGCTGGAATCTTCATCAACCAATCATAAGCAGCAGAATTGTAATACTTGAGATGGTCCATCTCTTTGTTGAATTTAATAACAGTAGTGGCTTTAGCTGCCTTCCAAAGTGTCACACCCCAAAAATGGCGCAGCGGAATGTCATTTAATGGGTATGACTTCAAGATCAAGAACACAAGGTGTCTAAATAGAGAAATACTAAATGCGTTCATCACAACACAAGTCAAAGTTACAATGATCCCATAACACGGGTAAATAGATGTCTTGCTACATAAGTTCTCAATAATTAAGTCTTAATGGAAACTTTCCAAATGAATAACTCCTCGGGAAAACACAAACCAGAGAGTCTTGTCTTATGTCTGCTAGGCCAGGCCAATACTCAACCTTCTAAAGCAACTTCATTCTTAACACCTGAAAATGGATACTCGAAAACGTCAACATAAAGTTGGTGAGCTCGTAGGTTTGAAAGTAAACCACGAAGCTGTGACACAAGTAGTGTTGGACAATAGTGAGCAAGATATACGAATATATGCATTTAAAAGGAAATCACAGAGCTAGCGACAACTGGACCTTCCAATAATGTTACACACATGTTACCAATAGTGGGGAGCTACCCCAGATAGTACTATCCATTTGTTCCGGCTCCAAACGGAGTTAAACAGTTGCGCATACATGAAACACACATTTATCGTCACAATGGGTCACGTATTGCAATCAAACTCACGTATTGTCCCAAAATATGAAAACAGTGCATCACAGCATAAAAACAGTTAGAACACCATTTGAGTACCATTTTCCCCCAAGGAAAACATTATGAAAAAGGGGCTACAAGAACTCACCTTAGCAAAACAGTCTGAATAGAATAAAGTCAAATAGTGATAGTGGATGGCACCAACACGCGACCTAGATTAGTAAGGCATAATTTAGTTCATAGTTTAAGTCTAAGACTCAACGAAGTGTAATTATACTCAAAAGTTTTAAAATGTTGTGTTATTATACTTGTGTGGCAGCATTTAAGTTTGAAAATAGTTTACGAAATGTTTGGGCGTATTGGCTCTTGGAAGTGCATACGTTCACTCGAAAAGAAGCGAAAAGTATTCGTTAGACAAGTATACTAAAGACAAGGACAGAAGAAAAAAAATCATTGATGATTATTGAGCATTGTCGGGAAAACGTGGAAAAGTGTTTACATATATAGTGTATATTTATAACTATTTGGAGTAAATTGCATGTTTCGTCCCTGAACTTTGGCCAGATTGCATGTTTCGTCCCAACCATTGCGAAAGTGCAGAAATCGTCCCTGCAGGAAACCTTTGAGCAAATTTTCGTCCCTGGTTGGGACGAAAATTGCATAATTCAAAAGTGTGGAATTGCATATTTCGTCCCAATCAGGGACGAAAATTTACTCAAAGGTTTTTCACAGGGACGATTTCTGCACTTTTGAAATGGTTAGGACGGAACATGCAATCTGACCAAAGTTTAGGGACGATTTATGCAATTTACTCACTATTTGTAAAAGAAATAGTTTATGGACAAACGATTATTTTTCTCCCTTAGTTGAATTAATAAATTGGGTGTATATATAATCTTGATGAAAACCGGGCATGACTAAATACACATTTTAGTTTCTCGTTGTAACTATAAGTTACAAAGTATAAGTTTAAGTAAATATCCGTCTTTAAAATTTATAAAACTCATATAAATTTTTATAAAACACATCAAGTTTATATAAGTTAAATAGGTGATATAAGTTAATAATCATATTCAAAACTTACAAGTTTAGCTTTTATAAGTTTTAAAGGTATAAAAGTTTTATGGTTGTATGTGTATGTATATATAAACCCGCGTTATAAAGTAGGTTTTTATAAATCAATTCGTTATAAAATGTTTGTGAAACTCGAAGTAGTGTGAAGCGGAATGAGTCGGTTCAACTATCATTCTCGGTACAGAAATAGTGCAACTACAAACATGTTTTAGTTCAACCACTAGAAATTAACAGGAAGTTTATTAATGCTTTGTAGTACTTTGTGACTCACACTAAACAAAAACCAGACGTGCCCAATTGTTGTGCCCAAATAAGCAGTCAACAAACACAACCTATTATAAATCAACACACCCACTGTGGGACAGTCGGGTTTCGGTTTTCACCCCTCGACACACACGCAATCCCAAACCAAAATAACATTTACCCAACTCTATTAACCCAAAACCATAACAAAACAATTCCAATTCCAGCAGGTTGAAACTTGAACCATTTTTGAAAGTTTACCTTTGACTATCAGTGAGCCAAAAAGAAAAGAGACCAAATGTTCCTATGTTGGTTCGACAAAACAAACGACACACACACACCCGACCCAAATCATACTAACCCAAGTCTAAACTCATTTAACTAAAACGTATTACAAGTTTTAAACAATTTCAAACCCAAAACAAAGACAATTCCATTAAGTTACCTGTAAATGATCACTGGAACAAAACTATTATGACTAAACACCATTTACAGTGGGTTCGACCCACATAACCAAAACATAAACTAACCCAAAAGCCACCACTGTGGTTCGACCCCAGTGGGTTTCGACCCATAACCAAAACCAACATAACTTAAGATGCAACGAAAGTTTAACCATTACATGCTAGTAAGTAACAAAAATAAAATAAGCTAGAAAGAAATAGCACTTATCCATGAGCCAATCTAGTTTTTATTTGTATCTTATTAGTTTGCCACACAAGATCAACAAAAACAACAAGTTTATCAAAACAGCAATTTTATTAACAAGATAACATCAAGAAAATTTCAAAGTATAAGATCGACGAATCCTTACAAAGGAGATGGTATGTGATCGATGTGACAGAAAGACCACAATGAAAGCTCGATTACAAAAAGACCCAAATCCGAATCCAAGCAAATCCACACACGCCGATAATAGGTTGATACCCTTGAAGAATCTGATTTTTGCGAAAACTATTGTGATTGAGAGTTGAGTGTGTGGATCTACTGGACAACGAAAAACAATAAAAAGAAGAAAAACAAGAAAAGTTGACCCTTTCTTTCTTGGTTATCAGTCGAACCATGGCCATAAGGGGTTAAGGTCACCTTCAATCCTCATCAATAACTTGTTTGGATATGTTGACTTCGAGGGTTAGAAAAAATAGATCAGACCTGGTGGCTTCAGGGTCGCTAGGGACCTCTGGAGTTATGTTGTCATCGAGATGAGCCAGATTCTGAGATGTTTCAGATGGTGGGGAAGATGAGACGTAGAGGAGGGGGAAGAAAAGGGACACGTCTGTTGTGGGGATAAGGAGTGAGAGGATAACGTTTTATCAACTATATATATTTTTTTTTTAAATTAAAAGTGTGGGTAAATAATAAAAGGTGAGTGTTAATTTAAATAAAAGTGAGTTGTGAAATGTTTTGGTTTTGTAATACTCGCGGGGATTTAAGCGTATCCCGTCTCTCGTTGAGATCCGGTGTAAATCTGAGTTTTCAAGATTAGCGTGAGCGCGAAAAAGATAATTTTTGAGAGCGTTTTTATAATAGTAATATAAAAAAAGTTTGATTCCGAAGAACGAATATTGAATTGATGTCGTTACTAGTATTTGTGTCGGTACGCGTGTGGTGTTGATTTCTCACTTTGTGTCATTTAGTCAAAAGTTACACGCAAAAGTAAATATGTAAACCTCAAAAATAAATTTCTTCGAGTTTTTAAGGTTGAGTAAGGACCTGAAAAATGTTGGTTGTTATACAAAGCATGTCCTTGTAAACACCTCCTTTAAAATGTGACTTCATCTCCTCATGAATATGCTTAACACATAACTTGTGTTCAGCATTTGGAAACATACTAGCAACGGCTTGTATCAATCTCTGTGAACAGTTAAGGTTATGGATGGTGTTAAATCTTTACACGTTCTCATTGTGCATAAAACACATGATTCATTATAGAATATAAATGTGCACCTTTTGCCTATCAAAAATGAAAGTGAACTTGCAGTTGGTTTCTATACCAAGATCCTCTCCTAGTAGTTTCAAAAACCAACACCAAGGTGCCTTATTTGGTGCATCAACTACAGCATATGCTACTGGATAAATCCCATTGTTTGCATCAATCCCAACTGTTGTTAGTAATTGACTTGGAAAAGGACCTGACATGCATAATCCATCTAATCCTAAGAATTCTCTGCCACAAGCTTTGAAACCTTGTTTCATAGCTCCCAAACACACATAAACCCTTTTAAAAGTTCTTGTTGCACTCTCTGGATTTGGTTCTAGCTGTACATCAATCCTAACAGTAGTTCCTGGATTTTGATTAACCCACTCTTGGGCATACTCTCTAAGCAGTGCATAATGTTTCGTAAAAACAAGTATACCTGATTGAAGTTCACAGTCTTTATTGCATAACAAATCAAACTTACTTACAGGAACATCTTCAATTATCTCATCATCATCATCAATCACTTCATCATCATTTGGATTATAATCCAAATCCTCTGAATCACTCCCGTCACTCTTTCCTTCTGTTTCATTATCGACCTCTACTACTTTCACATTTCCCATATGACCACCTAAAATTGTAAGTCCATAACATTAACAACAAATACACCTTTTAATAAATAATAAAAAAACAAAAAAAAAAAAAAAAACAAAAAAAAAAAAAAAAAAAAAAAAAACAAAACAAAACAAAAACCCCTATTCAAGTAAATAGGAAAATGCACTGTGTCTTACCGTATCATTCAAAGGCACGGACGATCGATGTAATCTAACGAAAACTATACGTTAATTAGAATTGTATCTGAATATAGGTGTTCGGCTTAATTTGGTACAGAATTGGCGGCAATAAACTACGTGAATGAGGATGGAAGAGGGTTGTATCTGAAGTTAAAGGGGTATATTAGTCATTTCATGCGATAATACCCTTGACTAACGGAAAAACTAACGGAAATTAGCAAAAAAGCGCTCTCAGTGGCTTTTTTACAAATTTGCGTGTAGAACCCAAGAATCACCTTCTGGAGGACGAGGTTGATCAAAATATGCCATTATTCTAGAGAGAGAAAGTAGAGAGAAGGTGAGGTGAAACAAAGATGTTTTTATTATGATAAATTATGTTGCACACCCACACCCCTCAAGTGAAGCTTTGAGGGGTATTTATATGCCTTACATGAGACAACTTTTACAATATTACATTAATAGTCCCTGCACTTTATGCATTCTAGTTGTCTACTCCAATTCACGTAAATATCGCTCAGCTTCATTTCTAACATTGCGTAACGTTAGTGGCTTTTTTACGTGACTTTTTGTCTCGGTCCCATTTTTGTAATTTCGTGATAGTTTAGGGACTATTTTTGCATTTTACCCTATAAAAATCTAGTTGTAACAAAACATTCTATTTTTTAAAAGCCCAATATCAAATAAAAGTTCGCGTTTTTTCTTACTTTCACTAAAGGTCCATCCCAAATTCAAAAGACTTAACAACTAAGATTAAGAGTTACAGACTAAGGTTTTTAATAAATATTTCATGATGAAAAATAATTGTTATGCTGTTATAAAAGTACACATTATAAATTGTTTAAAAAGAGACAAACTCTTGGTTTTATGCTAGATGGAGAAAAAGTAACAAAAGGTGGACAACTTCACATCGTAAATTGAGATATTAAATGAAAAGAAAAAATACAAATGACACTCTTAGTTGACAAAATAACTTATGATGAACCGGACAATAACAAAGAGAAAAAAAAAATTTATCTTAGACATAAACAAAGAACTTTAGGAGAAAGTAGACGAGGACATATCAATGCAAAAATTAGGAGGTCTAGGATTGAATCTGGTATATAGTCAATGCTTCGGAAGTTTAAAAGAAAATATTGCATTTGAATAGACTTTCAAGTCTTGAACCAATTTATATAATGTATTTGAAATTCCTTATAAAAGTAAGTTTTAATTCTTCAAGACAACACATCCTTATAAAAGTAAGTTTAAATTCTTTAAGACAACACATCTTTTTTTATAGCATGATTTTAAAACTTGTAATATTGAATGTATTGTAACCTCAAGACTTATAATATTGAATGCATTAGTTACAACTTACAACACTAATAAATTTTATTTTCAAAACACACCTACAATGAAAAATACATACTATTATACATCTACACTAATTATAATGGATGTATGACTCTCTCTCCAAAAAATTCATATGTACAAACCCAAAATAATACAACAACCAAAGCATTGTGTACAACAAAAACTAGCATGAATCGAAATTCATACCACTTTTCTTAGAATTCTACATTAATAGCATTAAAAACACCCCTACACCCAATATTACAATCATTTAAACATAATGTACAACCCTCATTCTACATTAATAGCATTAAAAACACCCCTACACCCAATATTACAATCATTTAAATATACAACTCTCATTCTACATTAATAGCATTAAAAACACCTCTACACCCAATATTACAATCATTTAAACACAATGTATAACCCTCATCCTACATTAATAGCATTAAAAACACCCCTACGCCCAATATTACAATCATTTAAACACAGTGTACAACCCTCATTCTACATTAATAGCATTAAAAACATCCCTACACCCAATATTACAATCATTTAAACACAATGTATAACCCTCCATCTTAACCTAGACACGAACCTGTGACCAAGACTCGACTCAATAAAACTCGATTTGATACACAAGGCTGTGAGCTCAAGCTCATGGCATCCCTTGTTTTCGCGACTCAATAACAACGACAACAACAAAAAGAAAAAAAATGATATCAAACAATTATTTAGTTTCATATTTATTAGTTTTAATCTTTATTTAATCAAAAACTCTTGAAAATTCATGTACTTATCCCCCACCGTCGCTAGAACGATAAAAAAGGTGGTGGGTTTTCCTACCTTCGACCGCTGGTATAAATAAAACGATAACATCATGGTTTTGGTGATGAACTCGAGCTATGGTGGTGTTAATAGTGGTGTTGGGAGGTGTTTCTTGGCGCGTGATGTACGTCAAAATGATGGGGAGGTTGTAAGGAGTGTGGTGGTGGTGGCGGTGGCGGTGAGTTTAAGTGGGCGGCGGTGGTGTTTGTTTGGCCAGAAAAACGACTGGAGAAGAAGAAGAAATAGGGTGCAGCTGGTTTGAGAGAGAAAGAGTGTCAAACCCTAAGTGAGGGTATAATGAGGTTTATATAGAAAAGTGTTTTGGACCTTGTGTGAACCCTATTGCACCCTTGGGACTAAGATTGTAAATCTATGCTAGGGTGGGAAGTGTAGTTTACCAAATCTTTTAGTATTTCATTCTCGAGTCAAATTTAGGTGTCGGAATGACTTCCCGTGATATTTTTATTAATTCTATCAAAAAATTTTATTTCAGGGTACCCGCCGCTGCAACGCGCGGGTACCCTGCTAGTATTGTATAAACTAATAACACAAACAAAGTTTCATACAATTTATATTCAAACAAATTAATGGAACATATGTTTTTAAAAACCCTACCAGACCAACGGGTTCAACCGAGAACCTGAGTCGCCACCGACGAGCCAATAAAAGCCGTCCGAAAATGAACTTGAGAGGAACGTCGAAACCGGTAAAAACGGGTGAACCGGCCTGTAAAGTTAATCTAACTTAAATTACCATCATACATAAAGTTATGGTCACAAAATACGTATACCGAAAAGCATATGCTCGCCAAAAAATTTAGTTACAAGGTACATGCCAACCCATTGTGCGGGTACCCTGTTAGTATTATTGAAGACACACGAGGAGATGCAACTTCCAACTGCTTTGACCTTTTAGCCTTGTTTTCCTTTCAACATTTTTTTCGTTTTTAACAAGTTTAACACGTTAAAACATATACATAGCCCATCTCAATCCATTCAGACGTACACTGACAATTTATCATCTTAACTGTCAAATTAACAAATGTTTTTTTACATATTAGTATATTACCACAAGCTTGCAAACACAGGCATATATTCATCTGGCCAAAAGTATAAAAATCGCAGCACATGCTAAAAACAGAGTTAAGTAAGAAAGAGAAAAAAGAAGAAAATGTGTTCCAATAAAATCAACAAGTGTATCTGACTTTTTCCGACCCTCGTTTTCCTTGGTCAACACGAGAAGCTGTGCCGGTTCAAAAAAATACAAAAATTGTCCAAGTCAAACATTTGATAAAATGACACAAACAACAACTATATATAACTCCTACCCTTCGTAGTATTCAGTAAACTAAATCAACCAATCCTACAAACAACACCTAAAAAAGTCGTAAAACTTACAATTTTTATTAGTTCAAGGTATAATTTTCTCAAAGATGATGGCATTCAAGAAAACATGCACTCTTTTGGTTTTTGTTGTGATCTTGATTGCTTTTATGAGCCCACTTGTAGTTGAAGGTAGAGTCTTATCCGAGGACTTTACCGGAGCAAACCATCTTGCTACATACTCGACCGTGTACGAGAAGGCTCAGATCACTATGTCCTCTTGGCTCCAACGACTTGCGTCAGGGCCTAGCCCCAGAGGCCCTGGTCATTAGCATGGCTAAATGATATTCGTTAATTATTTTATTTCTTTTTTTCTTGATACGTAATGATGGTCAAGCCATGCAACTAGTTTAGGGTGATATTCGTTAATTATTTTATTTCTTTTTTTCTTGATACGTTTGAATTCATTTGAAAGATGTTTTCATGTAGAAAATTGGTGATATTACTTTGTAACTCTTTCTAATAAGTATCAAGGTACCTTCACATTAATTGTGACAAGGAGTTAGTAACAAATCAGATTAATTAATTGGAGTATATTTGTTCTGTTAATTATGATCATTTCTTTTCTTTTGAAAATCGTTTTATATTTATGTATACCGGATGATTTGAAATCAATGCATGAGTTATCGGAAACATACTACAATAACAATGTAAAACAAAATCAAGATTATAAATTAACTCAAGAAAGTAGCCAGTCTAATCTGCTAACAGATGCCCGATAAGAAACTTACAGCTATCAAGTACTAAAACAATACAAAAAAGATCATGCTTTAATAAGATAAACCACAAAAATGGCTACTTAACTTAAGCATGCTGATAATGATTTAACTTATAGAGTAATACATGACCAGCAGCGTTACCCATAGCCATCATACCTCCAGCGTGGCTGAAATCCAAACACCGAGGAAACTTAAGTGTCCTATTTGATGGCGGCCAGTTTGAAAAAACAGTATACGAAGGAATATGGACCAGTTTCATACTGTTTTTCTTCATGCTTGAACAAACAGCTAAAACTTGTGCATCGTGGTTAAACTTCATAAAATCCACTTTAGTAGTTAAATTCTCGATAGTTTTCACTAGTTTTCTGTTTCCCTGTTTCCCCCAACAAGCTCATCATGGTTGTATATGTTCACAATACCATTATCAGAACTCGCTGCAAAAAGGTTCCCATTTGGTGAAGTGCTAATTGCAGTACCTGTTATACGACCTTCATCGACGCCCTTGTGAAAACAGCTCATCGTTCTGAGATCCCAATGGTAAATCATCCCGTCACCACCTGTGCTTAATAACTGTTGCCCGTTATTTGCAAAAGATATAGCACGTGAAGTCCCGTTCATTTTTAAAGTTCCTATGAACTCTTTTGTTTTAGTTGACACCAACAAAATATACCCTTCGTTTCCAATAAACGCAATGGTTTTAGAATCGGGTGACACTTCAAAGCTTTCCAAACTTTTTTCTTCCCTTCCAACCAACGGGCCGATTTTATCCATTTTTGCCTTCACTAAGTCAAAACTGTAGAAGAATTTTCTCCTTCCTGATACAATTACTTGAGACCCATCTGGTGTGAAGGATGCTTTTCTGATCGGGTTACACATGTGTGGTGAAGATTCAGCACAGAGGAGTCACCACAGGCTGTGATCAAATCTGCGGATGGTTCATTTTCCTTGAAAACTAATAAAAGGAACAACTGAGGGCTTCTCACATATTATATTTGCCACAGGACGCAAGCCAAATACAAAGGTACTTGAAGCTACATTTTTTTATATCAACCTCCTATATAATGGCACTTAGTAGTATATCACAGGCAATAAAGTATATAATAATGTTACATTCGAATGGTAAAAGTTGAGGTGGTTGCCTTTTGTAAGCATTTTTAGCCTAATGAATTCGTATGAAAGTAAGATAACGAACATGATGGTTGACATATTCAATGTCAATAATAGTTTAACATGATTACTAAGTATATTCATTTCTACTACCAATATACAAGTTGAGCTATAAGTTATCAACAGATAATATGTTATTGAAGTCAACTCATAAGTGACTCAACACCATGCAACTAAATTTTTTGCTCTATTAGACATTTAGACTAGTAGGCTTATATTCGTTTCATATGGCAGAATTTGGGATTGGAGACCGTGGGTGTGAAACTGGACTAGAATGGAGCAATACTGGTATATCAGTGTCTTCCCCTTTTGTCTATACATTTTTGTCGGTCATATTTTTATGTTGTTTCTTGTGCTCATTGATGCCCAGGTCGATGAATATTCTCGTACTTCGGTTCCATCTATTTGGGCAGTTGGAGACGTTACTGACAGAATGAATCTCACTCCTGTTTCTTTGATGGAGGGAGGGGCATTAGCCAAAACCCTTTTTGCAAATGAACCTACAAAACCAGATTTTAGGTATTTTTTTCTCATAAAGTAACTTAATGTTTAGAACTGCGAGACTCATTGTTTCCTTCCTGTTTTTCTGTAGTGCTGTTCCGTCTGCAGTATTCTCCCAACCACCAATCGAGCAAGTTGGTCTTAGTGAGCAACAGGTGACAGTCATGACTGCAATTACTATAAAAGCTGGCTTGACCAAGGCTCAGTTTGACTTGACTGTCGGTGTCCACCCTACGTCGGCAGAGGAATTTGTCACCATGAGGACACCTACAAGGAAAATTCGAAATTCGTCATCTGGAGTATGGCTCTGATTCTTCTCTTTTATTGCTATTATCAATTATTGCTCTAATATTTGTACACCTAACTGGATGTGCATTCTCAAATTAAATATATCTAAAAATCTACAAAACTGGGAGGTGTTTAGTTGTGTAGTCTAATCTAATCAAGTTGGTTACGAAGTATTCATATGATTGACTGATTGTTATCGTCAGTTTCTGGCATCACATTTCTCTGTTCTTATAGATTTACATTATTGAACATCCATTCAGGGAAAGACAGATTCCGAGGCCAAAGCTGCAGCAGGAGTTTAGCAAGAGTGTAGTCAAGTAATTGCTTCATAGTACTTGCTTATAAGGTAAGAAACAGTTATATGCTTCTCAAACAGGGAAAAATCTCATCCGTTTCTGTTGAAATTAGCCATATTTTTATAAAGATCATTTGATAACTTTTTTTATTAGAAATTTGATATTTCATCTGTCAGTAGGTATTTGGTTTGGCACAAGATACTACAAGCTGCCCAAGCGAGGATGTTTCATGGTGATGTGAAGATTTGAGCACAACGGAGTTGCCTTGAACTGATGATCCTACTCTGAGACATGCTGATGGAAGAAGCGTTAAGTGAAGCAGCAATTGTTCACAATGTTTCCACGTTTTGTGTCTCATCTTAGACTCATTCATTGATAAAGAAAATCTAATACTGGTAGATATCCTGTATCATAATTCTTGGTAAACTTTGTGGTCAACGCACATCTCTCGTTCTTTTGTATGTATTTGGTTGTTTTGCCGAGTTAAGTAAATGAAATGATACAACTTCTACGTGAGGTTCTAGTAGTCTGCATGTTAAATACTAAGACGTTGATTTGGTTATAGTACAAAAAGAACTGTGAGCAGGATAGAAAATCGGGTCATTTTAGTAAAATTGTTGAGATTAGGATCCATAACAATCTTGTTGAAAACTGCAAGATTGGTTCGTACGGTCCCACAGATATTCACCAACTCTTTGATTCTTTGAATGTCTCCCATGAGATTAACTTGCAAGCCCGCAAGAATGATTCCTAGGATACTTGAAGGCATTATATTGTCCACAAGGTTGTCGTGCTAGTGTAGCAATGGTAGATTTTTCTTCGAAGGGCGTCTCATTCATTAGAACACCCGAAATGTGACCAGGGTCCTAATCAGATGTGAGCATGTCAAAATGCAGAAATATTAAGTCTTTTTTTCTATGATACCTAATCCTTGAAGGAATGTGATTTTGACTGCGCAAATTTTGTAATCAACGCCACTCGTTACACAGGACTTGTATGCTGACTAAAAGCCTGCACGAACCAGATGTCTAGCCTCACATCAAGCCAATGAAAAGTTGATATATGGGCCAAAACATATTAAGACTAGAAAGCAAAGGTGTGACTTTGCTTGGGTGACTTGCAATCTCACGTGCCACCCTCTTGTCCCATGCATCAATTCACGCGCGAGTTACGAGTTCCCAAGAATGAAATAGGTGACCGGTTCACCTAGTTACTCCTACATTGGGTGTGATGTGGGCCCAGCTCTTTTCTTTTATAGTTTTTTATTTTGTTTGTGAGTGCGTGTAGGATATTTAGTGGGGTATATGTTTATAAAGTGAGTAAGGTGAGGGTAAAGTGATTTTGTCTACAAATAAGTGAGTGGTTATGAGTGGAAGTGAGAGGAGAGAGAAAGCTGAGGTGTAACATAAATATGTATTAACCTTGCCTTCTAGTCTAAAAAACAATTCTACAAAGAAATTGATAGAATTGTAATGGCAAAATAAACATGCCGGAAATGATTGGTAATTAGTAAAAAAAAAGTTAAGTTCCAACAGGACTGTTCATTTTCAATGATAAGAACTGGTCTATGAATGACTTAAAATTATACTACGTAGAAAGAAAAACAAATGTCCACATTTCTAAAACACTATAACGGTACTCGTGCAATGCGGCGGCGGATACATGTGACTATATTTTGCGTAATTCGGTTAATCAATTAAACATTTAGTTGTCTTTATGCTTTATAAATAGAGATTGTTAAGTTAAATAATTTTAGTTTGAACAACCAACTGCTTCCTAACCAACTTTCTTCCAAACTAGCCCTTCCTAACCAATTAATTTTGAAAACCTTCAATAACAAGAAAGTAAAAGTCTGAATTTTAGTATTTCTAATTATAAAATAATCTCAAATACATTATATAGTAGTATAGATATAGATTATAGGGTAAAAGCAATAAAATAACAACCTACTTTCCAACATGTACTGACTTGAAACACTTACTTTTCTATTACCAAATATACCAAATTAAAGTACTTTCAAAAAAAAATTCCGAATTGAAATACGCATGGTTCTAAAAGGCGTGTAAAGGTCTCGCAAAGACATAAGGCGGCATAACGCGTGGCGTGACGGCATTACCAAGCCTCACGTCTTTACAAGGCCTTTTAGAATCAAGCGTGTTTCAAATCGGAAAAAAAATTGAAAGTACGTTGATATATTTGGTAATAAAAAAAATAAGTATTTCAACTTAGTATATTTTGGAAAGTTTTACCCAAGATTATACCTAATATGTTAATTACAGTTGCACACTTGACACTTGCACTATATAATCACAGTATTGTTGAATAATCACAGTATTATTGAAGACACACGAGGAGATGCAACTTCCAACCGCTTTGACCTTTTAGCCTTGTTTTCCTTTCAACAATTTTTTCGTTTTTAACAAGTTTAACACGTTAATTCGTATACGTAACCCATCTCAATCCATTCAGACGTACACTGACAATTTGTCATCTTAACTGTCATATTAACAAATGGTTTCTTTAAAAAAAAAAAAAAAAAAAAAAAAAAAATGTAACTAATACATAGTAGTATATTGCCACAAGCTTGCAAACACAGGCATATAGCTTCATCTGGCCAAAAGTATAAAAATTGCAGCACATGCTAAAAACAGAGTTTAAGTAAGAAAGAAAAAAGAGAAGAAAATGTGATCCAATAAAATCAACAAGTTTTTTAGAAAGGCAACCAAAAAAAATATATATACAAAATTGTCCAAGTCAAACATTTCCTTGGTCAACACGAGAAGTGTGCCTGTTCAAAAAAATACAAAATTGTCCAAGTCAAAACATTTGATAAAATCACACAAACAACAACTATATATAACTCCTACCCTTCATAGTATTCAGTAAACTAAATCAACCAATCCCACAAGCAACACCTAAAAAAGTCGTAAAACTTACAATTTTTGTTAGTTCAAGGTATAATCTTCTCAAAGATGGCATTCAAGAAAACATGCACCCTTTTGGTTTTTGTTGTGATCTTGATTGCTTTTATGAGCCCACTTGTAGTTGAAGGTAGAGTCTTATCCGAGGACTTTGCCGGAGCAAACCATCTTGCTACATACTCGACCGTGTACGAGAAGGCTCAGATCACTATGTCCTCTTGGCTCCAACGACTTGCGTCAGGGCCTAGCCCCAGAGGCCCTGGTCATTAGCATGGCTAAATGATATTCGTTAATTGTTTTATTTCTTTTTTTCTTGATACGTAATGATGGTCAAGCCATGCAACTAGTTTAGGGTGATATTCGTTAATTATTTTATTTCTTTTTTTCTTGATACGTAATGATGGTCAAGCCATGCAACTAGTTTAGGGTGATATTCGTTAATTATTTGCGTATTCACACATACGTTTGAATTCATTTGAAAGATGTTCATATGTAGAAAATTGGTGATATTACTTTGTAACTCTTTCTAATAAACTTCGTTAAGTATCAAGGTACCTTCACATTAATTGTGACAAGGAGTTGTAACAAATCAGATTAATTAATTGGAGTTCTGTTAATTATGATCATTTCTTTTCTTTTGAAAATTGTTTTAGATTTATGTATACAGGCTGATTTAATTTGAAATCACTGCATGAGCTATCTGGGGATATCGGAAACATACTACAATAACAATGTAAAACAAATTAATTTGTATGAAACTAAGATAACGAACATGATGGTTGACATATTCAATGTCAATAATAGTTTAACATGATTACTAAGTATATTCATTTCTACTACCAATGTACACGTTGAGCTATAAGTTATCAACAGATAATATGTTATTGAAGTCAACTCATAAGTGACTCAACACCATGCAACTAAATTTTTTGCTCTATTAGACTAGTAGGCTTATATTTCTTTCATATTGCAGAATTTGGGATTGGAGACCGTGGGTGTGAAACTCGACAAGAATGGAGCAATACTGGTATATCAGTGTCTTGCCCTTTTGTCTATACATTTTTGTTGTTTATATTTTTATGTTGTTTCTTGTGCTCATTGATGCCCAGATCGATAATATTCTCGTACTTCACTTCCATCTATTTGGGCAGTTGGAGACGTTACTGATAGAATGAATCTCAC
This sequence comes from Artemisia argyi, assembly GCA_030686995.1. NCBI lineage: Eukaryota > Viridiplantae > Streptophyta > Magnoliopsida > Asterales > Asteraceae > Artemisia > Artemisia argyi. The sequence goes on from CM060680.1 coordinate 184,180,271, forward strand.
TCCTCTTGCTTTGATGGAGGGAGGGGCATTAGCCAAAACCCTTTTTGCAAATGAACCTACAAAACTAGATTTTAGGTTTTTTCTTCTCATAATGTAACTTAATGTTTAGAACTGCGAGAATCATAGTTTCCTTCATGTTTTTCTGTAGTGCTATTCCGTCTGCAATATTCTCCCAACCACCAATCGGGCAAGTTGGTCTTAGTGAGCAACAGGTGACAGTCATGCCTGCAATTACTATAATCTTTTCTTTAGAGATGGCAAGATAAGTGGGCGGGTGGCTTGGTCAAAATGGGTCTTGGCTGAAACCAGTCCTCTGTTGGTCTGGTTTAAAGAGGCGGGTCGAATTGGGTTGACAGACCAACACTTTTTCGTCCATTATAATTATTATTTCTAATACTTAACGAGCTGTCATGAGTACAAAAACAGTATTATTTTAATATAATTGAAAATTTTACAGGTTTAATTCATAAACAATAGACTTTGCACAATTCTCAGCCTGTTCGACTCATCTGATTATTCTATTTGACCCGTAGGCTATAAAACACAATCCATTTATAAGTAATGGATCAAAATTGCCACCTCCATATATTTTGTTAGCCCTTACGTCTATTAATTCAAGACAAAATTACAGGCAATTGAAGCATATGGCGACATTGACGTCTATACAGCAAATTTTAGGCCCTCAAAGGCTACTCTATCCGGCCTTCCTGATAGAGTTTTTATGGAACTCATAGTGTCTGCAAAGACTGACCAAGTGGTCGGGTTACACATGTGTGGTGAAGATTCAGCGGAAGTTGTTCAGGTTGCTATATCATCTCTGTCATTGTAGGTTTTTCTTGATTGTATGATCTTATTTGTGTTACAATACAGGGATTTGCGGTCGCTATTAAAGCTGGCTTGACCAAGGCTCAGTTTGACTCGACTGTTGGTGTCCACCCGACGTCGGCAGAGGAATTTGTCACCATAAGGACACCTACAAGGAAAATTCAAAATTCATCATCCGGAGTTTTGCTCTGATTCTTCTCTTTTATTGCTATTATCAATTATTGCTCTAATATTTGTGCACCTAACTGGATGTGCATTCTCAAATTTAAGATATCTAAAAATCTACAAAACTGGGAGGTGTTTAGTTGTGTAGCTAATCTAATCAAGTCGGTTACTAAGTATTCATATGATTGACTGATTGTTATCGTCAGTTTCTGGCATCACATTTCTCTGTGCTTATAGATTTACATTATTGAACATCCATTCAGGGAAAGACAGATTGCAAGGCCAAAGCTGCAGCAGGAGTTTAGCAAGAGCGTAGTCAAGTAATTGCTTCAAAGTACTTGCTTATAAGGTAAGAAACCGTTATATGCTTCTAGAAAAGGGAAAAATCTCATCCGTTTCTGTTGAAATTAGTCATATTTTTATAAAGATCATTTGATAACTTTTTTTATTAGAAATTTGATATTTCATCTGTCAGTAGGTATTTGGTTTGGCACAAGATACTACAAGCTGCCCAAGCGAGGATGTTTCATGGTGACGTGAAGATTTGAGCACAACGGAGTTGCCTTGAACTGATGATCCTACTCTGAGACATGCTGATGGAAGAAGCGTTAAGTGAAGCAGCAATTGTTCACAATGTTTCTACGTTTTGTGTCTCATCTTAGACTCATCATTCATTGATAAGAAAATCTAATACTGGGAGATATCCTGTATCATAATTCTTGGTAAACTTTGTGGTCAACGCACATCTCTCGTTCTTTTGTATGTATTTGGTTGTTTTGCCGAGTTAAGTAAATGAAATGATACAACTTTTACGTGAGGTTCTAGTAGTCTGAATGTTAAATACTAAGACGTTGATTTGGTTATAGTACAAAAAGAACTGTGAGCAAGATAGAAAATCAGGTCATTTTAGTAAAATTGTTGAGGAGATTAGGATCCATAACAATCTTGTTGAAAACTGCAAGATTGGTTCATACGGTCACACAGATATTCACCAACTCTTTGATTCTTTGAATGTCTCCCATGAGATTAACTTGCAAGCCCGCAAGAATGATTCCTAGGATACTGGAAGGCATTGTCCACAAGGTTGTCGTGCTAATGTAGCAATGGGTAGATTTTTCTACGAAGGGCGTCTCATTCATTAGAACACCCGAAATGTGACCAGGATCCTAATCAGATGTGAGCATGTCAAAATGCAGAAATATTAAGTCTTTTTTTCTATGATACCTAATCCTTGAAGGAATGAAAAGTTGATATATGGGCCAAAACATAGGGCATGTTGACCACACCCTCCCCTACATTTTAGCCACACCCCCCCCCCCCCCTATTTTTTTATTTTTTTTTTATTTTTTACTTTTTATTTTTTTTATAATTTTATTTATATCAAAAAGCTATAAACCTGAAAGTGCGGAACAGAAAATGTAAAGTTTAATATGTCAAACGCTTAAAACTGTCAAAAATACGGAACAGTAACTGACAAAAAGCGGAGTTATACTGGAAAAAAATAGGGGGACAAGGAGGAGACAAGGGGCCTGCCACCCTTGTCCCCCCGTATGGTTAATAGATCCCCCAAAACATATTAAGACTAGAAAGCAAAGGTGTGACTTTGCTTGGGTGACTTGCAATCTCACGCGCCACCCTCTTGTCCCATGCATCAATTCACGCGCGAGTTACAAGTTCCCAAGAATGAAATAGGTGACCAGTTCACCTAGTTACATTGGGTGTGATGTGGGCCCAGCTCTTTTCTTTTATAGTTTTTTATTTTGTTTGTGAGTGTGTGTAGGATATTTAGTGGGGTATACGTTTATAAAGTGAGTAAGGTGAGGGTAAGGTGATTTTGTCTACAAATAAGTGAGTGGTTGTGAGGGGAAGTGAGAGTAGAGAGAAAGCTGGGGTGTAACGTAAATATGTATTAGCCTTGCCTTCTAGTCTAAAAAACAATTCTACAAAGGAATTGATAGAATTGTAATGGCAAAATAAACATGCCGGAAATGATGGGTAATTAGTCAAAAAAAGTTAAGTTCCAACGGGACTGTTCATTTTCAATGATAAGAACTGGTCTATGAATGACTTAAAATTATACTGCGTAGAAAGAAAAACAAATGTCCACATTTCTAAAAGACTAGAACGGTACCCGCGCAATGCGGCGGCGGGTACATGCGACTATATTTCCGTTATTCGGTTAAACATTTAGTTGCCTTTATGCTTTATAAGTGGAGATGGTTAAGCCAAATAATTTTAGTTTGAACAACCAGCCGCTTCCTAATAAATTTCCTAACCAACTTTCTTCCAAACTAACCCTTCCTAACCAATTAATTTTGAAAACCTTCCATAATAAGCAAGTAAAAGTCTGAATTTTAAGCCTTTTAATTATAGAATAATCTCAAATACATTATATAGTAGTATAGATTATAGGGTAAAAACAATAAAATAACAACCTACTTTCCAACATGCATGTACTGACTTGAAACACTTACTTTTCTATTACCAAATATACCAAATTAAAGTACTTTCAAAAAAAAATTCCGAATTGAAATACGCATGGTTCTAAAAGGCGTGTAAAGGTCTTGCAAAGACATAAGGCGGCATAACGCGTGGTGTAACGGCATTACCAAGCCTCACGTCTTTACGAGGCCTTTTAGAACCAAGCGTGTTTCAAGTCGGAAAAAAATTTGAAAGTACGTTGATATATTTGGTAATAAAAAAATAAGTATTTCAAGTCAGGATATTTTGGAAAGTTTTACCCAAGATTATACCTAATATGTTAATTACAGTTGCACACTTGACACTTGCACTATATAATCAAAGTATTGTTGAATAAACACAGTATTGTTGAATAATCACAGTATTATTGAAGACACACGAGGAGATGCAACTTCCAACTGCTTTGACCTTTTAGCCTTGTTTTCCTTTCAACAATTTTTTCGTTTTTAACAAGTTTAACACGTTAATTCATATACGTAACCCATCTCAATCCATTCAGACGTACACTGACAATTTGTCATCTTAACTGTCATATTATCAAATGGTTTCTTTAAAAAAAAAAAAAAAAAAAAAAAAAAAAAAAAAAAAAAAAAGGTAACTAATACATAGTAGTATATTGCCACAAGCTTGCAAACACAGGCACATAGCTTCATCTTGCCAAAGGTATAAAAATTGCAGCACATGCTAAAAACAGAGTTTAAGTAAGAAAGAAAAAAGAGAAGAAAATGTGATGCAATAAAATCAACAAGTTTTTTAGAAAGGCAACCAAATATATATATATATATATATATATATATATATATATATATATATATATATATATATATATATATATATATATATATAAATAAAATTGTCCAAGTCAAACATTTCCTTGGTCAACACGAGAAGTGTGCCTGTTCAAAAAAATACAAAATTGTCCAAGTCAAAACATTTGATAAAATCACACAAACAACAACTATATATAACTCCTACCCTTCATAGTATTCAGTAAACTAAATCAACTAATCCTACAAACAACACCTAAAAAAGTCGTAAAACTTACAATTTTTATTAGTTCAAGGTATAATCTTCTCAAAGATGGCGTTCAAGAAAACATGCACCCTTTTGGTTTTTGTTGTGATCTTGATTGCTTTTATGAGCCCACTTGTAGTTGAAGGTAGAGTCTTATCCGAGGACTTTGCCGGAGCAAACCATCTTGCTACATACTCGACCGTGTACGAGAAGGCTCAGATCACTATGTCCTCTTGGCTCCAACCAGTGACGGACCCAGGGAATATAGATGTGGGGGGCAAAAATTTTTTTTTTTTGACAATAACAATAAAATACGGAAAAAAAAAAGATCGTAATGATAAATCTAGTATTTTTACTTAGAGATGAATGATTTATAAGGCTTTAGAGCATTAAATGTTAGGTTTTAGTATGTGGGTGGGGGGCAATTTGAGTTTTCGGTGGGGGTCACTTTTTAAAAAAGGTCAAAATTTTAAAAAAATTACACTAAAATTTCAACTTTTTCGGCTAGCCGTGGGGGGCACCGGACCCCCATGATTATACTATAGGTCCGTCCCTGGCTCCAACGACTTGCGTCAGGGCCTAGCCCCAGAGGCCCTGGTCATTAGCATGGCTAAATGATATTCGATAATTATTTTATTTCTTTTTTTCTTGATACGTAATGATGGTCAAGCCATGCAACTAGTTTAGGGTGATATTCGTTAATTATTTTATTTCTTTTTTTTTCTTGATTGCGTATTCACACATACGTTTGAATTCATTTGAAAGATGTTCATATGTAGAAAATTGGTGATATTACTTTGTAACTCTTTCTAATAAACTTCGTTAAGTATCAAGGTACCTTCACATTAATTGTGACAAGGAGTTGTAACAAATCAGATTAATTAATTGGAGTTCTGTTAATTATGATCATTTCTTTTCTTTTGAAAATTGTTTTAGATTTATGTATACAGGCTGATTTGAAATCACTGCATGAGTTATCTGGGGGTATCGGAAACATACTACAATAACAATGTAAAACAAAATCAATATTATAAATCAACTCAAAAAAAGTAGCCGGTCTTATCCGCTAACAGATGCCCGATAAGTAACTTACAGCTATCAAGTACTAAAACAATACAAAAAAGATCATGCTTTAAACCACAAAAATGGCTACTTAACTTAAGCATGCTGATAATGATTTAACTTATAGAGTAATACATGACCAGCATAGCCATCATACCTCCAGCGGGGCTGAAATCCAAACACCGAGGAAACTGAAGTGTCCTATTTGATGGCGGCCAGTTTGAAAAAACAGTATACGAAGGAATATGGATCAGTTTCATACTGTTTTTCTTCATGCTTGAACAAACAGCTAAAACTTGTGCATCGTGGTTAAACTTCATAAAATCCACTTTAGTAGTTAAATTCTCGATAGTTTTCACTAGTTTTCTGTTTCCCTGTTTCCCCCAAGAAGCTCATCATGGTTGTATATGTTCACAATACCACTATCAGAACCCGCTGCAAATAGGTTCCCGTTTGGTGAAGTGCTAATTGCAGTACCTGTTATACAACCTTCATCGACGCCCTTGTGAAAACAGCTCATCGTTCTGAGATCCCAATGGTAAATCATCCCATCACCACCTGTGTTTAATAACTGCTGCCCGTTATTTGCAAAAGATATAGCACGTGAAGTCCCGTTCATTTTTAAAGTTCCTATGAACTCTTTTGTTTTAGTTGACACCAACAAAATATACCCTTCGTTTGCAATAAACACAATGGTTTTAGAATCGGGTGACACTTCAAAGCTTTCCAAACTTTTTTCTTCCCTTCCAACCAACGGGCCGATTTTATCCATTTTTGCCTTCACTAAGTCAAAACTGTAGAAGAATTTTCTCCTTCCTGATACAATTACTTGAGACCCATCTGGTGTGAAGGATGCTTTTCTGATCGGGTTACACATGTGTGGTGAATATTCAGCACAGAGGAGTCACCACAGGCTGTGATCAAATCTGCGGATGGTTCATTTTCCTTGAAAACTAATAAAAGGAACAACTGAGGGCTTCTCACATATTATGTTTGCCACAGGACGCAAGCCAAATACAAAGGTACTTGAAGCTACATTTTTTTATATCAACCTCCTATATAATGGCACTTAGTAGTATATCACAGGCAATAAAGTATAATTACAAAAAACATAGTATATAATAATGTTACATTCGAATGGTAAAAGTTGATCGAGGTGGTTGCCTTTTGTAAGCATTTTTAGCCTAATGAATGTTAGAAGGGATATTCGGCCCAAGCCCGACTTGTGGGTTTGTGGTCCATTAGGGTTTCTTGATGTAGTTGCATTATAAATATCGTATCAATAAACTGTTAGCTGTAAATTAGCTATGTGATTAGCTAGAGATAAGTGATGAGTTGTAATTTAGTTAATGTGATTGGCTAGAGATAGGCTAGCATTTATGGGTGATTAACAATTAACCCAAAATAGCTTATATCTATCCCCTATATATGTATGTTCTCTTGGTATCAATGAGAGTCAGAGAAAACATTCAATATATCCTTTATCATTACATCTTTCATGGTATCAGAGAAAACAGGTTAACCTTTCCAAAGAAAACAAACAGCCACAACTTTAAATTTTTTTCCGGCCGTCGGCTTCGGTCGGCGGCCCGGAGCACGTATATCCTTATCTCCATCACATATTCTTTATCCCTACACAAATCGTTCCTTCAATCGCCAAACAAATAACGATCCCTACACAAATCATCCCTTTCCTCTGCCGTTCAAATCACTCCTTTTAATCAAATTTGTTTTGTGTTGGTGATTTGTGCTAAGGTCACAAATCCACACGATTGTTAATCACGTTTGTTTTGTGTTGGTGATTTGTGCTAGGGTCACAAATCCACACGATTGTCGTGGTTATGGATTGGGTTTCATGGTGTGAAGTGATCGGTGGTGTTTGGGAATTTAGTTTGGTGATCGGTAATGCTTAAAAAAAAAAAAAAAAAAAAAAAAATGGTGGATCTTTATGTTTTTCTAGGGAAAAACACGCCCCGTTTGTTCGGAAGGTTCTTTGGGGGTTGAAGTTTTAGAACCAACTTTCGGTTTACTATTTATTAGTTTTACTTTCTTGTTTTTAATCTCCAGTCCGAGCTTTCACGATTTCGCCGCTCGAACTGCGGGGGAGTGTTAGCTGTAAATTAGCTATGTGATTAGCTAGAGATAAGTGATGAGTTGTAATTTAGTTAATGTGATTGGCTAGAGATAGGCTAGCATTTATGGGTGATTAACAATTAACCCAAAATAGCTTATATCTATCCCCTATATATGTATGTTCTCTTGGTATCAATGAGTTAGAGAAAACATTCAATATATCCTTTATCATTACATCTTTCATAAACAATATCTTCAGTGTGGGAAAACAATGTAGTCGATATATCATCTTACATTGTTTTCCCACACTGAAGATATTGTTTATTGATACGATATTTATAATGCAACTACATCAAGAAACCCTAATGGACCACAAACCCACAAGTCGGGCTTGGGCCGAATATCCCTTCTAACAATGAATTCGTATGAAAGTAAGATAACGAACATGATGGTTGACATATTCAATGTCAATAATAGTTTAACATGATTACTAAGTATATTCATTCTACTACCAATATACAAGTTGAGCTATAAGTTATCAACAGATAATATGTTATTGAAGTCAACTCATAAGTGACTCAACACCATGCAACTAATTTTTTTGCTTTATTAGACATTTAGACTAGTAGGCTTATATTCGTTTCATATTGCAGAATTTGGGATTGGAGACCGTGGGTGTGAAACTTGACAAGAATGGAGCAATACTGGTATATCAGTGTCTTCCCCTTTTGTCTATACATTTTTGTCGGTCATATTTTTATGTTGTTTCTTGTGCTCATTGATGCCCAGGTCGATGAATATTCTCGTACTTCGGTTCCATCTATTTGGGCAGTTGGAGACGTTACTGATAGAATGAATCTCACTCCTGTTGCTTTGATGGAGGGAGGGCATTAGCCAAAACCCTTTTTGCAAATTAACCTAAAAAACCAGATTTTAAATAATTTCTTCTCATAAAGTAACTTAATGTTTAGAACTGCGAGACTCATTGTTTCCTTCCTGTTTTTCTGTAGTGCTGTTCCGTCTGCAGTATTCTCCCAACCACCAATCGGGCAAGTTGGTCTTAGTGAGCAACAGGTGACAGTCATGACTGCAATTACTATAAAAGCTGGCTTGACCAAGGCTCAGTTTGACTTGACTGTCGGTGTCCACCCTACGTCGGCAGAGGAATTTGTCACCATGAAGACACCTACAAGGAAAATTCGAAATTCATCATCTGGAGTATGGCTCTGATTCTTCTCTTTTATTGCTATTATCAATTATTGGTCTAATATTTGTACACCTAACTGGATGTGCATTCTCAAATTAAATATATCTAAAAATCTACAAAACTGGGAGGTGTTTAGTTGTGTAGTCTAATCTAATCAAGTCGGTTACGAAGTATTCATATGACTGATTGGTATCGTCAGTTTCTGGCATCACATTTCTCTGTGCTTATAGATTTACATTATTGAACATCCATTCAGGGAAAGACAGATTCCGAGGCCAAAGCTGCAGCAGCAGTTTAGCAAGAGGGTAGTCAAGTAATTGCTTCATAGTACTTGCTTATAAGGTAAGAAACAGTTATATGCTTCTCGAACAGGGAAAAAGCTCGTCCGTTTCTGTTGAAATTAGCCATATTTTTATAAAGATCATTTTATAACTTTTTTTATTAGAAATTTGATATTTCATCTGTCAGTTGGTATTTGGTTTGGCACAAGATACTACAAGCTGCCCAAGCGAGGATGTTTCATGGTGACGTGAAGATTTGAGCACAACGGAGTTGCTTTGAACTGATGATCCTACTCTGAGACATGCTGATGGAAGAAGCGTTAAGTGAAGCAGCAATTGTTCACAATGTTTCTACGTTTTGTGTCTCATCTTAGACTCATTTATTGATAAAGAAAATCTAATACTGGTAGATGTCCTGTATCATAATTCTTGGTAAACTTTGGTCAACATACATCTCTCGTTCTTTTGTATGTATTTGGTTGTTTTGCTGAGTTAAGTATATGAAATGATGCAACTTTTACGCGAGGTTCTAGTAGTCTGCATGTTAAATACTAAGACGTTGATTTGGTTATAGTGCAAAAAGAACTGTGAGCAGGATAGAAAATCGGGTCATTTTAGTAAAATTGTTGAGGAGATTAGGATCCATAACAATCTTGTTGAAAACTGCAAGATTGGTTCATACGGTCACACAGATATTCACCAACTCTTTGATTCTTTGAATGTCTCCCATGAGATTAACTTGCAAGCCCGCAAGAATGATTCCTAGGATACTGGAAGGCATTGTCCACAAGGTTGTCGTGCTAGTGTAGCAATGGGTAGATTTTTCTACGAAGAGCGTCTCATTCATTAGAACACCCGAAATGTGACCAGGATCCTAATCAGATGTGAGCATGTCAAAATGCAGAAATATTAAGTCTTTTTTTCTATGATACCTAATCCTTGAAGGAATGTGATTTTGACTGCGCAAATTTTGTAATCAACAGCATTCGTTACACAAGACTTGTATGCCGACTAAAAGCCTGCACAAACCAGATGTCTAGCCTCACATCAAGCCAATGAAAAGTTGATATATGGGCCAAAACATATTAAGACTAGAAAGCAAAGGTGTGACTTTGCTTGGGTGACTTGCAATCTCACGCGCCACCCTCTTGTCCCATGCATCAATTCACGAGCGAGTTACGAGTTCCCAAGAATGAAATAGGTGACCGGTTCACTTAGTTACATTGGCTGTGATGTGGGTCCAGCTCTTTTCTTTTATAGTTTTTTATTTTGTTTGTGATTGTATGTAGGATATTTAGTGTGGTATATGTTTATAAAGTGCGTAAGGTGAGGGTAGGGTGATTTTGTCTACAAATAAGTGAGTGGTTGTGAGAGGAAGTGAGAGTAGAGAGAAAGTTGGGGTGTAATGTAAATATGTATTAGCCTTGCCTTCTAGTCTAAAAAACAATTCTACAAAGGAATTGATAGAATTGTAATGGCAAAATAAACATGCCGGAAATGATGGGTAATTAGTCAAAAAAAGTTAAGTTCCAACAGGACTGTTCATTTTCAATGATAAGAACTGGTCTATGAATGACTTAAAATTATACTACGTAGAAAGAAAAACAAATGTCCACATTTCTAAAAGACTAGAACGGTATCCGCGCAATGCGGCGGCGGGTACATGTGACTATATTTTGCGTTATTATGTTATTCGATTAAACATTTAGTTGTCTTTATGCTTTATAAGTAGAGATGGTTAAGTCAAATAATTTTAGTTTGAACAATCAACCGCTTCCTAATAAACTTCCTAACCAACTTTCTTCCAAACTAACCCTTCCTAACCAATTAATTTTGAAAACCTTCCATAATAAAAAAGTAAAAATCTGAATTTTAAGCATTTCTAATTATAGAATAATCTCAAATACATTATATAGTAGTATAGATATAGATTATAGGGTAAAAGCAATAAAATAACAACCTACTTTCCAACATGTACTGACTTGAAACACTTACTTTTCTATTACCAAATATACCAAAGTACTTTCAAAAAAAATTTCCGACTTGAAATACGCATGGTTCTAAAAGGCGCGTAAAGGTCTCGCAAAGACATAAAGCGGCATAACGCGTGGCGTGACACCATTACCAAGCCTCACGTCTTTACGCGCCTTTTAGAATCAAGCGTGTTTCAAGTCGGAAAAAAAAATTTGAAAATACGTTGATATATTTGGTAATAAAAAAAAAAATAAGTGTTTCAAGTAAGTATATTTTGGAAAGTAGGTTGTTATTTTATTGGCTTTTACCCAAGATTATACCTAATATATTAATTACAGTTGCACACTTGACATTTGCACTATATAATCACAGTATTGTTGAATAATCACAGTATTATTGAAGACACACGAGGAGATGCAACTTCCAACTTCTTTGACCTTTTAGCCTTGTTTTCCTTTCAACAATTTTTTTCGTTTTTAACAAGTTTAACACGTTAAAACATATACGTAACCCATCTCAATCCATTCAGACGTAAACTGACAATTTGTCATCTTAACTGTCAAATTAACAAATGGTTTCTTTTTTAACAAAAAAAAAAAAAAAAAAAAAAAAAAAAAAAAAAAAGGTAACTATTCTCCCATCACAAGCTTGCAAACACATGCATATAGCTTCATCTGGCCAAAAGTATAAAAATCGCAGCACATGCTAAAAACAGAGTTAAGTAAGAAAGAGAAAAAAGAAGAAAATGTGTTCCAATAAAATCAACAAGTGTATATGACTTTTTCTGACCCTCGTTTTCCTTGGTCAACACGAGAAGCGGTGCCGGTTCAAAAAAATACAAAAATTGTCCAAGTCAAACATTTGATAAAATGACACAAACAACAACTATATATAACTCCTACCCTTCATAGTATTCAGTAAAACTAAATCAACCAATCCTACAAACAACACCTAAAAAAGTCGTAAAACTTACAATTTTTATTAGTTCAAGGTATAATCTTCTCAAAGATGGCATTCAAGAAAACATGCACCCTTTTGGTTTTTGTTGTGATCTTTATTGCTTTTATGAGCCCACTTGTAGTTGAAGGTAGAGTCTTATCCGAGGACTTTACCGGAGCAAACCATCTTGCTACATACTCGACCGTGTACGAGAAGGCTCAGATCACTATGTCCTCTTGGCTCCAACGACTTGCGTCAGGGCCTAGCCCCAGAGGCCCTGGTCATTAGCATGGCTAGATGTTTCATTGATCATATATGTAATGATGGTCAAGCCATGCAACTAGTTTAGGGTGATATTCGTTAATTATTTTATTTCTTTTTTTTCTTGATTGCGTATTCACACATACGTTTGAATTCATTTGAAAGATGTTCATATGTAGAAAATTGGTGATATTACTTTGTAACTCTTTCTAATAAACTTCGTTAAGTATCAAGGTACCTTCACATTAATTGTGACAAGGAGTTGTAAGAAATCAGATTAATTAATTGGAGTTCTGTTAATTATGATCATTTCTTTTCGTTTGAAAGTTGTTTTAGATTTATGTATACAGGCTGATTTGAAATCACTGCATGAGTTATCTAGGGATATCGGAAACATACTACAATAACAATGTAAAACAAAATCAATGTTATAAATTAACTCAAGAAAAGTTGAGAGTCGTATCTGGTAACAAAATCAGCATTATAAGTAACTTACAGTCATCAAGTAAATTAAAACAATACAAAAAAGATCATGCTTTAATAAGATAAACCACAAAAATGGCTACTTAACTTAAGCAAGCTGATAATGATTTAACTTATAGAGTAATACATGACCAGCAGCATTACCCATAGCCATCATACCTCCAGCGGGGCTGAAATCCAAATACCGAGGAAACTGAAGTGTCCTATACTCCTATTTGATGACGGCCAGTTTGAAAAAGCAGTATACGAAGGAATATGGACCAGTTTCATACTGTGTTTCTTCATGCTTGAACAAACAGCTAAAACTTGTGCATTGTGGTTAAACTTCATAAAATCCACTTTAGTAGTTAAATTCTCGATAGTTTTCACGGGTTTTCTGTTTCCCAATGGTAAATCATCCCGTCACTACCTGTGCTTAATATCTGTTGCCCGTTATTTGCAAACGATATAGCACTCGAGGTCCCGTTCATTTTTAAAGATCCTGTTAACTCATTTGTTTTAGTTGACATCAACAAAATATACCCTTCGTTTCCAAGAAACGCAATGGTTTTAGAATCGGGTGACACTTCAAAGCTTTCCAAACTTTTTTCTTCCCTTCCAACCAACGGGCCGATTTTATCCATTTTTGCCTTCACTAAGTCAAAACTGTAGAAGAATTTTCTCCTTCCTGATACAATTACTTGAGACCCATCTGGTGTGAAGGATGCTTTTCTGATCGGACAGTCGTTGACAAAAATAGTTTGGATTTTTGTGTTTCTTTTTCCATCAATTTGAAAAAACCGGAACTTTTTGTCTAACCCACCAGTGAGAAGCAACTGACCATTTCTAAGGTTTACATTGGACATATATGAAATTAACCCTAATTGATATGCGGTGTATGATACCTAATCCTTGAAGGAATTTAATTACGGCTGCACAAATTCTATAGTCAATACCAGTCAGTTGCAACTAGCAAGAGATGATTTCATAGCAAAGAAAAATGCATATTTGTTCTTGTCGCAGAACTTATTTGCCAACTAAAAGCATGCACGAACCAGATGTCTAGTCTGGAATCGAGCCAATGAAAAGTTAAAATATGGGCCAAAACATATTAGAACAATTATATAAACGATGAACATGTCGGAAATGATTAGTACTTAGTCAAAATTAGTCAAGTTGTAACAGAACTGTTCAATTTCAATGATAAGAAGAACTGGTCTATGCATGGCATATGTCCACATTTCTGAAAGATTAGAGTACCTAATATGTTAATTACAATTACAGAAACTATATAATCACAGTATTATTGAAGATATGCAACTTCCAACTCAGGGGCGGATCTACGTTGAACACAGGGTATGCACGTGCATACCCTGTGTAAATTCCGAGTAGTGTAAAAAAATTTGATTTTTCCCGAAAGTGACTATAAAATACATTGAAAATTTATAAGTGCATACCCTCAGGAATGCATGAAAATTCCAAGTGCATACCCCAATCTAACTCACCCTTGTTTAAATGAAAAGAAAGAAAGAAACCCACTATAGTTCTGAGTTTTAAGCAGGTCAAGTGTTGAAGAAGAAGAAGAAGGCGTTGAAAAAGGAGGAGGCGACAAAGTAATAGGATAGGTAAAATGAGTTTTAAGTTAAGGTGCCTGGCCCAATCTTAGGCCCATCTCATTCAAAATTCTAATTTTTCTTCTTTGTTTAACATTGTACTGGTACTTACTTTTCATTTTTTTATCACTGGGTTATGTTTTCTACTGAGTAAAAAGACAAAGATTTTTATTTACGATTTCTCTATTATGATTACATCTTAATAATTTTACTCAATATTATTACAAAACACGAGATAAGCTTTACTTTTGTTCTTATTCCATTAACAACAATATCTAATTGATTTGGTTGAAATACTCCCCGAGTAACTAAATGTTGTCTCAATTAAAAAAAATAAATAAATAAAAAACCCGACCCGAAGTACAACCCGGAAACCAGATTTATCAATACCCTTACTAAAAATCGTGCATGAGTATTGTAGGTTTCAAAAATCGTGCATACCCTGCTATGGATTCCTACTGTTCCAACTCAATCTATTCAGACGTACAACAACACGATTAGCCATCTTAACTCTCAAATTAACAAATGGTTTCTTTTAAAAAAAATAACTACTACCACAAGCTTGCAAACACAGGCATATAGCTTCATGTGGAGCCAAAAGTATAAAAATTGCAGCACATGCTAAAAACAGAGTTAAATAAACATAATACAATAACAATGTAAAACAAAATCAATATTAAAAAATAACTCAAGAAAAGTAGCCAGTCTTATCTGCTAACAGATGCCCGATAAGTAACTTACAGCTATCAAGTAAAGCAATACAAAAAAGATCATGCTCTGATAAAATAAACCACAACAATGGTTACTTAACTTATGCATGTTGGTAATGATTTAACTTATAAAGTAATACATGACCAGCAGCATTACCCATAGCCATCATACCTCCAGCGGGGCTGAAATCCAAACACCGAGGAAACTGAAGTGTCCTATTTGATGGCGGCCAGTTTGAAAAAACAGTATATGAAGGAATATGCACCAGTTTCATACTGTTTTTCTTCATGCTTGAACAAACAGCTAAAATTTGTGCATCATGGTTAAACTTCATAAAATCCACTTTAGTAGTTAAATTCTCGATAGTTTTCACAGGTTTTCTGTTTCCCAATGGTAAATCATCCCGTCACCACCTGTGCTTAATATCTGTTGCCCGTTATTTGCAAACGATATAGCACGCGAGGTCCCGTTCATTTTTAAAGATCCTGTTAACTCATTTGTTTTAGTTGACATCAACAAAATATACCCTTCGTTTCCAAGAAACGCAATGGTTTTAGAATCGGGTGACACTTCAAAGCTTTCCAAACTTTTTTCTTCCCTTCCAACCAACGGGCCGATTTTATCCATTTTTGCCTTCACTAAGTCAAAACTGTAGAAGAATTTTCTCCTTCCTGATACAATAACTTGAGACCCATCTGGTGTGAAGGATGCTTTTCTGATCGGACAGTCGTCGACAAAAATAGTTTGGATTTTTGTGTTTCTTTTTCCATCAATTTGGAAAAACTGCAACTTTTTGTCTAACCCACCAGTGAGAAGCAACTGACCATTTCTAAGGTTTACATTGGACATATATGAAATTAACCCTAATTGATATGTGGTGTATGACTGTATGGTACCTAATCCTTGAAGGAATTTAATTACGGCTGCACAAATTCTCTAGTCAATACCAGTCAGTTGAAACTTGCAAGAGATGATTCCATAGCAAAGAAAAATGCATATTTGTTCTTGTCGCAGAACTTATTTGCCGACTAAAAGCATGCACGAACCAGATGTCCAGTCTGGAATCGAGCCAATGAAAAGTTAAAATATGGGCCAAAACATATTAAAAGAACAATTCTATAAACAACGAACATGTCGGAAATGAAAGAACTATGTTCACATTTCTAAAAGATTAGAGTACCTAATATGTTAATTACAATTACAGAAACTATATAATTACAGTATTATTGAAAACACACATGAAGATATGCAACTTCCAACTGCTTTAACCTTTTAGACTTGTTTTCCTTTCAACATTCTTATCAAGTTTAACACGTTAAAACATATACGTAACCCATCTCAATCTATTCAGACGTACAACTACACGATCAGTCATCTTAACTCTCAAATTAACAAGTGGTTTCTTTTTAAAAAAATAACTACTACATATTACCACAAGCTTGCAAACACAGGCATATAGCTTCATGTGGAGCCAAAAGTATAAAAATTGCAGCACATGCTAAAAAACAGAGTTACATAAACATAATACAATAACAATGTAAAACAAAATCAATATTAAAATTAACTCAAGAAAAGTAGCCAGTCTTATCTGCTAACAGATGCCCGATAAGTAACTTACAGCTAGCTATCAAGTACTAAAACAATACAAAAAAGATCATGCTCTGATAAAATAAACCACAACAATGGTTACTAACTTATGCATGTTGGTAATGATTTAACTTATAAAGTAATACATGACCAGCAGCATTACCCATAGCCATCATACCTCCAGCAGGGCTGAAATCCAAACACCGAGGAAACTGAAGTGTCCTATTTGATGGCGGCCAGTTTGAAAAAACAGTATAAGAAGGAATATGCACCAGTTTCATACTGTTTTTCTTCATGCTCGAACAAACAGCTAAAATTTGTGCACCATGGTTAAACTTCATAAAATCCACTTTAGTAGTTAGATTCTCGATAGTTTTCACGGGTTTTCTGTTTCCCCCAAGAAACTCATCATGGTTGTATATGTTCACAATACCACTATCAGAACCCGCTGCAAAAAGGTTCCCGTTTGGTGAAGTGCTAATTGAAGTACCTGTTATACAACCTTCATCGACACCCTTGTGAAAACAGCTCATCGTTCTGAGATCCCAATGGTAAATCATCCCGTCACCACCTGTGCTTAATAACTGTTGGCCGTTATTTGCAAACGATATAGCACGTGAAGTCCCGTTCATTTTTAAAGTTCCTATTAACTCTTTTGTTTTAGTTGACACCAACAAAATATACCCTTCGTTTCCAAGAAACGCAATAGTTTTAGAATCAGGTGACACTTCAAAGCTTTCCAAACTTTTTTCTTCCCTTCCAACCAACGGGCCGATTTTATCCATTTTTGCCTTAACTAAGTCAAAACTGTAGAAGAATTTTCTCCTTCCTGATACAATAACTTGAGACCCATCTGGTGTGAAGGATGCTTTTCTGATTGGACAGTCGTCGACAAAAATTGTTTGGATCTTTGTGTTTCTTTTTCCATCAATTTGGAAAAAGCGCAACTTTTTGTCTAACCCACCAGTGAGAAGCAACTGACCATTTCTATGAAATTGCACCGAATTAATGGGCCCACTTGACGGGTCTTGTGCATTTGCATCAACCAATCTTGAATATTCAAGTATCCCGGGTAATAACTTTTCACTGCCCTTTACAACAAGATCATCAGTGGTTTGCAGAAGGTTATCTATATAGCCATTTTCTTGATCACTGTCATTATCAAGCCGAGCCCACTCTGTGGTCGGGTTTAGTTTCATGTGTTGCGCCCTTAATCTTGATACATATTCAGACCCTGAGATTAGGCTTTCGTCCTCTTCTTTACGCATCTTCCTCAGCCTGTTGACTTTAGCAATATTTATGTTGACTTTTTGTTCCTCTTCATCTACCCATACAGGTTTCCGTTGGATGTTATCTTCTGTACCAATGATTTCACCCATTATTCCATCCCCTTCGTAAGCAGACAACGTGCTATTGGCAGAACGGTCGGTAAAAAAAAGGGCTGAATCGTCATTTCCTTCATCGATTACTTTCGTGTCCTTTCCAAACTCGACTGGATGTAAAGAGCCAAACAAAACGCTTTCCAGTTTCTTCATTTCCATCTCTTGCTCGGTTATGGCTTCTTGGTTTTCTTTTCGTTCTTTCTTTTTCTTCTTAGGCTTCACTTCTTCCAACTCGTTAAAGTTTTCTGTCTCTTGCAATGAATCTAATGCTGAAGGATCGTCAAGAGCTTTCCTTTTGATCTTTTCACCTCTCTTTTTAGAAGCCGCATTCTGAGAGATTAAGGTGGCCATTGCTGAGACAGCTGTCACTGCAGGGATAAGATTTAACTTAAAACATGTTAACTTCAGTTAAAACTGTGTAATTAACAACTAATAAGTTGGTCTAAAATGAAAAAAATTAAAGAAGTTGAACTGGTTAGAAGGGAGCTCATATGATTTAAAGGCTAGCAACTTACAACCTCTAAAATCTCTTTATTTCGAGAAAAAATATACTCCGTATCAGTATGCTAATAATAAGTTTTCAACCATATTTAATACTTTCACATGCCTAGTTTTAAAGTAATAAAGGAAGACTTAGGATAAGCTTATTTGACGTGCTTATGTAACTTGGTGTCGTTTATAAAAATTATTTAAGTATATAAAAGATAATCGGTGAGCTCTTTTTGAAGGTACCTATAAGTTTTTTGGCGAGGGATAGGCTGATAAACTTAACTCCTTTCTTGGGATTTTCTGCAAATGCATAAGCTTTTTTACCCAAACACTCCCTAAAAGCAAATGAGATGTGATCATGCTCTTATATGCTTTCCTTTCTAGTTGATTTAGATATAGATACCACTATCTCTTATTCGATCTAGGTTCACAAACGTATGGATGCCATCAACACTCGCAACTTCCTAGTATTATTTACAAGTATATGGGTAATAAGGTACCATTATGCACTAAAATATAGATCAACTTTGTCTCGATATTATAAGAATGTACACTCATAATACAGATGTCAAAACAAATATCTAATTTCAACCTACAAAGTTTAAATCTTAATACTTATATATCTCTGTGTTATCACAAAAAACCATTTGGAGATCAATACATACTACATGTTCAGAGTTCAGACTCATATAAACTCAGACTCGTGTTCAGATTAAGATATCAATTTTCATCACTAGTTCAGGCATTCACCTAATCCTACATTCCTACCCTCGAAAATTTGAATCGCTAACTGCATGCCAATACACGACTCAAAGTAAGCCCTAGGCCTAACAGCAAGTTCTCACATAGGATTGCATGAAACAATGTCTTTTAATCAACCACCTCTGACCTCAACTTTGACTTAATTAGGCATAAGTTGACTATGACGTGTTTGGGTTTGCTTATTTTTAAGCAGGCAAACAATTTGAAGCATGCCTATTTGAAAATGAGTAGTTCTCAATAACCAGGTCATGATATGCTTATTTCAAAGTGCTTACTGGAGATGAAACTAAAAACTTTTTTTTACCAACATATCTAACCTAAAACCAATGATCTAAAATGGATTTATAAATTTCCAACTCTTTTTTGTTTTATTGCATTTTTTTGACAAAATAAGCAAACCCAGACACTTTTGTTTAAAGTGCTTATTATAATCTGCTTATCTACTAGTACTGATAAGCATAAACAGAACAAACAAGCAATCTAAAACAAACATCCCTAAAAGCAAAAAATCCAAAAATACAGCAATTAAAGCTTAAAACTTGTTACTAATTAATAAACATAACTTCATATAATTCATTAAAACAAAACAGTAACTAACACCTTTTCTTTAACTACAACTATAACCCACTAAAATAAAGTTAGAATATTGTGTTTTTATGGCTACCTAAGTACCGGAAAACTTAAAAGGAAGCTACTCAAGAAAATGTTCTGTTAGGGTTTATTTTTCTTTTTATTTTTTAATCTACGGAAGTTACAAGTAAAGTCCTCAACTATCGTTTAGGCGCTTTTATTTGCTTTGTTTCTTCAATGTTAGTCTTGGAAAGCTAATTACAATTTGGTGTTTAATTTAAAAGTATACTACCAAAACATATTCCAAAACAAATGTCTAATTTCACCCAACAAAGTTTAAATTTATTACTTACTTATGTCATTATGTGTGTATTGTAACGAAAAAACATTTGGAAATCGACACAAACTGCACGTTCAGAGTTCAAACTCGAAAAAACTCAGACTCGTATTCAAATTAATCTATAAATTCCTGTGTTCAGGCATTCACCTATACAGCTATACTTACTTCAATCTATATGATGCCTATGATTGTACATGGTAAAAGACATGTATCTAATCCAAATCTTGCAGACATTAATCCCTAAATGCATGTCAATACACAACTCGAACATAACCCTCGCCTAAACAAAACTTCTCTCTTTTGGATTGCGTAAATGGACGGCCTTAACCAAACACCATGGACTTCAACTAAAAGGATGTTTGGACCTGCTTATTTTTTCCCTGCTTAAGGGGTGTTTGTTTAAGCTTATATGTGGCTTATGAGCTTATTTGTTTTTTGGCTTATATATAACAAGCCTCAATTTTCCGGCTTATTTGGAGACTTATGAGCTTATATAACTTAATTATGATATAATAAACTTATATAAGCAACAAGTCTTCAAATAAGCCGAAATCAAATAAGCTCATAAGCCCATATATAAGCTTAAAACAAACATCCCCTTATTAGCTTATATTTTACCAGATAATCAGTTTTAAAGTGTCTGCATCACCCAAAATGCTTATTTCAAAGTGCTTATTCGACATAAAACTAAAACTATAACTTTACCATCATATCTAAGTAACTAACCTAAAACCCATTAAAAAATACTGCACTTTTTACAAAATAAGCAAGTCCAGAAGCTACTTCTTAAAGTGCTTATTAGCATAAGCAGAAAAAACAAGAAAAGCCAAATAATGCCTCATATTAACAAAACGCATTAAAAATAAGTTAAAAAGATTGTGTTTTTATGTTTACCTGATTACCGGAAAAGGTAGTGACCGGCGGTTAGGAAGTGACGGCGACTGGGGTGAAGAAGAAAATGTTTATTAGGGTTTTTGTAAGGGTTTATTATTTAACTTTTTTTTGTTTTTCATATCTTTATTTACTTTGATAAAGACTATAAGTTCAGTCCCTCAAGTATTCATTCATTGTTACGTTAGAGTTCATTTGCAAACTTAATAATTTGTTTATGTTTGCTTGGTCAGAGAAATAAGCAAGGTTTTCAAGATCGGGATCCTATTCAGGATCGTTTTCGTCTTTACAAAATTGTGATCGTAAGTTCAGATCATGATCTTAAGATCCTACTATAATGTCATTTTCTTAATAGTTTTTGTAATTTTATACAAATTTACAAATTATTATATATCATAAACATAAAATTATATGAATGTTCCATCGAAATGTTGTATTAAATTATGATTATGAAATGTTTAATAAAAATAACATGTTGTTTTTTAATTTCTACAAAAAATAATCCAGAAATTTGCAGTTTTTTAGTTTGTTATCCGAGAAAAGTAGGATCAGATCGGATCGGATTAGATCTTAAGATCTTATGGTCAAGATCGGGATCCTATAGGATCTTAAGCTTTCAAATATCCTATGTAAGATCCAGATCATTTTTGCTTTGCAGTATCGTAAAATCGTAAGAACCTAAGATCAGGATCAGGATCATGACAACTATGAGCTAACCCATTGTCATTCAATTGTATTAACTATGTATAGCAGGGTTGTACCCGCGCCTTGCAGCAGCGGGTACCATGCAATTGTAATATTTAGCGGAAATTTCTTTTAGTTATATATTTTACGATACAATAGATATACGGATGACGATAATGTTAGTTTTGAATAATTTTATGCAATAACAATATTTTTCATATAAAAACTGTAGATTATCCAAGTAATGTTGTCAAAATACTGAGTTGGTAGCTGTTATATTCTAAAGGTATGATGTTAAATTTTTTTTGGTAAAAGGGAGCTTCCACCCTGGTAAAATAGTATGATGTTAAATTAGTTGACAATGGCCCGTAGTCGCAAGTTATCATTAAATAATAACAACATAGCGAATTTAAAAAATCACTTACATTAGACTAAGAAAATTTAGTTCTCTAAAAACAATGTTTGTTATATTTATCCCACATAGATGGATGATACAAGTAAAATAGTACATATAAAGATAAAGAAAAAACTAAATATTCAAAAAATCATGTGTGTTACTTAAAAGAGTACAATTATTATTATACAAATATGTATAACTAGGCATTCAGACCCGTGCGATGCACACGGGCTCGATCTAAATGTTCATAGCGTATTGTTCAACACTAATTTTCGTCATTTTGATCATGGATGGATTTTGTTGGTCAATGAGTTTCTAAGTTGTGTTTGTTAGCATGACATGAAAAATGTTGACGCCGTTATTTTGTTACTTTTAATTGAGGTCGAGTCAAACACTCAAAATACAATATATAACTCGGGTTGCCTCATGACTCGTGCGATGCACACAGCTTTTTTATTTGTTATTATAATTATAAATGACTGTGAGCCAAAATTATGTAATTTTTCCATTCTATTCATTATTCAAGGTGATATTTTTAATATGTCGTATTTTGTTATTTTAGCAAACTCTGAAAACCCGTGGGATGCACATGGGCTGTATAGAAGTTTTTAAAGTTTAATATCCGTCTTTGATTTTCGTCATTTTATATTCGAGACATATTTTTGTCATTATAAATATAAGTTGTCATGGTAGCATACATTTTGTAAGCATGATACGTATTTAAAATAGTTTATTGACATGTAATCTTTTAAGATGTATTTTTTACGTAATATTTTTTGTCTATTTATTTTGGTATTGACTGTATCGTTTTTTATTGGAACTAACTAATATTAATACATCCGGCTAAGTTATAACTATTTCTTATGATAGTCAACAATTTTCGTGCGATGCACATGAGTTGTATAGAAGTTTTCATAGATTTAAATACGTGCGATGTACATGGTTTGTATAGAAGTTTTCATAGCGTAATATTCGGCATTTAGTTTCGTCATTTTATATTTAAGTTGTCATGGTGTCACACACTTGCTAAGCCTTATACATATTTAAAATACGTTATTGAGTTACACCTGGGCTGTATATAAGTTTTTATAGCGTAATCTTCGGCACTTATTTTCGTCATTATATATCTAAGTTGTAATGGTATCATATTTCCAAGCATGTCACACATTTAAAATAGTTTATTGACATTAAAAGAGTATATGTGAAGAGATTTTTTTTCAAGATGTTACATTGAAAAGGGTCTCTTCACATGTAATATTTTAATATGTATAAGTTACATAAATTATTTTAAATATGAAGCGATGACATTAATGTTGGAGACCTTTTATATTCATCCCTATGCGATGCACACATGTTTGGACTGCCTCAAGACCCATGCGATGCACACAGGTTGGATCTAATTGTTTTTTTTCGTAATGTTCGGGACTAATTTTCGGTTCATGTTTGAAACTCTCATTTTTTGTGAAATACGGACTTCGTTGTTCAAATAAATTACATTATTAAAAGCGAACTATAAAACAAATTTTCTTTTTAACAAAACTATAAAAACATAAAACATTAAAGTAATTAGTATATTCAAGAGTATAAATTATAATTCGTATAATAAATTATAATTCATATAGTAAAATATTGCATGTTAATTTGTAACGTACTATTAATATGAATGCCAAGTATTAATCTATATTGACACCGGTAGCCATGACATTATTCTTGTTGTTGTTCATTGGCATTTTGTATGTTTTGTTCTTGATACAATTTTCGTGACTTCTCGATCTCTTTCTTTAATGTGAAGAGGTTTTTTTTGTAAAATGTTATTAAATAAGGCTTTTCATATGTAATCTTTTAATATGAGTAAGTTACATAAATTATTTTTTAATTAATGCATTATTACAACATTTTTCCATAAACTATAATATCGAATTTGGAGCATTCATTAGTAACTCACTCTAAGTATTTACAGTATGACGACATGAATCACATGATCTCAAACTCAAATGAATAATGCTTACCTCGTGATAGGTGTAGGATAACATTTGAAATACAATTTTCTTCTCCTTTATATACTTTTTCGATTTAGAAGATTGTTATTGTTAAGATGATAGTGTGATGATATTTTTATTATATACTACAATTTTCAATATGTAACATCGACATAATTTACACAGTTATATCAAATATCAAAGTCACACAATATTCCAAGACGTTTAATTAAGAAAGTGACATTAATACACCGCAAGAAAAAAACTACATTAAGAGCAAAAATGTTGAAATGCAACAACAAAGTGTAGTAATAATTATTGACTAAAAATTGAATGCTCGTCACATTATTTTCAATAAACTTATTTGCTAACGAATAAATAGTATTAGCCCGTTTAGCGGTATTACATTAAGTAAATATTGCATGTTTAATTTGTAACGTACTATTAATATGAATGCTAAGTATTCATCCCACCGGTGGTCGTGGCGTTGTTCTTGTTGTTGTTGTTCTTGTTGTTGTTGGCTTTGTCGTTGTTGTTCATTGGCCTTTTGCATTTTTTGTTCTTGATACAATTTTTGTGACTTCTCGATCTCTTTTTTAATGCTTCTTGACGCGCTACAAAAAACAATTAGATATAGTTGATCATTAGTAACTTAAATACAGTTAATCAATATATTGCATTTTCGATAAAAGTAAAAATGTTCGTGCATGTTCCACTTAATTGATAAGACAACGATGTGTATGATCTCTTAAACCATTAGAGAATATGATGTTACTACCAAACATCCTAAGCACCATCTTTATGTCCTACATTCTTACACACAAAACACACATAAAATTTACATAAAATAATATAAATCAATATGCTAATAAGTTGTAGTCCAATGTGCACGCGGTGTGGAGGAAGTTGTGGTTTGTTGTGTATGATTTTTGACACATTATATAGTTGATAAAATATTTGTAACTCATGGACGGGAAGGTAAAAAGACTAACCATTAATTGGTGTGTTTAATTTATCCATTCATGGCATTTTTGGTTTGTATTATTTGAGGTTTAGAGATGGTTTGAAACATGTTGTACCATACAAACTTTTGTGCATGATTCCTCATGCAAAACATATTGTACCGTACAAACTTTTTTGCATTCCGAAACAAGAGATCAAAGTGATCTTCCTCCTTTTTCCTCTCTTGTGCATTAAATTAAGCACTTCAATCTTTAAATAGTATAGAAGATATACTTTTCATGTTGCTTAAACTACATTATACCGTACTACAATTTATGCACAAATCCTCTTGCACATTAAATTAAGTCACCCAATATTGTGTAATTGATATACTTTTGATATTGCTTAAACTACCTTGTACCATATAAATTTTTTCAATTACTCAAATCACTAATCTTATGTACTTACCCTTATGCATGACTATTAAATCAATGTACTAACACATGAAGCCTCCACATTTCTCATTTAATTCATTAAAAATTTATTGTGAGCACTTTGCATTTATAAGACAACTTAAGTTTTTAGTATACGAGGCATTCAGACCCGTGCGTTGCACACGGGCTCTATCTAATTGGTCATAGTGTAATGTGTGGAGTCATTCAGACCTGTGCGATGCACACGGGCTTAATCTAAATGTTCATAGTGTATTGTTCAACACTAATTTTCGTCATTGCATGGGCTGTATATAAGTGTTTATAGCGTAATCTTTGGCACTTATTTTCGTCATTATATATCTAATTTGTGATGGTATCACACCTTTTCTAAGCATGACACACATTTAAAATAGTTTATTAATATTAAAAGAGTATATGTCAAAAGACTTTTTTCAAGATGCTACATTTAAAAGAGTCTCTTCACATGTAATTTTTTAATATGTATAAGTTACATACTAAATGTCAAAGGGAGGTTAAATGCATACAGTTCTTTCAAAATAAATGTAACCCTTATATAAAATCATAATAAAGTGGATATTCTCTATATTTTGAGATCAACTTGTGACAATGAATTATCCTTTTAGTTTATCATATCAAATACGGTAGCTCCACATTAATATGCTTAATTACTCGAACTTTATTTTATCCACAAAAACCATTTAAGTTTGAATATTTTTTATTGTTGTGAAAATCGGTCCAATATTGTTAGTATCTTTAATTTGTAGCATATTGCATATATAAATATATTTGAAGACATCAATCTCACCATATAATTTTTCTACTCTTAATAACTAATATAACAATTTCATTTTGCCAAATTTGTTTGTCATTTTACAAATGAAACTAAAATCATCTAACTATCTTATAATGGAGGAAGACCTACTATTAATAGAAATACTTAAAATTAAGCAATACAACTTCTAAAGCTATAAGTACAACAACAAATGCTACTCCCCTCATATTTAATTCTAACATACAGTTAATACTAACATTAAATACACTAAATAAATCATTATGTACATTAAATACAATTAATTAACTTGTCAATAAATACAATTAATGCACTTATTAAAACACCTCTTACATAAGAAATACAAATTATCAAATATATTGTACAACCAACTTAAATGCAATTCCTGCATTAAATGTCACTAATACAAATAATAAAGCATATTATACAAATATTCAAGCCCGAACGGGCAATGGGCCAAATGGACTCGAGCCCGAACGGGCACGGGTCAAACGGGCTCGAGCCCGAACGGACACGAGCTAAACGAAAATTTTGATATCCATAAATTTATTGTCAAAAAGAACATAATAAACAAAAATATGTTCACATATTGTACAAACCAAGCAAACTACTAAACAAAAATAATAATAATAATAAATAAAATAATACAAACTAAGCAAAATTTCATCAAACGTTTGCCATAAAAAACTAATCAGCAAAGCTATTGCCAAAAAATGTACAAATAAAATAAATTATTAGCCAAAAAAATTAAATTACAGGGTGCCCGCAGCGGCATCGCGCGGGGACCCTGCTAGTATTCAGATAATCAATTAATCTCCATAGTGATATTACTTATTGAGTAAAATTTAAATTTAATTTACAATAGATTATATAAATGGCATACCTATATTGTTTAAACTACATAAATCGTCAAAATGATATTACTTATTATGTAAGATTTAAACTACAGTAAAATTATATAAATGGTAAATCCTCAAAATAACATAATTGCTTAATTGCCGATACTAATTGTGGATATGATTACCCGAATCATTACTACGTATTTGTTTTATCTTTAGTCTATTGCTTTGCACCATTTATGGATAATGATGAAATAAATTACATTATTAAATGTGAACTCTAAAAAAAATCTTTTTAACAAAACTATAAAAACATAAAACATTAAAGTAATTAGTATATTCAAGAGTATAAATTATAATTCGTATAATAAAAATCAGATCGAGTGAACCAAGTCTGAATCATAAACCCGCTCGAATCAATCAATAGACCCGACATTTAACTAAACACAATTAGACCTAACCCTACTTTTTGTGTACTCCGCCCCTATCTCTAAACTCACACACAAACACATCTATCACCATCATCAAATATATCTTCTCCCTACAAACAATTACATCTCATCTTCATTTAATACCATCAAATCATAAACGAATCACACATCTAAAGATTTAAATAATACAATTGGAACAAAACCCTAACAAATGTCTTCGTTTGCGATTCAAATCTAATCAAGTTCATCATAAATCCGAATCAAACACAAACACACAGCCTTATCGTGACCTTTTTCTTATTTGATGTTCAAGATGAATTAAGGACGCGTTTAAACGAATTCAAGATCCTAGGATGGGTCTCGGGTAGGGTGATTAGATATTGTTTGCGTTTTTGTTTTTTCAAACTGAACAAAAAGAAAGATTGTAACAGTTTTGTTATAGTCATTTCTTGAATAAGTTCGGATATTAATGAAGCTAGGCTTCAACAAATTCGATTCTTGTAGTTGTGTGATTGTGAGGGTTCATGGTTGTGTCTAGTTTGTAGGATTGGTTTTTTTCTTCTTCAGTTTTTAAGTCATAGTTTTGGATTTGTTGTTGTCAGTTGTGAGACGTGAAGTTGTTTGTTGTTGGTTGATGTTGGTTGTTCGATTAAGGTTGTTGGATTTGAATGAGTTATTGATTGTTTCATGTTGGTGAAGATCGGGAAAAAATGATGTGGTGAAAATGGTAATAGTGGCTATTTATAATCTTCAAAAAGCAACCGAAAATATTATTTGCTGCATTTATTCTCAATTGGTTATGTTTTACTTCATCTTCCTGACATTCAATTCGTGAGATGGTTGGTTTGCTTGGAGCTTGCATATTTCACTTTCAATTTGTGAGCCATTTATTATGACCACTTTAAATTTATAAGGCTACTTAAGCTTTATATAATATAAGATAAATATAAAATATATAATTAGCACTTAGCACTTATTCAATAAGTCGTGTCTACAAAAAGTGCTTGAAAATGTTGCAACAAATGCTATTATAGATGTACTTATTAAAACTTGCCATTATAAGCAAGTGTTGAATCTTAATTTTTTAAGCCTTCCATTTTATGAATGTCCCAAATGCTTTATAATGTAGTATAGATAATATTTTGTAATTATTTCATTTATTTTAATAAGAATTATATGATTGAGAAGTTTATCTTTGTGTTTCAATTTAAATCTTGTTTCATAAATAGCAAAGGATTTTGAGAACTTCAGTAACCACGTTATTCACATTTCCTAAAAAGTTCAAACTTTATACTTAGATTATTCGCGCTTTCAAACGTGTAGCTCGGATGGGATTTCAACCATCACAAATAAGCTTCATAGTCTTGGAAGGGACATGAAGAAGTTGAAAGAAAATGTCCATGCTATTCAAGTTCGATGTGAGACTTGTGGAGGTGCACATCTTGACAAAGAACGCCCTTTGAATGAAGAAGTTAAGGGAGTTGAGGAAGTATGGAGAGTTTGGGAGACCCTTCCCAAGTAATGGTGGTAATGGAGCTAGATATCGTGTAGGATCACTGGGTACCACAAGAGGGGACAACCGCCTACCATTTGGTGAGAATAAACCAAGCCTTGGGACACAATAAATCGACATATAGAAGAGTCGACTAAGAAAATATCTGAAACCGAAGATTGGATGAGGAAGCTTCAGAAAAACATGGACATGAACATAAGAAATCAAAACGCAGCAATCAAGAACTTGGAGACACAAATAGAACAATTGACAAAATATTTCCAAGCAAAAGCTGCAAATGAGGGACCTAATCATGCTACTGCTATTGGACATTGCAAGGCTATCTTTATAGACAAGGGGGTAACTCATGTCGATTCTTGTTCTAACCATACTAACGAACTTTTGGTAGTTTCTTTTATGCGGGAAATAAAGAAAGAAATGAAGGAAGATGTCGGAACATCAAGATTTTTCCCGTGTCAACTACCTCCAAAGGAAGCAACCCCAGGAAGTTTTACTCTTCCTTGCATTATTGGTAGTTTGGATATGTTTGCATTGGCAGATTTAGGTGTTAGTGTTAATATTATGTCATTTTCTTTGTTTAAGAGTTTAAAATTAACAGATATTAAGGAAACAATAATGATGATTGAAATGGGTGATATGTCTAAAAAAGCTCCTAGGGGAATAGTTGATGATGACATCAAATAATCCTGATATTTAAGTGTCAATTTCCCCCTAATATGCTCGTTATTTGTATTACTTATAAGGATATATACTCTGATTCCTTCATATTTCATTTCCAGGTTACAAACGAGCATAGGAGCTAAAGAGACGCAGAAATTGGAAAGAACGTGCAAAACTGAAGAGAGCTAGGGCTTAACTCACACTCTCAATTACGCCGTAGCTAGGAATTCAAATATATTGACTAGCCAACGCTTATCAAGAGTTCCGGTGTAACCAACTTATGAGGTTACGCCGTAATCATTCGAAGACTTAGAAGAATTCGTAAGCTATGAAGGCTACGCCGTAACCACTCATGAAGTTACGGCGTAGTTAAAGAACATAACGTGATCCAAGATTTTGTCAAGATTACGGCATAACTACACCTCAATATTACAACGTAAGTGGAAACCCTAAGGAGCTACGACGTAACCAACATCACAACTACGCCGTAGCCAATGTTAATGGATAAGATCGTTTCACGATAACACTAGTTAGGGTGTAACCAACTCTTTAGGTTACGACGTAGCTGTGTCGGGCCTATAAATACCAACCCCAAACTCTGCATTTTACACAACTTTTCTCACAACACAAGTCAGAGAACGAAGGGGGTATTTAGAGAGGCATTCTACAGCAGCATACGGAGCATTTCCAAGAGAGAAATCACGCTTACAACACCATAAGTTTTAGCTTTTCATTGTTTAATTTGCATTTCAAATTCATGTCTTCTTTAAGCATTGATTTAAGTGTTATTATTAATATGATCAGCTAAGAACCTCTGGTGCTAGCCTAGTTATGGTTCCTTTATTGTTTTTATTATGTTTTCGTACTTTTCATAATGCTTCTAGTGTGTGCATGCTTAGTTTACCATAGATCCTTTAGTTGCGGTAGTTTTGAAGAACCGGTTATACTTGGTACACTAGCGAAATCGACCAAAGGAACCTGGTGTAGTTAGGTTGCAAGGGAAATGGTTGGGAAGACAACTGACGTATCCCCTTGTGTGCAAATCGACCATTTATGGGTTGGATAAACTTAAGTAATTAGAGTGTGGTCTAAGATCCGAGAGGCCGGGCCATACAAGGATAAATCTAGCGTGTAGTGGTACTTAGTGATTAAAACTAGTCTACCGTACGTCGGCTTACTTACAGAGGGTAGTACCTTTGGTTTCCAGCAGGATTCTAGGGAGATAGGCTAGGGAACTAGACCAAATGAACCTAGTGATATATGTCCGCCCCACTTGAAGCATTAGAATAGTTTAATAGAGAACATAATCATAAATAATTTAGGATGACTAGCTAGGCTGGTACACTTTCTCTCCACTACTCACAACTTCAATTTATTTTCAGTTTTTATTTCATTTATTTTTTGCTTTTGTTTAATTAATTACTCCAACTTAAAACCAGCTTTAAAAAGTGACACTAGACTTAAATAGGATCCAAACCACATAGCTCTTAAGACGACCTTGATTTTACCAGTTACTAATCTTCACACGATCGGATTCACTGTCCGTTAGTACGTATAGGGTAGACCTTAGGTAATCGAGACATAATACAAATTTAAGACTTGGTCAGTAAAACCTGCATCAAGTTTTTGGCGCCGCTGCCGGGGAACTACATTAGGATTTTTGTTTAAGTTTTTAATTTTTGATTTTTTTTTTCTCATATTTTGTTAAGTTTCAGGAATCATGAAAGTTGTAGACATCAACACATTGACTCTCGAAGAATACCTTGCAATGACTAGGGATGAGCAAGGACCGGGGCTTGTCAGACCAATAATTGGAGCGGATGTCCAATTTGAGATCAAGCGCAGTTTATGAGGGAATTGCGGGAGAAACCCTTTGCTGAGAATAAGTCTGAAGACGTTTATGAACACGTTGAGAATGTTTTATACATCACTAGCCTTTTCAATATTCTAGGTATTTCTCACGATGCGGTTATGCTCCGAGTGTTTCCAATGACACTCGTTGGAGCCGCAAAAAGATGGGTTGGTAGGTTTCCAGCTGGAACCATCAACATGTGGAATCTCCTCAATAAGGTATTTATTCAACGATTTTGCCCTCCTTCTAAGACGACAAAACAATTAGACGAGATTCACAACTTAAGACAGGAAGCTGATGAAACATTGTACCAAGTTTGGGATAGATACAATGATCTTTTATACAGGTGCCCCACTCATGACTTGAATAAGCAGCAAATGATCAATATTGTCTACATGGGGATTAACATTGCAACAAGGCAGATGATAGATTCTCGGGGGCCGATCCCTTGGATGACACCTGTTCAAGCTTTAGATACTATTCAGGACATGGCCGACCACTCTCAAAAGTAGCATGATGGTTGATGCGTGGGAATTGCACCAGGCTTTACCTCTTAAGGGACCTCGAGAAGCTTACAACCCCCACCAGGCAGTGTACCTGATCGTTGTAGTATAGTATAGTGACAAGTACCGGGGGATTGATCGTTCAACTCAGGAATAGTGTCGCTAGGATTAGAAAGCCTAAAAACTAGGTCTAGAGGTGAGGGATGATTCTTTTTGTATTTTTATATTTTATGAAAAGCAAGTAAAATCTCGGGTATTGGAAGAGTGGGCGGAATTAGTTGCTAGTCAACTAACCCAAAAACTAAGATGCAATCAAAATAAAATAACATAAATGTAAATTAAGCTAATTAAACTAGTGGTGTGAACAATAAATGGGAAAATTGTGTTTACTTAGATTTCATTACTCCCTAGATATCTTTTACAGGTTGATAGTTTGTTACAGTTGCGTGGATGACGGGTTATATTCCTTAATACCAATAGTGGGGTGGCGTACGTACTTCCCCAACTCTATAAGCTCCTACTTCACTCCTATGTCGAGCCTGCAAGAAGCTCCTAACATGGGATCATTAGAATTCGCTCATGCATTAAATACAACCATAAAAACCTAGTACGCATTGGTTCATGTTTCTTAAGACGTTCAAGCAAGTTACACTATGGAAGTCTGCCAGTTTTCTTAAGCCTAACATCGAAATCATTCATCCGTAACAACTATAAACAAGCAATCAACCCATAATCAACATC
Organism: Artemisia argyi; assembly: GCA_030686995.1. NCBI lineage: Eukaryota > Viridiplantae > Streptophyta > Magnoliopsida > Asterales > Asteraceae > Artemisia > Artemisia argyi. Next base: position 184,213,146 of record CM060680.1, read on the forward strand.
TAGGTTTCACTACATCTAAGCAAACACACAAGAGATCTAGCCTAACATGTTAAAATCATGACAAGCGTAAGATATATTCAAACAATACATAGACATATTGAATGAATTGAAAGGATACTTATCTTAATTGAACATGAAAGGGTTCAAGGGGTGAAAACCCTTGAAAAGACTGATAAAATCGTTCTAGGGTTTCTCCAACTTATCCCTAAAATTTTCCTCCTTTAATGAATGAAAATTACAAAACTATATATAGATTTTCCAATGTGACGACGTCAAGAAGAAAATTCTAGCGCCGTCAACCCGCCGCCCATAATAAAATCGGATTGCCTAGATCCAGATCTGACGCCGTCAAGAGTAATTTCCTCTGGGCCGTCACGTGTAAAGGGACCATGACGGCCTATGGTGACGCCGTCATGCCCTAGTGCAAAAACATTCTGGGTCGTCATGGACTCTATCCACTTCACCTCTTGTTTTCCTCTTGACGCCATCATTAGAACTTTGTGACGCCGTCAGGTACTGTTCCCAGCAAGGAAAATTAAGACTTTGCCGTTTTCTTCACTTTTATGCTCCAAAAACGTCCAAAATGCTTCTTTTTCCAGAATTCACTCCAAAAGTACCTAAAATCACAAAAGGAACGATTTAGGGCAATATTTGATCAAATAAATTCAATTCCGGGCTTAAATGACCCCCTAAAAATGGATCATTTTTCGCCTCATCGATGGTGGCAGCAGCCGAAGGACGAGCGGAAGTGTAACAATTCACATTTTCAGGTTAACTTCTATTCTCGAAAATTTCACTATTCACTTTTACTATTCATTTTTACTATTCACTTTTCCAAAATTTGATTTTTATTTCATATTCTCGTATGATAAATCATTTCCATGGCAAAATAAAAGTTTGACACTCATCAGATCATTTTCGCGAAAGTTATTAAGGAAATACACGTTTAGGTTAAAACGTCATTTAAAAATCCTACGCACAACGAAACTCAACCGCGTTAATTTTCCCCGCATCATAAAAATGTTTAGTACTCTCATGATTAATTAGAGAATTAATCATGACTGAGAAAAATATGACCAAATAAACCTCGGCCGTGAGAAACAGGAATTTTCGTTTTTAAGCACTTTTACTTAGCCATAACCTTAGCCTATACCTGCACCACGTTTCTAAGACAATTTGAGTTTTCACATTTTTGGAATAAGTCAACATATTTTTCCCTCCTCCTTTGACCAAAAATCATTCCTTGATTTTATAAATCATTCCTTGATTTTTAGGCTTACGGTTTTAAGTTTAAAGACATTAAATACCAACCGACACTAGACTGAGCCCAGCCTAGACATTATAGGTCATTTTAAATCATTTTTATCCTATTAGAAAAGTTACATTTTACTTTTCTCAATTTTACACAATATTCGTACGTTTTACGTATTACGCGTTTTAGACCCGTGTTTCCAGTTTTAGCAGGGTTTGAGCAACCCAATAGAACATACCACTCATTTTATATTTTATTATGGAGTATATTGACAAGTTTAGTCATACTTTCAAGTTTCATATTTTTAGGATACCCGGTTTTACTTTTCGTGGCTTAACAACTTACGGTTAGCAATTTACGGAATCAAAACTAGCTACATATCTAGGATAATATCAACCAAAGACCACCTCATCCCCCCTAGACCTTGTGAACCACCAATAGGGGGGATTCACACCCTTGTGTGTCATGATCTCATGCTAAGAGCCTTAGGATCCATCCATGTGTTATACTTGGTCTCCAAGTGTTGACTAGTCTTCTTTAGTAACCTCCTCAAGCCCTTATAAAAGCCCCTCCCCCTCCTTGTTGCCGTCCACCATCACCTCACACTTAGTTAATTCTCTTCCAATTTTATACAAGAATCAAGTGCTACAACAACATATAAACCCTAGTTTGATTTTAAGTAATCAAACTACTTCCAATATTTTGAACCTTTGGTGATTCCTTAAGTTTAAAGCTACTTAAGTAACCATAGATTAGTACAAGTCCTAAACACATTTACAAGAAGTAGGAGACTTCAAAGGAATGGAGATTTCTCAAAGTCCTAGTTCCTAGTTTTTGTCCTAGTTTCCCTTTTCATTAAGGCCAAAAGTTGTAAGCAAACCCTAACATACTTTCTTGCTAAATATCATTTTCATGCTATTTATATTTCATTCTTACTATATATTGTCTTGTTATTATGTTCATGATATATAAAAATTGGTAAAACAAGTTATGGTATATATATATGTTAACTTATGATATTTAAACAAGTAAACTAGTGACTTTTATGGAGAACCACGACCAAAATAGTATAACTATGATATTTGAAACTTACCTACTGTTAAAGAGGACTTAACAAGGAAAACATAGCAATTTGAATCACCCAAAACGAGTACCCGAGTCAAAAGTTATGACCATTTGAAATTACCAAAACTTTACGGCAAAACTGCCTAAATACCTTCTGTGACAGAACATAAAACACGCAAAAAGAGGCCCTTCTGGTCCGTTTCATGAAAAAGTTAAAACACGAAAGTTGTCCGGAATCATGTTTTCTTCAAAAACTCAGGAGCACGTATCCAGAAAACCAATAACGAATGAGATTTTCTTCAGTTTCTTAACAGCTATTTTATATATCAAAGTCACTATATAATAGTTATGGTTTACTAAGACCAAGAGGTCTAATGACCTAAAGCCAAGACCACAACCATGGCTAAAGCCAAGATTGAGTCTCAAGACCATGGTAACAATGACCAAGGTCACGGCAAAGCCACGGCTAAAGACCATGTAACTTTTCGAATAAAAAACTTATATATATTTTATCAAATACTACAATAGTAGGGAGCCTCATGTGAGGAGTTCATTAAGTAAGCCGTCGAGATGAGTTGTGGATTTACGAATTAAAGTGTCCTGGCTCCTCGAACGTTTACTCTATGACTTCTGAATTATGTCGGCCCGAACGGTAGTAAGAGATATACAACCTATACATGTTTCATAAACCATTTATATTCAAAGACTTACACTATATACTAAGTACTACATCATGAACATTATGCAAGACATATATAGGCAATTCTTCGTATTCTTAGACGTTACTCCAAACCTAAGTCGCAACGTTCTATTATAGGCTGCTCTTAGAGACTTTCGCGATTCGACTACCACTTTCATTTCTCATTACATAAGCTTAAGGTGAGTCATAGCCCCTACTCTTTTAATATTTGTTTTAACTCTTTGGGGGAGATACATGCTCAAATACTTTACTTGCTTGATTTACATACATGACTTGCATTTACATACATACATGATTGTGATAAACTTATTTGCGTTATTCAAATTAGTGGCTAGCAGTAGTCTTTGGGAAGTGGCTCCCAGTTATCTTTGGGAAGTGGCTCCAAGTAGTCTTTGGGAAGTGGCTCCCAGTAGGTCTTTGGGAAGAGGCTCCCAGCATATGCATTTTAGTGACTAGCAGTAATCTTTGGGAAGAGGCTCCCAGTAGGTGCATTTTAGTCTAAAAGTCTCCCAACATAAACGGAGCAACACTAAGTGCAATTATGTGAACTATTAAGATTATTTGTGTGTTTGACTATAATCATACTATATTTTAGGAGTGGGTTGTGAACACACAGGTTGCAAGTGTTGTTATGGGCGGGACTTGCAACTGAGTGGATTCACAATGCCTTTGCTGTGTAAACATTCTTTAAAGGCTTTTCAACTGTTTTAAGACAAACTCTATGAACTCACCAACCATTGTGTTGACACTTTAGCATGTTTATCTCAGGTTAGTAAGGCGATAGCTAGTGCGTGGAACTTAGAGTCAAGCTGCATATTCTGAAGACTTACGCTTTTTATCATTTACCATTCAAAACATTTTGTATACATTTATGTATCATACTTTGGAATCTCATGTTTGTAACTTTGAGTTCATTAATCGAATGGTAACTTTTCAAAACGTCTCATTTAGAGGTCGTTTTCTATAACTTGTACTTTGTATTATGAAGTAGCACCCCAGTGACACAGTCTTCCGCTGCGATATTTTGGGGGTGTTACATGAAGTTTGGAAGGTATGAATATTCTGGCTAACAAACTTGAAAATCTTGGCAGGGAAATGAAGAAGCTTAATGAAAATGTTCATGCCATACAAGTTGGATACGACACTTATAAAGGAGCTCACCTAGCCAAGGACTGCCCGTTGAAAGAAGAAGTTAAGAGAATAGAGGAGGTGAAATATGGAGAGACTAGCAAACCATTTGAAGGATACGGTGGCAATGGAGCTAAATACCGTGTTGGACCTCAGGGGTATTATACAAGGGTTGATAACAGACCTCAATACGAAGCTAAGAAACCCAGGCTTGAGGAATTGGTTAATAAACATGTCGAGAAATCTTCCAAGAAAAGTGACAAGTTCAAGGAATGGATGAACAATGTAAAGGAAGATACAGACATAATTTTGCTAAATCAAGATGCAACAATCAAAAATTTAGAAACTTAGATTGGGCAACTTGTTAAAGATTTCGAAGCCAAGAAGGCCAAAGCTGAAATTAAAACTTGCAAGGTAGTTTTCACGCAGGAGGAACAAAATGATGATCAACCAAGCTCTAGCCTTACTGGTGAATTTTGTGGAATCAACTACTTGCAAGAGAATGAGGGCAGGTTACATGAAGAAGTTCTCCCCTATCAACTTCCCGTAAAGGAGCCCAACCCGGGAGACTTCCTCGTGCCTTTCACTATCGGTAACCTTAAAATTCTTGTTGCTGCTGATTTAGGTGCTAGCGTTAACCTTATGTCATTTTCATTGTTTGAAAATTTAAATCTAACTAATCTTAAAGAAACAAAAATGATACTTGAAATGGCCGATACAACTAGATCTAGGCCTAAAGGGACTATAGATAACGTGCTTATAAGAGTTAGTAAATTCCTTTTTCCCGCTGATTTTGTGATCATTGATATGGATCAGCGTCAGCGTAATAACTTAATACTAGGAAGACCATTTTTAGCAACCTCTCACGCACACATTAAGGTTTTAGAAAAACAAATTTCTTTGGAAGCTGGGGGGAACCGAATAACTTTTAATTTAAATGACCCTTTAAACCCATGCCCTGAATCTTCCAAAGGAATTAGCATAGTCACTACTCCTAATTTATAGTTATGTGGAAAAAATGAGTCTAACATGAATGGAGAAAAGAATGTTGATGATTTTAAGCAGGTACAAGCTTGACATGATAGGATTATGGATAGAATTGCTGATGAAAGAAATCCATTATTGAAAAATCACTGCTGTAATCCGATAATAATGATTAATGAAGGGACCGAACAAGCTTGGCCATCATGTAACTCTTTCCGTAACAAATGTAATGGGGGAGAGTACGTGGAACTTGATGAAAGCCAAAGGGCCCATCTGGAATGGACATGCTTCGATGGGGTTGAACGTCGCGATATCGAGTTCGGGAATCTATCTTTTCAAGAATGGTACAAAGTTCGTTACGGGAACGCTCTCATTAACGAAGAATTGGTCAAGAGATTTCAAAGGGACTTTGACAATTATCATTTAGCCCTTGAACTTGAAAAGGATAACTTTAGGACGAAGCCTACCTTTCAATTTGGAGTTGTAGGCATCGTATGAACATTTCGCCTCCTTCATTTCATTCGCAACCTATGCAGTTACATCCGTCCAAAACCCATTAGGCTTTCTAGCATTTCCTTTGGCGCTATTCTCGGACACGTGTACCCAAGCTTTACACAAAGCTATCTCTTCCTCTTCGGTCCATGGTTCATTATCCCATTTGTCATTTTTCTTGGATTTTTTTGGCCTTTTTGTATATTTCCTATGGACGGGCGCCGCGACCACCTCGACGGGAGAGTCGGAACGGACGAGTTGGATGGACCTTCCGAAGCTTGAGCCAAAAAGGAATGAGAAGGTTGGGAACCGACGCCCCACAACGGCTCGAGATCGTCATCATCAAGATTAAAAGTGGGGATCGGAGATTGAGAAGGTTGGTTATACGGTGGTGATGCCATATGTGGATAATACATTTGATTTTGTACTTGTTGGTTATAAATTTGAGCCAAATACGGATTAGGTGGGTAAAATGTATTTTGTGAAGGCATTGATTGGTGACCGAAATTAATCGGTGGTGCTTAGCCGTGTAAAATGAAATTTGGATTGGTTGTTATCGGAATGTTTAGTTGTCGTCGGGATTTTGGTGTTTTGTTTTGGGGAGTTTTTGAGACATTGTTTGATTTTTGTAGAATGGAGAAGAAAAGTATGAAAAATGAAGATGGTAAGTGGAGTTTTATAGAGTGAAAAAGTGAGGTTTAAAAAAAAGTTTTTTTTTTTTTTTTTTTTTTTTTTTTTTTTTTTTTTTTTTTTTTTTTTTTTATGTCCAACGTTCAAAAACTTATGGGAGGCGTGTCCATTTACTCGGTTGGGTGACAAACAGATTAAATGAAAAGGTTTGGCGAGAACACAATCGAGCTCGGGTGAGCTATGGGAGGCGACGCGATCGTTCATTCGGTTGGGGGTGCAGCCGAGCCATTAGCATTGGACTTAGATTCGAGATCCAACCATTCACACCTCACTTTCACCACTACCATGATTAAGTTTTCAATATTTAAGGTTCAATCAGACATATCCCATGTTTCAAAGTTTTGTCTCTTCCAATATTCAAGTTGGCTTCTTTAATTTTAGTTTTTGGTCAAGTGCATACATTTTAAAGCAAAAAAAATCAAAAGTCTTAATTGACATGCCTAATTGGAATGTCTAAAAATATGCCTAAACATATGTTTTATTCTGTGATTGGTGATATTAAGAGGAACGCTTCTTTATATTTTATCTTTCCTCGTCTCCACTCTCCACTTTGTCACATATCTCAAATCTCAATCCTCTTATTAAGCATGTTTTTAGACACAAGTCTTAAGTCCCTGAATCATTTTCACAAAATCAAACTATAAAATGGCAAAATAATAACTATTGAGTATTGCTATATACATCTATCTGTATTTTGTGCCTATTAATCTTTATACCCACATTAAAATATGACGTGTATTTTTTACTTATAATTAATCTCTTGTAACGTAAGCCATCAATTTTTTTGCTTGACAGAATTTTGTAAGTATGAATATCAAATAAGAAGAACTTTCATTTCTCATAGTTTTTATATATGTTTTAAGGTTTAGGTCATAAAATAGCAACGTATTTCCTTCAACGTACTAATTTACATTTTTTAACAGTTTTTAGTCTACATACCAGATCGACACATTAAAGAAACTATGTTGCTATTTTATAGCCGAAACCTTATGTTTTGCACAAAAGTTCCCCATTATTATAAAATAATGCTTTATATGATTTAGTCATTCACAATCTATAACTACTTTGTAGTTAGCAAATGCCTGAAGGTATTTGCTATGCTAACAAGATGTTAGCAAGTTAACAAATTCTAGTAGCATTTGCTGGCTACAACTGAGTTGAAGATGCTGCATGTTAAATTTGCTTCGGAATAATGTAAATTCATATGAACAAGTTATATTTTCTTTCTCATGTAATTATAAATTCATAATCAACTTATATATCAAAAGTAGCACAAAAACTATGGAATATTTTTCAAGCTTAGTTTTTTTTTCATAATTTGGCTTTTCATAATGAGAATCCGACAAGTCATCACGTTTAATTAATACACATGACGAATCTGAGATTTACGACTTACATAATGTTAGTAGTCTATGCCAAGTTGAATTAGATATTAGTATTGATATCTACAATGCACTTCGTTCACATCCCATGTTCTTCTTTAGCAAACCAAAAATTAAGTAATACTCTACAAAAGTCATATAGATCATGTTACTAATTAGTTTATTAAATAAACTCGCCAGATCGAGAAGTTCGACATAAAACAAATTAATTAAGATATTTTTTGGACCGAGTCAAAAGTTATTATTTAATTAGTTTTCTAAAATAAAACTATTAAAAAGTGTTACATGTTGTGTTTTTTTAAAACGTTCAACCAATTTTCTATACTTAGTAGTATATATTATCTGTGCATGCATTATCTGTCAACCAATTTTCTATACTTAGTAGTATTTATTATACTTATATACTGTAGTATGTACGTACATGTTCATTTTGACATCATCCTAAAATAGTTGACCTAGAAATATGTTTACCTTTATGTTTTATCGACGAAACCCTTTACAAAAAAAGAAATATGTTTACCCTAAGAGGTGATTGCAACAATTTATGATACACCACAATTATGCATTATGATACCCATTAACCAATTTTGCTATGTGAAACATTAAATATACAAGTTCTTAAAATGTTTTTAGTTTTTTTTTTTTTTTTTTTTTTTTTTTTTTTTTTTTTTTTGTGTACATTTCTAACTAACTACCCAACTTGTTTTTAAAAGTTTAGCTTAGAAGATGTAAATATTTTTTCTTCATATTATTGTACCTTCCATAAGTATATAATTAAACAATATGAATGAGAATGTAATTTCATGTAGCCAACATGATATGGTTGGTGTAGATAATATTTGTTGATTATTCTAATCATAATCTCCGCTACATATAAAACAAAATAATATTTTTTTGATTTTGCTTAAAACACTCACTAAGAAAAGCTTAATTATCCTTATGCCCATACTTATTATATAATTGACTATACTACATCCTCTTCTTTTCTTCTATAAATCGACCATTTTATACGGCCACAACTTTTGCTTCCATACAAAAACTAAATCAAAATATGAAACAAGAAACAACGTACGAGTTGACAATTTTTATTGCTATGAAAAATGAAAATTTGAAACAAGAAATAATATACACAAAATATTAATCGAAAACTGAAATTTTGATTATTTTACATTATATGCATAAACGCAAAATAAAACATTCTATCAGAGTTTCAGAACTATAATAATTTGCCGATATAAATTTTAGCCGCTATGCACGGGTAATCATCTATTAATTAATAACGTAATCAATGAACTGAAAATGAGAAAATGAATGATGTTGAATTCATAGGAAAAACGTTGGAAAATTTACCATAATTTTTGTTAAAAATTACTCAACTCCCACTAGCTAATTGCGATAAAATATTTTTGGAATTATGTTTGTGTTTTAATGAGATTTTTTTCCTTTTTATGTGGAGTGATGAGAAAAGTTCAATTAAAAACTTACGTGGTGTTTGGTATGTTGTAATCAAAGCCGAAATCTAAAAGATTGTTACGATGTAATGAAAAAATGTTGTTTGTTTATATTTATAAAATGTAATGATTCATTACAAGGAATGACTCATTACACTAAAATCATTCCTTATGGGTCCCCTACTCTTTTTTTTTTTCATTACATCTTGTAATAGAATTAAAATTACATAAAACTTTATCATTAACTAACCACATTAAATAAATTTTCTATCATCAATGAGTATTTTAGAATTTTTATTATTGATTCCATTACGTCTTATCATACAAACCAAACATAATTAATAACAACAATGAATCATTAAATTACATTATTTATTCATTACTTCATTTATTCATTACTTCATTTATTCCATTCATTTGACATTTCATTTCGTCCTACCAAACTAACCCTTTTAATGCATACTGAGGGACTGATCATCACGATTCAAATCATTTGATCTAATGGATGAGATCAAACATTAAAAAATATTAACTTCCACCCCTTCCACCTTCATCTTTTTTAATTAAAACACACTTTCACCTCTCTTTTTTAAAATTACATATCTCAAAACCCGTAAACTGTTAACCTTCAAAAATTACACAATCGTGACAAGTATTTAATTATTTTTCAATCGAGCGGCACTTTAATATACTTTTGACAAACTTTTTTTTTTGTCTTTTTTTTTTGGTTTCTTTTTTCTTCTTCTTTTTTTTTTTGTCTTTTTTTTCTCGGTGCATTATTTTGCTTGATATAAAATTAATATGTAAGTTCGAACACTCAACATGCTTTCGTAAATGGGCATAAATACTTTTGTAGAACTCCAAAAGACTCATCATTTTTTGCATTGAAAAATATGCATCCTTAGCTTTTCAACCATATATCACGCATAGTTTTTAAACCTTCAATTCAACACAATTTATTCGTAAAAGTTGAGTGTTCAAACTTACAGATTAGTTTTATATCACAAGTGATTTATCAAGCAAAATATTTGGACCAAAAACTATGTATGATAAATAGAATAAGTTTTTTTGATAGTCAAACTTTTTTTTTTTTTTTTTTTTTTTTTTTTTTTTTTTTTTTTTAGTTTTTTCTCGATGCGTATAACGAGTTATATCACTTGTGATATTATACCGTCATCATCTCCAACATTGATCATATCACTTTTTAGTTGTGATATTATATCTAGTGGTTTGGGGTTTAGGGTTTATGTATATATCAATTGTGATATTATACCTAGTGGTTAGGGGTTTAGAGTTTTTGATATATGGTTTAGTGGTATAACAATAATTTGTAAGTTCGGACGTTCAATATGCTTTCGTAAAATGAGCATAAGTATTAGCATAGAACTCCAAAAGGTTCAATATTTTTTGCATTAAAAAATACACATTCTAAGCTTTCCAACCATATATCACACATAATATTTGAACTTATAAATCAATAAGGTTTTGGGTATAGGGTTTAGGTATATATCACTTGTGATATGATACCTAGAGGTTAAAGGGTTATGGTTTTTGATATATGGTTTAGTGGTTAGGGGTTTGTGGTTTAGGGTTTTTTTGTAAAGGGTTACCCCGGTAAAATATATTAAAATGAAAAAAAATTAAATACAATAGAATATGGCTGATGTACCACATTAACCTCAATCACACACGCTTGCTACACAAAACAAACCAAATAAAGCATTTGACAAGCCAAAGACACAACTACTCTAGCTATACATTACAAATAGAACCATAAAAAATCATGCATAACTAAAGGAAAACTACACATTACTTAGAAGCCATAAATGTAAATGTTTCATCATAAACGTTATACACTTATGCATCATCATCACTCTCCTAAAGATCAAGTGAAATACTTTTCCCATCATCCTTTCCATATTCATTACTATCATCAAACTTCAAAAGGAGATCAAAAGGGTTTGGAAAGGTGAATCCAGATTTACAAGGTTTTAGCGGCTTCCCATCATCACCCACTAGCACAGGCTTTCCATCTAGTGGTTAAGGGTTTAGCGTAACACCCCAAAACTGGGTTTTAAGTATTATATTACGAAAATGACTTGAGTAGTTTGACTAAGACTTTTATGATTCTGGAGACTCGATATGATTGGTTAATCAACATAAGTTAAGTTGTAGTCAAACCTAAATTCAAAGGTATATGTATTACGTTTAGTAGAAAGTTAGTGTGTTATAATTATAAGATATAGGACTTGAGGGACTACTTATGTCAAATGGCCAAAGAGGGAACTATCTTATAAGTGAAGTAAGCTTAGGAAAATCTACAGGTTTCTAAAATCTTCATCACTTTGTCCCTTATGTGTGTGTGTGTGTCATGATACTCCAAAGGGAAGTAAGAAGAATATGATTTTCAGGATCAAATTGGTGGTGTTTTAAGGTCCCAAATTCAAGAGGTTAATCCCTAACAATAATCCTATGCAAGTATGTGGTAATTATCCTTGATTAATTGAGTTAGGGTTTATGTAGGGAAATTGGGGATTTCATCATATGAGCAAAATATGATCATATGATGATTAGAGATGGATTTGGGTAGGTTCTTGGGCCCTTGTTATTGTATTTCATTAATGTGTTATGGGTGTTGATGTTTTGGGTAGGATGCAAGTGATGATAATGATGGTGCCTTTGGTAATTAGTTTGGATGTGAGGTAAGTAAAATGGTGATAATATGCTATTGTACTGATTTTATCATATTAAGTGTTATGTGTTATGTGTGTGTGTGTGTGTGTGTGTGTGTGTGTGTGTGTGTGTGTGTGTGTGTGTGTAGATGAAGTAAGGATTTTGATAATTCTTGACTTGTGTGCTTGGTTGAGGTAGAAGGAAGATCAGTTGGTATAGTTAGCCAAGAAGATGGGTAGAATTGTTGTGGGACAAGTTAAGGTATGTAAGTTTAGTTGCTGTAGAATGAAGAGGTGTAGGTGTTTTATGCAAGAAATGGTGTAGACAAGTCTTGTGGCATGTATGTGATGCTTATATTATATATGATGTATAATGCTATGTTATTACTCGTTTTACTTACTAAGCGTAAACTTACAATTTAGTTGTTTAACCATTTTGTAGGTTCATTGTGAAAAAGGTAAAGTGATTGGTAAAGCTATAGAATTGGGCACGGGTTGGAAGCGTTTGGAAGTACATAGGAAGATGGTTGTAGATGCCGAGTTTAATCATGTTGAACCCCAAGTGTCGTGTGAGCCTTGTAGTCTTTGAGAAGTATATAGTCGTGGAAAGTAGTTTTGGGATCAAGTATGTATTTGCAAATTTTCAAGTATATGGTAGTGTCTTGTGTATGTGGTATTTGAAAGTGGGTCAAAACGGGTGTTTGACAAAACACCCGTATGCTTGTAAAATATAAGTCCATGTGTTTTTAGATCAAGAAATGTTTTGAAAATGATGTATTTTGTCATATTTATGATTGCTGGAAAGTTTGGTGAAGTAACGGACTCGGTAGATAGGTTTTCCAGGCAAAATGCAAGTTAGGACTAGTTGGCCACCAGCCAGCTGTTGGGGGTCACCAGCCTGCAACTGTAGATGTTTAGTTGGGCAGAAAAACCCCAACCGGTGGCTGGAGAATCTCAGCCAGCGGCTGTGGTACAATTCAAGTTTTTGTGAATGTTTGAAAAATCATATCTTTTATACTGTAAGTCGTTAGGGGTCGTGCTAACTATCATTTTGAAGGTAATTGAGTCTAGTTTCATTTAAAATTACTTTCAAGGGATTATTTATAATAGAATTTAATCAGTTTATTAGAGATTAACAGAAGGTCCATTTTGGTCATGTCGTTTTCGCGATTTTTTTTTTTTTTTTTTTTTGTTCAAATCGGAAATGGGCGTTTCATTTAGTGTTTTTTGTATAGTGTTTAGTAGTTAGGGTTTAGGGTTTAGGTATATATCACTTGTGATATTAGACCATTATCATCTCCCCATTGATCATATCACTTTTTAGTTAGTGATATTATACCAAGTGGTTAGTGGTTTAGGGTTTACGTATATATCAATTGCGATATTATACCTAGTGGTTAGGGGTTTAGGGTTTAGTGGTATAACAATAATCTGTAAGTTCGAACGCTCAATATGTTGTTGTAAAATGAACATAAGTATTATTACACATTCTAAGCTTTTCAACCATAGATCACACATAATATTTGAACAGGGCCGTCTCATGGATTTCGGTGGCCCCGTGTCATCCCCACAAAGAGGCCCTTAAAAACACATACAAAATAAACATATATCACTATTGCGTGAACTAATTAAACTCAAGCCTCATGTTGTGTATATACATATATATTAAAGTGCATAGAATTTTGTGGCCCTCGTTAAGCGGTGGCCCTGTGCAATGGCACCTCTTGCACTCCCTTAAAGCCGGCCCTGTATTTGAACCTCTAAATCAATTAGGTTAATTCATCAAAGTTGGTGAAAATAGGAAAAAAATTTGATAGTTAAACTCGTTTTGATATATGATATAACACTAATATGTAAGTTCGAACACTATGAATAAGCTGTAATGATTTGAAAGTTCAAAAATTATGTGTGATATATGGTTAGAAAGCCAAAAATTTAAATTTTTAAATGCAAAAAACGTTGAATCATTTGCAGTTCTACTCAAATACTTATGCCAATTTTAAAACAACATGTTGAGTGTCCGAACTTACAGATCTGTGTTATATCACAAGTGATATATCAAGCAAAATACTGCACCGAGAAAAAACTAAAAATAATTTAAAAAAAAAATAAGTTTGTCTAAAATAAGTAAAAGTTCCCCTATATTGAAAGATAATTAAATGTTCGTCACGATGGTGTAATATTTGTAGGGTAAAGGTTTACGATTTTTGAGATGTGTAATATTTAAAAATGAGAGGTGAAAGTATGTTTTAATTCAAGAAGAAGAGGGTGGAAAGGTGGAAGTTAATGTTTTTTGATATTTGATCTTATCTATTGGATCATATGTTTTCTGTGGTCTAGATTCGTCTCTCATTTTATAGTGTATTATTGGTCCACAAATAATTCAACTCGACTCGTGGTGTGATATGTGCTTCTAATTCGAGAGGGTAGCACATTAGTAAAGGTTTGAGGTGTTATTATAAAAGGTTTTAAATTCAATTCTTATTGGCCACAAATAGTTTGATAAAATTGTATCTACTATATGCTCTTTAATTAGGGGAAAGTGTGTGGCTGTTGTGTAGCCAAGCTAGGTATAGAACCTTAAAAACGACTGTGTTTTATAACTATCCAACAAAATCAGTTTCCCACCTTCCATGTTCTTCCTCTTCTTAAAACTGACTCATTCCTTCTCCTTTTTTCTTTTCTCCATCCATGTTGCAAAATCGAGTCTCACAAATTCATTGTGGTTGTAATTTACTCCTTTTTAATTGATCTATAATTCCAATCATATTTGTAACTCCATCTTTTTTGTTGTGGGACTATTGGCTTTATTTGATTACTTAAGTGTCGTTTATTTTCCAGCCATGATAAGTCATTCAATCGTCTCCTCGTAAATCTCCCTACATTTATGATTTTTTATTGTGAAATGTTTCCACTAGGAAATCACGTAAGTGCCTACCCGGTGTTTGATAAATTGTGTTAGTGAAGATCTTTAGTTATATAGCATTGGTAGTTGTACTTGGGTTGTATCTTAGTTATGTTAAAGTGATTCTTAAGGTAGTTGTTGCATATACTCTTGGTGTAGTTTCATTTGTAATTTCCTTATGTTGGGTCCTAAATATGTTTAGTGATTCTTAAGGTTGTTGATGCACAACAATTTATGAAATCTGATGTGATTATTGAATAAAAATGTATAAGAATCCGTCGACCATAGTTTAGTGTTGTGTGAGAAAGCTTTATACATTTGGGAAAGGATTTTTGCTTAGTGGGGGATCGTTCTAGTGGATGCCTTTACAAGAAAGGATATATTACAACATTCTAGGGGGAGTTTGTTGGGTAAGGAATCAGAAGTCTTATGGCACATGATGATGTTGGTGGCTATTTACTCTATTTGGAAAAGTAGAAACATGAAGGTTTTTAAAGGGAAGACGGAGAATGGGTCGAAATTGTTGAAGGACATACAACTAAAGGCCTTCAAATGGATCAGTAGGAGGTCAAATATGTGGAACTTGCAGTGGGAAAATTGGCTTGAGAGACTTTATAATTGTATTCGAATTGTTGCTGATGATGTGTGAATGTCATGTGTGTCGCGCGTGCAATTCATGGGGTTGTTTTTTTGTTTGGCTGTTGATGGCGGGGTGGGCTTAGTAGTCTTGTAGGGCCATTAATTTGTTACTTACACCATATATCTCATGTGGTGGGTTCTTAGTTGTTTGTATTGATGGTGAGGAGTGTCTAGTTTTCTACTTGTGTGTTTAGTCTTTTGTGTTTATGTTCCATGTGAATTAGTAAGCATTAACCCATCTGAAATTTAAACATTAACTATATTTTCCCGTAGCACCATACACGTTTTATGCATTATTTTTGAACAGTTAACAACCCGATGTTAACATCTACACATTACCAACATACTCAAAGTGTAATACCGTGTGTCGAATCAATCAATGAGAGCAAGTAGAACATATGCTATCGTATAATTTGTCTTGTGGAATCCAACATTCATGAATAGCAATTCCGAAGTGAAACACGTGTCCGAAGATCAATAGTGTCAAGAGATTTGTAGATCCGATTTTGGAGTGATGAGATACAAGCAACGTTGATTTCTAAATCAATATCAAAATCATGTTATCAATATCAAAAGTTAATGAAAGGTCACTGATACGTTTCATCAAAATTTAAAAGTTAATGAACACCAACTTGGATAAGAGAAGGAACGAAGGTCACAAATGAGATTGTTATGTTTTGGTTAAAAAAATGACGTATTGTGTGGTTCTACACCCAAGCTTGGGTACCTAACAGCCACATACTCACTTTCCCCCTTTAATTATATATAGTGTACTTTTTAATCTTAAAGAGCTATTTTTTAATCTTAAAGTTTGAGGTCTATGATGAGTGATTAATCACACATCCTTTTTAGGCCTTAATTCAGACCAAAAATATCAAATACTAACCAAAAATACCAAAAGAACGTATGTTTTGTATTTGTGTATGTGCAGGTACGGATATGTGAAAAATGAACAAAAACAAAGCAAAACCGACAAAAACGAGCACGAGAATGAAAAAAGGTCAAAAGCCGAAACCGGGGAAGCAAAATGATCAAAGAAAAGCTTATTTCATCATTAGAAGTCCTCAGAGATTCGTCAATGTTACATATTTGGTCTCTGGTGAAAGTTTGAAAGATTGGCGATTTCAGTCCTCCAAGTTTCACATATTGGCAAAAGTGGTCCTTTGAAGATTATTAGAAGAAAAGTCAAACTTGGTCCTCCGTTAATCAAAGAATGACAACAAAGACACTTGGGGATTACTTTGGATTATTTACAGATTTGGTCCCTAGGCATTTTAGAATTACAAAATGGTCCTTGTCTAATTATATTACAACAACCAGATCCACTAATAAAACCAATCCAATAAACCTTAAAACCCCACAAGCCCAAAATCAAAAGCCCACCTCCCTTTGTTTTACCCGATCCAATCCACAACCCCTACCCGGTCAATATTATCCGGTCAACCCCCTTTAATAATAAAAAAAAACACCCCACTCAAATTACTCGGCCCCCAAACTTACCCCAAACCCAAAAACAATTACTGTTGCAAGAACCCTAGATCCCCACACGCCCAAAATTACCCCAAATTACCCCACTTAAATAATAAATTACCCTATGATTGGTGTTTCTAGAACAAGTCAGGGAATGTCAGAACTCAGAAGTAGTCAGGACACGTGGACCAATCATGAAGCACACGCAGGATCGAGGATGTCATATCAATCAAATCAAGGGTCTATATTCACGCGTATGAATGAAGCTGAGATCAAGGGACAAGATTAAATGAAAGAAACACACTTCTGGAAGGATCATCTCAACCCTAGCAGGCTCAACCTCAGCTATATATACCCCCTCCCCTTAGTCATTAGGGGTGCCATTTTTCTGTAATGTTATGCTGTTAATTTTTACTTTATATTGAATCTCTTTTATTAATGAAAAGTTTACTTTAGTTTTTTTATTTACTTGTCTTAATTCTAGTTACTATTATTTACTACTTATTTAGAATAAGTTGTTTTAGCTTATTGTTTTTCTTTCATTATTGCTTCTTAATTCAGTATTACTTTTCAGCTTTTATTTACTTATTGTTATTTAAAGTCTACATAAAAAATTAAAAAAAAAATCAGAAAATACGAAAAAAAAAATATAAAAAAATATACAAAGTAGTTATAAAACAAGCTTCAATAAGCTTGAGTTTTGTTTATTCAGCTTCATATAAGCTTTTTATAGCTTGTGTGAAGCTTTGTTTGGCACAAAAAATTCGAAATCTCTCAAAACCTCAAAAAGTCAACCAAAGTCAACTAATATAGCTTATTAAAATAAGCTCAGCTTATTGGAGTTTAAAGGCAACCATAAGGTGTCCAGTGGTCTGTCTTAAAGGCAGGCTAGCTAAGTGAATCCCCCTCTATTTGAGCTGAGGGGGAATTGGAGTTGTAAGTTCATTCCATTTTCATTACTGTTTCATAAATCAGCTTAATAGTAGTTTATATTTGATATTTGTTGTTTGCTTATTGCTTATTGTAGCTTTTATAATCTATATTGCTTGTTATTTGTTGCTTAGTCATAGTTGATATATTTGAGTTTGATAATATCTAGCTTTACTGTTTCATTCTTAGCATCTGTCACATTTGTGGATCTTTGTTTCTGAGTAGTTTTGCATCTAATATCTGTTTTCCTGTGTTCAATTGAGTGTTTGGATCCATCTTAAGATCTGAGTTAGAGTTTGGATTTTATTAGTTTGGATCTGTGGTGGTTTTTTGAGTGAGATAGTCAAGTAAGGGGTGTTTGGCTTTAGTGTATTCTGCAAGTTCTAGTGATTATTTTGCTTTGATCTCTGCATCATCAGCTTCTTTGAGGGTCATTTAGGATAAATCAATTGAGTTTTTAGTGGTGTGTTTCACAGAAAGTCAAAATATATTGAATACTCATTGAATCTGTAAACTGCTAGTGTAACAGTCAATTTAAGTATGATCCTAGGTGAAATTTAGGTAAGATTAGCTTAATTTAGGTTCGTTACAGCTTATTATAACTTAATTTGATCACTAGGATTAGTAGAATTTGGAATTAGTCAACTTAGGTTCATAAATCAAAAAGTCAAACTCAGCTTTTAGGTGCAACTTTGAGAGTACTTGTAGGATTTGTTATTTGGTGGAAATTCTTTTGGTTTGTTGATTTGATAAGCTCAGCAGTTAAATAATCATAATCAAAAAGAAATTTCAGTGTCACATCTTATTTGCTTATTGGATTATTGGATCAAAGTTGACTGTTTGGACTGTTCTCTCCCCTGCTCATCAGATTTTAAGCAAATTTCCAAGGTACTCTTAGGCTATCAAAGTGGATTAGGATTCAATTTCATTGGTGAATTTGTGTTCTCAGTAGGTTGGAGTGTGATTTACCCCTATAAGTTCACTATCCTAAGCTCATTTAGACGACTTATTTGACCTGATAAGTTGGTAATTTGAGCCTAGCTTCTGTTATCATTTTTGCAGGGTTGCAATTGTGATTTGTTGATCATTCTTTGAATTTGTTGGTTTATCTAAGCTTCATATTGCATCTTGTATCTGTTTCAGTTGATTTTTGATTTACTGCTTATCTGCTTGTGCTAGTGCTTATCTTATTTTGCTTATATCAACTGTTTGCTCCGTTACCTGTGTTTCTGAGTACTTTGTTGCTTCAATTTTGTTCCTAAAAGCTTTTTTGAGTCTAAAACGTATTTAGTCATAGTTGGGTACTGTTTTGTCAAGTTTTGCTTATTATTAATCACTTTGGATAAGCAGTTTCATAGCTTATTGCATTTCCACAGCTTATTTTTCATTTTTTTTTCTCAAGTTTAGAATATTATTTTAGATTTTCCCTGAAATTTTCATATTTTTCTGAGTTGATTTGCTATTTTTCTTATTTAATTTTAATTTTTAAACACTTTTTATTACTTTTTAATTACTAAAAAATCCAAAAAAATCAGAAAAACCCCAGAAAAATCCAAAAATATATTAGAAAATTATTTTTAGTTATTTTAGAATTTTAGAAATTTATTTTGCATTTTTCTCACTTAATTTGCATTTTCTTTTAATTTTTAATTAGTTAAAATAGTTTTTAATTCATAAAAAATAAAAAAAAAAAAAAGTCAAAAAAATATTTTTCCTTTTCTCAAAATTTTCTTTTATCATTTTTGATTTTTGAAAATTATTTCCAAGTTCGTAGGAATCGTGTAGCTTAAAAGTCGCGTTTTATTTCGTACGTTAACGTTTATTTTACGTTTTAGCGTACGATTTCGATTTTACGTTACGTTTTTAGTGCCTTACTTGATTTACGTGTTTAAGTGATTATTTGTGCTTCATTTGCTATTTCATTAGTATAATCTCATTCAAATCACTTTTTACCACTTTCACGACACGTTTCACGAATCGGGAATTCGAAATTCTATTCATCCTTCACACGGACTACGACCTCGGGTTATCCGTATTTCTTTGCGGATCTCTTGAGTAATACTTATACTATATATATAACATTGATTTTCAACGAATCAATTTTGGCACCGCTGCCGGGGAAGGTTGAAGTGAATTTTTCGTTTTCGTTTTTCGAAATTGTGTTTTGAAAACCTTCCTTGTATATATTTTTATAAAAATTATAAAAATTGAAAAATCGAAAACACTTTTCCTAAAGTGTTTTCAAAAATACCAAAAAAATAATAAAGTTACAGCCTCGACTCGACCGAAAGGAAGGACGTTGTAAACCAAATAAGCTTCACAATATAACTACGCGTGAAATTAGTTGCTAATCGAATTACTTTAATTCTACAACCGAATAAGCGGAAAATACGGATAGCTTTGACATTAAATTGCAAGTTGAAGAGAGATCCATTCTTCTCTCCCGTTCCGTCGCGAGTAGATTTAGAGGAAACGGTTTACAATTAACGTAACGTTAGAAAAAGAAAAAAAAAACAAAAGTATAAGTTTTTAAATTTTGCTTTTTAAAAAACAAAAATACAAAAATATTTTCCTTTTCAAATTTGATTTTCCTTTTATTTTTCAAAATTTGATTTTTGTGGTGTATGAACACACGTTCAACGTCTAAACGACTTGTTTCACTGCTTTCAAATCCGGAAAGTTTGTTTCGTCATACACACCGAGTTCTTTTTCCTAATACGGAGGAAATGAACCCGAACGAACAACACTTGGGACCCCCGCCGATGGGTGGTGCTCAAAACAATGTGATCCCTCCGATGGGACCACAACCGGCTTTCGATCCACGATCGATGGAGGAACAACTCCAATCACCATTCAATGGTGTGAGGAGAGCCATCGTGATACCCGAAATCAATGCTAATTTTGAAATTAATCACGGATTGCTCAATCTTATCACGAGTATATCTTTTTACGGGTTCGAACACGAAGACCCATATGCTCACATAAGAAATTTCGCCGACATCGCTGAGACCATTCGCATGAATCAAGTTCCTCACGATGTGGTGAAATTGAAGTTATTTCCTTTCTCCCTTAAAGGGGCAGCCCGGACTTGGCTGGAAAAGGAACCGCCGAATTCGATTCACACTTGGAACGATCTTGCGTCCAAGTTTGTGAATTACTTCTATCCTCCTTCTAAAATGTCTAACCTTCGTTCCCAAATCTTTCGATTCCAACAAGCTTTTGATGAGTCGTTCAGCGAAGCTTGGGATCGATTCAAAGATTTGATGGAAAAATGTCCGAACCATGGGTTCACATCCCTTCAGCAGATTGATACTTTCTACGATGGGTTATATCATGTTGACCAAGACTCACTCAACTCTGCTGCGGGTGGGAACTTATTGGCTTGAAACACGAACGATGCTTTCATGATAATCGAGAATAAGGCTCGTGTGAGAATGTCGAGAAATAAACCTCAAGTTTCTAACACTAATAATAAAACGAATGATGAAGTGATGAGTATGTTAGTGGCTCTTAATAAAAAGTTCGATGCTATGTCTTTTGAAAAACCAAATCATCAAGTGAATGTCGCCAATCAAGGTTGTGTAACTTGTGGTGGTCCACATCCGTATAACGAATGTCCATTAACCGGTTCTTATGCTCATGCTGCAAATATGGGTGGCAACGGTTACCCACCTCTTCAAGGAGATCGAAGTCTTCTCAGCTACAGTTCAAACCATTTTGTTGGACCACCCGGTTTTACTCAACCGAATCAAGTGAATCCGGTTAATCAAGTCAATCAAGTTAATCAAAATGTACAAAACCGAAATCATCAATTTAATCACAATGCTAATCAAAATCGGATGAACAATGGTTTTCAGAATCAAAATCATGGTTTTCAAAATCAAAATCGGGGAATTTTAATCAAGGACCAAATCAAGGGAATTTTCTTGGAAATTTTCAAAATACTAATCATGGGAATTTTAATCATGGAAATCAAAATTTTCAGAATCAAGGTTTCAATAACAACAATCGTGGTCAAAATTTTCAAAATCCAGTTGTGAATCAGTCGTCTTCAGATGAATTACTTAAGCAGTTTATGAAAAGTCAAGAGGAAATGAATAAAATGTTAATTAATCAAATGTCCGAATTGAAGAAGTCTTTAAATGATCGACCCTCGGGCTCGGGTACTCTTCCAAGCAACACGATCCCTAACCCGAGGGGCGATGCTAAGGCGATCACGACTAGGAGTGGAGTTATAATCGATGGACCAACGGCTCCGACTACCCCTTCTTCTTCGTCTCCCAAGGTAGTCGTCCGTGAAACCGAGGCGACAACGGATACGGAAATTCCTAGTAATAATGGAAGGACCGAGAACATCCAACCTCCGGTGGTCCCGACGTCCAAAGGAAAAGATAAAGTTGTTAATGAAACTGAAATTCCCGTCAAAACAAATTTGCCTTATCCGTCACGCTTAAACGAACAAAAGCACCGTGAGAAAGATAAAATTCAGATGGAAAAGTTTTACCAAGTTTTTCAAGAACTACATTTTGACATAACTCTCGCGGATGCTATACTTTTAATGCCTAAATTTGCTTCTATGCTAAAAGGTCTTTTGAATAACAAAGAAAAATTGTTTGAAAAATCACGAACCCAGATGAATGAGAATTGCTCGGCGGTTATCCTAAAAAAGCTTCCCGAAAAGCTTGAAGACCCCGGTCGATTTCTCATTCCGTGTAATTTTCTTGGGATGGTTCAATGCTTCGCCTTGGCCGATCTTGGTGCTAGCATTAACCTAATGCCGTTATCCATTTGGAAGAAGTTGTCTTTACCCAATTTGACTCCGACTTGTATGACCCTCGAGCTTGCCGACCGATCTACGTCTCGACCTATTGGTATAGCTGAGGATGTCTTTGTTAATGTGGGAAAATTCCATTTCCCTGCCGATTTTGTCATTGTCGATTTCGATGCCGACCCACGGGTACCTCTCATTCTCGGGAGAGGTTTCCTAAGGACCGGCCGTGCTTTAATTGATGTTTTCGATAAAGAAATTACCCTACGCGTTGGTACCGAAGCCGTAACTTTTAATTTGGATCAAACCGCGAGGTACTCCTCCGAGTATAACAAATATTCCGTTAACCGAATCGACGTTATCGACGAAGTTACGGAGGAGTACGCTCAAGAGTTACTTGGTTTTACCGAACATGCTTCGAGTGGCAATCCCACTCATTCTTCTGAACCGATAATTTCCGATCCTTCCCCTTCCCTTACTCCGTTTGAGGGAAGTGATTTTATCTTTGAAGCTATCGAGGCCTTTCTTGCTAATGATTCGATTTCACCGGAAATTGATCATTCCGATTGTGACCCGGAGGGAGATGTTCTTTTGATTGAGAAATTATTAAATGAAGATCCCAACCCGTCCCTCCCTCCGATGGACCTTAAAATGGCCGACGTTAAAGAAGTTAAGCCGTCTACTGAGAATCCTCCAGAGCCCGAGCTCAAGGATTTGCCTCCTCATCTCGAATACGCATTTTTGGAAGGAACCGACAAACTTCCCGTCATTATTTCAAAAGAACTTAAAGATGAGGAGAAGAACCGTCTCTTAGATGTGCTCAAGAAGCATAAACGTGCCATCGCTTGGCAAATTTCTGATATTAAGGGTATCGACCCTCGTTTTTGCATGCATAAGATCTTACTTGAAGACAATTACAAGCCGTCCGTTCAGCAACAACGACGGTTAACCCAAAAATTCATGAGGTTATCAAAAAGGAAGTTATCAGACTCCTCAATGCCGGAATGATTTATCCAATCTCGGATAGCTCCTTGGTTAGCCCGGTCCACTGCGTACCAAAGAAAGGTGGAATGACCGTTGTAACAAATGAAGATAATGAATTGATTCCGACATGTCTTGTTACCGGATGGAGAGTTTGTATTGATTATCATAAATTGAATGATGCGACTCGTAAGGACCATTTCCCACTTCCATTTATGGATCAAATGCTAGAACGCCTAGCGGGAAATGAGTTCTATTGTTTTCTTGATGGGTTTTCCGGCTATTTTCAAATACCAATTGACCCTCCGGACCAGGAAAAGATTACCTTTACTTGCCCTTATGGAACGTTTGCCTATCGTCGTATGCCTTTTGGTTTATGCAATGCTCCAGGCACGTTCAAGGTGTATGATGTCGATATTCTCGGATATGATCGAGAAAACCATGGAAGTTTTCATGGATGATTTCTCGGTTTATGGAGATTCTTTCACTTCTTGCCTCTCCCATTTAGAAAGTATGTTGAAACGGTGTGAAGACACCAACTTGGTTCTAAATTGGGAGAAGTGCCATTTCATGGTCAAAGAGGGCATTGTCCTCGGCCATAAGATATCGAAATCCGGGATTGAGGTCGATAGAGCTAAAGTCGATGTGATTAGAAAATTATCTCATCCCACCACCGTAAAAGGAATTAGAAGTTTTCTCGGTCATGTCGGCTTTTACCGACGTTTCATTCAAGACTTTTCTAAGATAGCCCGGCCCCTGACCCACTTGCTTGAAAAAGATGCTCCGTTTATCTTCTCAAATGAATGCATCGAAGCATTCAATATTCTTAAAAAGAAGTTAATGGAGGCTCCCATCTTAATTGCCCCCGATTGGGACTTGCCCTTCGAGCTAATGTGCGATGCTAGCGATTATGCCATTGGTGCAGTCCTGGGGCAACACAAGTCAAAACATTTTCAGCCGATACACTATGCTAGTAAAACAATGACCGACGCTCAATACCATTATACGACTACTGAGAAAGAGATGTTAGCCGTCATTTACGCTTTTGAAAAGTTTCGTTCTTATTTGCTTTTAAAGAAATGCATAGTGTATACGGATCATTCAGCTCTTAAGTACCTTATGGCAAAGCAAGATGCTAAGCCACGCTTGATGCGGTGGGTTCTCCTCCTTCAAGAATTCAAAGTTGAAATTCGAGACAAAAAGGGATCTGAGAACCTTGCCGCTGATCACCTATCACGTTTAGAAAATCCCTACTAAAGTGTTTTCGAGAAAAAGGAGATTAACGAAGCATTTCCTCTCGAGACACTGGGGAGTTTATCACATTGTGATTCTAGTACCCCTGATACGTGGGAATCGCACCAGGCTTTACCTCTCAAGGGATCTTGAGAAGCTTACAACCCCCACCAGGCAGTGTACCTGATCGTTGTAGTATAGTATAGTGACAAGTACCGGGGGATTGATCGTTCAGTTAGGAATAGTGTCGCTAGGATTAGAAAACCTAAATACTAGTTCTAAAGGTGAGGGATGATTATTTTTGTATTTTTATATTTTTTAGAAAGCAAGTAAAAGTCTCGGGTTTGAAGGATTTGGGCGGAATTAGTTGCTAGTCAACTAACCCAGTACTAAAGATGCAATCAAAATAAAATACTAGAAATGAAAAATAAACTAAATTAAACTAAGGTTGTGAGCAATAAGTGGAGAAAATGTGTTTACTTAGATTTCACTACTCCCTAGACATCTTTTACACGTTAATTATTTGTTATAGTTGCGTGGATGACGGATTGTATTCCTTAATACCATTCATGGGGTGGCGCACTTAACTCCCCAATCCTATGAGCTCTTATCTCCTCTATGTCATGCCCAGCACAACCATAGGGATTGTAAACAGTGGCTCATGCATTAAATACAACCAATAAAACCTAGTGCACATCAGTTCATGTTTCCTAAGACGTTCAAGCATGTTACCATTTGGATATCTGCCAGTTTTCTTAAGCCTAACATCGAATTCATTCATCCAATACAATTATAAACAAGTAATCAACACATAATTAACATCTAGGTTTCATTAGATCCAAGCAAACACAAGATAGATCTAGCCTAGCATGATGGAATTAAGACAAGAACAAGATATAGACAACCAACACATAGACATATTGATTGAATTAAAAGAATGCTTATCTCAATTACACATGAAAGGTATCAAGGGCTTAGAACCCTTGAAAAACCTGTAGAATTCATACCAAGTTCGTACTTAGGGTTTCTCCAAAACTTCTCTCCTTTTAATGTGAAAATTAGAAAACTATATATAGGAAATAGGGGCTGACGGCGTCAAGACAAATCTTGTGACGCCGTCATCTCGCCGCCAAAATACTTCTCGGACTGCCTTGATCTACTTTTGACACCGTCATGTGTTATGCATTTCCAGGCCGTCATGAATTTTACTCTTGACGCCCTACTTCGTGACGCCTTCAAATCTGTACTGGATCGTCATGGAAATTACTCTTGACGCCGTCACCTACTGTTCCCAGCAAGGAAAATTAAGACTTTGGCGTTTTCTTCACTTTTATGCTCCAAAAACGTCCGAATTGCTTCCTTTTCCAGATTTCTCTCCCAAAGTACCTAAAATCACAAAAGGAACGATTTAGGGCAATATTTGATCATATAAATTCAATTCCAGGCTTAAATGACCCCCTAAAAGTGCTTCATTTTTCGCCTCATCAACCCCATGGTTCGCCGACTTTGCGAATTACCATGCAGGGAATTTTATCCGGAAAGGGATGTCGTTCCAGCAAAAGAAGAAATTCTTCAAAGATGTTAAACATTATTTCTGGGACGACCCCTACTTGTTTAAGATATGTGTGGATCAAGTGATCCGGCGGTGCGTTCACGGCAAAGAAGCCGCTGACATTCTTATGGCATGCCACAATGGACCCACGGGGGGACATCATGATGCCAACTTCACCGCTAAGAAAGTACTTGATTCCGGCTTCTATTGGCCGACGATTTACCGGGATGCTCATGAGTTGGTTAAATCATGTGATTCTTGCCAGCGTCAAGGAAAAATTTCGCAGAAGGACGAGATGCCTCAAAATGCCATCTAAGTTTGTGAAATTTTTGACGTCTGGGGTATCGATTTCATGGGTCCATTCCCGTCTTCTCGTGGTAACAAATATATATTCGTGGTCGTCGACTACTTGTCTAAATGGGTTGAAGCGAAGGCGCTACCCACCAATGACGCCCGAGTTGTAATAAAATTTCTTAAAAGTCTCTTCACCCGATTTGGTGCACCTCGTGCTATTATAAGCGATCGTGGGACCCATTTCTGTAACGACCAATTCGCTAAAGTTATGCTCAAATATGGTGTCACACATCATCTTTCTACGGCATATCATCCACAGACTAGTGGTCAAGTTGAGGTTTCCAATCGTGGCTTGAAACGAATTTTAGAAAGGACCGTAGGTGAACATCGTGCTTCATGGGCTGATAAGTTAGATGATGCACTTTGGGCCTTCCGTACAGCTTACAAAACACCCATTGGGTGCACTCCTTACAAGCTGGTTTACGGGAAGGCCTGCCATTTGCCCTTTGAACTTGAGCACAAGGCCTACTGGGCCTTGAAACATGCTAATTTTGACCTACAAACCGCGGGTGATCACCGTAAAGTTCAATTGAATGAATTAGTCGAGCTTCGTGATCAGGCCTATGAGAATTCTTTGATCTACAAAGAGAAGACAAAGATGATTCATGATGCTAAAATTAAAGATCGCGTCTTCAATGTTGGTGACCGAGTCCTTCTTTTCAATTCTCGATTGAAGATTTTCTCGGGCAAGTTAAAAACCCGTTGGTCTGGACCATTCACCATTACCCAAGTATTTCCTTATGGAACCGTTGAGCTTGCTCAACCTAATGGTCCCAACTTTAAGGTGAATGGTCATCGTATTAAACATTATTTCGGAGGGGACATACCACCCATGGTTGTCCCGGATCTCCAAACTTTCCCCAAGGACGATTAAATTCGGGGATCGAGTCAAGCTCATGTGACTCGGTAATAAAAAACAAGCGCTTCGTGGGAGGCACCCCATGCTTATCCATTTTCATTTTCTTTATTTTTCTATTTTCTTTAATAACGTGACGTGAGGGGGGCGACCCTTTCCAAACTCGTGTTTTCGTGGTTGTTTGTGAATGTTCAGGAATTTCCCCGAAGTTTGAGGACTCTCGTGCTCGTGGTTTGTCATTCTCTCCACTCGAGTCTCATTCTTCGCTGCTCTTTCGGAAATTCACCATATCCAAAATCTTATCGACTAACGTTTATCTCTTGGCATACTTAATAAACGGCCTTATATTTTACGTAGGATTACCTTTACCCTTAAAACATTGAGGACAATGTTTCACTTTAGTCTGGGGGGGGGGTTGAATCTTCGATTCGATTTGACCTGTACCATCGTCTGAGCTGTTAACTTACGCAACTCCGTTTTCCACCAAAATTTTAAATTTTTGTCACCGCTTTACAATTAAAAAAAAAAAATAAAAAAAAAATAAATAAATAAATAAATGAAAAGTGAAAAAATGAAAAAAAATATATGATATGAATAATAAGATTTGACACCTTGTTTTGACTTTCCTACCGGCGAGAGTAGAAATAAATGTTTCGACTTGACCGGGCGTGTTGAGCCCTAGCTCGTCTCCCTTAACCAAAATAATCAAAATATTATGGCTAAGCATCCGCGGATCTCATTATTTGGGATTTTAAATTTGTGGAGATCGAGGAATGATAGAGTTTATTTAGAAGTTTCGTGCTATACACGGATCTCATTACTTGGGATTTAAAAAGCCCACGAGAGGTACTTGTGGCCTCCTTGTTCCCACAAGCTTGCACACCAATAATAATAGATCTCTAGGATTAATTAAGGGTATACGGTTTGGGCAATACTTAGTTTTTTCTCGTTCCCAACAAAATCTCTGCATATGGGGGTTTGGTACACATAGGGGTACTGCCAGTGTTACGGTAAAATAGACTATTGCATCTTGCCGGTTCGCAGCCGATGTTGTGATCTTAGTAAAGGCCGTAGGACTCGGGGTTTGGCATATGATCATGAATATCAATAATAATAGTCCAAAGCCAAATAAAAAGGCAGAGGAATCCAAAGCTATAAAAAAGCAGCGGATAGAAATCCAAAGTCATAATAAAGCTCTTACATCTTGGCGGCTCATAAACCGTTAATTGTAAAAGAAATAAAGGACTAAGGACCAAAGTATTATTAAAGTGCTTATGCTTATGCAAAAATGCCAAACTTCGACTCCGGGGGTTTCCCTAATAAAAAGCTTCCGTTTCGGGTATCAAACATGGTATGTCTCGGTCGTAAATAAAATGGGAACCCCTACAAATCGTGTTAAATCAGAGACCTTCATGTGGACCCGATTTCTGAATGCAGGGATTTTCGAGGGAAAGTTTGGAAACTACTTAACGTTCAAATTTTGTGCTCTTATCGGACTAAAAATTATCAAAAGGAGAAAATATGAAGCAATTCATTTCTCACAAATTAAAATCTTGAGATACAAAACTTAGGATCTGGGAACAAGAGGTAATACACAAGTAACTTTTGTGGGTAGTGTTAGCATCTAACTTGTGGATAAACAATGATCTCGATTTTACGCTTAGTTTGGGAGCTTGTGAAAAATCAAGGATGACGATTTTTATCCATATGGTCTCTTCTCTGTGAGAAGTGTTTCTACTCGTTGACCCTGAAAATTATCAACAGATAAGAATTGATAATGAAAGTCAAAGCAAACCGTCAGATATATAAATGAAAAAGAACAAAAATAGTAGATGTAGTTGTTATTCATGAAAATCGAAAAAAGGAGCATTTTTAAGAATAAATGATTTTACTATCTCTTTTGAACGTCATTGTTACTTTACAACGTCAGTAAAGAGAGGTTTTGAAATTATTTATCTCTTAAGCGTGAGGTGATGACATTGCGTGAGGGCACGACAATACCTTAGTCTGGGGGATTTTGATGAGTGATTAATCACACATCCTTTTTAGGCCTTAATTCAGACAAAAAATACCAAATACTAACCAAAAATGCCAAGAGAACGTATGTTTTTGTATTTGTGTATGTGCAGGTACGGATATGTGAAAAATGAACAAAAACAAAGCAAAACCGACAAAAACGAGCACGAGAATGAAAAAAGGTCAAAAGCCGAAGTCGGGGAAGCAAAATGATCAAAGAAAAGCTTATTTCATCATTAGAAGTCCTCAGAGATTCGTCAATGTTACATATTTGGTCCCTGGTGAAAGCTTGAAAGATTGGCGATTTCAGTCCTCCAAGTTTCACATATTGGCAAAAGTGGTCCTTTGAAGATTATTAGAAGAAAAGTCAAACTTGGTCCTCCGTTAATCAAAGAATAACAACAAAGACCCTTGGGGATTACTTTGGATTATTTACAGATTTGGTCCCTAGGCATTTTAGAATTACAAAAATGGTCCTTGTCTAATTCTATTACAACAACCGGATCCACTAATAAAACCAATCCAATAAACCTTAAAACCCCACAAGCCCAAAATCAAAAGCCCACCTCCCTTTGTTTTACCCGATCCAATCCACAACCCCTACCCGGTCAATATTATCCGGTCAACCCTCTTTAATAAAAAAAAAAAAAAAACACCCCACTCAAATTACCCGCCCCCCAAACTTACCCCAAACCCAGAAACAATTAATGTTGCAAGAACCCTAGATCCCCACACGCCCAAAATTACCCCAAATTACCCCACTTAAATAATAAATTACCCTATGATTGGTGTTTCTAGAACAAATCAGGGAATGTCAGAAGTAGTCAGGACACGTGGACCAATCATGAAGCACACGCAGGATCGAGGATGTCATATCAATCAAATCAAGGGTCTATATTCACGCATATGAATGAAGCTGAGATCAAGGGACAAGATTAAATGAAAGAAACACACTTCTGGAAGGATCATCTCAACCCTAGCAGGCTCAACCTCAGCTATATATACCCCCTCCCCTTAGTCATTAGGGGTGCCATTTTTCTGTAATGTTATGCTGTTAATTTTTACTTTGTATTGAATCTCTTTTATTAATGAAAAGTTTACTTTAGTTTTTTTATTTACTTGTCTTAATTCTAGTTACTATTATTTACTGCTTATTTAGAATAAGTTGTTTTAGCTTATTGTTTTTCTTTCATTATTGCTTCTTAATTAAGTATTACTTTTCAGCTTTTATTTACTTATTGTTATTTAAAGTCTACATAAAAAATTAAAAAAAAAATCAGAAAATACTAAAAAAATATATATATAAAAAAATATACAAAGTAGTAATAAAACAAGCTTCAATAAGCTTGAGTTTTGTTTATTCAGTTTCATGTAAGCTTTTTATAGTTTGTGTGAAGCTTTGTTTGGCACAAAAAATTCAAAATCTCTCAAAACCTCAAAAAGTCAACCAAAGTCAACTGATATAGCTTATTAAAATAAGCTCAGCTTATTGGAGTTTAAAGGCAACCATAAGGTGTCCAGTGGTCTGTCTTAAAGGCAGGCTAGCTAAGTGAATCCCCCTCTATTTGAGCTGAGGGGGAATTGGAGTTGTAAGTTCATTCCATTTTCATTACTGTTTCATAAATCAGCTTAATAGTAGTTTATATTTGATATTTGTTGTTTGCTTATTGCTTATTGTAGCTTTTATAATCTATATTGCTTGTTATTTGTTGCTTAGTCATAGTTGATATATTTGAGTTTGATAATATCTAGCTTTACTATTTCATTCTTAGCATCTGTCACATTTGTGGATCTTTGTTTCTGAGTAGTTTTGCATCTAATATCTGTTTTCCTGTGTTCAATTGAGTGTTTGGATCCATCTTAAGATATGAGTTAGAGTTTGGATTTTATTAGGTTGGATCTGTGGTGGTTTTTTGAGTGAGATAGTCAAGTAAGGGGTGTTTGGCTTTAGTGTATTCTGCAAGTTCTAGTGATTATTTTGCTTTGATCTCTGCATCATCAGCTTCTTTGAGGGTCATTTAGGATAAATCAATTGAGTTTTTAGTGGTGTGTTTCACAGAAAGTCAAAATATATTGAATACTCATTGAATCTGTAAACTGCTAGTGTAACAGTCAATTTAAGTATGATCCTAGGTGAAATTTAGGTAAGATTAGCTTAATTCAGGTTCATTACAGATTATTATAACTTAATTTGATCACTAGGATTAGTAGAATTTGGAATTAGTCAACTTAGGTTCATAAATCAAAAAGTCAAACTCAGCTTTTAGGTGCAACTTTGAGAGTACTTGTAGGATTTGTTATTTGGTGGAAATTCTTTTGGTTTGTTGATTTGATAAGCTCAGCAGTTAAATAATCATAATCAAAAAGAAATTTCAGTGTCACATCTTATTTGCTTATTGGATTATCGGATCAAAGTTGACTGTTTGGACTGTTCTCTCCCCTGCTCATCAGATTTTAAGCAAATTTCCAAGATACTCTTAGGCTATCAAAGTGGATTAGGATTCAATTTCATTGGTGAATTTGTGTTCTCAGTAGGTTGGAGTGTGATTTGCCCCTATAAGTTCACTATCCTAAGCTCATTTAGACGACTTATTTGACCTGATAAGTTGGTAATTTGAGCCTAGTTTCTGTTATCATTTTTCAGGGTTGCAATTGTGATTTGTTGATCATTCTTTGAATTTGTTGGTTTATCTAAGCTTCATATTGCATCTTGTATCTGTTTCAGTTGATTTTTGATTTACTGCTTATCTGCTTGTGCTAGTGCTTATCTTATTTTTCTTATATCAACTGTTTGCTCCATTACTTGTGTTTCTGAGTACTTTCTTGCTTCAATTCTGTTCCTAAAAGCTTTTCTGAGTCTAAAAAGTATTTAGTCATAGTTGGGTACTGTTTGGTCAAGTTTTGCTTATTATTAAGCACTTTGGATAAGCAGTTTCATAGCTTATTGCATTTCCACAGCTTATTTTTCATTTTTTTTTAATTTTTCTCAAGTTTAGAATATTATTTTAGATTTTTTCTGAAATTTTCATATTTTTCTGAGTTGATTTGCTATTTTTCTTATTTAATTTTCATTTTTAATCACTTTTTATTACTTTTTAATTACTAAAAAAATCCAAAAAAATCAGAAAAACCCCAGAAAAATCCAAAAATATATTAGAAAATTATTTTTAGTTATTTTAGAATTTTAGAAATTTATTTTGCATTTTTCTCACTTTATTTGTATTTTCTTTTAATTTTTAATTAGTTAAAATAGTTTTAAATTCATAAAAAATAAATAAAAAGTCAAAAAAATATTTTTCCTTTTCTCAAAATTTTCTTTTATCATTTTTGATTTTTGAAAATTATTTCCAAGTTCGTAGGAGTCGTGTAGCTTAAAAGTCGCGTTTTATTTCGTACGTTAACGTTTATTTTACGTTTTAGCGTACGATTTTGATTTTACGTTACGTTTTTAGTTGCCTTACTTGATTTACGTGTTTAAGTGATTATTTGTGCTTCATTTGCTATTTCATTAGTATAATCTCATTCAAATCACTTTTTATGACTTTCACGACACGTTTCACGAATCGGGAATTCGAAATTCCATTCATCCTTCACACGGACTACGACCTCGGGTTATCCGTATTTCTTTGCGGATCTCTTGAGTAATACTTATACTATATATATAACATTGATTTTCAACGAATCAGTCTACCTGCCATATAATCAAAAATGACTCTAGTATCTTTGGTGCAATATGTTGGGGCTGTGGCTGCGGCTGGAGCATATATTATAAGCCAAAAGCTTAAGCTTATACTTTTATAAAGCAGTTTGGCTAATTAGTTTGAGCAGTTATTAATGTAAAATCACATATAATATATATAATTAAATTGATATGTTTTCAACTTTTACGTAATAATTCATTATATTTGTAAGAATATTTAATTAATTCGACTAACTATAAGCCTCAAGCCCTTTTCTATGGGCTTGGGCTTATGTAGGCTTAAGGCTAATAAAAGCTTCCATAAGCACGTGTGACAAATAAAACTTATTTTATAAACCGACTTATTTTTAAAGCTCAAACCCCTATAAGACTCGTAAACCCGTTGTCAAACATAGCCCGGCTTTTATACATTTTGAAAAAGTCTTCACTGGTTTATTAAAAATTCCTTGAGCTGTGTGTATTGTAAGTCCTCACAATTTTTATTTTATTTTTTATTATTATTTTTTTTTTACTATAAATGACCTTTCGAGCAAGTCAAATCAGATTTAGTTATTGCAATGAAGATAACTTTACAAACAAAACAGTTTGCTCTATTGCTTTTGATTCTTATACTTGATCATGTTCTTCAAACAAATGCTACTTCATATGAATCATACTCAGGTAACTTTATTACTTTTTATGTTAATTACATTTTGTTTACATTTTTATTTATGAATGAAATAAATTCCTTTGGTTTGCATGTTTCGTACAGGAGATGTGCTTACAACTCCAAGACAAATGCTTAGATCGCAGGTGATAACATTGTCCGCGTCTAAGCTTGAACAACCGCGAAGTAACGTTATATTCACTCTAGTGTCGCCGACACTACAAGTGCGTAGGAGTTTACGTAAAGTTAAGAAACGACGTTCACCACCACCACCAAATTTTAACACATATAGGTATTTTTCACCAGCACCACCGCTTTATCGACCACCACCACCGCCTCCTCCTCCTCCACCACCACCACCACGTCGTCGACCTCGAGGTTTCCCTTTCTTTTGTTCACCACCACCACCACCTCCGCCGCCGCCGCCGCCAGCGGAAAGTTAATTATGAGGATTTATTAACATTGTGATATCAATAATTAATAGTATGATATTTCTTGACGGCACGTTTCTAGAGCATTTGTTTGAATTTTGATGATAGTTAGCGTGTGTTTGTTTTGTTAAGATGTTTTGGATTTAAATCTGACTATCACATGTTACTGGTAAGAGGTGGTTATAAATGTTTAATTTGAATAAATGATCTTGTGTGTTTTTTTATATTGTAATCGTCTTAATGATTTTAATTGAATGTTATTTTAGTTATATATTAAATCATAGCAATACGATGAATAAGTAGTCTAGGTAAAATTAAAAAAATGTCATTTGCATTTTTGTACAAAATATGCACTCTCCGAAAACGTGATTTTTTTTTCTTTTGTGCAATTGTCATTTTTACTGTATCAGCACTTGCAAAAGATGATGCATACATGTTCATTGAAAAAATTAGATGAGATTAGAATAACTATCGTACTCTCAAATATCAGCACGCCGTTAAAAGCTCTTAAAGAAATACACTTAACATTGGCATGACTAAAAGTTCTCTTAAACTTAGAGCACTGGGTGCAGTGAGCACCTCCACCTCGTCATTTGGAGTCCACGGGGTGCCACATCACTTTAACAAACCTTCACAACTAACCCCTCTCATTAATAACTAACCTCAACTTACTCATTTGGGGTCCACCACTTCCTAAAAATACAAACATTACAAGTATGAAAAAAAAATGACAAAAGGACACAAATTACCTTCGTTGTGCAGACGACAAAAGGTAAACTGGCGAGGGATGAAGAGGCAAGGCGGTGTGGTGGCTAGCTTTGGCAAGGATGCCAGGGTGGACTGGCGAGGCATGATTTCCATTGCACCTAGTGCTCTTAGGCTTAAACTTGCATGTTCTTAGTTACATTGTTTGTGAGACAAACAACCCCCTACTTTACATCAATAAATAATTTACATATAATTTCATACATAAGCTTAGGTACAAGTTTAGTCAAGCCGATATTTCTTGATCATAATATCACACAAACAAGTAAAGTTAGGTTTAACTCAACATCTTCAAGACTTATCTTACATCTCATGTTTGTATAATCTTTTATATGTATGTTGTTAAAATCTCCTTAATATTTTTTCATAAGCTAGTTTTTCTTAAATAATTATTTGTATCATACCTATTCTCTTGTTTTTGGATTTGTGAATGAGGTGAACCTAGGAGGTGCTTGATGTGGGGGGGGGGGGGGGGGGGGGGGTTAAGAGGGTAGGAAATGGGAAAGGGATTGATTAATGGTATAGGGAGGGTATAAGTACTATTTTTATTTAACGTGTTTGAAATAATCTTAACAAATGTTTTGACTAAAAAGGTTTACTTATTTAAAATGACTAGCGGTCAATCTTTGCGCACCCCTAGTCGATTCAACTTACAGTTGTTAGAGTTTGTGGATAAATATTAATATTCGTATGACTAGAATCGAACTCGAGACCACGGGATTGCACACTTTACGTATACGAATCGATGTTAAATAATTAATATATAAATAGTTATATTTAATTATTAAATCACGAAATATTTATATGGTCGAACAAGGAAAAAGAAAGGGGGTTGAGTGTCAAGTTTTGAAATTTAAGGAGGTGCTAGCAATAACTTGTTGGACAAGATTAAATGTTATATAAACACATCTTAGGTTCATTCTCGGGTGAATATAACCAGAAAAAGCGATACACAATTCTTGAATGCAGAAGATTACATGAATCGTTAATTACTATTTTATGTTGACAGGTTGCTACAATTTGTCTCATACATGCAATAGTGATACGCATGTCATGCCATGCATGTTTCCATTCTTTTCATTATCACTATATTGATGAATGATAGTGAATATATATATATATATGTAATATAGTTAGTTTATTAATTATTGTATATGCATGAATCTATTCGTGCATATGTATATATATTAATATACTTCTATCTTGCACATATATATGGATCGACTATATATATAAAATAAAAGGGTTCGACCAATTTATTTTATTTAAAGCTAAACATTGCTTTGTGCTTTACTTGTGATTCAAGAACTAGCATTCACATCGAATCGCTGGTAGTACGTGTGTACAAGAACGTGGTGTAAACATATTATTGTTTACATCTTGGATCGAATAACAAAACGGTAAGGGGTTATTCATTGATCCTTATAAACCCTAATTAGGGTTCATCAATTGTTCAAGAATTCAAGATTGCATACGGTACGTTCCTATTTATGTTTCGTTGATAATTATATGTTATACTTGATCCATAGCTTCCGCTATATGTGTACTTTGATTGTATAATTCTAACAACAGTTTCATGCTTCTTGGTTGAAAACAAGGACCTATGGTATCAAACAAGTGACTGAAGCCAACCATGACGAATGTTTTATGCCTTTATGGTTCTTACATATGTCAATACCAGCAATTTGAAACTTCCCATGTGATAATTAAGGCTGGTGTAATGGTCACTTGACTGATCACATTCACCTCAGCACACATCAATTTTTAAGCACACAACCTTACCAACACCTTTATAGGCGTAATGGTCACCACATAACCAAATATATATAAATACCCACCTAATACAAACATACCCCACACACATTAAAAAATAAAAAAAGAGGTAAACACATAAGAATGTGAATTAAAGAATTCTCTTAACTGCAAAGTAAGAGACTATAGTTCTAATATGATTTATATAAATCTAATCGAAGAAACACTTTGTGTTGAAATTTAGTAAACGTGAGACGCAGGCTACATATTAACAACAAGGTGAATTTCCATGTATGCGTGAGACCAACATGGATAATTTACAGTTTCTAAATTAGACATCTATTAGAACATGTGTCAATAACAATACTACTTCAACTTTAACATTTATGTATTAATTGAATGACATAAATACATGAAGCAATATAATACTACTTCAATAATTATGTATTCTAAGAATGACATAAAATAAAAATGAAGTAGTGTGTTAACTTGAAAATATTAATGAAACCAAATGATGGTGTTCATGATTACTTTAATTATACATGTTTATACATTATTGTATATTTATAAACATGAAGTCTTCTAAGTATTACAAGACTTATAATAAAGTAAGACGTTAGCTTGTTATGGTCTTTTAATTAAGACATATACAAGAAGTCATTGAGATGATCAATGATTAATAACGGAAAGTGGGAATATAACATGTTCATGTTTTGAAGAGATATGAACATGAAGTGACTTGGTCAAAAGTACTTGTGTTATATAAAAAGCATGCAATTGGTTTGGAAATACTATTATATCATTAAGTTGACTTAGTTGGTAAATAGGTATGCCAAAAGGAATATAGTTATCTTATATATATTGTTAGATCTTCTTACAATATTTATTATAATTTAAATACCATAATATAATGGTATGTTAAGTTAGGGAAATCAAACTCTTGTTAGTAGTTTGATTAAAGATAACTATGATTTCTTTTCTTCCGATAGTTATCAAGGTTAGAAAATTGAGTATGGATTGAATATACTCAATTAGACTCCTAGAAGATTAATAAGACATTATGAAATGTGATGAATCACATTAAGTCTTAAATTGGAGTTCTGAATTTGTTAAGCTACTTATGTGTAGGTTGTTAACAAAAGATTGTCAGGAACTATCAATGTGTATTTATAATATCCCAAAAAGAGAATATTGTATTGTCACTTTAAATGCTAAGTATTTATATTCTATATAATACTAAAAGCAAGTGGGAGTATTTTATCTTAAAAAGATAGAATTACAAGATACATAATCTTCTAAAACCACACTAGCTAAAATCATGATGAGGCTTAACATGTAAATGATAAACCTCAAGATGATGGAATTCTCATTCATAAATCCACTTGGATATCTCAGATATTTAATTAATATGCTGACAATTATATGATGTAGTATTACCAAAATAATGAATTGGGTAAATTATTCATATTATGAATGTTGGAGATGTTGTTCATAAAGATATTCAAATTTAAAAAATTTGGTTTATCTTAATTCTTAATGGTTAGAAAATGAAGATGGGTTTATTCAAAGATAATATAACCCTAGTGGTTTAAATTTTTGTGTAATGATCATATGGACAAAATTATACACATATCTTAATGCATATCTTATGACAAGATTATTAATCATAATTAAGTAATTAACTATGATTGAATACTCTTTCCTAAGCACATTAAAGATACAAAGATGGTAATTGTCATACTTAAATTTCATGAATATGAAATTTGACAATGAAATATCAAAACTCTTTCTTGAATGATTACTTAAGCGAGGACGATAAGTAATCAAAGGAGTTTATGAATTCAATTAAATCTTTGGTAGTGTACAAAGTGCAATAATCCATGAATGGATAAATGCATGCATCTAGGAAATTGCTCTTAATTTTAATTATTATATCCATGAATTGGTTTATAATTGAAATAAGATAATTTCTAAGTATTCCTGAAAGCTAGTGGGAGTATTGTGTTTGATTTACTAAATCATATATATATTGTAGAGTAACATTCCATATAAGTAAAAGGTTAGACTTAATTTGGAATGAAACTTTACTTGAAAGATTTAGGAAATAAAACATACAACCTTGAAACTAAAGTTTATTATTAAACGAACAAGTGCGGTAAATAAAATTCTAAATAAGAATATGATATATCATTTTGGAAGATGGATATACATATTTGTAAAGATCAAACATGAATAAAATCTAAGTTTGACTGAAGGATTTTCATGTGCATCATATTATTGTTGTATCATGCTTAAGTGCTTAATGATTTGACAATATTTGATATCCAATTAAAAGTTATTATATAATTTGTGTAATAGATATTCTAATGAAAAATGTTTGAAATTAGAATAATGATCCTCAACTTGGAATAGCTCCTAAAAATTACACAATAGATATTAAGGTTTATGGAAATTTTAAAAGAGCATATTGTGTTTAATATACAATGATGCTGGTTTAATTGAGATGACACTCAATAACTAGAAGGATTTCATGAGAACTACTTGTGCTCAACTAAGAGCATAGTTGCATTAAACATTAAAAGAATTAGAATACTTTAAACTTTAAAAGGTTTGGAAGTTTGATTGTCATAAGTTGGTGATTGAGGATATCACACCATTTATGAAAAATTATGTGGCTATATCAAGATAGTTGGATTTACACAAGAATTTTAATTATTGAATTCTTGAAAGAAGTATTCTCAAAATTCGGATAGATCATAGTTAGATGAAATAATGCCTTGTCAACAAGTATGATTGTCATTACTTGAGGCATAATTGTCTTCAAGTTATTACTTGAGGAAAATTCATTAACTAGTATAATCATGCATTGATCTATTTTGGTATTTGGATAAAGGACATTAAGCAATTATTATTTATAATGAATTAAAGTACTTAGTACGTTTGTTTTCATTAATAATATATTGTGTCATATATTTGCATGTTTAAAATCCGTGAATAACTAATATTATTCTAAATTGTCCATTGTCGATTAATGATATGGGAATATCATTAAACTAAGACAAATCTGAGTATTGGTTAAGAATATACTTGAAAGTATATTGATGCGTTGACATACCAATTTCACATGATATTCGATGAATTGAATATAGGACTTATCCCAACTACATGATTTTACTTTATGGATCTTGTCAGTAAGTAAATCATGAATTTGTTATCCTCAGACTTGAGATACCAGATAAGAGTCATGGATGTAGTGCATTTTTGTAAAGCAATCTACCGCTCACCGTAACAGGGAGTTATAAGGGTTGTTTTCAGAAGTGTTGCAAAGTTCATGGGTTATTCTTGTAGTTAAGAAAGAATTTGTTCCTTCAAATTTGTTTTGAAGTTTAATACTGCTGGGCCCCTCGTAGGGTTGACAAGATGTTTGCGTGCGCACGCCCAAAGTCTATCTGGAATACGTTCAGATGTTTTGGTAATCTTGCTCAATCATAAACAACGAGAAACAGAATTGTTAATTAAAGAATGACTAAGATCCATATCTTTATTAACGTGGTATTAGTAGCAAAATGATAATAATAATGATGAATCATTAAAGGTTTTTCCAGGAGACCTCCCTCGAGTTGAACTAGGGGCATTGGCGTGTTGCTAGACGCTAACCAATGTCATTACACTATTAATAGATATCCAAGTGGGAGCTGTTAGAGTTTGTGGATAAATATTAATATTCGTATGACTAGAATCGAACTCGAGACCACGGGATTGCACACTTTACGTATGAGAATCGATGTTAAATAATTAATATATAAATAGTTATATTTAATTATTAAATCACGAAATATTTATATGGTCGAACAAGGAAAAAGAAAAGGGGTTGAGTGTCAAGTTTTGAAATTTAAGGAGGTGCTAGCAATAACTTGTTGGACAAGATTAAATGCTATATAAACACATCTTAGGTTCATTCTCGGGTGAATATAACCAGAAAAAGCGACACACAATTCTTGAATGCAGAAGATTACATGAATCGTTAATTACTATTTTATGTTGACAGGTTGCTACAATTTGTCTCATACATGCAATAGTGATACGCATGTCATGCCATGCATGTTTCCATTCTTTTCATTATCACTATATTGATGAATGATAGTGAATATATATATATATATATATATATATATATATATATATATATATATATATATATGTAATATAGTTAGTTTATTAATTATTGTATATGCATGAATCTATTCATGCATATGTATATATATTAATATACTTCTATCTTGCACATATATATGGATCGACTATATATATAAAATAAAAGGGTTCGACCAATTTATTTTATTTAAAGCTAAACATTGCTTTGTGCTTTACTTGTGATTCAAGAACTAGCATTCACATCGAATCGCTGGTAGTACGTGTGTACAAGAACGTGGTGTAAACATATTATTGTTTACATCTTGGATCGAATAACAAAACGGTAAGGGGTTATTCATTGATCCTTATAAACCCTAATTAGGGTTCATCAATTGTTCAAGAATTCAAGATTGCATACGGTACGTTCCTATTTATGTTTCGTTGATAATTATATGTTATACTTGATCCATAGCTTCCGCTATATGTGTACTTTGATTGTATAATTCTAACAACAGTTTCATGCTTCTTGGTTGAAAACAAGGACCTATGGTATCAAACAAGTGACTGAAGCCAACCATGGCGAATGTTTTATGCCTTTATGGTTCTTACATATGTCAATACCAGCAATTTGAAACTTCCCATGTGATAAGTAAGGCTGGTGTAATGGTCACTTGACTGATCACATTCACCTCAGCACACA
Source organism: Artemisia argyi (assembly GCA_030686995.1). Taxonomy (NCBI): domain Eukaryota; kingdom Viridiplantae; phylum Streptophyta; class Magnoliopsida; order Asterales; family Asteraceae; genus Artemisia; species Artemisia argyi. The sequence continues at coordinate 184,254,794 of CM060680.1, forward strand.
TCAATTTTTAAGCACACAACCTTACCAACACCTTTATAGGCGTAATGGTCACCACATAACCAAATATATATAAATACCCACCTAATACAAACATACCCCACACACATTAAAAAATAAAAAAAGAGGTAAACTTAGTAAGGTGGTCTGTGCCACCAAACCAACCCAAAAAGTGGACAATCACACGTTGTGGTACCACCACCATAACGGGACCACGTGCGGTTTGTGGCCAACACGGGAGTTAAAATGAAACCATAACACCCGGTCTTAAATAAACTTGGTTATAAACAAATGGCAAATGTAGAGAAATGCCGAAATTCTATTGCAATTTCGAACTGTTATCAGCACACAAGATATCAACTAAGCATAAGGTAAACGAGAAGAATTCGTTATAACTACCCATTTAGGGTTCTCCATCATCTTGACCTGACACGAATAGGACTCAACTCGTTCTTGCCTTAAAGTAGTCACGAGCTTTGTTTTATATGGGTCAAAAGAATAACAAGTTTTACGGTTATAATATACAAGAAGATATTTGAAGCTAATTTGGCTTGTCAATGAACCATTTCCTCATCATTAAAATGTAGACCTTGTAAGCCCTTTCTGCTAGCATCTCATAATTCTTTACAGCACCATTCTTCTGCAAACTTTTTTGTCTGCTAGACGATTTAAGATTCGTTCCATCTGGGGTGTGTGAGCGAGCTGTGGAGCTTATTAGCTACATAGGTTACACATTTTCATATAAGATAGCCACTTCATTTAATATAACAAATAATTACGGTATAATTCAAGGAACTCACCATGGCATCTTTGCCAGTTGTATTATTGGTCACTTGAGTCTTGTCTTTAGATTGATTCCCTGTGTTTACGACTTGCACATAATTTCTTCGCCGAGAAGCTTCCTCGCCTACAAAAGGTTAACAATTAAGCAAAAATGTCCTCAAATATAATTTTTAATGAACCTTTTTAAGTGTGTGTGTGTGTGTGTGTGTGTGTGTGTCACCATTGCGAATTGCTGGAGGCGTTCCCGAGGTTTGTCCATTGCACATTCCCTAAAAAAGAGAGCATAATCATCGTCACTTCATAACTATGCTAACATTCGGCATAAAAGGATATGATGCATTTTATTAAAAATCGCAAAACAGGCAGATCATGCAGTTTGAGCAACGGGTCAATAGAGTTGGGTTGACCCAGAACAAATTTTGTCGAAATATTCAATTTTTTTATACAATAACTAGTGTGAAGAATAAGAATACACAAATTATATTATTTTGTTAAAAATCTATGCTTTTAGGAGTTTTTCTGCATTAATGATAGTAGAATACACTTTGTGGAGACTTTCACCCGTTTAACCCGTTTCCTGTTAAGCTAAGCTAATGTTCTTAAGCATTTCCAGTTGGTCCATTAGAATAAAAATAACCCAAATTGACCCATTCATAAGCAAACGAGTCGAAATTCGCATATCAACATGTTATATATATTACTTACAAGACCACGAAAAGGAGCTGAAATCTGTGACTGCTGATACTTCAATATTGTCCAATTGAAGACATAATCACACAGGAACCCTGTAAAAGAAACTGTGAACATGGAGTCACTGATACACGTTTCATCTATGACCTTAAAGCTTTATGTCGTCAATGGCTAGGAGATGTTACCTTCATGGATAAAGAGGTCACGGAAAATCCTCTTAAGATAACTATAATCTGGTTTGTCCTCAAACTGTAATGAACGGCAATAATGGAAGTATGAGGCGAACTCTGTTGGATAGCAAAAGAGTCGGAAAGTGTCACTAACTATATACACAGAGATACATATGTACTAAAACAAAAAATAACAATGTGCAGTACCGCGATTGATTTACAAACTTTACTTTGGCTGATCTTCTCATACTTATGTTTCTTATTTCCTGCTTTCAGGCCCTGCCAAGGTAGACTGAACATATAAAAGATAGACGCCATTTAACCGAGAGAGGATGTGTGAATAAGAGAAAGAGGAGGCATGTCGAAGGAATCACCTTCCTCTTTAAGAAATACAGGACGACATATCCGAGAGACTCTAAATCATCCCTCCTGCTTCGTTATTAACATTCAGAAAACAAAATATACAAAGGTTAATACTCATAAGACGACATGTTCCCTTAAATGAGTATTATTAGTGGAAGTATAGAAATACATACCAATGCCTAGGTGACTATTCATGCTTGCATATCGGGCAGTCCCAGTCAAGTTTTTATTTTCTCTGCAGAGCGATGACCACAGACAGTGGATATTACTTAAGATATGAAGTTTCATGCAGTACTGTGAGGGAAATAATGAGTATACACACCCTAATTAGAGAATGTGTTGGTCAATAATCTGACCAGTACCGAATGTGTTGGTGAGCATTATCCCGATATCTTTTTACTAGACCAAAGTCAATGATGTAAACCTGCAATTAGGCAAACGAGGGATATTACAAGGTAGTCCTAAGGCTCCAAATTGGAAACTAAAAGAACGGTCAACTGCATTACCTGATTTGCTCTGCGACCCAAGCCCATAAGGTTAACAAATTCAATAAGGTTAATCTGAAACAAGCCCCATCATCAGTAAGAAACTGTATTTTAAAAGTTGAGGCACAAAGATATAAATTGGTAACATTTACCATTTGATCAGCAAGCATAAGAGCTGTTTTTAAAGAAAATTTCCTGCTACAGAAATTGAATAAATCCTTAAGACTAAGCCCAAGCAAATCCACCACTAAGACGTTGTAGTCTCCCTCCACACCAAACCATCTCACATTTGGTACACCAGCTGCAATTTATTAGTTTTGGTGATCAATCAAATGAGTCAATAACAGACCGTCAAAGAAAACTACTGAAAGAAACATCTTATTGCAGCTACTTACTTCCTCCATGTAAATTCCTGTATAACTTTGACTCGTATAGCAGCTGAGGGTGCTTTGTCTTGACACTTTTCTGAACATACCATCATAGTCAAACAAACACAGAGTAAAGACATTTCCTAATTGTAAGTTTGGAAGAAACTTGTATATTATTGACTTGGAGCAATTAGCGTGCAAGGACAACTTCTATACGCTGTAAAACTTGTACCAAGTTTCTTATTCACACTTTTAAAGTTTATAATAATGAACTTGTGAGGACGTGAGGTTCTAAAGTTTATAATAGAAGAGTTTCACACTTTTTAAGTTCCATTAATGCATAACCTGAGTTTATGTCCAAACATAAAACGTACTCTTCAGGAATAATTAACATTAATAATACATAATAACTACAACATGACTCAAAATCACCAAACATTTCGAAAGAACAGTGGTAATGAACCATTTTTTGTGTTTAATCCAAAACCGTACTTATCCGCTCCTGCGCTTAGTTTCTTTACCATATAGAAACTTTAAGTATACGTAACTAAGATACATTTCGTAGTTCCATAGACCTAGAACAGAACATTAGCCAGGGTAGATGCAAGTGATATAGCAGACACTTGACTATGATATTACAGATTAACATGGTTTTAAGAAAACTAAGTAAATTGGATGTTACAATGATTCACACCTTCCATAGTTTCATGCTATAGGTTTCAATTTTTTTTCTTTCAAAAGTTACCATATTAATAGAGTAAAGACAATGCAAAAAGGCTCACCTCTTTCCCAAACATACGAGCAGCTCACCATATAAGGAGTAATATCAGTCGATCTTCCTTCAATGTCCTGCATAATTAACTGTCCATTATATTTTCAGAAATCATGTCACAAAATTAACACAATGTTACAAACTAACAAACCTGTTCAATCGAGGAACTTGCAATTATTGCCACTCCATTGATCTCTTTTCTTCATACATAAAGCCTCCTCATGGACAGCAACCTCCCTTATGTATATGGGGAAATTAAGACCAACAGATTGCAGATGACCAAAAAGGAGCCCATGGGAAAGTTCAAGGATGCTGTTCGGTTTCATGTGCAAGAATAATCTCATAGTTATCAGCCTGCAACAAAAAAGTAGACATTAATTATTACGTTGTTCGTGACTGTTGAAATCCGGCAGAATCAGCTGACCTAAGCTTGATAAGATATTAACAGCAGCAGCTGACATTTCATAAAAATGTAGTGTGCATATTTAAATTTCTCAAGTGTAGTTGCATATCTAAGATTCTAAGAATCACAATCCCATTTACCATTAACTAAATAATCACACCGATAGTCTTGAAATCTCAATCGAAAGAAACTAACACAACCAGAAGCCTTAAAAAAGAAGCTAAATATTTTGCACCTTCATTTGCTATATATTACATGCCTTAACAATTAGAAAATAATTCCAACATAAAGTTTCTTAATCACCAGGGTACTCCTCAAAGAAACCTATTAGAAAATAAAAACCGCAAAAATACGTATACAGGTATAAAAACACTCTTTTATTTAGAAGAAAACTTTCAATACAAACATGACATCATTTACTAAAATTTTTATCCATTGATTACATGACACCTCGACAAAATTACATCAGCAGAACCCCTTGTTTAATAGTATCAATACGTAGATACCCTTTATTAATAGCATTAATAGAAGTTAATTTGATACTAAACCAAATTTGGTGAAGAAGTCACTAGTAAGTGTGACAAACTAAATATTACACCAAATTTGATGTCTTGATTTAAGCGATCGAATTAATTAACAAGCAGGCAAACCACGAGTTTTATGACAGCTGTTTGACCATCTGGTAGTGTAAAATCATCAACTGATACACTTAAGCTACTGTCACATGCTATCAATATCATATCGCCATCTATGTCTTTATATTTGAGGCTAAAGCTACCTAGCTTGAGTTGAAACCTTGTAGCAATCTGCTCTTCCAACTTCATAAATCCATCTGAAAGTTTGAATGAAAACCTTACAATATCCTTTTTGTATGTTGCTTTGATAGTTAATATTGTTTCGGGCTGCGCAAGTTCATCAGGCAGATTTGTTGGTACTTGCATGTGGCGAATAGGTGTGGAACTATGCTTACCATGTTTGCTAAAGGTGGCAGGACTATGAGTTATATTTGTTGTAAAATGTGGTTCATTGGATCCCTTAAAAATCGAGTTAAGGGAATCACTTTTATCAGTCTCATATGGCCACCTTGATACGCCAAAACTTCTGCAAAGGCCCTTCAATGTTGCTCTGCTAGCTATATATACAATGTACAAAGTGAAAATGAGGATTTTAGAAGTGTTTCAAAACTTGGAACCTAACCAGGAGGATGCACTAATGAACTGCGTCATCCAAAACAAGTGATTAAATATGAATTTGCTATGTTAATATGACATTTTTATTCAACCATTTTCCATTTCGATTAAATCTAAAGCTTGCCTAGTTTAAGATATAACAACCCAACGTTTACCCATTTATAGGTAAGAAGTTAGAAAAGGCTACCTCTAGACACTACCAAAAAAGCGTATATTGATTATACTCACCACGAAGGATGCCCGCAGCTTCCTCCATTGGCTCTCCAAAGTGTTTGATGACTTCCTCCAAAGTAATTAGCCTGCCGCTTGTCTTTGGAGCCACTTTAGCTGAAGCTTTCTTCCCCGGCATCCATCTAGTCGATGTCCTTGCTACTTTAGCCGCCGGCTTGGCCTTTGGAGCCGGTTTTGCCTTAACTGCTGGTTTAGCTTTTGGAGCTGCCTTAGCTTTAGCTGGAACAGCCTTAGTTTTTGCAACTGTTTTAGCAGTAGAAGGAAGCTTGTAAGAAGCTTTGACCTTAACTAACTTGTCGCTAGCAACAAGCTTCTTCAACTGAATCAACAGCATTTTCTTAAAATGTGCAGGCAGATGGTCCTTATGCTTGTCTTGAATAAACTTCCCAATAGCATACTGACTCGACCCGTTACGTTCCTTCAAACTCACAACCGCATCACTGATCATCTGTGAACACATTCAAAACAACACAAATTAATCACCAAACTAACAGAAACTTAAAATAATTAGTCGTACGTAGTAATGAAATATTACCTCAAAGTAAGGAGGGTGTTTTGTAAGCGCAACTGATTTCCGCCTAGCTTTGGAATGGATAACACCGTTAGTCATCAGTACTGTAAATATGAAAACCACAAACTAATTAATAATCACAATATATCTGGATCACACACACAATCAAATGAAAATATGTAAAAACGGACCTGTTGTTTGCTGTAGTTAGTGATTTTTGGGGAATTTTGTTTGATGCTTTATTAAATGAGATCATTGGATATAAATACTTGGGATTGGAGCTGGTACTATTTAATCAATTAATTGAGTAAACTAGTAAAGGGACAGCTGCAGAACGTGACCACATTTTGAGCCACCCTGCCACATCAGACTACTAAGCCTTGTTTCATGTTTTTGTTGGGCATAAGTGGATGGAAAAGGATGTGGGCCCATCCTCTGTTATTGCATCTGATTGGGGACATGGAGGTTTTATTTGCCTTTTGGATATAGAGAAGGGAATTTTTCACAAATACTTCAAAATACAAGGGTCTCCACCCTAAATAACCCACAAAATCTTGTTTTCTCCAAATACCCCAACGGGAGAAGGTCGCCTTCAAAATTTGGGCGGATGGTGTAATATAGTGACATGTGTCCCTATACATGGCCCCACATTGTACCTTCATGGTACAACTATTAAAGTGTACTTCTTGGGCGACTGGGACCCACATTTTTTGGGCGACTTTATTATTTTGTCTTTTTGTAAAAAATTTAATAATAAAGTTAATTACATTTTAGGTCCTTATAGTTTGATTGGTATTTCATTTTTAGTCACAATTTTGCTCTCTTTGATAAATAAAAAAACATATACATACAAAAACATATACACAAACACAAATGAAAACCTCAACTTCAGTAAATAAACTTAGGACAATATATAATATCATGATCAAATTGCATTCATTAATCTTTAAACAAATGACAATATGTATACAAAATGAAAACCACTGGGCCATTTCAGCTTCACTGTTTCTTCCTCATCATTGGGTTGCAACCTAGTGACTCCATACCTGGAAACATTATCAGCAAACCTTGCTAAAGTAGTTTCTCCATCAAATAGCATCAATGGAACCCACTTTAAGCAGCAGAAGCAACACACCTTGTATACTCGTATGTACCAATCATCACCGAGACCCACTACGTCCGACACCAACTACCACCCTGCCGCCGGATCCTCTATAACACGAATGGGTTTTTTAATAGATCTATGTTTTTACATTGTAGATCTAAGTATTTTTTTCATAGATCTAAGTTCTTTTTTCATAGATCTATGTCTCTTTTTTTTAATAGATCTTTGTAGCCGCTCCAGAATATTCTTACCTTGCCGGAATCTGCTTCCTCACAAATAAAAAAATATGGGGTATTTGTCGATGGTGGCATTTGGATCTTGATAGGGTGTAGTGGGTTTGGATCTTTATAGGTTTTGGTGGTGGTGGCGATGGAGTTATGGTGGTGTCGTTGGTAGTAGAATCATGGGTTCCAGGCCAAACAATCTTGTTCATAGATGTGGTATAGTTGTATGAAATGAAATAAAGATTGATAAAAAATGAATGTGCACGTATGAAATGAATTGTCAAAGATGTGGACAAATAATTTAACACTAAAAAGAAACAGTCCCTAAAGTTGGAAAATGGAAAACTAGTGTTGAAATAGTTTCTTAAAGTGAAACAGATAGGACCGACGGTTTTGAGCGTTGGATGCTTTCAAAAAATGAGATCAATGGATATAAATGTGGGATGCGGAAGACTACTTTGATAACAATAATAAATAAACACGTCTAATAAATAAACACTTCCAACCAGCCAACCATGCGATCCTTTTTTTTTCCCCCTCAAAGACTGAAACAGACCTTGACAAGGACTAGTAACACAAGCTATTAAAGTGAAAAAGATAGGACTGACGGTTTTGAGCGTCGGATGCTTTCAAAAATTGAGATCAATGGATATAAATGTAATGGGGGAAAATCATGCGGAATCTTCAATACTGTTGTGTGATAACGACAATTTGTGTTCCAATGAGAGATTGAACCTTTAGTATATTGGACATTTAAGATTCATTTTAGAATCGACCAGCTGACATACAAATTTGAGTCCTAGCAGAGTTCAGCAACATATATTACCCATATCACATTGTAAACCTCAAGAAGCGCCGACCATCTATTGATGGACCAAACTCGGAAAAAGCCCAACTCACTAATCTAGTACGCATTCATGAAATAACCAAGAATTTCTTACAAATCAAGAATTAGTTACAAGTTTAATAAGATGTAAACCATTAGAATTTCAAGTTGGTAACAAGATTACGTTGAAAGTTCTGCCTAGGAAAGGCATGATACCATTCTGATAAATTCGGGAAGTTAAACTCGATGTACACTGGACCATTTAATATTTCAGACAGAGTAGGCCAGTAACCCTCAGACTTGAGCCTTGTTGGAAAGTAGCAGGATTACACAAACATGTTTCACAATTTCAAATCCCGAGAAATGACTTTCAGATTAGTGACTCATAATTCCAATTGGAAGGAATCCAACCCAATGACAAACCTAAACCTGTTAGGAGAACCAGTAGAAATCATGGACCGTGAGGTCGAACGGTTGAAGCAAAGTCGAATTCCTATCGTGAAAGTTCGCTAGAATTCTCGAAGAGGTCCTGAGTTTACTTGGGAACAGGAAGACCAAATGCGACTCAAGTATCTACGTCTTTTTACCGAATATACTTCAGAGACCAACCAAAACTGAACTTCGGGACGAAGTTCCTTGTAGAAGGGAAGACTGTCATAACTCGTAATTTCAGATCCCTTTTCAGATATCGAAATTTCATTTCCATATTGGAAAGTTACTATTCACCAGATACTATTCATCATTTACTATTTACCGATCACTATTCATCATTTTACTATTCATCATTTTTTGAGTCAGTTTGAGATTTCGAGAAGCGTTAAGAAAATTCACTATTCACATGACACTATTTATTTCCGGAGAGAAAACACTATTCATGCGCATCACTCATTTCATCGTAAATTTAGTTTACGGGTATTTACATTCGCGTAACCAGCCAGATTTAGCTGCGAATTCATGCTTCGTCAATATTTACATTCGCGTAACCAGTCAGGTTTAGCTGCGAATTCATGCATCATCAGTAGGGACACTTCATATGGACTAGAAATAGATTACACATCATCACAATAGCATTTACATACTATTCCACTCGTAGGATATTCAAATTAATATTTTTGGTATATTTGACGTTTTACGTATGATTATTTTTAAACAAACGTTAACACGCGATCGATAAATGCGACTAACATATCTGGCACTCCCTACAACGTTAAAAATATTATGAAATTCACTTACCCGGTATTTTGGAAATTTAATTAGTTTATATCGTAAGTTTAATATAATTACGACGGTTTTCGTAAAAACTAAACAATAATCATCCAAACACTCAATGCTTGTACCCAACATATTTTTACAATTTTTATGACTTTATTATGTTCTGGTTAACTTCGATAAACTTTATTTCTAGCAAACACGGTACCCGATTACACCTAAGACTAACTAAATACTATACAAAACTACACTTATCTTCCTAATTAAATCAAAAACACCCTCCCCTCTTTTCCTCCTTTATTAGCCGGCCAAGCCCCCCCCCCCCCCCTCCCCCCCCCCCTCCCTAGCTCTCATGTGCCTTTCACCAACCAACCATTAATGCTAATGATGAGGGCGAAAAATGAACCACTTTTAGGGGGTCATTTAAGCCCGGAATTGAATTTATTTGATCAAATATTGCCCTAAATCGTTCCTTTTGTGATTTTAGGTACTTTTGGAGTGAAATCTGGAAAATGAAGCAATTCGGACGTTTTTGGAGCATAAAAGTGAAGAAAACGCCAAAGACTTAATTTTCCATGCTGGAAACAGTGTATGACGGCGTCAAGAGGAAATTCCTGACGGTGTCAAGAATAAAATCCATGACGACCCAGAAGAAACTTGAAGGCGTCACATGACGGCCTGCATAAGGTGTACACATGACTGCGTCAGATCCGGATCTAGGCAGTCCGAGGAACTATTTGGCGGCGAGATGACGGCGTCAGACATTTGTTCTTGACGCCGTCACCTTCTAAAATCTATATATAGTTTTCTATTTTTCATTCATTAAGAGGAACTTGTGTGGAGAAACCCTAGGGCCGAACTTTGTGAACCCTAGCTCGTATTTTACAGTAAATTCAAGGGTTTTCACCCCTTGAATCCTTTCATGTGCTATTAAGATAAGTCTTCTCTTTAATTCAATCAATATGTCTATGTGTTGGTTGTCTATATCTTGTGCTTGTCTTGATTTCAACATGCTAGGCTAGATCTATCTTGTGTTTTCTTAGATCTAATGAAACCTAGATGTTAATTATGTGTTGATTACTTGTTTATGGTTGTATTGGATGAATGATTTCAAAGTTAGGCTTAAGAAAACTGGCAGATCTCCATTGTGTAACATGCTTGAACGTCTTAGGAAACATGAACCGATGTGTACTAGGTTTTATTGGTTGTATTTAATGCATGAGTAAATTCTAATGATCCCATGTTAGGAGCTTCTTAGCCGGCTCGACATAGGAGTGAAGTAGGCACTCATAGGATTGGGGAAGTAAGTACGCCACCCCATGAATGGTATTAAGGAATACAATCCGTCATCCACGCAACTATAACAAGTAATTAACGTGTAAAAGATATCTAGGGAGTAGTGAAATCTAAGTAAACACATTTCTCCCATATATTGCTCATAACTTTAGTTTAATTTAGTTTAATTTCATTTCTAGTATTTTATTTTGATTGCATCTTAGTATTGGGTTAGTTGACTAGCAACTAATTCCGCCCAAATTCTTCAAACCCGAGATTTTTACTTGCTTTCCTAAAAATATAAAAATACAAAAAGAATTATCCCTCATCTCTAGACCTAGTCTTTAGGTTTTCTAATCCTAGCGACACTATTCCTAGCTGAACGATCAATCCCCCGGTACTTGTCATTATACTATACTACATCGATCAGGTACACTGCCTGGTGGGGGTTGTAAGCTTCTCGAGATCCCTCGAGAGGTAAAGCCTGGTGCAATCCCTACGCATCAGCTAGCTAAATCTTGCCTAATACACTTCAAGTAAATATCTCATTTTCATTTCATTACTTACATCTTTTCACCAAATAAACTAGCAAGAAAGATATTTTTCTCTCCTTCCTCTTTTGGGGGTGCACGGCCAACCACAAACCAAGAAGCCTTCACCATCAATTTTCCAAGATCAAGTGATATTCAAGCTCCATTAGTGATCCTTGTTAGGGTTTTGAAATATAAACTCAAGGTTTATTAGGTTTTCATCATCAAAGTTCACAAATCCTTCAAAGTAAGTATGTCAAACTTATTTTTCATAATATTACCAAGTTATTATAATGTTCATATGGTTTTTATACAAGATCTACATGCATATGCGAGTTTATACCCCTCTATTTAAACTTTTATATCTTTTAAGCCCTAGAAATGGATAATAGGTAGATCCTTGGTAGATCAACTTGGTGGATGAGTTTTAGGAACCCATGACACCCTAAGAAGGTGTATGGTAAGAATATATTAGTTTGGTGGTGATTGAAAGTGTTTTGGTTGGATTTGAAACTAGTTTGAAACCATAGAAATGATTTTTAAACATATATGTAAACCTACTGTCCCAAATCGCCAAACCCAGAAAACTCAGGGACTCAGGGGTAATTTTTGATCAAAGATTTATAAAATACTTTCAAAAACGAAGCCGTGTGCGAAAGAATGGATAAAAACAAGCTTGTAACGAAGGAGATATGATTTTTGCAAGTTTAACGACGAAAACTATTTTCTGAAAATTATACTTGCTGTTGGACGATTTTCGACGGACAAAAAGAGGCGTTAGACGTAACCTAGAGGAGCCGAATCATCAAAAATATATTAGTATACGTTAATACAAATCCGTGGATATAAAGAACGAAGGAAACGAGCTTATAACGACAAAGATATACACATTTCAAAACCGACAAACTATATTATTTTGACAGCCACTATTAGAAATATTATTCTAACGTACTAAAAACTATATTTTCTAGTAACAATATCGAATAGCCGTATTTCTACCCATTGAAGCACGTATGACCAAAAGATTATCTACACGACTATTAGATGTCATTTTAAGGTTTTCAAGGCGATGAGTTAAACACAAACATTTTTATGTGCAATATATTGCGACTAGTTTTACAAGTCTAACTAGATATATCTTTCCCAAGTTATGGAAAACATTTTACTTTAACGATAACTAGTATTTCCAAGCTACGAGTGGTATAGGCATCATGTGCATGTGCATTCATTACATCACGTCATGATCTAAAGTAAATCGTTATTACTTATATTAGGTTGCGGCTAATATTCGCGCCTTGTTGTCCCTATCATTTCACGTCATAGTATCATCGCTTCAGGTGAGTTTTCATAGCCCCGTTTTCAATTCTATATTTTGATTTCAAATCCCACGGGGGAGAATACATTGCAATTACTTATTTTTGTACGTGCCCAAGTATTAAATTCCATACATTGCTTAAGTTACCAGATTATCACTTAAAGTCCCATTTATTATCATGGACCGTTAATTAAGATACAAGCGAGAGTGAGTGGATAGATCTATTGAGGGTGACGCCTCCGTCCGAGTTGGTAGCGCCAACGAGTCATACGGACGCATTTCATTTTAATCATATTTGAGTGCTTGATAAACACTCGGTTGGGGCCAATTCTAATACTGTCTAGCTTCGGGGTCATGAGCTTAAGAGCCAATGTAGACTTTTATACAACATTTTGACATTTCACTTTATACTTGTGGCTAGCTGTACATGAGATTTAACTTATAAACCTATGATTTCTCACCAACATTATTGTTGACCGTTTTAGCAATGTATTTTCAGGTAATTAAAGTAGCTCTTGCTTGCATGCATTTGGACCTTGATGGAGTCACGGAGTCGACGCGTCTCACTCTATATATATTTCTGCACTTATGAAAACGTTTGATCTAGTATGACTTGTTTTTCAGTAAACTTGCAACACCTTTTGAGACCTTACTTTGTAAACTCTTAATATTTTAAATGATCAAACGATGTATTTTATAAACGACACTTTAGGTCGTTCAATATAACTGTAATTGTGATGCTATGGCAGTCACCCCTAGGTATTCCATTCCGCTGCTAAAAACAGGTATTTTAGGGGGTGTGACATAATTTTAAGTATTCTAATAATAGAAGGCATTCATTCTTTATAATATAGTATGATACTTAATCATGTCCTCCAAGCAAATGTTACTTCATATGAATCAAACTTAGGTAACTTTATTACTTTTTATGTTAATTACATTTTTATTTATGAATGAAATAAACTCCTTTGGTTTGCATTTTTCGTACAGGAGATGTGCTTACTACTCCAAGACAGATGCTTAGATCGCATGTGATAACCTTGTCTGCGTCTAAGCTTGAACAATTGCGAAGTAACGTTATATTCACTCTAGTGTCGCCGACACTACAAGTACGTAGGAGTTTACGTAAAGATAAGAAACTTTCACCACCACCACCAAATTATAACACATATAGGTACTTTTCACCAGCACCACCGCCTCCTCCTCTACCACCACCGCCTCCTCCTCCTCCTCCACCACCACGTCGTCGACCTCGAGGTTTCCCTTACTTTTGTTCACCACCACCACCACCTCCGCCGCCACCACCACCACCGGAAAGTTAATTATGAGGATTTATTAACATTGCGATATCAATAATTAATAGTATGACATTTCTTGATGGCACGTTTCTAGAGCATTTGCTTGTATTTTGATGATATTTAGCGTTTGTTTGTTTTGTTAAGATGTTTTGGATTTAAATCTGACTATCCCATGTTACTGGTAAGAGGTGGTTATAAAGGTTTAATTTTTTTATTTTTTTTTTTTGAATAAAGGTTTAATTTGAATAAATGATGTTGTGTGTTTTTTATATTGTAATTGTCTTAATGATTTTAGTTGTATGTTATTTTAATTATATATTAAATCATAGCAATACGATGAATAAGTAGTCTATGTAAAATTAAAAAGATGTCATTTGCATTTTTGTACATAATATGCGTTCTCCGGAAACGTGATTTTTTTTCCTTTCGTGCAATTGACATTTTTACTGTAGGCAGCACTTGCAAAAGATGATGCATACAAGTTCATTGAAAAAATTAGATGAGATTAGAATAACTATCGTACTCTCAAATACTTTTAACATTGGCATGACTAAAAGTATTCTTAAACTTAGAGCAGTGGGTGCAGTGAGCACCTTCACCTTATCATTTGGGGCCCACGGGGTGTCACATCCATTTAACAAACCTCCAAAACTAACCTCACTCATTAACAACAAACCTCAACTTACTCATTTGGGGCCCACCACTTCCTAAAAATACAAACATTACAAGTATAGGGGGAAAAAATATACCTTCGTTGTGCAGATGACGAAGGGTAAACTGGCGAGGGATGAAGAGGCAAGGCGGTGTGGTGGCTAGCGTTGGAAAGGATGCTAGGGTGGACTGGCGAGGCATGATTTTCATTGCACCTAGTGCTCTTAGGCTTAAACTTGCATGTTCTTAGTTAATTTGTTTGTGATACAAGCAGCCCCTACTTAACATCAATAAATAATTTACATATAATTTCATACATAAGTTTAGGTATAAGTTTAGTCAAGCCGATATTTCTTGATCATGATATCACACCAACAAGTAAAGTTAGGTTTTACTCAACATCTTCAAAACTTATCTTACATCTCATGTTTGTATAATCTTCTCAACATCTTCAAGACTTATCTTACATCTCATGTTTGTATAATCTTTTATCTGTATGTTGTTAAAATCTCCTTAGTATTTTTTTCATAAGCTACTTTTTCTTAAATAATTATTTGTATCATACCTATTCTCTTGGTTTTTGGATTTGTGAATGAGGTGAACTTAGGGGGGGGGGGGGGGGGGGGGGGTTAAAGGGGTGGGGAATGAGAAAGGGGTTAATTAAAGGTGCTTTGTTGGAGGGGTACGTAATATTGTGTCTAATTCCTGTAGGGATAGTTGGAGGTGGTCGCTCGATGAAGAAGGCGGATTCAAAGTCAAAACGTTAACAGGTTTGATCGAGGAGAAGATTCTTCAAAGGGAAAGTGGTGTTCAAGATACGCTTTGGAACAAGTTAGTGCCCAAGAAGGTGAATATTTTCGTTTGGAGAGCGCGCAAAGGTAGACTTCCGGTTCGTGTGGAACTAGATCGAAGAGGCATTGATTTGGATTCCGTACTTTGCGCGTCATGTAATAATAGTGTGGAAACTTGTGCTCATTGTTTAGTCACTTGTGATTTAGCAATGAGTTTGTGGAACAAAGTTTTTAATTGGTGGAAGGTGGGTAGTGTTAGTGTTTTTACTATTGATGAAATTTTTTCTCATAGTGGAAACGTTAATATTCCTATCCCTCTATCAAATATTTGGCAAGCGGTAGTTTGGACTTCGGGTTACTTAATTTGGAAGGAGAGAAACGCTCGTGTGTTTGGTAATAAAATAGCAAGTGTTAACAAGATTCTACAAGACATTCAACTCAAGAGTTTCGAGTGGATTGTGAGAAGATCAAAGAAATTCAAAGCGATAGATTGGCAACAATGGTTACGAGATCCACGAAACATCCGTGTTTAACAGCAGCAGGTTCTCAATTATGATAATATTTTCGGGTCTGTTGTCAAATCATTTCTGCAGCAGCAGGTAAACAAATGTTGTGAGTATACAGTAGGTCTTATTCTCAGTCAGTCAAATGGTGAGAATCAGTGGGTACAAAGACAGTTGGTTCAGGTTCTACAATGGTTATGTGAGTTATTGATTGGTATAGGATCTTAAGGTTCCTTGTTTGGATATGGGTGTAGTGGGTGCAGGTTCCTTTTTCTCTTGGTTAGCGAATGTGTCCGACCAAATGGAGGGGCTTTCTTGTACTAGCAGCTCACATGTTTGGCATTAATCACTGGTCAACAAGAAGTGGGTTTGGTATACTATATCTTCGTTTTGATGGGTCACAGTCTTATTCATGGTCTCTGTGGAAGTGCAGTTCCTCTGTCGAGATTGGAATTTTACAATGGATGGATCCTAGCTTTTGACTTCAAGGTTACTACAGCTTGTGATTTTGGCTCATTGTATATTGTGATCGAAGATTCCATAGGTCATGTGTTTTGTTTTTTTGTTTTCATTCGTGTCAGTATGTAGTTCTAAGTAGTTCCTGGTTTTATTTGTAAGCCTTGTTTTTATTTCTTTAGGGTCCATCTCTCGTTTAATTGCCTTATTAATGGAGGTGGGATGCCTTGTATTGTTTCTTGGTTGCTCTGGGGTTTTATGTTATGTTGCCTTTCTAAAAAAAATGATTACCTACTAATGGGTAATGGACCATTATAGAATAAATTGAAGGGTAAGGGATTGATTACCCACCATCACTCATTCCTTTGCATTCTCTTTCTCTTTCTCTTTCTCCACTACTAACGAGGCACACCCTTAGTATTTGTTTTGCTCAGTTATCTTTAACTACTTATAATGCATAGCATTAATTACACTAAGATAGTTGAAAATTAAAGAATACAACTTTTCATGTGATGTGTACAATCAATTGATGCATCAACACTTATATCAATTGAGTTATAAACACCACAATTAATGATACTCTAAAAACCCTCTTAATAAAAAATATAATTAAAAGAACTCACTGCAAAAACCAAGCGAGCTACTAAACACAAAAAACAAACAAACAAAATAATACAAACTAAGCAAAGTTACACCAAACTTTTGTCATTGATTATAATCTCTAAACAAACAAACTAATCGGTAAAGCTATTGTAAAGAAAACGTATAAATGAAATAACTTATTGGTCGAAAAAATTAAATTAGAGGGTACCCGCCGCCGCATTACGCAGGTACCTACTAGTTATATGATAATGTAGAAGATATGGATGATAATTTATTTAGCTTTATCTATTGTGTTTTGTTTAAGCTTATTTTTAAGCCTATGACTCTATGAGCTTATATTTCAATATTTTTGCCTTATTTTGAAACCTAGAAACTTATATAAGCTTATAAGTCAATGAGCTTCATAATGAATTGAAAAAAACTGGGTTGCGATTACGAAATATAAGTCAAAATCACATAAGCCCTCAAGCTAAAAAAAATAAGCTCAAACAAACACCCTAACGTATTTGTAGTAGCCAGAAAATTGTGGTTGGTAAATTAAAATCACCATGAAATTATTTTGTAGCTAGCTAGAAAAAATAATGTTTAATAAACTAGAGTCTTCATGACATTATAGCTCTAACATATAAATTAATTTCGTGATATTATAATGTTATGTACCAAACAGTAAAGCTATTAAAGGATAAGGTTGATGACAATTAGGCATTTCAAGTAGAAGAAAAGAAACACGAAATTGACAATCAAGTGATTTGTTATTGAGTAATGAAGTGGAAATGTTACAGAGAGAATGAAAAAGGTGAATTACAACTTGAAAATGAAAATGAAGATACAACGACTATTTATAGAGTGGATAGAAGTGGAGGGAAAAGTGGTTAGATGTTTGACCAATAGTTGACTAAGATGTGACGTGTCCCCACCAATGGCAGTCTGCCATGTGGCACCCGTGATGAAGTTGGTTACAAGAAGAGGAGGAGAGGAGTAGCAGCTTTTGCTAAGGAGGATTTGTGATAACTTGGCGCCTTAATTCAAATGGTTGTTAGAAGTAGTCACGTGATTAGCACGTGACCTACTTATTTGAATTTTGACTCACAACATTCCATCCCCCTTAGCAACCTTGTCCTCAAGGTTGCAACTCCATTTCTGGAAACCTCTCAATCAACTCTGAATATAGCTCCCATGTGGCATTCTCCTCAGGTTGATTGACCCACTTCACTAGCACATACATCACAGCCCTGTTATTCATTTTAGCCAACCTTCTTCCAATGATTGCTTCTGGTTCAGCACTGAGTACACCATCAGGTCCACAATGTGGCAAAACTCTCACTTCCTGGGTGTCTCCTTTACACAATTTCAACTGAGATACATGAAAAACAGGGTATATTTGACTGTCTTGGGGTAGCTGAAGCTTGTAAGCAACTTGTTCCACTTTTGCAATGATGATGAATAGGCCATAATATTTTGCAGAAAACTTGTGATGCACCCCTTGTCTCACTGAAGCTTGTCTGTAGGGCTGCAACTTCAAATAAACTTTCATTCCAACTTCAAAACTTCTCTCACTTCTGTGTTTGTTAGCCATGCTTTTCATTCTATCCTGAGACCTTTTGAGATGAAATTGCAGCATAGCTATTGCTTTTTCTCTGGCTTGCATAGTTCTGTCCACTTCCTCTACTGAACTTGAACCAGCTAAGTAAGGCAAGTGCAGATTAGGAGCTTGGCCATACACTATTTCAAAAGGAGTAGTTTGAGCTGAGGTGTGAAAGTTGGTGTTATACCAATACTCAGCTAATGCTACCCATTTGACCCACTCCTTGGGTTTTTCACCAGTCATGCACCTCATATAACACTCCACACACTTATTAACTATTTCAGTTTGGCCATCAGACTGTGGATGATAAGCTGTGGAGAGATTCAATTGCACCTTTAAGATCTTGAATAAAGATTGCCAGAAATGACTGATGAAGATTTTGTCTCTGTCACTCACAATGGTGTTTGGCATACCATGGAGTTTGTACACATTATCCAAGAACACTTGAGCAACTTGACTGGCAGTGAATGGGTGACTCATTGGAATGAAATGGGCATATTTACTAAGCCTATCCACCACCACAAACAACACTGTTTTGCCCTAAGATGGTGGTAAAGCTTCAATAAAGTCCATGGATATATCACTCCATATCTTAGTAGGCACTGGTAAAGGTTGCAACAGGCCTGGACTTGCAGCTAAATCAGACTTGTTTCTCTGACAAACATCACATTCAGCCACAAATTTCTTCACAAATTTCCTCATACCTTTCCAATATAACACAGTACCCATTCTTTTAATTGTTGCTTGAATTCCTGAGTGTCCTCCAATTGAACCAGAATGGAAATGTGCTAATAGTAGCTTCTTAAGCTGCTCATTTTTTCCAATCACAAGCTTGCCCTTCCTCCTGAGCTCATCATTATTCCAAGTGTACTTACTTCCAGTATAAGACTTATCTTTGATTGACTCAATTAGCTGTTGTAGATCCACATCATTGACCCAGCTATCCTTGATTTGTTGTAACAAATCACTTGTCACTGAACTCAAAACCATGGCACATAACTCAGTACCACTTGAAATTCTTGAAAGAGCATCAGCAGCCACATTGTCACTACCCTTCTTATATGAAATCTCATAGTCATACCCCATTAGATTGGGAAGCCATTTAGCCTGGAATGGTGTTGTTAACCTCTGGTCCAACAGGTACTTCAAGCTAAAATGATCTGTCTTTATCTTAAAGTGTCTATCCAAGAGGTACCCTTTCCATTTTTCCAAAACCATCAGAACTGCATAGAACTCCTTCTCATAAGTAGAAAGGGCTTGATGTTTGGGTGACAAGGTTTTACTGAGATAAGCTATAGGATGTCCATTCTGCTGCAAAACAGCTCCAATACCAAGACCAGATGCATCAGTCTCAACTGTGAACACTTGATTGAAGTCTGGTAGAGCCATAACTGGTGCATTCACCATAGCCACTTTAAGTTGTTCAAATTCTTTTTGTGCTTTATCATCCCAATGAAAAGCATTCTTCCTAGTTAAGGATGTCAACGGCTTGCTCATCAAAGCATAGTCCTTGATAAATCTTCTGTAATAGCCTGTCAAACCCAAGAAGCCTCTCAACTGCTTCAAAGTGGCTGGAACTGGCCACTTCTGCATAGCCTCAATTTTGAAAGGATCTGTGGACACACCATCTGCACTGATAATATGTCCCAAATACTCCACTTGTGGGGCAGCAAAGGTACACTTACTCATCTTGGCATACAGAGAATTATCCTTCATAACTTGCAGAATAACCTTCAACTGTTGCCAATGCTGCTCAATAGTAGGGCTATATACCAATATGTCATCAAAAAATACCAAGACAAACTTCCTCAAATAAGGCTTGAACACAGTATTCATGAGAGACTGAAAGGTTGAGGGAGCATTGGTCAATCCAAACGGCATAACCAAGAATTCATAATGGCCTTCATGTGTTCTGAAAGCTGTCTTATCAATATCATCAGGATGCATTCTGATTTGATGGTATCCTGACCTTAAATCCAGCTTGGTAAAGTACTTAGATCCACTCAACTCATCAATCAATTCCTCAATTACTGGTATGGGAAACTTGTCTTTCACAGTATGCTTATTAAGTTGTCTATAGTCAACACACATTCTCCATGTTCCATCTTTCTTTTTGACCATCACAATGGGTGAAGAATATGGACTATGACTATCCCTGATGACACCAGACTCCTTCAATTCTTTTACCATGGCCTCAATATCATCTTTTTGACTTGGTGGATGTCTATAAGGCCTAATGTTCACTGGAGGGGTGTTTGGAGCCAGAGGAATGGTATGATCATGAGTCCTTTGAGGTGGTAATGAGGTAGGCATGTTAAACACATCTTGATAGTCTTCCAAAAGCTCAGTGAGTTGTGGTGGAGTTGGATTTGTTGAGGATGGTGTTATACTGAAGAGAGTGTTTGGGTAAACACACATCACTGGAGCATTAGCTTGTACACCCAACTTACCAACCCCCTTACTTGTTCTTTTACCACTCATCCATTGCAGCACAGCCTTCTTAGCACCTCTAAGCACCATCCTTCTTCCATTGTACACAAATTCCATCACCAACTTTTTAAAGTTCCACATGATATTGCCTAAAGTTGAAAGCCACTGTACACCCAACACCATTTCATAACCTCCCAAAGGCAATATCAACACATCAGACATGAACTCTTGACCCTGAATAGTCCATGTAAAATCTCTACACTCATAGACACTGGTGATCACTTGTCCATTAGCCACTGAAACATCCATTGGACATATTGTTTTCAACCTGCAACCCAACTTCTTAGTAGTTTTGAGATCTAAGAAAATATGAGTACTCCCAGAATCAACTAATGAGTGCAGAGTGTGTTTTCCCATATAAGCCTTTACTCTCATGGTTTTGTAAGAATTTCCACCAGTTAAAGCATGAATAGAAATCTGTGGTTCTTCAATCACATTTTCTTCAAAATTCTGTACCAACTACCAACTGCTCTTCACAATCTTCAAAAGTATCACCACTTTCCATTACCTCATCTTCACCACATATTTCCAAAGAGAAAAATTGACCACTACACTTGTGACCTGGCACATACTTTTGGTCACAGTAGAAACATTGATTCTTAGCTCTCTTATCTGCTATCTCTTTCTGAGTCAACCTTCTCCTATTTTGTACATATCCAGTAGTAGGTGGTGCAGGAAGAGCTAAAGTAGTGGTAGTATTCTTAGGTGGCTGAGTCACATTCTTTTGAACATATGTATTTGCATTCACAAAAGGAGTTCCAGGAGTAGGTAGCAAAGGCATTGATCTTCCTTTCATGACTGCAATAGTGGCTTCTTGCATCTTAGCTAAACAATACACATCTGTTAGAGTGTTTGGCTTAAACATTCTAACTGACATGCCAATTTCAGGCTTCAAACCTCCAATAAACAAGCTGATTGCATAAGCTTCAGTCAATTCTACCTTATTCATCAAAACTTCAAACTCATCCTGATATACTTGTACAGTACTTACTTGTTTCAAGTTTTTCAACTCAACCATAGGGTCCTCAAACACTGAATCAAAACGTATTTTGACTTCCCTCTCATATAAAGCCCACTCAACATTCTCTCCATGCCTCTTAACAAATTGTTTATGCCAATTGAGAGCTTTATCAAACATGTGCATAGAAGCTAATCGTACCTTTTGATTCTCAGCAATTTGATCAAGGAGAAAGAACTGATTCACTCGACATAACCATCCCTGAACATCATCACCATAAAACTTTGGGAACTCAAGCTTTGTCAGTCTTCCAATTTGTCCTTGATTAGGTGTATGCATTCCAGCCCCCATTGCACCTCCATTCTGTACATGTTGTTGAAAGATCAATAGGCCTCTAATCTGTTCACTCATCTGCTCCATTGTTTGTTGCAAGGTCTGAAGAGTAGTGTTGAGGTCAACACTATTAGTTCCATTGGCATTACTTCCACCTTCACCAGCTCTGGTAGTGACCACCATTGTTCGCCGGAAAATTAACATAATGAGTTAGGAAGTTGTAACTGATTTGTAACTGAATTCGTAGCCAGAGTCGAGCTCTGATACCACTTGTTATGTACCAAACAGTAAAGCTATTAAAGGATAAGGTTGATGACAATTAGGCGTTTCAAGTAGAAGAAAAGAAACACAAAATTGACAATCAAGTGATTTGTTATTGAGTAATGAAGTGGAAATGTTACAGAGAGAATGAGAAAGGTGAATTACAACTTGAAAATGAAAATGAAGATACAACGACTATTTATAGAGTGGATAGAAGTGGAGGGAAAAGTGGTTAGATGTTTGACCAATAGTTGACTAAGATGTGACGTGTCCCCACCAATGGCAGTCTGCCATGTGGCACCCGTGATGAAGTTGGTTACAAGAAGAGGAGGAGAGGAGTAGCAACTTTTGCTAAGGAGGATTTGTGATAACTTGGCGCCTTAATTCAAATGGTTGTTAGAAGTAGTCACGTGATTAGCACGTGACCTACTTATTTGAATTTTGACTCACAACATATAAGTAAAAACTGATAAAACTACAAATTGTTGTATGTTAGACTTGAATAACACGATAATATATTAATATGTACGTAAAAAGTGCATTTTGGTCATTTTATCACCACGACAACATGGGTCGTTTTAGTTTTTGATGTTCATACACTTTGAGTTATTTTCTTAGACAATCGTCTTTAATTTCGTAATGTCATCATTTGGTTGGATTGTGTGGTTGAAACTGTTTGTGATGAAGTTTTGGCGGGTTACGTCTCAAGTGTCACGTCGTGGTCGGTTTTCAGCTCGTTTTCACGCTATCTACCAAGTGATGGCCCTGAGGGATATTGTGTTTGGTGGATTTGGAGGTCGAGGTTTATGTATTTGGTGTCATGAATTTTCACATTCTAAAGTTCTTGTTTGGTCAACTCGTATTTGCTAGTCTTTAACTTAAATCATTCTGGAACAGTGGAACGGACTTTGATGATTTGATGAACACACCTGCAGACGCTGAGTCAGTTGAACAGTTGAAGCTCGTCATATAATTCATAAGCCGACACGTCACAGAAGGTGACTTTACCGTAGCCCAAAAGTGTGTCAAGTGCTGCCTAAGTATACAGGTTTAAGAGAGTATATTTCAAATTGAGTTTCTTGCATACTTTATACATTGACATTAAACACATACTTGTAATAAGATAGCAATAAACCAAGCCAAAAAGACCAACCATCACAAAATATAAGTATCTTACATAATACCATGCACAATAATATCAGTGAACAAACTCATCCATCTGCGGTTTTGACATCAAAACAGCCAGTTTTAGCTGACCATCCCGACAAAGCTTAACCGGATTCTTAAAAATAGCAACTTGAGCCGTTTTTTCACCCGACAAAACCACACGAGCTATGCTAAAAGATTCACCTTTCTTAACTGCAAACTGCCACTCTTTAACTGATATCTCAAACCAGTCCTTTGATGCAGAATCTGTAGTTTTCACTTCAATGTATTCCTTTCGGTTGTTATGATCATAAGCTTCAATGTCATACGGTAGCCCCGTCTCACTAGCTTCATTCACCCATTTCACAAGCTTTGACCCGTCTTTTTCAGAGTAGTAGTTGAATGCCACTTCCTCACCTCGTCTTCCTGTAAGTTGCGCCTGTTGTACATTGACTTGGCCAAGAGAAAGTTGATCATTATGACTAAAACTCGTAGGACCATCTTGGTCAACCAAAGAAGGTTCAACATTGACACGGTTAGCCATATTGGTTACACTATCACCCTCACCATTTGAACTTGTAGAAATTTCAAGAATTTCGACCTGATTAGTTGAGGGTACTTTTAGATCCACACGTTTAGTGACATCTTGCGTCTTAGGGGCAGACTGCCAGCTGGAGGGAGGCCAGTTTTTGTTACCTCCAGTTAAGGAACTATGTTTGACGGTTCTTTTGGTGACACATGTTGTGGTTGATGTCTCCATATTCAATGTCATCGGTTGAATTGACCATATCGGTTCTTCTTCCGCCAGTTTTGGCACTTTTTGGCTATTTAAGACGAAAGTTTCTATTTGTTCTTCTGTTGAACCTGATTCGGTCATTGTTGTAATCAAGTGAAGAAAATTTGCCAAGTGCAGTTCAGGATCCCCATTGATCAGAAAACGAGTAAGCTCCATGAATACTGAATGAGAATCTGATTCACGTGTTGCATACAGAATATCATCCTATATGAATCAGCACATAAACATGTTTGGTATAAACTCAAACTTCTGTAAATAGTAACGACAAGGTATGATGTCTGTAAGACATTACTAATTTCGGCTAAATTAGCTGCAATTGGTGTAAATGAACCTGATGGTAAAGTTAAGTATTTTTGACATTTTTCCTTTTGTTTACTATAAGTAGAATTTTGCAGGTGGTTATCGGTCCCAATAGTTGACACACATGTAAAAAATGAGTATAATACCTGAAGGACGCAACTACAATCATGCCTCTTCTTTGATGCCATATTTGATCGCCTTATGACATTCTTATAGAATAACTTTTGGACAACAACAATCTGCAGTCGATTCAGCTTTTCAAATCCTGATAGCCTGAGTTGTAGATATCTTTCCTGAAGTCTGTTACAGATGTAACGCTGGGCGTAAGGAAGAGCCCAGCTCAACAGTGAAGTTTCATAGCTATTGTCAACTGGCCCATAATATATTGCTTCACGAGTAACAACCTGCAGTAGAATTTAAGAACTGATTAAATTCCACCTGATATCATCTAGAATTATAAGATGCACATGGAAGCTGTTGCTTGTTAAATGAAGGGGGTTCAAATGTCTGTGTTAAAATTAGTTACATGATGTTAAATGTTCAGAATTAGATAACCGGTTACAATAAAAGACAGTAAAATTTAGCATTTGGATGTGCTATAGCTAAGTGAAATTGTAATAACAGAAGATAAAATAAAAACAGACATTTGGACCGACAAAGACACTTTCTGCAGAAATGTTTCTGACATGAGGTAAAAGTCACTAAGCTTCTGGTAAAAAAGGTGAATAGGTCATTTTAGTTTTTTCGCAGATAATTAGTTTTCTCGCAACAGATTATTTTGACCACCTAAACTGTTTTGTTGCAGTATTCATATGTCCTAACTTATTTCGACTTCAAGTCACAAGAATCATATAATCAGCACTAAAACACAAATCCAAACACCCCACATGACTTGTTTAGAACAAAAAGATTAAAAAAATGAGAAAGATTGACAACCTCTGAGAGAGCAGGGATTCCTATTGCGTTCATGAAAGCAGAAACCTTCATTTGAAGCATTGCTTTTTCTTCATCAGTGAGTTCACACAAGCAAAAAAGATTGATAATATTCGACTCCTCAAATTCATCAGCAAGCTTTTCGTCATCACACCAACACACAAGTCCAAATGATGGATGTAAGGAAACCCATTTATCACGTGATGTCGGAAGCACCTTCATTTCCTTTTCTTCAAGATGTTGTTTCAGCATTTTAACGTCCTCAACACTTAGGGCGCCAGATTTGAGCCCGTCAATCCACATTACAAAAACATCGAATACCTGTCAATAAAATTCAAAATTGAAACAAAGCCATTATGTCACACAACGTGATTCATTCTTACATATAAAGGTAGATGCAAGTTATGTTTTGTGTATCTCTAACTAGTAGGGTGTAAAATGATACTTTTGTTGTTGCTAATCATTTTGTTATAAAAAGTAGAAATTTCTAATCATATTTAAAACACAAGTTATGTAGAAAATTGGACAAAGATCTACCTTTTTGGCGGCCTCTGATGGAGTTTCTTCAGTTGATAGATGACGTAAAAACGCAAGGTAATCAAGAAGCGGAGGGTTCTCATTTACGCCACATTCATTAACAAAAAAGTCATGAAGGCTTGGATATAAGTTGCTTAGCATTTTGCTTTCACTTTTTGGATGGATCATACTATCATGCCAAAAGACTTCCTGTGGGGATAAAAGCACACCAGAAACAGCTTCACTCGACGAAGCCGATGTAAGGGGAACAAATATTAACGATCCACTGCGTAATATCGCCATGTTAGTCTCATTTGAAGAGCCCAGTTCCTTCCATATGAATGAGTAGAAGCTTGACATCTGTGATATGCTGAAGTAAACAAACATAAACGTGTGAACGTCTTGCTACGGTTATGAGCATTTACCTTGATTCAGAAAACGCACAAACAGATCATGAACAGTTACCTTGCTTTGAAAGATGTGGCAGATCTTTTCCATACTTCGAGAACAGATAAAGCATCATGAAGGGTAACAGCAATCTTAAAACCAATGCTAGTCACCAACTTCTCATTTTGAATCTGTTATATCCAAACAAAAAACCACAAACCGTAAACTTTTGCAAAAATTTTATTAAAAAAAAAAAAAAAAAAAAAAAAAAAGAAGAAAAATAAAAGTGTCAAGCAAACAGTATAAAGTTTTATTGGGAAGAGCAAAAGGACCTTCGGGACGGCATAAGAAGCATTATCACCAAGAATGGCGCACACCGCATCACAATCATAGAACAAATCCTTAGGATAATAAAACCCGTTGTCTAAACTGGACACCACCCACTGAACATAACTGAGAGCACTTACCAGTGAAGACTTAAACGCTTTAATTTCACCATCCATATTGCAAAAAGCAACAGATTTATCACTATAATATTCATCCCAAATTTCATCAAGAACCTCCAAAAGATGCTTGCATTTTTCACAATCACCGCTCGACGAAACTTTTGCTAGTAAATCAACCAATTCTCGAGACTCCCAATCAGTGACAGTTGATCCAGGCGGAATACTCTCTTTCTCCGACATCATATTTGTGAGAACAACTTGAGATGAAATAGAAACAGTTTTTTCAACTTGAACAGTTCGCACAAAATCAGTTATTCCAACTTCCTGTAAAAAACTTCTCCATTTTACCATAGATATACCAGGTGGATACATCATATAAATTTTGTCGACCTCATGCCATTTTACATCTATGCCACTGATCAACCTACTTATATCAATATGATTTCCAAAGTCATTACCAAAATGGATTTCAACCTCAGATGGTAGAGCAAAACCATGATTGGTTAAAATATAAGCTTTATTATAAACCTCAGAGATTATGTCCTCCCGTTCAGTCCCACACTCAGAGCAACTAGATTGTAAGTGAACCATTATAAACGATAAGTACTCTGTCATGAGATCAGTATTGACTATATTTTTCTTGTCACAAATTGCTGGTAAAACATGTGCTTTTACTAACTGATGTTCAGAAAACCACTGGACACCAACTTTAGAAAGCATTTGAGTTAAGTTATTGGTGATAGGGCCATCAAAAATAGCGGGATTAACAATTCGAAGATTGGAAAACAATCTTGTAAAGGCTTCAAGATTGTCCCATGAACCATTTAAACTCATCCAAATCGTACCCACTTCAATTGAACTGTGACAACCGCCTAAAAGTGGAATGAAAGGCGTTTTCCTCAGGGTATTCATAACATCAGAGCCGACTTTGAAAGCATCAGTGTTCTGAATGAACATTGAATGTAATTCATTAAGCCAAGATGATAACCACTTATGGCCCACTGTTGATAAACCCTCTTTTGTACGACATAAAGAAGATAACATCTTAACCAAGATTCTAGGCCCATAACTCTCGATGCCCAATGCTCTTGCAAGTGAATCTGATAGTACTATATCCTTATTCAAGTATCCAAGACCAAGATGATTCTGAATCAAGCTATCGGGCAAAAACGTAAGAACCTGTTCATTCCAATTTCTTAGTACCCGACACGGTGGGACCCACTTCTCATTTTCACCTTCTAGAAGTAAACAGTTAGACGTGCATAGCTTTGATATGATCATTCTAGGAAGAGAAGCAAAAAATCCATGCGCTTCGCCAATAAGAGGAACATAGCTCATAAAAACAGAAATGCCCTTTCCAGGACAATCCTTGAAACCAGGAAGGCTGCAGAAAGATCGCTGTGAACTCACAAACAAGTTTGGGAACTCTGATAGCAGAAACTGGTTCCATGGACTATCACCGTCAACTTCTTCTCTTGATGAAGGAAGAACAAAATCACCTTGGATTATAAATTTTAAACCATATGTTCGGAGAGGAAGAAATGCAAAAACACTTTGCTGATCTAGCTTTGGAATGTAATTACCATTTCCTGATACTTCAAGAGCAAATGCAACCGAAATTTCAGTAGTTTTGACATCGTTTCGGATACCGTTAGCCTGAAGTTCCCGAGAGTCAACAAACCAAGTCAATGTCTCATTCCCGATGGAAACATTGGTTAATCCATTTCCAGTTATTTGTTTCCTCATGATGACAAATGAATCATTAAGCATATCTCTAAACTTTATACATTGAAGACGATGAAGAAAAAGTAACAAAGATGGGTGAAGATCTGAAAACATAGATTTGATGTTCTCCTCAGCAGAAGTTTCTGTTGACTTTGACTTCAACGGAAGGACAATGCATATGTTGTAGTCGTGTGTGCTCACTTGATCAGTAGTGTCAAATGAGACCAGGTTTGTGAAATAGTTGATATCACAAGGAGGTACGATTGTTGGCAAAACAAAACCGATTTGACCATCGGTTAAGTCAAACTTGATATGGAATCCATTAGAATGGATTTCTGGAGCATCAGTAACCTGCATAATCATCAAAGGAATGTTTTGAATACATCGTAGAAAATAAAGAATTTATTTGGCTAATATTAAGATAAATTCCTATACCCGAAATACTGATTTGAATCCAATGCCTTTCTTGCCAATGTACCCGGAACTAGCTGTCTTCTTGGTAGAATTTCCAACATCACAAAGCGCCCTGATGTTCTCAGCAGAAAAGCCCTGCTCATTATTCAAAACAATAATACTCTTCTCCTGAAGAATGAAAGTTAGAGTCGGCTCCACATGCCTTGGATAAACATTATCATCAGCGTTCTGAACCTATAGAAATACAAAAAATAGCACAAACATGTCATTATTGTCACAAAATATCTTATAGAAAGACCGTGTGAAATAAGATAGAAACTTACAAGCTTTTCAAAAAAAAAAAGGATAGAAACTTACAAGCTCCAGAAGAAAATGCGAGTCTTGGGAATACAACTCTGTAGAAAGACAATGAAGTGCTCTTCCTAAACGAGCATGTTGCTTCTTTAATATGCTACTTTCTGATATTGAAATATTTGGATCCAGACCGAACTCTTCAATTCTAATAGACTTGATAATATTAGCTGCATTATTCTCTCTCTCAGAATCTAGCATGGGCTGAATGCAACCATCATCAACACCATGCACTGTAAGAGCCATCACACCATCTCTTTTACCGTCTTCACTAAGTTGGTTGGTTTTACGAGATGCCGTAACTTCACTTTCTGAAGAATATCTTTTCTTTTCAAGTGATTCTTTAGATTCTGATAAACATGAGCAATAATCGTTAAACCACTCCACTATGCCTAATGATAACCCGAGCTCATGGACCAACATATGATCCTCTTTACTTTTACATTCACTCAAAATCGCCAGTTGAGCATCTTTGATAACCGAACGAAGTGCAGAAACCAATAACTCTGCTGCAAAGCGTTGAAACTCCTTCGGTATATAACCCAAACAATCAAGAACAAATCTTGATGCAATCAGCGCGCCTTCAAAAGCATTATTTGCATGGAATTTTAATAGGGACAAAGGTACATTCCGCTCACCACCATATAAAGCAATCAAAGATACAAGCTTTACAGCTGTTTCAAAAGAAGACCCATGTAGAAAAGATTCTAGAAATGAATCCACTGTGGCTGAATGATCAAGGCGTAAAACTTTTCCATCTTTTGTTACTAAACAAAGCAGTTCCTTGGTGGTTACATTGCTCAACAGCCACCCCACAAGAGGACCCAACGAAGGTGCAAACTTATAGTCCCAACATGACCATAAACTTAAATCTACCAACATTGGAGCCTTAAGTAACAGTTCAATTACATCATTCGTGCCAACATGAGTATCTGAGAAACCTTTCTCTGCTGTAAAATCAGATAAAGTTGAAGAAAATAACACAATATTCGAGCTCACATGATCACCATTCCTGCTCAGATTAGTCAAAAGATCGACTGTAAACTCATCTTCCAGTAACATAAGACCGGCAGAAGGGAATTGAGTCTTCA
Source organism: Artemisia argyi (assembly GCA_030686995.1). Taxonomy (NCBI): domain Eukaryota; kingdom Viridiplantae; phylum Streptophyta; class Magnoliopsida; order Asterales; family Asteraceae; genus Artemisia; species Artemisia argyi. The sequence continues at coordinate 184,285,275 of CM060680.1, forward strand.
ACAACTGAGAAACCATTAAGTTGCTTAATGTTTCGCGCTCCCCTAAGCTATTAGCAGCTTCTGATAAGAATTCAAGCAAATAACTTTGGCTCATGCAAACTTTTACCGATGGCTTCTCAACTTTGTCGGTAAGTGTGAAGCAATCCTGCCATGTGGTAGGTAGTAAAGAAATATGTTCGCCTAAGAAAGTAAAAATGTCTCCAAATCCGAGGGTAGCAAAGTCGTCAGCAGAAAAATGCTGAGTTAGAGAAGATTCTAGCTTGCAGATTTCCCTTAATAAGACTAATTGTTTTTTCGGATAAGAGCTTGTGTTATCTAAAACTTGATTGGAGACCAAAAAATATTCTGTTGCAAATGTCAGAACATCTTCAAGAGTGATGCCTGGAAAGTAGACATGGTTGAAGATAATCTAGTTTTTCACCAAAACTTAAAAATTAAAACAATTAACTAGTTTCCTCTTTTCTTCGGGGTGTTTGGATGTGCATTTTGAAAGTGTAATTGCCACTTATAAATGGATAGCAGCATTTCATAACCCGTTTTTTTAACAACTTCTTACCTGTTTCTCTTAATCTGATTAAATATTTAAATCGTTAACAAATTCAGTTCCAAACACTCCAATTTACAACACAAAGAATGAAAAATAAAAAATAGAACAAAAGGGCATGTAACTTACCAGCACGACCCTTCAAAGCATGCTTACTAGCAACAAGAACGTCCTGTTCAGATGACTGAACATCTGTTTTAACATCAACATCACAGGTTGTGGAAATGGTATTTGCATGTCCCTCTTTGTTGATTTCTTCAGGAACGGAACTCATACGATCCCACAAACCAAACTTTATAGATGCAATCTGTTAAAAAAGAATCAAACTTGAGATTACACTACCTTAACGTTGAATGGTTGTATGAAATTGTCCATAGATGACTTACAGCAACATTTAGCAATCCAACATACGGATATGATGAAATCATATGATTTACAGCTTTAGTCTTCTTTTTTGGCTTCATTTGACCATGATAAAAGTCAAGCATCTTGTCATAAGCCTACAAACAAAATAAGCAATTAGAACAAGGAGCTAGTGTACCATGCAAAATAACAAAAAACAAACTAAATAGAAACCAAATTTTTATGATTCAGTACAACAAAAAGTATGTGATATGTGACAAAAATCGAGTACCGACATACCTCAATTACATTCTCATCTTCACATGATTCTTTCCATATCTTAATAAACCTCCATGTATGCCCATCGACTGCATTATTATCTATATATCCTGTTTCCACATCGTCACTTAAGAACTCTGGTCTAACCTTCATCCCAGCGATCCACTTTTTAGGCGTTTTATGAATTGCATATTTCGTGCAAGAACTGATTTCAGATACTTGTTTCCCTTTAAGCGGAGCACCATGATCGTTGCAACTTTTGATCTCATGGGTCAAACTACAATCCAATTCAGTATCCAGCCAAGTGCGTGGAATTTGTGAAGCTGCAGAAGGGTCAGAAGTAGATGCAGCTTCTGCATCATCATTTTTATTGTTAGCTGTGTCTTGAGCTGCGTTTCCATCATCCTCCTCGTCATTAATCAGTGAGTATAAATCTAATCCAACAGAACACTTCTTTAGTACGTTGCCTTCAGATCGCCTTCCACGCATGATATATCCAATGTGCATACTGTAAATGTACATCAGCAGGAAAAAAAAGTAAAATAACCACTTTAAACGCACAATCCTTTTATAATAGTCTAAGTAAGTCGAGAAACACACATAAAATCCATACCCCAGACTTTGAATCCGTATGCAAAGATCTTCTCGGTTTTTCTTCCTCTTCTTTGCTATAAATTCCAATAAATCATCAACCATTGTCTTTTTCTTTCTACGAGGGAGTATGCTGAGGTAAGCAACAATTTGTTCAGTTGTAATCTTGCAGATTTCGGTGACATCAGGTCCTATCGAAAAGTAATGCACAACTAGTGGATGCTTTAAGATGGGTCCCAATTCAAGTTCTTCAAAGCTCTTGATCCCCTCATTCTCACAAATCGCCAACACCAAATCATGTAATGATGTGATCTTTTGGACCGCAACAAAACAGTGTATGAAAGAGTTGACCTACAGGATTGATAACAAATGCTCAGTTTTAATCAAGGTTGCAAAAATCGTGAATCGGTAGCCGGGCGGTCGACCCCCCTGTAGCTTGTAATCGGTCTAGGCAGGATTAAACGGTGATTAATCGGTTTGGCATTTTCGACAAGTTTTTTGTATTTTCGGCAAGTTTTTGGTATTTTCGAAAAAATTTAGGTATTACTGGCAAGATTTTTCTTAAAAAAACATCTTGAAATAGATATAAACAACAAATATAACTTATTAAACCATTTTACGATGAGTTTTGGGAATTTCTAGCAAGGTTTGAAGGTTTCGGATAAGCTTGACCACCGTTGACCGTCATTAACCGTCGTTGACCACAGTTGACCGAGTTGTTTGACCGATTTACACAAATCGGCAAGGTTGATGACCTTGTAGCACCTAATCGGCGATTAATCGGCCTTGTAGGCCTTGTTTTGCAACACTGGTTTTAATACAAACTTAATTTGCATGATTACGTAAGCAAACATGCTATACCAGAACCCACAACAATATCATATAATCTCTATGGACTATAATCAAACCCGATAGCTAGCAACAACTGTTGAATAATCACTACAATATTCCGGTAAATTTATTATCAAGTTCAGTATCTTTTTACCATATACAACATTTCCTAATAACATTATAACCGGTTTAGGTTACTCGGGGAGAGCGAGTCTTAGACTCACATGTACGCGGCCTAACCGAGGTGTCACCGTGAAGTTTGAATCCTAGACCATTTGTGAGGATGCCTTACCACTAAGACATTTTAAAACTGAAATCTAATAATTACAAAATTATATAAAAAAACCTAATCACAACCAAAAAACATAGTTCTGCCTGTAACTTTTTTTCTTTTTTTAAATCTCTCTTTTAGTAAATTTTGTAGCTCCATTACTATTGTAACTTAAAATTTTATTAACAGAACGATAATTACAAAAAGAATGGGGATTTTATTATACATTAAGGCTAATATGAAGTAAAACCAAACAATAAACCAGTACCACACTACCACATTACAACCAAAATAAGTTGGATATTGTTTGAACACTCATATTCAATATGCTAATAAAAGATATATTAGTTTTTTCATTATTTTACACAAAAAAAAAAAAGGTGCAGATTGGCGGGAACACCCTGACCCGGGTGCCTTTTGGCACCAGCCATTGTCCACCCCATAAGGAATAGCTCCGGGCAACTCTCCTGGCTTAGTGGGGCACCAACTTGAGTGAGCCGAGACTCTCGTACTCTTGAGCTCTTATCCACAAAGTCTCTCTAGTGAGCCCATAAGTTTTGCGGAGGTGGGTACCTATCTTGGAGCAAAGTGCCAGGGATGGGATCCGAACCCGAGTCTATTGACTCAAGAATGAAAACCCCACCCACTAGACCAATGCCCCAGTGGTCTTTATTATTATTATGTACGCGGCTTAACTGAAGTGTCTCCGTGACCATTTCCGGTTATTTCCCCGAGTGAGTTTTGAATCCTAGGCCTGGCCGATGTGAGGAGGTTAATTAGGTACCTTACCACTAGGCAATTTGGTTTTGGTTAATTACATGTGAGTTATAATCAAATTAGAAATAAAATTAAAACGAGAATAATGATAAATAATCACAACAAAAGACACATTTCATATGCACCTACAAAAATAGATTCAAATTTTCTTTTCTCATTTTAATTATTTTTCTCGCCAAACATATAGCATTGAACAATACTCAATCTCGCAAGAGCGGAGTATTATAACTAACTAGCATTAATTTAAATCTAAGTTGTAAAAAAAAAAAAAAAAAAAAAGGGTAAAATAAACTTTACCTTTGCTTCAGTAATAAAAATCTGATACAAGGAAGGAACATTCTGCATACGACACCCTAACGACTCGAACGAATCCGCTTTCAACATGACTAGAACTGCCTGCGAAACTCTCCATGCCGTTACGCTTTCGCCTGCAGCCAAAAGATCAGTGTGAGATTTCTTAACTGCTGCATCAATCACCGCGACTTGAGACTCCGCGTTTCGGCTAGTTCCGCCTTTGTTTCGTTGCCGACGATTGTGTCCGTACATTTTTTTTTAATTGTGTTACTTGATCGTCGATTGGTTTTGAATTTGTTGTTGTTTTTAGAAGTGGGAAATGAAGGTGAGTTAAATAGTCGTTTTTTATGGTCGTCTGTTGGTCTTCTACTATACCCGGGAAAAATAGGAGCGTGCTAACGAGTTTGTGACACGTGAATGCTTTTTGATTTGTTAATAGCCCTTTGCAGAAAGGAAAAAGCAACTCTATCATTGCAAAAATATTTTTTGACACTTTAGAATTAGAAAATGGTATGGAATAATAACGTTTGTTCGGGTTGGATCAGGGACGGAACTTGAACGTTGTTAGCAGATGAGTTAACTTAAAAAGTATATATTTTAAGGGTGCTGATATACATTACTTTGAATTTTTTTATTAAAAATGACTAAAATCATACTAGGCGAGTACCCGTGCATAGTAACGAATATTCCTAGCGGCAGACAATTAACGATATGCGGTATTACGGTAAGTGTTGTAGTCTTACAGGAAAATGCCCATTCGTTGAAGCAGTCTCCACACGAACAACATTCAGGGCATGGTAATCCGCAGGCAAAACAAACACAATAACTAAAAAGTATATATTGTACAATACAAACCTATTGAAACTTGACCAAATGTTAGCGGAAATTAGCACATCATTGTGTGATAAACTTATTTGAATATTTTAAAGTTGAAACTTGCCTGTTCAAGAAGTCTGACATGTTACAGTTGCAACTTTATAGTTCTACGTGATACCCGTGCATACCGACGAGAACCTCTAACAACAAATAATTATAGGTGTGCAAAACATATAAATACACAATACTATTGAAGGTATATTAGTAATTTTATTTTTTTATTTTTTTTAGATTAAGAACATAGTCAACTTATGCATCAAAGAAAAATAAATTTCTAATTGTACGCATTAAAACTTTTATTGATGAAGAAGGTTGTTTTTGTAAATCAACATTATTCACTTTCTAAATTTGAAAAAAAAAATTGGATCCTTTTATTATGTATAGTAAAGATTTAGTTTTTAATGTGGCGTACTCGGCTTTATTGAGCCTTTTTACTCTTTATGCAATTCTAGCAGTTTAAATTATCCATATATTAGTAATTTCAAATTTCACAAATGTCCAATGACTATTGTTTATATGTGTCATCATGAGTGCAACTATACTGCACATTTTAAAATTTTCTTATCCCGACATTCCCTTGAAGGCATTCACTTAATTTTAGTGACGGTTAAGTGTTTTGGCAAATATATTTCCTCTAATTTTTGCCAATCCAAGATACATAAATTCACTTTACTTGCCTTAACTAATACATGTTATCAAAGCCACGTTAAAAACAATAACACGAAAACAAATAACGACATGTACATCACTGTAAAGGCCATAAAACATTTACTTCTACCAAAACCAGCATGCAACATTAATGACTTCAAAAAGTATCATTATCCAAAAATAAAAATAAAAAAATAATACTACGTAATAAAATAAAAATTAGATATATAATTAAACATATCGAAACAGAAGAGAAACCACAAACACGACAATATTAGCCAAAGCAAAGACACCAACAGCCGAAACCATGCTTAACCTTGAAACCACACACAATCTGAAGCGCAACAAACACACTTCAAACACCCACCAACAGCCGACAACACCACCAAAAACACCTAAACCACCGTGTCACTAACCGATAACACTAAGTTATGGTAGTGATTATGACGATGGTGGCAATTTCGGAAGATGGCGGAGGGTTGCGTTTGAGAGTGAGATACCATAGAGAGAGATTGAGTTGTGTGTGTGTGTTTTTTTAAATTAGCGTGTATGTTTATTATGTGTGAGGGTCCCTTTTATAAGTAAGTAGATTATGGGTATAATAAATCACATACACGAATTGAATGTCAAGCCTTTATTGTCATTCATAGTTTGATTTACCAAATAACATTTCAATAGTCAGACATGAATTCAATGCTCTTTAAACAGCCTACCAAAATAGCATTTCAATAGTCAGACATGTATAATCACATCGAATAGGAAGGTGTAGTTTCCATTTAAGTAATTCAACAATTCACAATTTACAAATGCATGTTACATTTCAAGGGTAGAATAGGCAAAACATATTTTCAACATTTCACTTTTTTTGACTTTTCACTTTGACTATTTTTACTTTATAAGTAGTATAGATACAGTATGTACATAGCGTGAAAATTTTTGGGGGGCCACAACCCCTCTCGGTCCCTTCTAAGGGTGCGTTTGTTTAAAGGGTTTTGATATTGAGGAATGGATTCAAAGATAAATATAATTGTTTGTTTGATGGATTAGGGATTCGATTTAAGTTTGATACTCATATATTCATTCCTCATAAAAATAGTAGGTATCATCTTATTTGTGAGCCTTTTTCTATATTTCTCTCTATCACTCTTATCCATTTAATTTTACTTTTTACATACTATTTTTTATTATTATTATTCGAGAAGAATTATTTTACATACCAAATTTATCTTACATACAAAGGGACTCATCCTTATTATCCATTTAAAATGAAATCAATGGTTGAGATTAAAAACATTTTAATACTAGCTTATAGACCCGTGGAATCCACGGGATTTTAGAGAGTTTTTGATTAAGAAAAAGTAAGTACGTGAATAAAGTAAGAAAGAATAACGAACGTAAATGCTGCGAAATTTTCTTTTAACGGAACAATAAGTTATAAGTGCCAGCAAGCATAAAATATAATGGTTGTAAATATCTGTGTAATAAACGTTCATTGCCCTCTTGATCTACAATATGTTTCTCTTGAGAAGCAAATGGATGTAGTAACCATTCTAACACTTGAAGAAAAGCTCCTTTCTTTGAACACCTAATAAGTATAAGAAAAGCTTTATATTTTATCGAACAGGTGGTGATCAACAAATAAACAATGTGATACCATCGGGGCTATAATTAACATAAAAATGATTACCTTATATTGAAGTTGTTTGTTGCTGCATAAATAAATCTGCGTCATATCAGGTTCAATAAGAGAACTCGACACCCTAAAACAATTACAAAAACTCGATTAATGACAAATTTAGCTTCACACACTTTTCATCAAACATGTGGTGAGCATAGAGTACCCTCGTAAATTAGTTCCAAATCCAACTCAAAACTTCATCCCAAATCTAAGACATAATTTTTAACAAAAGATTTGGATGTTCATCAAATAACAAAAAGATTAGAAGAAATAAATTTTAGAAACAAACATCAACGAAATGGCAAAACTACAAAATAATGAATATAATTTTTAAACCTACTAACCTTTAATTTGCAAATTAAGAGATAATTTTTGAAGATACCAACCTTACTAACCTTGAATCGAATATATCACAATCTTGCATTCCCATATTCAAGCGATTCTATGAAGGAATGTCATTTTTTGAATCTGTCGAATAATTGCATGATTCAAATCTAAAAGGATGTTGAAAGTGTAGTTTTTTGAATCGATGGAACCATAAGCGATGTAGTTTTTTTAATCTGGTTTGAATCGGTGGAGCTAATAATGAAATGATTTAGGGAGCGTGTAGAGGAAGATTTAATTGGAGGTGGAAACTAATTAATTGGTTTTGATATGGTTTATGCGTTTTATTGAAGAACAGTTACAGACCGAATTTATGACTTTCTAAAAAATGGAGGAGAGTATGTGAAGGAGGAGCGTGGATGTATTGAAAAAGTCATGGTTGACTGGTTTTTTATTAAAGTGTGTTAATGACTTTCTAAAAAATGGGATGGTATTTCATTATTTATCACTAAAATGTATTTTACGGAAGTTTTACAATAAAATGGATGCATAGACTACTTGTACGCATTAAATCATCGACCAATCAGATTCGAGACACATCAGCGAATTAATTACAAAAAGTGCTTTATTGAGTTGTAAATTATTCTGGTTTATTAGAAGATATAGATTTCACCTATTTTTTATAATTTATATCTCCTAAACCGTTAATCGTTAAGCCAAAATAATTATATCATCGCGACGAACTTTGATATACTTTCGACGCAAATAAAATTTTCTTTTTCTTTTCATTATTGAAATTTGCATAAAAACTCACATGTGATATTTGTGTTAAATCGCATATGATATCTAATATCACATGTGATATTAGTGTTAAATCACATATGATATATAATATCACATGTGATATTAGTGTTAAATCGCATCTGGTTTTTTATGCAAATTTCAGTAACGAAAAAACCGTAAAAATCACGAAAAAAATAATTTTGTCGAAAGTATATCGAAGTGTTTATCTAAAGAAAGATAATTAAATGTTCGTCGTAACGGTATTTTTTTTCGCTTAACGATTAACGGTTTGAAAGATATTAATATTTGGAAAAAAAATGAGAGTGGGTTTTTTTTAATTGTTGAGATTAATCTCATCCATTAGATCAAATAAAGATGAATGGTGAAGATTAATCACTTGGTATGTAAAAAAAAATGGTCCTCGAATGATCTTGAATCATATTCTTATTATATAAAATTAATACATTAATTATATAATTTCAATTTCTTTCTCCTACTTTTCAATCAAACCATACCAAATCTAAATGTTAATCTAAATCCTTCCGCAAACCAAACGCACCATAAGTTATGTCCCTGACTTGGATGTATGCCATTTAGAGCACAAGGTGCTATCACGTCAGTTTTCAAAAAGTACTGTCACGTCAGTTTTTCTCCTATAACTTATAACCTGTAATTTAAACATCTCTCATGTTCTTCTAAAGTTATCATATTGTAAGAGAGAATAAATTAATGTGCCTCATAGTTTACTCAATGATTATCCCACAATTTGATTTGTTTTATCTTATTTGTTCAATATTACAAAACATAATAGGATCTTAATCTATAGTTTAACTCAAAATGAGTTTCCTTCATCACTCAATTTATAAGACAACCCGTGCTCTACAACTTTTTTTTCTTTCATTTATCTCTACTCCTTATAATGTATTTGAGATATTATATTTTTTAAAAACTTAAAATATTAAGTTACACACCTTCTATTATTAGTAATTATTAAAATAAGCTTTATACACTAACTGCATCTTAGATTATAACATTAAATTTGATGTTACAATAATAAAATATAACTAATATAATGAATTTAATATGTTTATAGGTAAAATTAATATGTAACTTATAAGTTTTGCATGTAATAATATGGCATGTTACCTCTTCACAATTTTACATAAACACACGATCTCAAGACATTATCATCTAGGGGTAGCAATTTCTGACTCGACGCAAAACCCAATCTGAAACCAGCACGAAAATTAACAGGTTCGAGTTGAGTTTAAATACATTTCGGGTCGGGTTTGTGTCGACCCATCGAACCCGTTTATTAAACATGTTAGGTTCGGGTTAGGAATAAATTAAGCGGGTTGACCCGGCAACCCATTTAAGATTTTTTCCTTAAATTAAAAATTATTATATTTTATTATACGGGTTAAATGGGTTAAACGGGTCGATCAGCAAAACCGTTTAACCTATTTAACTCGTGTAATGTGCCAACTTTTGTATATAAAACGGGTTAAATGGGTCAACCCGAAACTCGTTTAACCTATTTAACCCGCCAACCCAAGTATATATACGGGTTAAATGAGTCAAGTTCGGATTATGTGTAAACAGGTTAGGGTTGACATAACTGACTGATGATTTAAATTGGTCAGATTCGGGTTGGGGTTTACTGACCCGCTAACCTGTCAACCCAAACCCGACCTGAATTTCCACCCCTACTATCATCTATTATAAAAAATCGTTAAACAATATTCGGAAAAAATAAAGTAAAATTCTAAAAATCGTTAAACAGCATTCGCCTTCGAAGTCGCTGCTTTACGCGGGTACCTTGCTAGTTCAAATAAAAAAACGCATTTCATTAAATTAAAAGCAACGATACATTAAAATTACAAAATTGAGAATAATACAATATAGTGATCAAGGCCCCATAGAAGCTCCACAATATCTTATTGAAGGTCGTTGGGCATCTTCCTATCCTGAAGTTCTTTGTTTTTCCTTTGATGTATGTCGCATCTTTCGATTACGTTACAAATTCGGTTGTGTCAAACATACAATTTGTTAAACTCACTAATTGCGAATTCTTAATCTTTTAATATCATTTTATGTAATATGATGCAACAATACATGATTCTTCGTAGCATGTTGATTTAGTAAGCACGTGTAGTTTGTTGTAAAATTCCCCAACGACCTTGTAGGTATCCAAAAACTCGTTCAATATCTTCTTTTTTCTTTCACTTTATTGAACTCTTTTAAATTTCAATGTTTTTTCAACCCTTGCAATGGAAAACGTTTTGGCAAATGTAACTCATTGATGATAAATTTCATCCGCTAAATAGTAACCTTTTTCGTATGATTTCCCATTTACTACAAATAAAGCTTCATGAGCAATATTGTCAATAAGGTCATCAAATAAGTTTGAAGTATATAGAACATTGAGACCGTTACCCCCCCCCCCCCCCCCCCAACACCAAAATACGCATGTTGCATCCACAAAACATATGATGCAACGACTTCAAGCAATAGAGTCAGGTATTTAAAATTACGCCTTTTGATTTGCCCATGTAATGCCTTTGGACATTTACTCATTCCCAGTGCATACAATCAATGCTCCCGAGCACTCTTGTAGGTCCATGTTTTTTTTATGCAATGCATATATATGTTGCATGTCTCGGGTGTTCTTAAATACTCTTCTAAGAATAAAGTATATACGCATTTAATGAAGTATTGTACACAATCACGTAAAGAGTGTTCGCCAATTTGCAAGTACTTGTCAAATGAATCGGGTTTGTGTTGCATGTCAATTGGTGTATCACCGATGTGCAGTTCATGAGAGCACTAATACTTAAACGACCCATACAATCGGGTCATTGATTAAAAAAAGGAAGTATTCGGGAAGATGTTTAACATTGTAATTGGTAATATCATTGGATATTTGTTAAAAAGTTTTGAACTCATACAACACCTTCGCCTAAAATTCCTCTTCGGGTATTTAGGTTGATTGTTTTTGTCGCCAAAATAATCTTCCAAAAGTCGTTGTTCCCCAACCTCTCATTCACATGGTATCATTTTCTTTGTGTGAGGACTCGAACTCTCGGTGTAACACCCTAAAATTTAGAGTTTTAGACATAGATATTAAGATGGTATTATGGGATATTAGAAAAGCCATTTCAGTTAGTGTTTGACGAAATAAGGACCTTTCATACAAATAGTTAACGAAAAAAGACCTATATTGTAACTGACTTAACGGTAGGGACTAACAGTGCAAAGTAGAAGTTAAGATGTTAAATTACATAATTTCCCTTAAGGCTTATTAATCTCATAAGTCTAGGAGTTAACCCTCGTACCACACGTGTTAAGAGACGTGGCTTATGTATGAGTTTCATGAGGGAAATGAGTTTATCTCATTACAAGGATAATTCATAGGATGTAAATTAAGAGGGTGTGAAGGAATGATGGTGAAGCAGAAAGAGACCTCAAGTGTTCCTTACCAATTATTTTCAAGATAGGTAATGAAGTTCGTGTTAGTTTTTATGGTTATTGATTTTAGTTATTAGCTAAATTTGGGGTTTATGTTAAAATGGGTGTTGTGTTAACCCTAACCTTGATTATGATGATTCATGGTTTTAGATGACTATATTATGAATGATTATGAGTAAGGAGGAATTTAGTATAAATTATGTTATAGAAATTAGTATAAACAAGGATATTTATATATGATGATGATTATGATTTCATGATTAATCCATGGTAGTAAAAAACAGTGTTTGGCTAAAATAGGCCAAATTTAGTAGTATAAGATAACCTTATATGTTATAAATGAGTTACTACATGCTAATGATGTTAGAATGATTATTGTGTTTGGGTATTCAAGGAAAACAAGAGGAAAGCTAACTCGAGATTATGAGGTGAATAACGCATTAGTAGCACGTATAGTAGTATAGTTATGCATATTTTGGGTATGAAGGTTTTAGCTATATGTTAGTAGTAAATTATAGCAAATGATAACTTAGATGATTTATAGTTTATAGTTTATGCCATGGGTTCCTAAGCGATGCATCATTCGTCAAGTTACGGGTGTCTAAGTGATGCACCAATTGCCATGTTAGTGTGCCTAAGGGATTCACAAAGCGAAAACTCCCATTATGTATAATATTCGCATGGGGTTGATTAGAGATCTCTCATATAGATCATGTAAAACATTAGAACATAGTTGACACATATGATTTAGTTATGTTGCTTTATTAGTAGTCATGACACGGATTGCATCCATGCAAGAGGGTAAAGACCGCACATGATTACTCGCCACCTAGGGAATTCCTTGCAAGTAGAAAGGCAATTAGATATCGCATTATTAATAGAAACGCAATTAGACATTGCATATAGTGTCAAGCCAATTAGATATCACAACACTAGTAACAAGACGATTAGATTTTGCAATATTAGTAGCTAAATGATAGTAAGGTGATTAGATATCTCATTCATAGTAGTACTATAATTAGAAATTGGACAAGATAGTAATAGTAGCTCATATTAGTAGAATTATGATCCTAGCAAATTACAACCCCATGTAGAAGTGGACGGATTTAGTAGCAAGATATAAACTAGCTTATAGTTCATGCCATGTGTTAATACAAATATCGCCTAAAAACGTTATTTATATTTTACGATCTTCGCTAAGTTTTGTTAACGACAAAATGTAAACTTTAGTTTTTAAGCAAAACATAATCTTTGTTTTTAAGACTTGCATAAACTAGACTTTTGCTACATTTTACATTTCATAAAACACAACACAAATTTATTTCTTAAATTAGAAATAGTCACATCACATTTATGGCAAGTTTTGTCATTATGCATTTATGGAAAAAAATGTGTTTGACTTGCTTTGGTGTTGCTTACAAGTTTTGTGTTTGACTTGATTTAAGTGATGTGACATTGTTTGGTTGCTAGGAGTTATGAGACAAGACCTTGTTTGGTTTGAAGAGTTATTGCAAAAACCTACTGCAGACCCGGCGGTACCCTGGGGGTACACGGGCGGAACCCATCTGAGGGTTCCGCCTGATCCGCCGAGCATGCAGAATGATGTGCTATAAATACCAAGCCATAATTTGATTTTTGGCTAACCTCTTGAGATCATATTTTACACACACACTCATCTTTTCTTCTAACCTCTTAACATTGTAAATGTAAAGTTTCCTTTTGTAGCAAAGAAGCTCACAAGATCATCAAAAGTTACAAGTTTCCAACACAACGTTGCAAGACTTGTTAGCTTAGTATTGTGTAAACTCTTATTGTTTATACGTCATTTGTTTGTGTATATTCTGTAGTGAGTGGTTAGTATTTTAGTCCTCAAAATACAAAGAGTGTTGGGAGTTGTTGTACCCTAGTAAAAGAACTAAACGGGAGTGGTTGTGCCCTTGTAAAAGAACTCGACATTTAGCTTTGTGTCGGTAAAAGTATAAGCGACGTGTAAGGTTTTCTCTGTCGGTGAAAGGAGCTTGTTGACTAGTGAAAGAAACTCTCGAGTTGGATACTCGGGGCGTGGACGTAGGGCAAGGAAAAAGAGTCCTTGTAACCGAACCACGATAAATACTCGTGTTGTGGTTTGATCGTTTCTTTCATTTACTTGCATGTTATATATTGTGTTAGTGCATATATCTTTGATCAAACGGAAAGTTTCAAAGCTAACTTAACAAGTTAAAAAGATTTTAATCGGTAAACTATTCAACCCCCCTTCTAGTTTTCCACAATTGGCATCAAGAGCTACGTTACTCAAGCTTTTAAAATATATTGTGTTTTAAAACTTGAAACAATCCATGGATTTTGAAAATTACAAAGAAGGGCAATCTATGCAAAGACTACCACTTTTTGAAGCAAATGGTTTTATATATTGGAAAAACCGTTTTGAAACTTACGTGAAATCTAAAGATATAGATTTGTGGTATATAATTATTGATGGTGATAACGTAGTTACTAACATCAAAGATGATGATCAAAAGAAATTAATAGGTAAAAATAATGAAGCTAAAATGATGCTTTATAATGCTTTGCCTAAGAAAGTATATGAAAGAGTCTTTTTGTGTAAAACCGCCAAAGATATTTGGCAATCTTTAATTGTCACTTATCAAGGAAACTCACAAGTTAAAGATAACAAAATTGATCTTCTTGTTCAACAATATGAACAATTTGTTATTTTCGAAGATGAGATTATTGATAATGCCTTTACTAGATTTAATATTATTATTACTTCACTTAAAGCACTTGACGAATCTTTTTGTAGTAAGAACTTTGTCAGGAAATTTCCTAGAGCACTCCATCCGAAGTGGAGAGCAAAAGTGACGGCAATTGAAGAATCCAAAGATCTTTCAAGCATGTCACTTGATGAGCTAATTGGAAACCTCAAAGTTCACGAAATGGTAATGGAAAAAGATTCGGAACTAGTTAGAGGCAAGAAAGAAAAAGTTAAGTCCATTGCCTTGAAAGCTAGAGTCCAATCAAGTGATGATGAAGAATCTACTTCGGATAGTGATGATGAGGAATATGCTATGGCCGTGAGAGACTTCAAGAAGTTCTTTCGTAGGCGAGGGAAGTTTGTAAGGCAACCTAAAGATGACAAGAAAATCTTCCGGAAAGATCGTGATGATCGAAAAGGAAAAGTTGAAAGAAAATGTTATAGGTGTGGAGACACAAGTCATCTTGTAGGAGAATGCCCAAAACCACCCAAGAGCAAACCTCAACAAGCTTTTGTGGGTGGTGCTTGGAGTGACTATGAAGGAGATGATGATGAGCCAAAGAATGATGATATTGCTCTCATGGCTCACAACTCAAATGAGGTACTCTCCGACTCATCTTACTCCTCTATAGATGATGATACTTTACAAAATGAATATAACAAACTTTGTGAGTTAAGCTTAAAAATCATAAACAAAAATAAATTTTTGAAAACTAAAAAGGAGTTTTTAGAAAATGAAGTCTATGAGTTAAAAGAAAAAGCTAAGAGATTAGAAAAGGGTAAAGGTATTGACACCTCATGCAAATCATGTGAAGAACTTAAACTTGAAGTTGAGAAACTTAAAATTACTCAAAATGATCTAATCAAACAAACCACAAAGTTCAAAAAGTTCGATAAGAGCATTTCATGTGCGGATGAAATTATGAAACTTCAAAAGTCACCTTTTGATAAAACAGGTCTAGGTTTCAGGAAAGTAGAAATCATTAAGGGTCAAACGAAACAAGAAAAGAACGCACATGAAACAAACAAAATTGCTACAGCAGCCCGCGGACCAGACGGAACCCAAATTAGGGTTCCGCCCGTTGGCCCCGAGGGTTCCACCAGGTCTGCTGCAGCAGTAACTCCATCCACATCGGATCGTTCAAAATTTGTTAAAGTTACATATAAAAATGGAACAAAACCTGCCTTTAGAACTGGAGTAGGACTTAGTAAAAATGAATTTAGAGCTAAGACTACTCAACCAAGACCTAAGACTCCAATTCCCAAACGCCCCTTTCCAAAGAGCAACTTCAACGCTCGACCAAACTACCAACAAGTTTGGAATCAAAACACTCCTGGACATTACCAAAATTCAAACTACATGCCATGGAACCCTTATGCTCTATTTTCTTATTTGGAACAAATTAATGGTATGCTTAACCAAAATGGACCCATGAGAAATTGGGGACCAAATGTTTGAGTGTTTTTCATAAAATAGGTGTGCCTCAAAGTTTGTTTGGATCCGGATGAATGGATTAAAGATAGCGGTTGTTCAAGGCACATGACGGGTAATAAAAGCCTCTTCTCAACATATCACAAATGTGATGGAGGTAATGTTACGATTGGTAGTAATGCTAAGAGCAAAATCATCGGAAAAGGTACAATCTCTCATGACTCCCTTTCTATAGATGATGTTGCTCATGTTGATAACTTAGGATTTAATCTTCTTAGTATTAGTCAACTTTGTCGTAATAAGTATAATGTCCTTTTTAGTGAAAACGGTAGTAAAATACTTAAAGATGGTATAACCGTAGCCAAAGGTGTCCTTAAGAACAACATATACGTCATGAAGTTGGATTCAACATCTAGAGACAAACTTTGTCTTACCTCATTAGATGAATCTTCAACTTTATGGCATAGACGTTTAGGACACGCTAACATGAGACTAATCCAAAACCTCTCCTCCAAAGACGTAGTTCGAAACCTACCCAAGTTGAAATATGACCAACACTTTTGTGATGCTTGCAAAGTCGGTAAACAAGTCCATAGTAGCCATAAGGCTAAAAACATGGTGTCTACATCTAGGTGTCTAGAACTTTTGCATATGGATTTATTTGGTCCATCCGCTATACAAAGTTATGGAGGTAACTTCTATACTTTGGTCATAGTAGATGATTACTCACGTTATACTTGGACAAAGTTTTTGAAAAGTAAAAATGAAGCTTTTGATAAATTTGAGATTCTAAGTAAGAAAATTCAAAATCAAGTAGGGTCTAATATAGTGTCTATTAGAATGGATCACGGTCGTGAATTTGATAATGAATTTCAATTTGGAAACTTTTGTGATAAAAATGGAATTACTCATAACATTTCGGCTCCACGTACTCCTCAATCTAATGGTGTAGTAGAACGTAAAAACCGGACATTACAAGAGATGAGTAGAACAATGCTTAATGAACAAACTATTCCACAAAAGTTTTGGTGTAATGCCGTTGACACATCAACGTACATTCTTAATCGAGTCCTAATTAGACGATTTTTGAATAAAACTCCTTATGAACTTTATAGAGGTAAAAAGCCTACATTAGGATACTTTAGAGTGTTTGGGAGTAAATGCTTCATTCTTAACACCAAGGATTATCTCACCAAATTTGACCCAAAGTCTTATGAAGGTGTTTTTCTTGGATATTCACAAAATAGTAAAGCTTACATTGTTTTGAACAAAGAAACCTTAAGAGTCGAGGAATCGTTAAACGTAACATTTGACAAAAGTCCACCTCCCTCTAAGACATCACCTTTGGTAGATGATGACTTAGTTGAAAGCCAAGCAATTGAATGTCAAGAAATCTTAGGTAATGACAAGGAAGATGAACTATTAAACAAAGAACTTGTCAATGTCAAAGAATCTAAAAGTCATCCATTAGACGGTGTCATAGGCAACATTAACGAAAGAACACTTAGATCAAAAGTTCAAAATGAAAGCAACTACTTTTGTTTTGTGTCAACAATTGAACCGAAAAACATTAATGAAGCCATTAAAGATGAATCTTGGGTAATTGCAATGCAAGAAGAATTAAACCAATTTGTTAGGAATGATGTATGGACATTAGTTCCTCAACCAAAGAGTCAAACAATAATTGGAACAAAATGGGTCTTTCGTAATAAAATGGATGAAAATGGAATTGTGTCTAGAAACAAAGCTAGGCTAGTAGCACAAGGATATAATCAACAAGAAGGCATTGATTACGATGAAACTTTTGCTCCGGTAGCTAGGCTCGAGTCAATTAGAATATTACTTGCTTATGCGTGTGCACATAATTTTAAACTCTTTCAAATGGACTTCAAAAGTGCATTTCTAAACGGAGTCATTAATGAAGAAGTGTATGTTGCTCAACCACCGGGCTTCATCGATTTTGAAAAACCTAATTATGTTTACAAACTTAAAAAGGCTCTTTACAGACTTAAGCAAGCTCCAAAAGCATGGTATGATCGACTTAAAACATTCCTAGTTGACCATAAGTATACCATGGGCTTAGTTGATAATACTCTCTTCACAAAGAAGAAAGATTCACATATTATCATAGTCCAAATCTATGTTGATGACATTATATTCGGATCAACTTCTCAAGAATTATGTGTGGATTTCTCAAAAATCATGCATGACGAGTTTGAAATGAGTATGATGGGAGAACTCAACTTTTTCTTAGGACTCCAAATCAAACAACTAGAAGATGGTATCTTCTTTAACCAATCTAAATATATTAAGGACATGCTTAAGAAATTTGGACTAGAAGATTCAAAACCTATCAAAACTCCCATGTCCACGGAAACTAAACTCACCAAGGATGAGGAAAGTGAATCCGTAGATAGCACTAAATATAGAGGTATGATTGGTAGTCTACTTTACCTAACGGCTAGTAGACCCGACATTATGTTTAGTGTTTGTCTATGTGCTCGTTTTCAAGAAGATCCTAAAACTATCCATCTCGAAGCCGTAAAAAGGATTTTTAGGTATATTAAGGGCACTACACATTTAGGTTTATGGTATCCCAAAGGAACGGGAATAGACACCATAGTGTATGCCGACTCGGATCATGCCGGTGACTATGTCGATAGAAAAAGCACAAGTGGTATTTGTACTTTTGTTGGACATTGTCTCACCTCATGGTTCTCTAAGAAGCAAACGGCTCTTGCTATCTCAACAACGAAAGCCGAGTACGTTTCGGCCGGAAAGGCATGTCAACAAGCTCTTTGGATGAAGCAAGCTCTTGTTGACTACGGAATTCAACTCAACGACATCACAATTCTTTGTGACAACAAAGGTGCCATTGATCTTAGCAAAAACCCGGTTCAACATGCTCGTACCAAACATATTGAAATCCGTCATCATTTCCTTCGTGACAACGTCCAAAAAGGAAATATCTCAATTGAGAAAGATTCTTCCGAAGATAACATAGCCGACATTCTCACAAAACCTCTTAAACGTGAACCTTTTAATCTTCTTAGGCTAGGCTTAGGACTCATGGAACCTACATTGTAGTTCTGGACATTAGACAAAAATCACAAAAATCAAAACAAATCCAAAACCATTTTTCTCAGCAGGGTCGGCGGAACCCTCAGCCATAACGGACGGAACCCAACTCAGGGTTCCGCCGTATCCGTCGACCTGCAAAAACATTTTCTTTGTTTATATTAAACCAAACACCCATTATCTCATACCACCACTTCAAGGCTGCTACTATTCACTTCACCACTCATCCACACCTACGAATTCTTGGTCCTTCATTCATTTACATTGCAAATCAATCATCATTGTAAGTATTCTTAACATGGTTACAATCCTGATCTGAGTCTAGGAATTCTATTTCTTGCACAAAAACAAAAACTTGGGGTTATGCATTAACTTAAGAAATTCATGCATGAGATTAGGTAATTAATAAAACTAATCATGTTTCCCATAGTTAGGAATTGCATCTTTAATTAGTATAAACATGTTTGCTAAAACACCCCATGTCAAATCCTTTCAAAAATTTCTCACAAGTAGGACAAATATTTTTTCGTCTCACATTGAGAATACAATATCAAAACGTTATGCTTAAAACATCACTTGCATAATGTCTCTTGAATGCTAAAGGGAATACATAACCAATATGTATTTTCGGGTACATTCAAACGAAGCTACATTGAACTAGGAGCGTTTGGGTTATCTTTTGTTTTATAACAAAACTTGCATAAAACGATTTTGAAGCATCAAAATGAGTCAAGATAACCGCACCTCCACATTGTTTTCATATAGGCACACACTAGAACTTCCACATTATAATAGTGGTTTACGTAAACTAAAATGTGAAATTTTGTTGTTCTAGGAATCATCATGCCTCCTCTAACCCACTACGACCACAAGGACACCATTAAGTACCTACCAAAACATCACAAAACCAAAGGCCTTACCGCAAATCAAGTAAACGTTTTCAAAGCCCTATAAAAACACTATGTCCATGAGGATAGAACCATTGACCCATCTTTCCTAGAAGGCACAAATCTTTACGCCAATTTTGCCACAATCAACTTTGAGTGTCTTTTGAATATCGATGAGCCTATTTGTCCTAGGTTCATTCTAGAGTTCTATACATCATGCGTCCTCTCCACGGATGACTATGGTCATATGTCTATCAACTTTAGGGTTAGCGGTCATCAATACTCCTTCACTCTTGAGGAGTTTGCTCAAATCCTAGGTGTCCCAAACCGTGGTACTTGCCTCTATTCCGACTTGCACTCCCTCTCAACTCTTGACAACCTCCAAGACCGTATCCATCCTTATGACACACCCCTTGTCCCAAAAGACGTACTCCGTGACCACCTCTTTGTTAGGACCACCACCACTAGGAGAACCCGTTCGGGGAATGAGGTCGATAAGGACCCATATGGAATGGAAATGAACGAACTCAAACCCCAATTCAAGAAATGGGAGGAAGTCCTTAGAGCAAATGTCATTAGCACAATAGGGAACCATGACCATATCAATCTTTGCCTTTGCTACATGCTCTACTCCTTGTCCGTTAGGCAACCCTTCAACCTTGCCTACTACATGGCAAAGAGAATGGCCGACATTCCCGTGCATGGCACAACGGCTATGCCATATGGAATGCTCTTGACCCGTCTCTTTAGGTTCATCTCACCCATTCCACCAACTTCAAATGGTCTTCGTCTTGACTACACTCTCATTCCACACACCTTTGTTCCACTTAGTGATAAGAGAGTTTACAAAGCCCAAGGAAAACGTCCACATCCTCCCACCTCATCATCTTCTTCCTCAATGAGTGAAGATGACAATTTGCCAAACTCTAGGCTCCCACCTCTAGAATACCTTTCTCAACTTCCGGATATTCCAAATGAGTCGGAGGAGTTCAAGCAAACAAAGGGGATGTTCAAAAGCATCAGGAGATTCCTTGGAAAAATGAAGAAGAAGATTGACCGTCAATGAGTGCGGGTGTGTTAGGAGTGTTTGGCACAAGGTGCTATTTAAACAATTTGGTTATGTAAACAATGGTTCTCTTGAATTTATGTGTTGGTAGGATGTTTGATACTATTTGAAACATGTTTCAACTAACAATGATGCAGGGAGACAACTTTTGGCAAGTTGTCAAATTTTCAAGTTTATGATATTTTCACTAAGTATAGTGTAATTCTCGACCTCAAGGTCAAAGTCCTATGAAATGCATGTTTGCGTGTCTAATTTTTGCATTGCCGAACCAGAAATGCCTTATCTCTTTGATTTTAGGAGTTTTCGAAAATTTTGAAAATCGTCTCGCGGGTCAAAAACGTGGACTGCCACTTTTTTCACCCCTGGCGGATCTTGCGATACCCAATATTGGGTTCCGCCAGTGCAATTTCTGGGTATTCCAGAATTTGCCCAACGGACCAGGCGGCACCCTCACATGGGTTCCGCCTGTGTATTCTGAGGGTGCCGTCAGCAACCTGCAGAATTTTTGTTTTCTTTTTCGCCAATTCAAGAGTGAGCAAAAGATAGGAAAAGAGTTACTAAAAGCTATTTTGGCAACTCCCACTAAAAAGAAAACAGTCACTACTAAAGCCATCACTAAAAGTCTATCCTTACACAATATTTAGTAAGCAAAAGGGTCAAATTTTTAGTGACTATTCTCTTTTAGTAGGCAAAGGTGTCAAATCTCTTTTACACCAAAGCCTATTTAAAATGTTTTAGCCACTTTCTTTTTACAACTAAAAGTGAGCAAAGGTTCACTTTTAGTGACTAAATGATAAGTGAGTAAAGCTAATTAATAAATAATACACTTTTTGTATCCCCAAATGATGCAAAACAGAAATACATTCAAAACAGAAATATTTCCCAGAATTGGGTTTTCCAGAAATATTTTCCAAATACCATATTATATCAAATTCAAAACATTCAAACTGACCCATTCTATACACAACTCATTCCTCAGCATATAGATCGTAATCATAATCAGATTTAAAATAGAAATGAAGGTAACCTACAAGAATAACATTGTCCGAACCAGAAATATATACACAACTCATTCCTCAGCATATCAACACATTCAAACTGACCCATTCAAACTAATCTATACTTGTCTTGTCCCAGCAGGTTCTGCACCCTTAAACTGAATTCCAAATTTCCTAAGTAGCTGCGCATCCTCTCTCTTGAGTCCCTTCAATGTCTGCACCAATCACAAAAACAGTAAAACTCAGAGTGCGCATAAGCAACAAAAACAGTAAAACTCATAATTAAGCAAACGTTTGGGGCGGTTGTTGTTGTTGTAACTAAGAACAATAAAACTCAGCCCATAGCAGTTAATTCATGTGTTCGCAATAATAATTTGAGCGCTTAACTCCTAAACTAATTTGTGTTAAATTGAAACAATATCGACTTATAAAGTAAGCATGCTTCTTTCCTCTTATGCTCACTGTTCATTTTTAGTTTGAAGTCATTAAATCATAACATATCATGAAGCAAAATCTTTCGCATACCATCTGTTACTATAAAACTTCCAATACAGGTCGACCTAAAACACAATAACTATTATCCCTAGCACAATTCAGGTAATCTAAAACACGACCCGCAATCATACATAAGATCATAAACTCGACCAACAATCATCCATAGAACTCAAGAGTGTTCGAGATTCGCTTATCTAAGTGCTAATCTGTTTATCTGCATAGTGTTGCTTAAACTGAATACCAAATTTCAAAGCCCTCCTTAAACTGAATACCAAATTTATCTAAGTGCTAACCCATTCAAACTAATTTATACCTGTTCCCAGCAGGTTCTGCATTTTCAAAGCCCTCCTTAAACTGAATACCAAATTTCCTAAGTAGCTGAGCATCCTCTCTTTTGAGTCCCTTCAATGTCTGCACCAATCACAAAAACAGTAAAACTCAGAGCGCGCTTAAAAATTCACTAGTGAAATGATGCTATAAAGTTGTAAACTTTCTTCAAGAAAATGGAATGCTAAAGGAAAGCAATTTCAGAGTTGATTTCTGTTGCTCAAGTGTGTTATTCCAATTGTTAGAAAAGTAACAACCACAGACCTAAACTTCATCGCGAGAGAGTGGAGTAGCAATCAAAATTTAAAAGAAGAAACCTCAAGGTTTTCATCAGGTAGTTAATTAAAAAAGATATACAAGGCTCAAAGACATTTGAAATTACAAACCACGAACACCATAGTCCATTCTTTGTGGTTGTAAGAAACGTAAGACTAGAACACAAATTATTAGAGGTGCCAAAGCAGGCAAGTTGAATGATACTCCGTAAATCAAAATAGATTCACATCAAACAGATTATTTTCAAATTCAGGTTGGTAAGGCCCACCAAAATTTTGCCCTTCTTAAATAACTAATAAAAATATATAAATAAAAGTTATATTACGATGAGATTATAGTTTTATAAAATATAAAACTTCGGGCGTTTTAAGCATTTGAGTGTAGCTTGGACAGCTTTTAACCTGTTCTAGATGGGTTAAAATTTCCATTACATGTGAAAGAGCCTAACATTGGAAAGCCTAACCTGTTCTAGATGACTATAACATGTCGAGTCAGTTTACCATATCGTATAACAATGAAAAACTTATGTGGAATACAGTTGTTGTATATAAGCAACGCTTAATAAAAACTTCTAAGACTCTACTGTAATATCAAAATGAGCAAACCAAATTCAACATGGGATATACCTTGTTGTGCATCCATTATTAATCTTCAATAAGCACAAAGCGAACTATTCTTTATAAGCGAACTACTAGGATTTTTCTGTCTTCAATATTCCAGAAGATGATTCTTGTAACTGTGTAGTTGATAAATGAAGACATACACACAGAAAAAACAAAATCATAGTGCATCTAGGAATGAGTAACACGTTTAGTAGAGTAGCTGCGTGTCTGAGACGATGATCCCAGTAAACATCTCTTAGACTCCTGCAAAACAACAACCAAATAGAAAAAACCACTTAAAAAACTTTTTGCAAAACTGAAAACAACTAATAATCAACAACTTTTGTGAAAAACTTTTTAATGAAAAGCTCTAATAAGCTCAGAATAAGACGCTAATAAGCAACAGTATGCAAAAAAATTTAGAAATGAAACAAATGAACTAGAATAAGCTGAGACAATAACTAAATAAACTAACTACTATGCTAATCGTTACTTAGTGAATGCAGGGAAAACAGGCACAAAAGGGAATCAAATTAAGCTATGAGAATAAGCTGCTAAGGTCAAATGAAGCACATAACCAATAAGCCAGAACAATAAGCTTCTCAAAGAACCAAAGTTCACAATCTAAGCACAAGTATTGAAGTGACTAGGAGCTATTGAAATCAAGTAGTTGGATCAAATTCCCTGGTACAGGGCACTTAATAGATCAGACCACCAACTTTGAGCACAAATTCAGATGATTAAAAGAATTCCAAATTGATATTTTCTTTTTGATTATGATGCACAAGCTGTTAGAGAGCAAAAATCAGGAAGAATTACACATTTCCATTCACTAATGAATCCTATAGAACATCTGGAAGTTTGCTCAATTTAAACAGAT
Organism: Artemisia argyi; assembly: GCA_030686995.1. NCBI lineage: Eukaryota > Viridiplantae > Streptophyta > Magnoliopsida > Asterales > Asteraceae > Artemisia > Artemisia argyi. The sequence continues at coordinate 184,309,774 of CM060680.1, forward strand.
ATGCAACTTTTGACTTTTTGATTTTTTAAGCACTTTGACTTTTATGAAATTAGATTGCTTCTAAATGACTATTTATGATGTAATAATCTACTAAGAGACTAGATTGAGCTAAATTAACTACTTATGCACCTATTGAGTGGGATATGCAAGCTATATTAACTTACTGATGCAGAAAAATGAAGTTTAAAATGATTTTTGACTTTTATATTAACTTAGTGATTAAACCTAAACTACTGATGTAGAATAATTAATTAAGCTATGTAAACTGATTCTAAGCTAAAATATGCAGCAAATGAACAATAATGAGAAGCTATACCCTACTGATGCAACATGGCAGTTAAAACACAACTATAAGCAACAAGAGAATCAATGAACAACTAGTGAACAAATAAACATAATTCAATTAAAAAACATCAACTAAGCACAGAGATGACAGAAAAGCACAGATTCAAACAATGATAAGCTATTAAGCAATATTACAGAAATTAAGCTAAAATGAAATTGGAAACTTACAAATAAGACCTCAGGTATTCCAAGAGTATATATATCAAGTTCAAAGCCAATCACACAAAACACGCTTAAAGTATTCCAAGAGTTATTTTGGCCCCTTTTACCCAACCTGCCCATCTTACCTCTTATACATTAATAAACAAAGACCCTGATCAAGATAACACTTGACATAGCACGTTTCCGCTTCTCAGAAGAACGTACGGTTCACGGGTTATCTACAAAAGATAGATCAATGGCTGGTTCAATAGATACATAGATAACTATGGGAGATTTTCAGCCCATTTGCGTGACCCGGCCAATTTTGCCACCATCAAACTATATTTGTTACTACTTATCAATGGTGATTTCAGGTGTAAAGGATACAGAATGTCACTTTGGGTCGAAAACTGAGGCAAGCTCGAATATTAAGATCGATGATTATTTAATATAGCCAGCAAGTTTAGTCTGTGATTTCAGGTAAAGATCTGTGGTTCTTTATCCAATTTCACTAATGCTTTATTAACATAACCATTTGTTGCACAAATTTCCTAAAACAAATCTCTATTTTCACCTTGAGGAGTGGCCTTATACATATATAATACTAGATAAACGGCGATTTTTGTGCATCTAGGCTGTTGATATCATATATACCCTCGTGTACAGTCATTTAAAAATTAAATATGACAAAAATTAAATATACACATCATTTTCTGTATTATATTAGGAATCCACTAATATTATAAAAAAATCCAAATAATAAAATGAAATCAGAAGTACATGGCAATCAACCAAATTTATTTGTAAAAGGAATGATTAAAGACAATGATATACACTTAGCAGTACCAAAAGTTAAGTCTTATTGAGGGCAAAAAAGTGGTATTCTTATTGAGGGCAAAAAAGTTAAGTCTCTACTACATTTACGTTAATTTACAAGCATCAACCTAAGTTCACTTCCCTGAAGCTATAATCGGTCAATATCTAATTCAACGCACTTGTTTAAACATCAACCTAAGTCCACTTATTAACACTTTCTAAATACAAAACGTACATTGTATCAATCAACAAACAAATGCATTTAAAAATAATTGTAACAGTAACAAAAAGCTCAAATCATTAACCTAACAGATACTACACTAACTAACCGATCAACTAACAAACAAATAACGCTTTCAATCAGTAAATAAACATTACTAAAGGCTCACGCTCGGCTCGTTAAACTTCTTTCGCAAACTCGATTATACAGCAACGACGGATAGGGACGGTGCCGGAGTTAGGGATAGAGACAGGAGATGGTGCCGGTGCCGGAGTTAGCGACGGTGACGGACAGCGACGGTGCCGGAGTTAAGAAGAAAAATTAACAATTCAAGTTTAGGTGGTGGATTTAGGGTTTCAGTGGTGACGGATACCGACGATTAACAATTAACTGTTATGGTGGTGGATTTAGGGTTTGGGAGATGGTGCGTTGAGAGATGGTGGTGGAGATGCGTTTGGGAGAATGACGCGTTTCATCGAGAATCAGCAATTGACCATGGTGGATTTAGGGGGGGGGGGGGGGGGGGGGGAGATGCGTTTAGTAATGTTTATTTACTGATGCGTTTGGCAGAATGAGGGAGATGCTTGTTTTCTTACACATTTTTATATTTTCAAATACAATACATTTTCAAAGTTTATAAACTTTTCCTTACTTTTATTTAAATTGCTTAAGTAAGCAAATGTTACAAAGAAGGTTTTATAAACTTGCCCCGATTTTTTTTTAATTTAAGTAAATTTTTTCCTTACATATTTAGATAAACTTAAGTAAGCAAATATTACAAAGAAGGTTTTCAGTAACTCTTTGGGTTATTAGTGGGCATATGTTAAAATTTTACTTTTTTATTTTTTTTGTTTTTCACTTATTTTTTGTGACTTTATAAAAGTTTTAGTGGGGAAAATTTTTAGTGAGTATATGTCAAAGTTTTACTTTTATAATTTTGTGTTTATTTTTTACTTTTTTGTGACTTTTAAAAATTTTAGTAAGGAAAAGTTTAGTGAGTGTATGTCCAAAATTTTGTAGTGGGTCGTCTATTGGTCTTCTACTATACCCGGGAAAAATAGGAGCATGCTAATGAGGTTGTGACACGTGAATGCTTTTTGATTTGTTAATAGCCCTTTGCAGAAAGGAAAAAGCAACTCTATCATTGCAAAAATATTTTTTGACACTTTAGAATTAGAAAATGGTATGGAATAATAACGTTTGTTCGGGTTGGATCAGGGACGGAACTTGAACGTTGTTAGCAGATGAGTTAACTTAAAAAGTATATATTTTAAGGGTGCTGATATACATTACTTTGAATTTTTTTATTAAAAATGACTAAAATCATACTAGGCGAGTACCCGTGCATAGCAACGGATATTCCTAGCAGCAGACAATTAACGATATGCGGTATTATGGTAAGTGTTGTAGTCTTACAGGAAAATGCCCATTCGTTGAAGCAGTCTCCACACGAACAACATTCAGGGCATGGTAATCCGCAGGCAAAACAAACACAATAACTAAAAAGTATATATTGTACAATACAAACCTATTGACACTTGACCAAATGTTAGCGGAAATTAGCACATCATTGTGTGATAAACTGATTTGAATATTTTAAAGTTGAAACTTGCCTCTTCAAGAAGTCTGACATGTTACAGTTGCAACTTTATAGTTCTACGTGATACCCGTGCATACCGACGAGAACCTCTAACAACAAATAATTATAGGTGTGCAAAACATATAAATACACAATACTATTGAAGGTATATTAGTAATTTTATTTTTTTATTTTTTTTTAGATTAAGAACATAGTCAACTTATGCATCAAAGAAAAATAAATTTCTAATTGTACGCATTAAAACTTTTATTGATGAAGAAGGTTGTTTTTGTAAATCAACATTATTCACTTTCTAAATTTGAAAAAAAAAAAATTGGATCCTTTTATTATGTATAGTAAAGATTTAGTTTTTAATGTGGCGTACTCGGCTTTATTGAGCCTTTTTACTCTTTATGCAATTCTAGCAGTTTAAATTATCCATATATTAGTAATTTCAAATTTCACAAATGTCCAATGACTATTGTTTATATGTGTCATCATGAGTGCAACTATACTGCACATTTTAAAATTTTCTTATCCCGACATTCCCTTGAAGGCATTCACTTAATTTTAGTGACGGTTAAGTGTTTTGGCAAATATATTTCCTCTAATTTTTGCCAATCCAAGATACATAAATTCACTTTACTTGCCTTAACTAATACATGTTATCAAAGCCACGTTAAAAACAATAACACGAAAACAAATAACGACATGTACATCACTGTAAAGGCCATAAAACATTTACTTCTACCAAAACCAGCATGCAACATTAATGACTTCAAAAAGTATCATTATCCAAAAATAAAAATAAAAAAATAATACTACGTAATAAAATAAAAATTAGATATATAATTAAACATATCGAAACAGAAGAGAAACCACAAACACGACAATATTAGCCAAAGCAAAGACACCAACAGCCGAAACCATGCTTAACCTTGAAACCACACACAATCTGAAGCGCAACAAACACACTTCAAACACCCACCAACAGCCGACAACACCACCAAAAACACCTAAACCACCGTGTCACTAACCGATAACACTAAGTTATGGTAGTGATTATGACGATGGTGGCAATTTCGGAAGATGGCGGAGGGTTGCGTTTGAGAGTGAGATACCATAGAGAGAGATTGAGTTGTGTGTGTGTGTTTTTTTAAATTAGCGTGTATGTTTATTATGTGTGAGGGTCCCTTTTATAAGTAAGTAGATTATGGGTATAATAAATCACATACACGAATTGAATGTCAAGCCTTTATTGTCATTCATAGTTTGATTTACCAAATAACATTTCAATAGTCAGACATGAATTCAATGCTCTTTAAACAGCCTACCAAAATAGCATTTCAATAGTCAGACATGTATAATCACATCGAATAGGAAGGTGTAGTTTCCATTTAAGTAATTCAACAATTCACAATTTACAAATGCATGTTACATTTCAAGGGTAGAATAGGCAAAACATATTTTCAACATTTCACTTTTTTTGACTTTTCACTTTGACTATTTTTACTTTATAAGTAGTATAGATACAGTATGTACATAGCGTGAAAATTTTTGGGGGGCCACAACCCCTCTCGGTCCCTTCTAAGGGTGCGTTTGTTTAAAGGGTTTTGATATTGAGGAATGGATTCAAAGATAAATATAATTGTTTGTTTGATGGATTAGGGATTCGATTTAAGTTTGATACTCATATATTCATTCCTCATAAAAATAGTAGGTATCATCTTATTTGTGAGCCTTTTTCTATATTTCTCTCTATCACTCTTATCCATTTAATTTTACTTTTTACATACTATTTTTTATTATTATTATTCGAGAAGAATTATTTTACATACCAAATTTATCTTACATACAAAGGGACTCATCCTTATTATCCATTTAAAATGAAATCAATGGTTGAGATTAAAAACATTTTAATACTAGCTTATAGACCCGTGGAATCCACGGGATTTTAGAGAGTTTTTGATTAAGAAAAAGTAAGTACGTGAATAAAGTAAGAAAGAATAACGAACGTAAATGCTGCGAAATTTTCTTTTAACGGAACAATAAGTTATAAGTGCCAGCAAGCATAAAATATAATGGTTGTAAATATCTGTGTAATAAACGTTCATTGCCCTCTTGATCTACAATATGTTTCTCTTGAGAAGCAAATGGATGTAGTAACCATTCTAACACTTGAAGAAAAGCTCCTTTCTTTGAACACCTAATAAGTATAAGAAAAGCTTTATATTTTATCGAACAGGTGGTGATCAACAAATAAACAATGTGATACCATCGGGGCTATAATTAACATAAAAATGATTACCTTATATTGAAGTTGTTTGTTGCTGCATAAATAAATCTGCGTCATATCAGGTTCAATAAGAGAACTCGACACCCTAAAACAATTACAAAAACTCGATTAATGACAAATTTAGCTTCACACACTTTTCATCAAACATGTGGTGAGCATAGAGTACCCTCGTAAATTAGTTCCAAATCCAACTCAAAACTTCATCCCAAATCTAAGACATAATTTTTAACAAAAGATTTGGATGTTCATCAAATAACAAAAAGATTAGAAGAAATAAATTTTAGAAACAAACATCAACGAAATGGCAAAACTACAAAATAATGAATATAATTTTTAAACCTACTAACCTTTAATTTGCAAATTAAGAGATAATTTTTGAAGATACCAACCTTACTAACCTTGAATCGAATATATCACAATCTTGCATTCCCATATTCAAGCGATTCTATGAAGGAATGTCATTTTTTGAATCTGTCGAATAATTGCATGATTCAAATCTAAAAGGATGTTGAAAGTGTAGTTTTTTGAATCGATGGAACCATAAGCGATGTAGTTTTTTTAATCTGGTTTGAATCGGTGGAGCTAATAATGAAATGATTTAGGGAGCGTGTAGAGGAAGATTTAATTGGAGGTGGAAACTAATTAATTGGTTTTGATATGGTTTATGCGTTTTATTGAAGAACAGTTACAGACCGAATTTATGACTTTCTAAAAAATGGAGGAGAGTATGTGAAGGAGGAGCGTGGATGTATTGAAAAAGTCATGGTTGACTGGTTTTTTATTAAAGTGTGTTAATGACTTTCTAAAAAATGGGATGGTATTTCATTATTTATCACTAAAATGTATTTTACGGAAGTTTTACAATAAAATGGATGCATAGACTACTTGTACGCATTAAATCATCGACCAATCAGATTCGAGACACATCAGCGAATTAATTACAAAAAGTGCTTTATTGAGTTGTAAATTATTCTGGTTTATTAGAAGATATAGATTTCACCTATTTTTTATAATTTATATCTCCTAAACCGTTAATCGTTAAGCCAAAATAATTATATCATCGCGACGAACTTTGATATACTTTCGACGCAAATAAAATTTTCTTTTTCTTTTCATTATTGAAATTTGCATAAAAACTCACATGTGATATTTGTGTTAAATCGCATATGATATCTAATATCACATGTGATATTAGTGTTAAATCACATATGATATATAATATCACATGTGATATTAGTGTTAAATCGCATCTGGTTTTTTATGCAAATTTCAGTAACGAAAAAACCGTAAAAATCACGAAAAAAATAATTTTGTCGAAAGTATATCGAAGTGTTTATCTAAAGAAAGATAATTAAATGTTCGTCGTAACGGTATTTTTTTTTCGCTTAACGATTAACGGTTTGAAAGATATTAATATTTGGAAAAAAAATGAGAGTGGGTTTTTTTTAATTGTTGAGATTAATCTCATCCATTAGATCAAATAAAGATGAATGGTGAAGATTAATCACTTGGTATGTAAAAAAAAATGGTCCTCGAATGATCTTGAATCATATTCTTATTATATAAAATTAATACATTAATTATATAATTTCAATTTCTTTCTCCTACTTTTCAATCAAACCATACCAAATCTAAATGTTAATCTAAATCCTTCCGCAAACCAAACGCACCATAAGTTATGTCCCTGACTTGGATGTATGCCATTTAGAGCACAAGGTGCTATCACGTCAGTTTTCAAAAAGTACTGTCACGTCAGTTTTTCTCCTATAACTTATAACCTGTAATTTAAACATCTCTCATGTTCTTCTAAAGTTATCATATTGTAAGAGAGAATAAATTAATGTGCCTCATAGTTTACTCAATGATTATCCCACAATTTGATTTGTTTTATCTTATTTGTTCAATATTACAAAACATAATAGGATCTTAATCTATAGTTTAACTCAAAATGAGTTTCCTTCATCACTCAATTTATAAGACAACCCGTGCTCTACAACTTTTTTTTCTTTCATTTATCTCTACTCCTTATAATGTATTTGAGATATTATATTTTTTAAAAACTTAAAATATTAAGTTACACACCTTCTATTATTAGTAATTATTAAAATAAGCTTTATACACTAACTGCATCTTAGATTATAACATTAAATTTGATGTTACAATAATAAAATATAACTAATATAATGAATTTAATATGTTTATAGGTAAAATTAATATGTAACTTATAAGTTTTGCATGTAATAATATGGCATGTTACCTCTTCACAATTTTACATAAACACACGATCTCAAGACATTATCATCTAGGGGTAGCAATTTCTGACTCGACGCAAAACCCAATCTGAAACCAGCACGAAAATTAACAGGTTCGAGTTGAGTTTAAATACATTTCGGGTCGGGTTTGTGTCGACCCATCGAACCCGTTTATTAAACATGTTAGGTTCGGGTTAGGAATAAATTAAGCGGGTTGACCCGGCAACCCATTTAAGATTTTTTCCTTAAATTAAAAATTATTATATTTTATTATACGGGTTAAATGGGTTAAACGGGTCGATCAGCAAAACCGTTTAACCTATTTAACTCGTGTAATGTGCCAACTTTTGTATATAAAACGGGTTAAATGGGTCAACCCGAAACTCGTTTAACCTATTTAACCCGCCAACCCAAGTATATATACGGGTTAAATGAGTCAAGTTCGGATTATGTGTAAACAGGTTAGGGTTGACATAACTAACTGATGATTTAAATTGGTCAGATTCGGGTTGGGGTTTACTGACCCGCTAACCTGTCAACCCAAACCCGACCTGAATTTCCACCCCTACTATCATCTATTATAAAAAATCGTTAAACAATATTCGGAAAAAATAAAGTAAAATTCTAAAAATCGTTAAACAGCATTCGCCTTCGAAGTCGCTGCTTTACGCGGGTACCTTGCTAGTTCAAATAAAAAAACGCATTTCATTAAATTAAAAGCAACGATACATTAAAATTACAAAATTGAGAATAATACAATATAGTGATCAAGGCCCCATAGAAGCTCCACAATATCTTATTGAAGGTCGTTGGGCGTCTTCCTATCCTGAAGTTCTTTGTTTTTCCTTTGATGTATGTCGCATCTTTCGATTACGTTACAAATTCGGTTGTGTCAAACATACAATTTGTTAAACTCACTAATCGCGAATTCTTAATCTTTTAATATCATTTTATGTAATATGATGCAACAATACATGATTCTTCGTAGCATGTTGATTTAGTAAGCACGTGTAGTTTGTTGTAAAATTCCCCAACGACCTTGTAGGTATCCAAAAACTCGTTCAATATCTTCTTTTTTCTTTCACTTTATTGAACTCTTTTAAATTTCAATGTTTTTTCAACCCTTGCAATGGAAAACGTTTTGGCAAATGTAACTCATTGATGATAAATTTCATCCGCTAAATAGTAACCTTTTTCGTATGATTTCCCATTTACTACAAATAAAGCTTCCTGAGCAATATTGTCAATAAGGTCATCAAATAAGTTTGAAGTATATAGAACATTGAGACCGTTACCCCCCCCCCCCCCCCCCCCCCACAACACCAAAATACACATGTTGCATCCACAAAACATATGATGCAACGACTTCAAGCAATAGAGTCAGGTATTTAAAATTACGCCTTTTGATTTGCCCATGTAATGCCTTTGGACATTTACTCATTCCCAGTGCATACAATCAATGCTCCCGAGCACTCTTGTAGGTCCATGTTTTTTTTATGCAATGCATATATATGTTGCATGTCTCGGGTGTTCTTAAATACTCTTCTAAGAATAAAGTATATACGCATTTAATGAAGTATTGTACACAATCACGTAAAGAGTGTTCGCCAATTTGCAAGTACTTGTCAAATGAATCGGGTTTGTGTTGCATGTCAATTGGTGTATCACCGATGTGCAGTTCATGAGAGCACTAATACTTAAACGACCCATACAATCGGGTCATTGATTAAAAAAAGGAAGTATTCGGGAAGATGTTTAACATTGTAATTGGTAATATCATTGGATATTTGTTAAAAAGTTTTGAACTCATACAACACCTTCGCCTAAAATTCCTCTTCGGGTATTTAGGTTGATTGTTTTTGTCGCCAAAATAATCTTCCAAAAGTCGTTGTTCCCCAACCTCTCATTCACATGGTATCATTTTCTTTGTGTGAGGACTCGAACTCTCGGTGTAACACCCTAAAATTTAGAGTTTTAGACATAGATATTAAGATGGTATTATGGGATATTAGAAAAGCCATTTCAGTTAGTGTTTGACGAAATAAGGACCTTTCATACAAATAGTTAACGAAAAAAGACCTATATTGTAACTGACTTAACGGTAGGGACTAACAGTGCAAAGTAGAAGTTAAGATGTTAAATTACATAATTTCCCTTAAGGCTTATTAATCTCATAAGTCTAGGAGTTAACCCTCGTACCACACGTGTTAAGAGACGTGGCTTATGTATGAGTTTCATGAGGGAAATGAGTTTATCTCATTACAAGGATAATTCATAGGATGTAAATTAAGAGGGTGTGAAGGAATGATGGTGAAGCAGAAAGAGACCTCAAGTGTTCCTTACCAATTATTTTCAAGATAGGTAATGAAGTTCGTGTTAGTTTTTATGGTTATTGATTTTAGTTATTAGCTAAATTTGGGGTTTATGTTAAAATGGGTGTTGTGTTAACCCTAACCTTGATTATGATGATTCATGGTTTTAGATGACTATATTATGAATGATTATGAGTAAGGAGGAATTTAGTATAAATTATGTTATAGAAATTAGTATAAACAAGGATATTTATATATGATGATGATTATGATTTCATGATTAATCCATGGTAGTAAAAAACAGTGTTTGGCTAAAATAGGCCAAATTTAGTAGTATAAGATAACCTTATATGTTATAAATGAGTTACTACATGCTAATGATGTTAGAATGATTATTGTGTTTGGGTATTCAAGGAAAACAAGAGGAAAGCTAACTCGAGATTATGAGGTGAATAACGCATTAGTAGCACGTATAGTAGTATAGTTATGCATATTTTGGGTATGAAGGTTTTAGCTATATGTTAGTAGTAAATTATAGCAAATGATAACTTAGATGATTTATAGTTTATAGTTTATGCCATGGGTTCCTAAGCGATGCATCATTCGTCAAGTTACGGGTGTCTAAGTGATGCACCAATTGCCATGTTAGTGTGCCTAAGGGATTCACAAAGCGAAAACTCCCATTATGTATAATATTCGCATGGGGTTGATTAGAGATCTCTCATATAGATCATGTAAAACATTAGAACATAGTTGACACATATGATTTAGTTATGTTGCTTTATTAGTAGTCATGACACGGATTGCATCCATGCAAGAGGGTAAAGACCGCACATGATTACTCGCCACCTAGGGAATTCCTTGCAAGTAGAAAGGCAATTAGATATCGCATTATTAATAGAAACGCAATTAGACATTGCATATAGTGTCAAGCCAATTAGATATCACAACACTAGTAACAAGACGATTAGATTTTGCAATATTAGTAGCTAAATGATAGTAAGGTGATTAGATATCTCATTCATAGTAGTACTATAATTAGAAATTGGACAAGATAGTAATAGTAGCTCATATTAGTAGAATTATGATCCTAGCAAATTACAACCCCATGTAGAAGTGGACGGATTTAGTAGCAAGATATAAACTAGCTTATAGTTCATGCCATGTGTTAATACAAATATCGCCTAAAAACGTTATTTATATTTTACGATCTTCGCTAAGTTTTGTTAACGACAAAATGTAAACTTTAGTTTTTAAGCAAAACATAATCTTTGTTTTTAAGACTTGCATAAACTAGACTTTTGCTACATTTTACATTTCATAAAACACAACACAAATTTATTTCTTAAATTAGAAATAGTCACATCACATTTATGGCAAGTTTTGTCATTATGCATTTATGGAAAAAAATGTGTTTGACTTGCTTTGGTGTTGCTTACAAGTTTTGTGTTTGACTTGATTTAAGTGATGTGACATTGTTTGGTTGCTAGGAGTTATGAGACAAGACCTTGTTTGGTTTGAAGAGTTATTGCAAAAACCTACTGCAGACCTGGCGGTACCCTGGGGGTACACGGGCGGAACCCATCTGAGGGTTCCGCCTGATCCGCCGAGCATGCAGAATGATGTGCTATAAATACCAAGCCATAATTTGATTTTTGGCTAACCTCTTGAGATCATATTTTACACACACACTCATCTTTTCTTCTAACCTCTTAACATTGTAAATGTAAAGTTTCCTTTTGTAGCAAAGAAGCTCACAAGATCATCAAAAGTTACAAGTTTCCAACACAACGTTGCAAGACTTGTTAGCTTAGTATTGTGTAAACTCTTATTGTTTATACGTCATTTGTTTGTGTATATTCTGTAGTGAGTGGTTAGTATTTTAGTCCTCAAAATACAAAGAGTGTTGGGAGTTGTTGTACCCTAGTAAAAGAACTAAACGGGAGTGGTTGTGCCCTTGTAAAAGAACTCGACATTTAGCTTTGTGTCGGTAAAAGTATAAGCGACGTGTAAGGTTTTCTCTGTCGGTGAAAGGAGCTTGTTGACTAGTGAAAGAAACTCTCGAGTTGGATACTCGGGGCGTGGACGTAGGGCAAGGAAAAAGAGTCCTTGTAACCGAACCACGATAAATACTCGTGTTGTGGTTTGATCGTTTCTTTCATTTACTTGCATGTTATATATTGTGTTAGTGCATATATCTTTGATCAAACGGAAAGTTTCAAAGCTAACTTAACAAGTTAAAAAGATTTTAATCGGTAAACTATTCAACCCCCCTTCTAGTTTTCCACAATTGGCATCAAGAGCTACGTTACTCAAGCTTTTAAAATATATTGTGTTTTAAAACTTGAAACAATCCATGGATTTTGAAAATTACAAAGAAGGGCAATCTATGCAAAGACTACCACTTTTTGAAGCAAATGGTTTTATATATTGGAAAAACCGTTTTGAAACTTACGTGAAATCTAAAGATATAGATTTGTGGTATATAATTATTGATGGTGATAACGTAGTTACTAACATCAAAGATGATGATCAAAAGAAATTAATAGGTAAAAATAATGAAGCTAAAATGATGCTTTATAATGCTTTGCCTAAGAAAGTATATGAAAGAGTCTTTTTGTGTAAAACCGCCAAAGATATTTGGCAATCTTTAATTGTCACTTATCAAGGAAACTCACAAGTTAAAGATAACAAAATTGATCTTCTTGTTCAACAATATGAACAATTTGTTATTTTCGAAGATGAGATTATTGATAATGCCTTTACTAGATTTAATATTATTATTACTTCACTTAAAGCACTTGACGAATCTTTTTGTAGTAAGAACTTTGTCAGGAAATTTCCTAGAGCACTCCATCCGAAGTGGAGAGCAAAAGTGACGGCAATTGAAGAATCCAAAGATCTTTCAAGCATGTCACTTGATGAGCTAATTGGAAACCTCAAAGTTCACGAAATGGTAATGGAAAAAGATTCGGAACTAGTTAGAGGCAAGAAAGAAAAAGTTAAGTCCATTGCCTTGAAAGCTAGAGTCCAATCAAGTGATGATGAAGAATCTACTTCGGATAGTGATGATGAGGAATATGCTATGGCCGTGAGAGACTTCAAGAAGTTCTTTCGTAGGCGAGGGAAGTTTGTAAGGCAACCTAAAGATGACAAGAAAATCTTCCGGAAAGATCGTGATGATCGAAAAGGAAAAGTTGAAAGAAAATGTTATAGGTGTGGAGACACAAGTCATCTTGTAGGAGAATGCCCAAAACCACCCAAGAGCAAACCTCAACAAGCTTTTGTGGGTGGTGCTTGGAGTGACTATGAAGGAGATGATGATGAGCCAAAGAATGATGATATTGCTCTCATGGCTCACAACTCAAATGAGGTACTCTCCGACTCATCTTACTCCTCTATAGATGATGATACTTTACAAAATGAATATAACAAACTTTGTGAGTTAAGCTTAAAAATCATAAACAAAAATAAATTTTTGAAAACTAAAAAGGAGTTTTTAGAAAATGAAGTCTATGAGTTAAAAGAAAAAGCTAAGAGATTAGAAAAGGGTAAAGGTATTGACACCTCATGCAAATCATGTGAAGAACTTAAACTTGAAGTTGAGAAACTTAAAATTACTCAAAATGATCTAATCAAACAAACCACAAAGTTCAAAAAGTTCGATAAGAGCATTTCATGTGCGGATGAAATTATGAAACTTCAAAAGTCACCTTTTGATAAAACAGGTCTAGGTTTCAGGAAAGTAGAAATCATTAAGGGTCAAACGAAACAAGAAAAGAACGCACATGAAACAAACAAAATTGCTACAGCAGCCCGCGGACCAGACGGAACCCAAATTAGGGTTCCGCCCGTTGGCCCCGAGGGTTCCACCAGGTCTGCTGCAGCAGTAACTCCATCCACATCGGATCGTTCAAAATTTGTTAAAGTTACATATAAAAATGGAACAAAACCTGCCTTTAGAACTGGAGTAGGACTTAGTAAAAATGAATTTAGAGCTAAGACTACTCAACCAAGACCTAAGACTCCAATTCCCAAACGCCCCTTTCCAAAGAGCAACTTCAACGCTCGACCAAACTACCAACAAGTTTGGAATCAAAACACTCCTGGACATTACCAAAATTCAAACTACATGCCATGGAACCCTTATGCTCTATTTTCTTATTTGGAACAAATTAATGGTATGCTTAACCAAAATGGACCCATGAGAAATTGGGGACCAAATGTTTGAGTGTTTTTCATAAAATAGGTGTGCCTCAAAGTTTGTTTGGATCCGGATGAATGGATTAAAGATAGCGGTTGTTCAAGGCACATGACGGGTAATAAAAGCCTCTTCTCAACATATCACAAATGTGATGGAGGTAATGTTACGATTGGTAGTAATGCTAAGAGCAAAATCATCGGAAAAGGTACAATCTCTCATGACTCCCTTTCTATAGATGATGTTGCTCATGTTGATAACTTAGGATTTAATCTTCTTAGTATTAGTCAACTTTGTCGTAATAAGTATAATGTCCTTTTTAGTGAAAACGGTAGTAAAATACTTAAAGATGGTATAACCGTAGCCAAAGGTGTCCTTAAGAACAACATATACGTCATGAAGTTGGATTCAACATCTAGAGACAAACTTTGTCTTACCTCATTAGATGAATCTTCAACTTTATGGCATAGACGTTTAGGACACGCTAACATGAGACTAATCCAAAACCTCTCCTCCAAAGACGTAGTTCGAAACCTACCCAAGTTGAAATATGACCAACACTTTTGTGATGCTTGCAAAGTCGGTAAACAAGTCCATAGTAGCCATAAGGCTAAAAACATGGTGTCTACATCTAGGTGTCTAGAACTTTTGCATATGGATTTATTTGGTCCATCCGCTATACAAAGTTATGGAGGTAACTTCTATACTTTGGTCATAGTAGATGATTACTCACGTTATACTTGGACAAAGTTTTTGAAAAGTAAAAATGAAGCTTTTGATAAATTTGAGATTCTAAGTAAGAAAATTCAAAATCAAGTAGGGTCTAATATAGTGTCTATTAGAACGGATCACGGTCGTGAATTTGATAATGAATTTCAATTTGGAAACTTTTGTGATAAAAATGGAATTACTCATAACATTTCGGCTCCACGTACTCCTCAATCTAATGGTGTAGTAGAACGTAAAAACCGGACATTACAAGAGATGAGTAGAACAATGCTTAATGAACAAACTATTCCACAAAAGTTTTGGTGTAATGCCGTTGACACATCAACGTACATTCTTAATCGAGTCCTAATTAGACGATTTTTGAATAAAACTCCTTATGAACTTTATAGAGGTAAAAAGCCTACATTAGGATACTTTAGAGTGTTTGGGAGTAAATGCTTCATTCTTAACACCAAGGATTATCTCACCAAATTTGACCCAAAGTCTTATGAAGGTGTTTTTCTTGGATATTCACAAAATAGTAAAGCTTACATTGTTTTGAACAAAGAAACCTTAAGAGTCGAGGAATCGTTAAACGTAACATTTGACAAAAGTCCACCTCCCTCTAAGACATCACCTTTGGTAGATGATGACTTAGTTGAAAGCCAAGCAATTGAATGTCAAGAAATCTTAGGTAATGACAAGGAAGATGAACTATTAAACAAAGAACTTGTCAATGTCAAAGAATCTAAAAGTCATCCATTAGACGGTGTCATAGGCAACATTAACGAAAGAACACTTAGATCAAAAGTTCAAAATGAAAGCAACTACTTTTGTTTTGTGTCAACCATTGAACCGAAAAACATTAATGAAGCCATTAAAGATGAATCTTGGGTAATTGCAATGCAAGAAGAATTAAACCAATTTGTTAGGAATGATGTATGGACATTAGTTCCTCAACCAAAGAGTCAAACAATAATTGGAACAAAATGGGTCTTTCGTAATAAAATGGATGAAAATGGAATTGTGTCTAGAAACAAAGCTAGGCTAGTAGCACAAGGATATAATCAACAAGAAGGCATTGATTACGATGAAACTTTTGCTCCGGTAGCTAGGCTCGAGTCAATTAGAATATTACTTGCTTATGCGTGTGCACATAATTTTAAACTCTTTCAAATGGACTTCAAAAGTGCATTTCTAAACGGAGTCATTAATGAAGAAGTGTATGTTGCTCAACCACCGGGCTTCATCGATTTTGAAAAACCTAATTATGTTTACAAACTTAAAAAGGCTCTTTACAGACTTAAGCAAGCTCCAAAAGCATGGTATGATCGACTTAAAACATTCCTAGTTGACCATAAGTATACCATGGGCTTAGTTGATAATACTCTCTTCACAAAGAAGAAAGATTCACATATTATCATAGTCCAAATCTATGTTGATGACATTATATTCGGATCAACTTCTCAAGAATTATGTGTGGATTTCTCAAAAATCATGCATGACGAGTTTGAAATGAGTATGATGGGAGAACTCAACTTTTTCTTAGGACTCCAAATCAAACAACTAGAAGATGGTATCTTCTTTAACCAATCTAAATATATTAAGGACATGCTTAAGAAATTTGGACTAGAAGATTCAAAACCTATCAAAACTCCCATGTCCACGGAAACTAAACTCACCAAGGATGAGGAAAGTGAATCCGTAGATAGCACTAAATATAGAGGTATGATTGGTAGTCTACTTTACCTAACGGCTAGTAGACCCGACATTATGTTTAGTGTTTGTCTATGTGCTCGTTTTCAAGAAGATCCTAAAACTATCCATCTCGAAGCCGTAAAAAGGATTTTTAGGTATATTAAGGGCACTACACATTTAGGTTTATGGTATCCCAAAGGAACGGGAATAGACACCATAGTGTATGCCGACTCGGATCATGCCGGTGACTATGTCGATAGAAAAAGCACAAGTGGTATTTGTACTTTTGTTGGACATTGTCTCACCTCATGGTTCTCTAAGAAGCAAACGGCTCTTGCTATCTCAACAACGAAAGCCGAGTACGTTTCGGCCGGAAAGGCATGTCAACAAGCTCTTTGGATGAAGCAAGCTCTTGTTGACTACGGAATTCAACTCAACGACATCACAATTCTTTGTGACAACAAAGGTGCCATTGATCTTAGCAAAAACCCGGTTCAACATGCTCGTACCAAACATATTGAAATCCGTCATCATTTCCTTCGTGACAACGTCCAAAAAGGAAATATCTCAATTGAGAAAGATTCTTCCGAAGATAACATAGCCGACATTCTCACAAAACCTCTTAAACGTGAACCTTTTAATCTTCTTAGGCTAGGCTTAGGACTCATGGAACCTACATTGTAGTTCTGGACATTAGACAAAAATCACAAAAATCAAAACAAATCCAAAACCATTTTTCTCAGCAGGGTCGGCGGAACCCTCAGCCATAACGGACGGAACCCAACTCAGGGTTCCGCCGTATCCGTCGACCTGCAAAAACATTTTCTTTGTTTATATTAAACCAAACACCCATTATCTCATACCACCACTTCAAGGCTGCTACTATTCACTTCACCACTCATCCACACCTACGAATTCTTGGTCCTTCATTCATTTACATTGCAAATCAATCATCATTGTAAGTATTCTTAACATGGTTACAATCCTGATCTGAGTCTAGGAATTCTATTTCTTGCACAAAAACAAAAACTTGGGGTTATGCATTAACTTAAGAAATTCATGCATGAGATTAGGTAATTAATAAAACTAATCATGTTTCCCATAGTTAGGAATTGCATCTTTAATTAGTATAAACATGTTTGCTAAAACACCCCATGTCAAATCCTTTCAAAAATTTCTCACAAGTAGGACAAATATTTTTTCGTCTCACATTGAGAATACAATATCAAAACGTTATGCTTAAAACATCACTTGCATAATGTCTCTTGAATGCTAAAGGGAATACATAACCAATATGTATTTTCGGGTACATTCAAACGAAGCTACATTGAACTAGGAGCGTTTGGGTTATCTTTTGTTTTATAACAAAACTTGCATAAAACGATTTTGAAGCATCAAAATGAGTCAAGATAACCGCACCTCCACATTGTTTTCATATAGGCACACACTAGAACTTCCACATTATAATAGTGGTTTACGTAAACTAAAATGTGAAATTTTGTTGTTCTAGGAATCATCATGCCTCCTCTAACCCACTACGACCACAAGGACACCATTAAGTACCTACCAAAACATCACAAAACCAAAGGCCTTACCGCAAATCAAGTAAACGTTTTCAAAGCCCTATAAAAACACTATGTCCATGAGGATAGAACCATTGACCCATCTTTCCTAGAAGGCACAAATCTTTACGCCAATTTTGCCACAATCAACTTTGAGTGTCTTTTGAATATCGATGAGCCTATTTGTCCTAGGTTCATTCTAGAGTTCTATACATCATGCGTCCTCTCCACGGATGACTATGGTCATATGTCTATCAACTTTAGGGTTAGCGGTCATCAATACTCCTTCACTCTTGAGGAGTTTGCTCAAATCCTAGGTGTCCCAAACCGTGGTACTTGCCTCTATTCCGACTTGCACTCCCTCTCAACTCTTGACAACCTCCAAGACCGTATCCATCCTTATGACACACCCCTTGTCCCAAAAGACGTACTCCGTGACCACCTCTTTGTTAGGACCACCACCACTAGGAGAACCCGTTCGGGGAATGAGGTCGATAAGGACCCATATGGAATGGAAATGAACGAACTCAAACCCCAATTCAAGAAATGGGAGGAAGTCCTTAGAGCAAATGTCATTAGCACAATAGGGAACCATGACCATATCAATCTTTGCCTTTGCTACATGCTCTACTCCTTGTCCGTTAGGCAACCCTTCAACCTTGCCTACTACATGGCAAAGAGAATGGCCGACATTCCCGTGCATGGCACAACGGCTATGCCATATGGAATGCTCTTGACCCGTCTCTTTAGGTTCATCTCACCCATTCCACCAACTTCAAATGGTCTTCGTCTTGACTACACTCTCATTCCACACACCTTTGTTCCACTTAGTGATAAGAGAGTTTACAAAGCCCAAGGAAAACGTCCACATCCTCCCAC
This sequence comes from Artemisia argyi, assembly GCA_030686995.1. Lineage (NCBI taxonomy): Eukaryota > Viridiplantae > Streptophyta > Magnoliopsida > Asterales > Asteraceae > Artemisia > Artemisia argyi. The sequence continues at coordinate 184,328,783 of CM060680.1, forward strand.
CTCATCATCTTCTTCCTCAATGAGTGAAGATGACAATTTGCCAAACTCTAGGCTCCCACCTCTAGAATACCTTTCTCAACTTCCGGATATTCCAAATGAGTCGGAGGAGTTCAAGCAAACAAAGGGGATGTTCAAAAGCATCAGGAGATTCCTTGGAAAAATGAAGAAGAAGATTGACCGTCAATGAGTGCGGGTGTGTTAGGAGTGTTTGGCACAAGGTGCTATTTAAACAATTTGGTTATGTAAACAATGGTTCTCTTGAATTTATGTGTTGGTAGGATGTTTGATACTATTTGAAACATGTTTCAACTAACAATGATGCAGGGAGACAACTTTTGGCAAGTTGTCAAATTTTCAAGTTTATGATATTTTCACTAAGTATAGTGTAATTCTCGACCTCAAGGTCAAAGTCCTATGAAATGCATGTTTGCGTGTCTAATTTTTGCATTGCCGAACCAGAAATGCCTTATCTCTTTGATTTTAGGAGTTTTCGAAAATTTTGAAAATCGTCTCGCGGGTCAAAAACGTGGACTGCCACTTTTTTCACCCCTGGCGGATCTTGCGGTACCCAATATTGGGTTCCGCCAGTGCAATTTCTGGGTATTCCAGAATTTGCCCAACGGACCAGGCGGCACCCTCACATGGGTTCCGCCTGTGTATTCTGAGGGTGCCGTCAGCAACCTGCAGAATTTTTGTTTTCTTTTTCGCCAATTCAAGAGTGAGCAAAAGATAGGAAAAGAGTTACTAAAAGCTATTTTGGCAACTCCCACTAAAAAGAAAACAGTCACTACTAAAGCCATCACTAAAAGTCTATCCTTACACAATATTTAGTAAGCAAAAGGGTCAAATTTTTAGTGACTATTCTCTTTTAGTAGGCAAAGGTGTCAAATCTCTTTTACACCAAAGCCTATTTAAAATGTTTTAGCCACTTTCTTTTTACAACTAAAAGTGAGCAAAGGTTCACTTTTAGTGACTAAATGATAAGTGAGTAAAGCTAATTAATAAATAATACACTTTTTGTATCCCCAAATGATGCAAAACAGAAATACATTCAAAACAGAAATATTTCCCAGAATTGGGTTTTCCAGAAATATTTTCCAAATACCATATTATATCAAATTCAAAACATTCAAACTGACCCATTCTATACACAACTCATTCCTCAGCATATAGATCGTAATCATAATCAGATTTAAAATAGAAATGAAGGTAACCTACAAGAATAACATTGTCCGAACCAGAAATATATACACAACTCATTCCTCAGCATATCAACACATTCAAACTGACCCATTCAAACTAATCTATACTTGTCTTGTCCCAGCAGGTTCTGCACCCTTAAACTGAATTCCAAATTTCCTAAGTAGCTGCGCATCCTCTCTCTTGAGTCCCTTCAATGTCTGCACCAATCACAAAAACAGTAAAACTCAGAGTGCGCATAAGCAACAAAAACAGTAAAACTCATAATTAAGCAAACGTTTGGGGCGGTTGTTGTTGTTGTAACTAAGAACAATAAAACTCAGCCCATAGCAGTTAATTCATGTGTTCGCAATAATAATTTGAGCGCTTAACTCCTAAACTAATTTGTGTTAAATTGAAACAATATCGACTTATAAAGTAAGCATGCTTCTTTCCTCTTATGCTCACTGTTCATTTTTAGTTTGAAGTCATTAAATCATAACATATCATGAAGCAAAATCTTTCGCATACCATCTGTTACTATAAAACTTCCAATACAGGTCGACCTAAAACACAATAACTATTATCCCTAGCACAATTCAGGTAATCTAAAACACGACCCGCAATCATACATAAGATCATAAACTCGACCAACAATCATCCATAGAACTCAAGAGTGTTCGAGATTCGCTTATCTAAGTGCTAATCTGTTTATCTGCATAGTGTTGCTTAAACTGAATACCAAATTTCAAAGCCCTCCTTAAACTGAATACCAAATTTATCTAAGTGCTAACCCATTCAAACTAATTTATACCTGTTCCCAGCAGGTTCTGCATTTTCAAAGCCCTCCTTAAACTGAATACCAAATTTCCTAAGTAGCTGAGCATCCTCTCTTTTGAGTCCCTTCAATGTCTGCACCAATCACAAAAACAGTAAAACTCAGAGCGCGCTTAAAAATTCACTAGTGAAATGATGCTATAAAGTTGTAAACTTTCTTCAAGAAAATGGAATGCTAAAGGAAAGCAATTTCAGAGTTGATTTCTGTTGCTCAAGTGTGTTATTCCAATTGTTAGAAAAGTAACAACCACAGACCTAAACTTCATCGCGAGAGAGTGGAGTAGCAATCAAAATTTAAAAGAAGAAACCTCAAGGTTTTCATCAGGTAGTTAATTAAAAAAGATATACAAGGCTCAAAGACATTTGAAATTACAAACCACGAACACCATAGTCCATTCTTTGTGGTTGTAAGAAACGTAAGACTAGAACACAAATTATTAGAGGTGCCAAAGCAGGCAAGTTGAATGATACTCCGTAAATCAAAATAGATTCACATCAAACAGATTATTTTCAAATTCAGGTTGGTAAGGCCCACCAAAATTTTGCCCTTCTTAAATAACTAATAAAAATATATAAATAAAAGTTATATTACGATGAGATTATAGTTTTATAAAATATAAAACTTCGGGCGTTTTAAGCATTTGAGTGTAGCTTGGACAGCTTTTAACCTGTTCTAGATGGGTTAAAATTTCCATTACATGTGAAAGAGCCTAACATTGGAAAGCCTAACCTGTTCTAGATGACTATAACATGTCGAGTCAGTTTACCATATCGTATAACAATGAAAAACTTATGTGGAATACAGTTGTTGTATATAAGCAACGCTTAATAAAAACTTCTAAGACTCTACTGTAATATCAAAATGAGCAAACCAAATTCAACATGGGATATACCTTGTTGTGCATCCATTATTAATCTTCAATAAGCACAAAGCGAACTATTCTTTATAAGCGAACTACTAGGATTTTTCTGTCTTCAATATTCCAGAAGATGATTCTTGTAACTGTGTAGTTGATAAATGAAGACATACACACAGAAAAAACAAAATCATAGTGCATCTAGGAATGAGTAACACGTTTAGTAGAGTAGCTGCGTGTCTGAGACGATGATCCCAGTAAACATCTCTTAGACTCCTGCAAAACAACAACCAAATAGAAAAAACCACTTAAAAAACTTTTTGCAAAACTGAAAACAACTAATAATCAACAACTTTTGTGAAAAACTTTTTAATGAAAAGCTCTAATAAGCTCAGAATAAGACGCTAATAAGCAACAGTATGCAAAAAAATTTAGAAATGAAACAAATGAACTAGAATAAGCTGAGACAATAACTAAATAAACTAACTACTATGCTAATCGTTACTTAGTGAATGCAGGGAAAACAGGCACAAAAGGGAATCAAATTAAGCTATGAGAATAAGCTGCTAAGGTCAAATGAAGCACATAACCAATAAGCCAGAACAATAAGCTTCTCAAAGAACCAAAGTTCACAATCTAAGCACAAGTATTGAAGTAACTAGGAGCTATTGAAATCAAGTAGTTGGATCAAATTCCCTGGTACAGGGCACTTAATAGATCAGACCACCAACTTTGAGCACAAATTCAGATGATTAAAAGAATTCCAAATTGATATTTTCTTTTTGATTATGATGCACAAGCTGTTAGAGAGCAAAAATCAGGAAGAATTACACATTTCCATTCACTAATGAATCCTATAGAACATCTGGAAGTTTGCTCAATTTAAACAGATATGCAACTTTTGACTTTTTGATTTTTTAAGCACTTTGACTTTTATGAAATTAGATTGCTTCTAAATGACTATTTATGATGTAATAATCTACTAAGAGACTAGATTGAGCTAAATTAACTACTTATGCACCTATTGAGTGGGATATGCAAGCTATATTAACTTACTGATGCAGAAAAATGAAGTTTAAAATGATTTTTGACTTTTATATTAACTTAGTGATTAAACCTAAACTACTGATGTAGAATAATTAATTAAGCTATGTAAACTGATTCTAAGCTAAAATATGCAGCAAATGAACAATAATGAGAAGCTATACCCTACTGATGCAACATGGCAGTTAAAACACAACTATAAGCAACAAGAGAATCAATGAACAACTAGTGAACAAATAAACATAATTCAATTAAAAAACATCAACTAAGCACAGAGATGACAGAAAAGCACAGATTCAAACAATGATAAGCTATTAAGCAATATTACAGAAATTAAGCTAAAATGAAATTGGAAACTTACAAATAAGACCTCAGGTATTCCAAGAGTATATATATCAAGTTCAAAGCCAATCACACAAAACACGCTTAAAGTATTCCAAGAGTTATTTTGGCCCCTTTTACCCAACCTGCCCATCTTACCTCTTATACATTAATAAACAAAGACCCTGATCAAGATAACACTTGACATAGCACGTTTCCGCTTCTCAGAAGAACGTACGGTTCACGGGTTATCTACAAAAGATAGATCAATGGCTGGTTCAATAGATACATAGATAACTATGGGAGATTTTCAGCCCATTTGCGTGACCCGGCCAATTTTGCCACCATCAAACTATATTTGTTACTACTTATCAATGGTGATTTCAGGTGTAAAGGATACAGAATGTCACTTTGGGTCGAAAACTGAGGCAAGCTCGAATATTAAGATCGATGATTATTTAATATAGCCAGCAAGTTTAGTCTGTGATTTCAGGTAAAGATCTGTGGTTCTTTATCCAATTTCACTAATGCTTTATTAACATAACCATTTGTTGCACAAATTTCCTAAAACAAATCTCTATTTTCACCTTGAGGAGTGGCCTTATACATATATAATACTAGATAAACGGCGATTTTTGTGCATCTAGGCTGTTGATATCATATATACCCTCGTGTACAGTCATTTAAAAATTAAATATGACAAAAATTAAATATACACATCATTTTCTGTATTATATTAGGAATCCACTAATATTATAAAAAAATCCAAATAATAAAATGAAATCAGAAGTACATGGCAATCAACCAAATTTATTTGTAAAAGGAATGATTAAAGACAATGATATACACTTAGCAGTACCAAAAGTTAAGTCTTATTGAGGGCAAAAAAGTGGTATTCTTATTGAGGGCAAAAAAGTTAAGTCTCTACTACATTTACGTTAATTTACAAGCATCAACCTAAGTTCACTTCCCTGAAGCTATAATCGGTCAATATCTAATTCAACGCACTTGTTTAAACATCAACCTAAGTCCACTTATTAACACTTTCTAAATACAAAACGTACATTGTATCAATCAACAAACAAATGCATTTAAAAATAATTGTAACAGTAACAAAAAGCTCAAATCATTAACCTAACAGATACTACACTAACTAACCGATCAACTAACAAACAAATAACGCTTTCAATCAGTAAATAAACATTACTAAAGGCTCACGCTCGGCTCGTTAAACTTCTTTCGCAAACTCGATTATACAGCAACGACGGATAGGGACGGTGCCGGAGTTAGGGATAGAGACAGGAGATGGTGCCGGTGCCGGAGTTAGCGACGGTGACGGACAGCGACGGTGCCGGAGTTAAGAAGAAAAATTAACAATTCAAGTTTAGGTGGTGGATTTAGGGTTTCAGTGGTGACGGATACCGACGATTAACAATTAACTGTTATGGTGGTGGATTTAGGGTTTGGGAGATGGTGCGTTGAGAGATGGTGGTGGAGATGCGTTTGGGAGAATGACGCGTTTCATCGAGAATCAGCAATTGACCATGGTGGATTTAGGGGGGGGGGGGGGGGGGGGGGGGGGGAGATGCGTTTAGTAATGTTTATTTACTGATGCGTTTGGCAGAATGAGGGAGATGCTTGTTTTCTTACACATTTTTATATTTTCAAATACAATACATTTTCAAAGTTTATAAACTTTTCCTTACTTTTATTTAAATTGCTTAAGTAAGCAAATGTTACAAAGAAGGTTTTATAAACTTGCCCCGATTTTTTTTTAATTTAAGTAAATTTTTTCCTTACATATTTAGATAAACTTAAGTAAGCAAATATTACAAAGAAGGTTTTCAGTAACTCTTTGGGTTATTAGTGGGCATATGTTAAAATTTTACTTTTTTATTTTTTTTGTTTTTCACTTATTTTTTGTGACTTTATAAAAGTTTTAGTGGGGAAAATTTTTAGTGAGTATATGTCAAAGTTTTACTTTTATAATTTTGTGTTTATTTTTTACTTTTTTGTGACTTTTAAAAATTTTAGTAAGGAAAAGTTTAGTGAGTGTATGTCCAAAATTTTGTAGTGGGTCGTCTATTGGTCTTCTACTATACCCGGGAAAAATAGGAGCATGCTAATGAGGTTGTGACACGTGAATGCTTTTTGATTTGTTAATAGCCCTTTGCAGAAAGGAAAAAGCAACTCTATCATTGCAAAAATATTTTTTGACACTTTAGAATTAGAAAATGGTATGGAATAATAACGTTTGTTCGGGTTGGATCAGGGACGGAACTTGAACGTTGTTAGCAGATGAGTTAACTTAAAAAGTATATATTTTAAGGGTGCTGATATACATTACTTTGAATTTTTTTATTAAAAATGACTAAAATCATACTAGGCGAGTACCCGTGCATAGCAACGGATATTCCTAGCAGCAGACAATTAACGATATGCGGTATTATGGTAAGTGTTGTAGTCTTACAGGAAAATGCCCATTCGTTGAAGCAGTCTCCACACGAACAACATTCAGGGCATGGTAATCCGCAGGCAAAACAAACACAATAACTAAAAAGTATATATTGTACAATACAAACCTATTGACACTTGACCAAATGTTAGCGGAAATTAGCACATCATTGTGTGATAAACTGATTTGAATATTTTAAAGTTGAAACTTGCCTCTTCAAGAAGTCTGACATGTTACAGTTGCAACTTTATAGTTCTACGTGATACCCGTGCATACCGACGAGAACCTCTAACAACAAATAATTATAGGTGTGCAAAACATATAAATACACAATACTATTGAAGGTATATTAGTAATTTTATTTTTTTATTTTTTTTTAGATTAAGAACATAGTCAACTTATGCATCAAAGAAAAATAAATTTCTAATTGTACGCATTAAAACTTTTATTGATGAAGAAGGTTGTTTTTGTAAATCAACATTATTCACTTTCTAAATTTGAAAAAAAAAAAAATTGGATCCTTTTATTATGTATAGTAAAGATTTAGTTTTTAATGTGGCGTACTCGGCTTTATTGAGCTTTTTTACTCTTTATGCAATTCTAGCAGTTTAAATTATCCATATATTAGTAATTTCAAATTTCACAAATGTCCAATGACTATTGTTTATATGTGTCATCATGAGTGCAACTATACTACACATTTTAAAATTTTCTTATCCCGACATTCCCTTGAAGGCATTCACTTAATTTTAGTGACGGTTAAGTGTTTTGGCAAATATATTTCCTCTAATTTTTGCCAATCCAAGATACATAAATTCACTTTACTTGCCTTAACTAATACATGTTATCAAAGCCACGTTAAAAACAATAACACAAAAACAAATAACGACATGTACATCACTGTAAAGGCCATAAAACATTTACTTCTACCAAAACCAGCATGCAACATTAATGACTTCAAAAAGTATCATTATCCAAAAATAAAAATAAAAAAATAATACTACGTAATAAAATAAAAATTAGATATATAATTAAACATATCGAAACAGAAGAGAAACCACAAACACGACAATATTAGCCAAAGCAAAGACACCAACAGCCGAAACCATGCTTAACCTTGAAACCACACACAATCTGAAGCGCAACAAACACACTTCAAACACCCACCAACAGCCGACAACACCACCAAAAACACCTAAACCACCGTGTCACTAACCGATAACACTAAGTTATGGTAGTGATTATGACGATGGTGGCAATTTCGGAAGATGGCGGAGGGTTGCGTTTGAGAGTGAGATACCATAGAGAGAGATTGAGTTGTGTGTGTGTGTTTTTTTAAATTAGCGTGTATGTTTATTATGTGTGAGGGTCCCTTTTATAAGTAAGTAGATTATGGGTATAATAAATCACATACACGAATTGAATGTCAAGCCTTTATTGTCATTCATAGTTTGATTTACCAAATAACATTTCAATAGTCAGACATGAATTCAATGCTCTTTAAACAGCCTACCAAAATAGCATTTCAATAGTCAGACATGTATAATCACATCGAATAGGAAGGTGTAGTTTCCATTTAAGTAATTCAACAATTCACAATTTACAAATGCATGTTACATTTCAAGGGTAGAATAGGCAAAACATATTTTCAACATTTCACTTTTTTTGACTTTTCACTTTGACTATTTTTACTTTATAAGTAGTATAGATACAGTATGTACATAGCGTGAAAATTTTTGGGGGGCCACAACCCCTCTCGGTCCCTTCTAAGGGTGCGTTTGTTTAAAGGGTTTTGATATTGAGGAATGGATTCAAAGATAAATATAATTGTTTGTTTGATGGATTAGGGATTCGATTTAAGTTTGATACACATATATTCATTCCTCATAAAAATAGTAGGTATCATCTTATTTGTGAGCCTTTTTCTATATTTCTCTCTATCACTCTTATCCATTTAATTTTACTTTTTACATACTATTTTTTATTATTATTATTATTCGAGGAGAATTATTTTACATACCAAATTTATCTTACATACAAAGGGACTCATCCTTATTATCCATTTAAAATGAAATCAATGGTTGAGATTAAAAACATTTTAATACTAGCTTATAGACCCGTGGAATCCACGGGATTTTAGAGAGTTTTTTATTAAGAAAAAGTAAGTACGTGAATAAAGTAAGAAAGAATAACGAACGTAAATGCTGCGAAATTTTCTTTTAACGGAACAATAAGTTATAAGTGCCAGCAAGCATAAAATATAATGGTTGTAAATATCTGTGTAATAAACGTTCATTGCCCTCTTGATCTACAATATGTTTCTCTTGAGAAGCAAATGGATGTAGTAACCATTCTAACACTTGAAGAAAAGCTCCTTTCTTTGAACACCTAATAAGTATAAGAAAAATGTAAGTAATAGAATTTTGGGATTTATAATAACTGTAAATAAGAAAAATGCCACAAAACATTTAATATGTATAATGTACATACCTATTGATCATTTGATCATAGACCTTAAAGAACTTCTTTATATACAATATTTATATTAGTATTTGATAGGTTATCATCCGCATCTAAAACAACAACCTTCAAACCTTTTTTTGCTTTTGTGCTTTTGACACGTGAAAGAGCCACATACAGTTGTCCATCTGTGAAAACAGGACGTGACAGGTACAATCCGAATTTTGAAAGCGATTGCTCTTGGATCTTGTTTATTGTCATGGCGAATGACACCGAAATGGGATATTGTTCCTCACGATCTTTAGAGGTACATATTTATCAGATGGAGTAATTCTCAATCGTGGTATGATAGCCTTATTTCCAAAATGTGTCCCATTAATGATTTGTGCTTGAATAGAAGTCCGTGATAATCGTAAAACTTAAAGTTGTGTCCCGTTACACAATCCATTAGATTGATCTTCAGCAACATTGGACACCAACTATAACATCGGCCTTTAAAAGTGATTGCTCTTGGCTCTTGTTTATTGTCATAGCAAATGACACTGACACAAGATATTGTTCCTCACAATCTTTAGCGGTAAACGTTTATCTAACGATAGAATTCTCAACCTTGGTAAGATAATCTTATTTCCAAAATGTATCCCATTAATTATATGTGCTTGAATAGAAGTTCTTTATGATCGAACAACTCAAAGTCTTGTCCCGTTCTACTGGTACATAGTCTTGAATACGAAAAGTATCCGGTCAACAACAAACATTCGACTAACCATGGAATCACATGCATCTTTAACGGAATTATTTATTAAGGAGTTGTGTGTGTGAATAAATTAACAAACAACAACGAACGTAAATAGATTTTTTTTTTTTTTTTTTGAATGGAATAAAAAGTAATATGTCAATTATATGATAAAAAAATTTAGTTTGAAAGTATTAAAAATAAACTTGCATGTATCGTCTTCTCTAACTGGTAGATATGTTAAAGAGCAACGTTATGCAGTCAACATCAAACACTACCTCATGCTCATTTCCTAAACACCTAAACATGAAAATAATAATAATAAATAAATAAAAGAAAGTAGTTGATAAAAGTACATGTAAAGTTGAAAAATGATATAAAGCCACTTGGATGTTCAGTTGCATCAATTTCGACCTTATCCCTTTCTTATTTTAAAAGTCTCTACAATTAGATGAACTATAGAAACCATGATATAAAAGTTATTGCAGTTGGTAAACAAAAAATTAAATATTACACAAAAAATTAATAAATTACACATGAAATTTGATCATAATGCTAACACTTGATTTAATTCGTAATAACAGAGCTCATTCACTCATTAGAAATTATATTGCAATGTAAAAAAATAAAGCTACTAAAATACACCACGCCTTCACAGTGCATCTTTGTATTGCCTATCTTAGAGTAGTTTACAACAACATTATGCAATACAATTATCACAATCATATACACGTATTATATATTCAGAAACTCTGATACAAGTCATACGCTCACACTTTTACCTCGGCTGCAACTTCTTAATCTGATCTATTGTAAAAACACCAAAGCAATCATCATCTTTTACTGGATTTATTGCAGCTAATGCAACATCGTCGACACTAAAAGGAGGAGCCAAAATTATCTCGGATGATGGTGATGTACTAAAGGGTTTGGTGAAACTTGCGGTTGCATTTAGAAGTCTTTCGATGGGTTCGCCTATTGAATGAAAAGGGATCTCATATTCACCCACCTTTCTTTTCCCACATATAATCGAGGCCTTAGCACAACACCTCCTATGAAATCAAGACTAATGAGAAAACATCCACTTTCGTATCGTAGTCTTCATTTCTAAAGACATCAGGTGCAATATATCTCCTTATTCCAGAAACATAACCAAGTCAAAAGACTTCATAAAATCAACATCTCTCTGCTTTCATACAGTCAACACTCTATCTATGATACTTTAACTTCGAAACATTGTAAAAGTGATTTGTATGTGCAGAGAACATTCAGTAATTTCAAAAAGAAAAAGACTCGCATGTTGTGTCATGATATGACATGTTCGTTCCTTGTTTTACCGTCTTCGTCACTTTCATTAATGGGCTTATTCCAAAGTCTGTGAGTTTGAGATACCGCGAATCAGCCAGCAAAATATTTATGTTTTCTAAGGAGCAGTGGATGACCGTGCGATTTTGACCAAGGCTAAGAAAACAGTCTAATATGAAATGAAAAGTGAGTTATGGATATTAACCTATATATTCTTCTTTCCCGAGGGAAATCAACATAAAAAAAGGAGCGCGAACGATGTGAAGTCATGGAGCCAATTTGAGGGAGGAGCGCAAAGTCAGATACCCTTGTAGCTTGAGAGAAACACTGCAACAACGAAAATGTTAACATCTTTTGATCAGCAACACAATGTAAAAGTAATTTGATGGATTGATTTGCGCAACAATGTCAATTTTAAGAATGAATTTAAAGTACTGCTTACCTGATTTGTGGAAGAGCACCTAAAAGCTGTGAAATTAAGTCTAGAAAGAGCCCACACAAATCAACACAATGTAAAAGTAATTTGATGTTAACATCTTTTGATCAGCAACACAATGTAAAAGTAATTTGATGGATTGATTTGCGCAACAGTGTCAATTTTAAGAATGAATTTAAAGTACTACTTACCTGATTTGTGGAAGAGTACCTAAAAGCTGTGAAATTAAGTCTATAAAGAGCCCACGCAAATCAACCAATGACGGATATTCAAACTGACTTACAACCCTGCAATTAACAATTTTTCAGTGTGGACATGTAATAGTATCAATTAAGCATAAGAAGACCTAGATAAGTGCGATTACAACATTCGGAGTTCATCAGAGATGTACTCTAGCCAAATCAGGCATAATTAATTCAACAACTTATCAACTACTGTACTTTTGAGTCATTTTGAAGCTTATATAAGCTGCCTGTTTCGGACCAGCTTATGCTTATTGTAATACAACCAAACGAAAACACTACTGCCTATTCATTTTCTGTCTTTTAATAAGAACTCCCAAACAACCCTTTAGAAATAACTATTGAGTGAAAGTATCCCAATTTCCAACAGCAAGTATTCTTAGCATATACTCCATAAGCATCCAAATACTATTCTTGCATTGTGTTTTGCTACAACTTATTATCTTTCTGAATAGCCCACGTAGTCCAACTAAGCAATACTAAATACCCCTGATGTTACGACCAAGATCAAGCAATCCCAAACACCCTTGATGTTAAGACCGATACATACAGCTTATTATCTTTCATAACAGATGCAAGACTAAGTGAAATTTGAAAGTTACCTGGTCTCTTTGAAGCCTGGAGACGTGTAGACGTATTGCGTTTCCAAAGCTGATACATCCCCATGCCTCCTGCAACTCTTTCCGCCTTTCTGCTTTGCTAGCCAACATTGGGTTCTTTGTTTTTCTCAGTTGATTACAATTTTCATTGTCAAGCACAAATCCTGTCAAACGGGAAATTACATGTAGGAATATTACTATAGGTTTGACATTCAGTGGGACCCACACCGTGTTACCATTTCATCTGAAACCATATTATGAGGCCAGCAAAAGGAAATCTAAAAATAGGCAAACTAACTCTGCCGTGAAATTGTTGTTCAGTAAAAGTTGTATAAGAGATCCAATAACATACACATGGACTTTTCAGGTCAACAAACTGCTATTCAAGTTACAGTGTACCTAAATTATTTGTACATAATAACCAAAAGTCAAAACAACCTTTGTAAATTATACTCAATCAACTCGAAAATGTTGGTGGTAGTTTGGCTGATGCAATATACACATACCATGTGGAGCTTAAGAAATAGCAGGTTTGACCTATTGCTCCTTGAGCACAAGTTTAGAAAGACAAAGAGGATCTCACAACGTCCCTGCATTAACATGTTTGCTCAAAGCAAAGCGACATTGTTTTCTCATTTAAAACTCATTAAACATGTTTTCTCAAAGCCAATCGAAACTGTTTTCTCATTAGCACGTTTAATCTAGCAGTTAGTTGCTCTAAAAATACATTGGCATCAATCATTATCTGACAAAACTTCGGAAACCATGGTAACCCAAAAAAAAAATGCATGAAAAGTAATTCTCGTAACCATTTTTGAGTTATATCTCTACTTATATTTCAACCAAACTACCAACATGAAAAATAATTCAATAATGAAGCTAGTATTTATCAAAAAAATGGTGTAGCATATAACGAAAAATATATGAAATAAGAACGGGGTAAGTATGACCATTCACCTGTTTCTCACGTCGCACACTCCTGAAAAACAGGCCCCCACCAGTGAATTGCTTGCCCAAGCATACATTTAAGGTTACTTTAGAGTCATCCACATGGAAACCTAGATATAAGATACATAAATGTTATAAATAGAGAAAAATGTTCACAATTTAACATGAAGAAACTTGAAAATTCAACTGATCACATACCCAATTATTATCCAGAACTTGCAATATAATCAATCTCGTGATTCCTTGGGTCTAGCCATTTTTAAAATAAAATAAAGGCTTTAAACTCTTCTCAATCATCAGCAATTATATACCATTATAATTCCTATAGATGTTACTTCCTAGTCATGCTAAACTGGTCCATCAAATATTGTAGCTAAAATTCCAGAATAACTGTAATTCCATAGATTACAAAGTAAAGGATTTTTGTTTAATATAATGAGTACTTTGTAATGTTCACCATGACAGGAAGCCTTCAAGGTTTTGTGGGGCACCAGTAAAGCACACAAATATCCATCTTTGCTTAGAAGTAAAGGAAGCTTGTGAATCAAATATCAAATCCTTTTGAGAGTTCGTAGTGATTATAGATGGGCAACCTCCTTAGACTGGAATTTGTTTAAATAAGCATCGTTGCAGCTGTTTTAAGACTGAGTGCCAAGATGAGCGCAGGTGCTCAGGTGAAACAGGTCACTTTTTGGCACGGGTCAAATGGGACAGGGTCGGGAACTTTTTTTTTTTTTTTTTTTTTTTTTTCATTCTATAAATAGTCAACGTGTTTGTTACAATGACAAAAACAATACTATTACACTTACAATCTGAATTCCGAAATATAACGTTTAAGGATGTTCTTTGCTTAAAAAAATGATTAAGGTGACCTTCATAGGTTTAAGCCATTCGCCTATTAGCTTTAATTGGCACATTTGATAAAACAAAACCTCTACTCATTTCATAGTTTTTTGTGAAACTGGTAACTAATGCATGATATTCTTATGAAACAGGTGGTTATCATGCTACATGAACTCAAAGCTGTCAATGCTTCTTTTAGTGCTCAGAAATATCGTTTTGACGCTATGAAAAAAGGCTCATGTAAAAATTCATTTGCAGCTACCACTGGTATTGCGAGCAAAGGCGGTAAACTATAGTTAATGCACGCAATTGGTCAGATGTTATTATGCTTTACACTTTTGCTTAAGCCACTAAAAAATATCAAAAGGTATTCCCTAATAGTCCCTAGTCATTTTTCTCCTCTTCCGACTCACACGACACAACATATAGAAATTATCGCAAACCAATTTAAAGTAGAATAACACAAACTACCATTTCAAACAACGACATGATTCAAATGTATCATTCTTTTTAAATATATTTAAAATTTATATAACATGTATACAACAAATCGTAACCAACGTACCTTCATCAAATTACTTTAAAGCTACATACATACCTTAGCGTCAAGGACTATTGAGTCCAGCCAAATACATACTTGAACCAACCAAGTACCACTTTCCTTCTTCATGGACATTTCCTGCTCCATACAAGTCAAAGAACTATTTAATGTTAGAGTATTGCAAATATAATTGAAAATAAAATTTCAATCTCTGACTTTTTTTTATACAACATACATAAACAATGTGATACCATCGGGGCAAATATATTAAACAATGTGATACAGCATACATAAACAATGTGTTCAATCATAAATAACTATTCAATATTCGAGTATTGCAAATATATCAAAAAGCTTTATATTTTATCGAACAGGTGGTGATCAACAAATAAACAATGTGATACCATCGGGGCTATAATTAACATAAAAATGATTACCTTATATTGAAGTTGTTTGTTGCTGCATAAATAAATCTGCGTCATATCAGGTTCAATAAGAGAACTCGACACCCTAAAACAATTACAAAAACTCGATTAATGACAAATTTAGCTTCACACACTTTTTATCAAACATGTGGTGTGCATAGAGTACCCTCGTAAATTAGTTCCAAATCCAACTCAAAACTTCATCCCAAATCTAAGACATAATTTTTAACAAAAGATTTGGATGTTCATCAAATAACAAAAAGATTAGAAGAAATAAATTTTAGAAACAAACATCAACGAAATGGCAAAACTACAAAATAATGAATATAATTTTTAAACCTACTAACCTTTAATTTGCAAATTAAGAGATAATTTTTGAAGATACCAACCTTACTAACCTTGAATCGAATATATCACAATCTTGCATTCCCATATTCAAGCGATTCTATGAAGGAATGTCATTTTTTGAATCTGTCGAATAATTGCATGATTCAAATCTAAAAGGATGTTGAAAGTGTAGTTTTTTGAATCGATGGAACCATAAGCGATGTAGTTTTTTTAATCTGGTTTGAATCGGTGGAGCTAATAATGAAATGATTTAGGGAGCGTGTAGAGGAAGATTTAATTGGAGGTGGAAACTAATTAATTGGTTTTGATATGGTTTATGCGTTTTATTGAAGAACAGTTACAGACCGAATTTATGACTTTCTAAAAAATGGAGGAGAGTGTGTGAAGGAGGAGCGTGGATGTATTGAAAAAGTCATGGTTGACTGGTTTTTTATTAAAGTGTGTTAATGACTTTCTAAAAAATGGGATGGTATTTCATTATTTATCACTAAAATGTATTTTACGGAAGTTTTACAATAAAATGGATGCATAGACTACTTGTACGCATTAAATCATCGACCAATCAGATTCGAGACACATCAGCGAATTAATTACAAAAAGTGCTTTATTGAGTTGTAAATTATTCTGGTTTATTAGAAGATATAGATTTCACCTATTTTTTATAATTTATATCTCCTAAACCGTTAATCGTTAAGCCAAAATAATTATATCATCGCGACGAACTTTGATATACTTTCGACGCAAATAAAATTTTCTTTTTCTTTTCATTATTGAAATTTGCATAAAAACTCACATGTGATATTTGTGTTAAATCGCATATGATATCTAATATCACATGTGATATTAGTGTTAAATCACATATGATATATAATATCACATGTGATATTAGTGTTAAATCGCATCTGGTTTTTTATGCAAATTTCAGTAACGAAAAAACCGTAAAAATCACGAAAAAAATAATTTTGTCGAAAGTATATCGAAGTGTTTATCTAAATAAAGATAATTAAATGTTCGTCGTAACGGTATTTTTTTTCGCTTAACGATTAACGGTTTGAAAGATATTAATATTTGGAAAAAAAATGAGAGTGGGTTTTTTTTAATTGTTGAGATTAATCTCATCCATTAGATCAAATAAAGATGAATGGTGAAGATTAATCACTTGGTATGTAAAAAAAAATGGTCCTCGAATGATCTTGAATCATATTCTTATTATATAAAATTAATACATTAATTATATAATTTCAATTTCTTTCTCCTACTTTTCAATCAAACCATACCAAATCTAAATGTTAATCTAAATCCTTCCGCAAACCAAACGCACCATAAGTTATGTCCCTGACTTGGATGTATGCCATTTAGAGCACAAGGTGCTATCACGTCAGTTTTCAAAAAGTACTGTCACGTCAGTTTTTCTCCTATAACTTATAACCTGTAATTTAAACATCTCTCATGTTCTTCTAAAGTTATCATATTGTAAGAGAGAATAAATTAATGTGCCTCATAGTTTACTCAATGATTATCCCACAATTTGATTTGTTTTATCTTATTTGTTCAATATTACAAAACATAATAGGATCTTAATCTATAGTTTAACTCAAAATGAGTTTCCTTCATCACTCAATTTATAAGACAACCCGTGCTCTACAACTTTTTTTTCTTTCATTTATCTCTACTCCTTATAATGTATTTGAGATATTATATTTTTTAAAAACTTAAAATATTAAGTTACACACCTTCTATTATTAGTAATTATTAAAATAAGCTTTATACACTAACTGCATCTTAGATTATAACATTAAATTTGATGTTACAATAATAAAATATAACTAATATAATGAATTTAATATGTTTATAGGTAAAATTAATATGTAACTTATAAGTTTTGCATGTAATAATATGGCATGTTACTTCTTCACAATTTTACATAAACACACGATCTCAAGACATTATCATCTAGGGGTAGCAATTTCTGACTCGACGCAAAACCCAATCTGAAACCAGCACGAAAATTAACAGGTTCGAGTTGAGTTTAAATACATTTCGGGTCGGGTTTGTGTCGACCCATCGAACCCGTTTATTAAACATGTTAGGTTCGGGTTAGGAATAAATTAAGCGGGTTGACCCGGCAACCCATTTAAGATTTTTTCCTTAAATTAAAAATTATTATATTTTATTATACGGGTTAAATAGGTTAAACGGGTCGATCAGCAAAACCGTTTAACCTATTTAACTCGTGTAATGTACCAACTTTTGTATATAAAACGGGTTAAATGGGTCAACCCGAAACTCGTTTAACCTATTTAACCCGCCAACCCAAGTATATATACGGGTTAAATGAGTCAAGTTCGGATTATGTGTAAACAGGTTAGGGTTGACATAACTGACTGATGATTTAAATTGGTCAGATTCGGGTTGGGGTTTACTGACCCGCTAACCTGTCAACCCAAACCCGACCTGAATTTCCACCCCTACTATCATCTATTATAAAAAATCGTTAAACAATATTCGGAAAAAATAAAGTAAAATTCTAAAAATCGTTAAACAGCATTCGCCTTCGAAGTCGCTGCTTTACGCGGGTACCTTGCTAGTTCAAATAAAAAAACGCATTTCATTAAATTAAAAGCAACGATACATTAAAATTACAAAATTGAGAATAATACAATATAGTGATCAAGGCCCCATAGAAGCTCCACAATATCTTATTGAAGGTCGTTGGGCGTCTTCCTATCCTGAAGTTCTTTGTTTTTCCTTTGATGTATGTCGCATCTTTCGATTACGTTACAAATTCGGTTGTGTCAAACATACAATTTGTTAAACTCACTAATCGCGAATTCTTAATCTTTTAATATCATTTTATGTAATATGATGCAACAATACATGATTCTTCGTAGCATGTTGATTTAGTAAGCACGTGTAGTTTGTTGTAAAATTCCCCAACGACCTTGTAGGTATCCAAAAACTCGTTCAATATCTTCTTTTTTCTTTCACTTTATTGAACTCTTTTAAATTTCAATGTTTTTTCAACCCTTGCAATGGAAAACGTTTTGGCAAATGTAACTCATTGATGATAAATTTCATCCGCTAAATAGTAACCTTTTTCGTATGATTTCCCATTTACTACAAATAAAGCTTCATGAGCAATATTGTCAATAAGGTCATCAAATAAGTTTGAAGTATATAGAACATTGAGACCGTTACCCCCCCCCCCCCCCCCACAACACCAAAATACGCATGTTGCATCCACAAAACATATGATGCAACGACTTCAAGCAATAGAGTCAGGTATTTAAAATTACGCCTTTTGATTTGCCCATGTAATGCCTTTGGACATTTACTCATTCCCAGTGCATACAATCAATGCTCCCGAGCACTCTTGTAGGTCCATGTTTTTTTTATGCAATGCATATATATGTTGCATGTCTCGGGTGTTCTTAAATACTCTTCTAAGAATAAAGTATATACGCATTTAATGAAGTATTGTACACAATCACGTAAAGAGTGTTCGCCAATTTGCAAGTACTTGTCAAATGAATCGGGTTTGTGTTGCATGTCAATTGGTGTATCACCGATGTGCAGTTCATGAGAGCACTAATACTTAAACGACCCATACAATCGGGTCATTGATTAAAAAAAGGAAGTATTCGGGAAGATGTTTAACATTGTAATTGGTAATATCATTGGATATTTGTTAAAAAGT
Organism: Artemisia argyi; assembly: GCA_030686995.1. NCBI lineage: Eukaryota > Viridiplantae > Streptophyta > Magnoliopsida > Asterales > Asteraceae > Artemisia > Artemisia argyi. Next base: position 184,348,056 of record CM060680.1, read on the forward strand.
TTTGAACTCATACAACACCTTCGCCTAAAATTCCTCTTCGGGTATTTAGGTTGATTGTTTTTGTCGCCAAAATAATCTTCCAAAAGTCGTTGTTCCCCAACCTCTCATTCACATGGTATCATTTTCTTTGTGTGAGGACTCGAACTCTCGGTGTAACACCCTAAAATTTAGAGTTTTAGACATAGATATTAAGATGGTATTATGGGATATTAGAAAAGCCATTTCAGTTAGTGTTTGACGAAATAAGGACCTTTCATACAAATAGTTAACGAAAAAAGACCTATATTGTAACTGACTTAACGGTAGGGACTAACAGTGCAAAGTAGAAGTTAAGATGTTAAATTACATAATTTCCCTTAAGGCTTATTAATCTCATAAGTCTAGGAGTTAACCCTCGTACCACACGTGTTAAGAGACGTGGCTTATGTATGAGTTTCATGAGGGAAATGAGTTTATCTCATTACAAGGATAATTCATAGGATGTAAATTAAGAGGGTGTGAAGGAATGATGGTGAAGCAGAAAGAGACCTCAAGTGTTCCTTACCAATTATTTTCAAGATAGGTAATGAAGTTCGTGTTAGTTTTTATGGTTATTGATTTTAGTTATTAGCTAAATTTGGGGTTTATGTTAAAATGGGTGTTGTGTTAACCCTAACCTTGATTATGATGATTCATGGTTTTAGATGACTATATTATGAATGATTATGAGTAAGGAGGAATTTAGTATAAATTATGTTATAGAAATTAGTATAAACAAGGATATTTATATATGATGATGATTATGATTTCATGATTAATCCATGGTAGTAAAAAACAGTGTTTGGCTAAAATAGGCCAAATTTAGTAGTATAAGATAACCTTATATGTTATAAATGAGTTACTACATGCTAATGATGTTAGAATGATTATTGTGTTTGGGTATTCAAGGAAAACAAGAGGAAAGCTAACTCGAGATTATGAGGTGAATAACGCATTAGTAGCACGTATAGTAGTATAGTTATGCATATTTTGGGTATGAAGGTTTTAGCTATATGTTAGTAGTAAATTATAGCAAATGATAACTTAGATGATTTATAGTTTATAGTTTATGCCATGGGTTCCTAAGCGATGCATCATTCGTCAAGTTACGGGTGTCTAAGTGATGCACCAATTGCCATGTTAGTGTGCCTAAGGGATTCACAAAGCGAAAACTCCCATTATGTATAATATTCGCATGGGGTTGATTAGAGATCTCTCATATAGATCATGTAAAACATTAGAACATAGTTGACACATATGATTTAGTTATGTTGCTTTATTAGTAGTCATGACACGGATTGCATCCATGCAAGAGGGTAAAGACCGCACATGATTACTCGCCACCTAGGGAATTCCTTGCAAGTAGAAAGGCAATTAGATATCGCATTATTAATAGAAACGCAATTAGACATTGCATATAGTGTCAAGCCAATTAGATATCACAACACTAGTAACAAGACGATTAGATTTTGCAATATTAATAGCTAAATGATAGTAAGGTGATTAGATATCTCATTCATAGTAGTACTATAATTAGAAATTGGACAAGATAGTAATAGTAGCTCATATTAGTAGAATTATGATCCTAGCAAATTACAACCCCATGTAAAAGTGGACGGATTTAGTAGCAAGATATAAACTAGCTTATAGTTCATGCCATGTGTTAATACAAATATCGCCTAAAAACGTTATTTATATTTTACGATCTTCGCTAAGTTTTGTTAACGACAAAATGTAAACTTTAGTTTTTAAGCAAAACATAATCTTTGTTTTTAAGACTTGCATAAACTAGACTTTTGCTACATTTTACATTTCATAAAACACAACACAAATTTATTTCTTAAATTAGAAATAGTCACATCACATTTATGGCAAGTTTTGTCATTATGCATTTATGGAAAAAAATGTGTTTGACTTGCTTTGGTGTTGCTTACAAGTTTTGTGTTTGACTTGATTTAAGTGATGTGACATTGTTTGGTTGCTAGGAGTTATGAGACAAGACCTTGTTTGGTTTGAAGAGTTATTGCAAAAACCTACTGCAGACCCGGCGGTACCCTGGGGGTACACGGGCGGAACCCATCTGAGGGTTCCGCCTGATCCGCCGAGCATGCAGAATGATGTGCTATAAATACCAAGCCATAACTTGATTTTTGGCTAACCTCTTGAGATCATATTTTACACACACACTCATCTTTTCTTCTAACCTCTTAACATTGTAAATGTGAAGTTTCCTTTTGTAGCAAAGAAGCTCACAAGATCATCAAAAGTTACAAGTTTCCAACACAACGTTGCAAGACTTGTTAGCTTAGTATTGTGTAAACTCTTATTGTTTATACGTCATTTGTTTGTGTATATTCTGTAGTGAGTGGTTAGTATTTTAGTCCTCAAAATACAAAGAGTGTTGGGAGTTGTTGTACCCTAGTAAAAGAACTAAACGGGAGTGGTTGTGCCCTTGTAAAAGAACTCGACATTTAGCTTTGTGTCGGTAAAAGTATAAGCGACGTGTAAGGTTTTCTCTGTCGGTGAAAGGAGCTTGTTGACTAGTGAAAGAAACTCTCGAGTTGGATACTCGGGGCGTGGACGTAGGGCAAGGAAAAAGAGTCCTTGTAGCCGAACCACGATAAATACTCGTGTTGTGGTTTGATCGTTTCTTTCATTTACTTGCATGTTATATATTGTGTTTGTGCATATATCTTTGATCAAACGGAAAGTTTCAAAGCTAACTTAACAAGTTAAAAAGATTTTAATCGGTAAACTATTCAACCCCCCTTCTAGTTTTCCACAATTGGCATCAAGAGCTACGTTACTCAAGCTTTTAAAATATATTGTGTTTTAAAACTTGAAACGATCCATGGATTTTGAAAATTACAAAGAAGGGCAATCTATGCAAAGACCACCACTTTTTGAAGCAAATGGTTTTATATATTGGAAAAACCGTTTTGAAACTTACGTGAAATCTAAAGATATAGATTTGTGGTATATAATTATTGATGGTGATAACGTAGTTACTAACATCAAAGATGATGATCAAAAGAAATTAATAGGTAAAAATAATGAAGCTAAAATGATGCTTTATAATGCTTTGCCTAAGAAAGAATATGAAAGAGTCTTTTTGTGTAAAACCGCCAAAGATATTTGGCAATCTTTAATTGTCACTTATCAAGGAAACTCACAAGTTAAAGATAACAAAATTGATCTTCTTGTTCAACAATATGAACAATTTGTTATTTCCGAAGATGAGATTATTGATAATGCCTTTACTAGATTTAATATTATTATTACTTCACTTAAAGCACTTGACGAATCTTTTTGTAGTAAGAACTTTGTCAGGAAATTTCTTAGAGCACTCCATCCGAAGTGGAGAGCAAAAGTGACGGCAATTGAAGAATCCAAAGATCTTTCAAGCATGTCACTTGATGAGCTAATTGGAAACCTCAAAGTTCACGAAATGGTAATGGAAAAAGATTCGGAACTAGTTAGAGGCAAGAAAGAAAAAGTTAAGTCCATTGCCTTGAAAGCTAGAGTCCAATCAAGTGATGATGAAGAATCTACTTCGGATAGTGATGATGAGGAATATGCTATGGCCGTGAGAGACTTCAAGAAGTTCTTTCGTAGGCGAGGGAAGTTTGTAAGGCAACCTAAAGATGACAAGAAAATCTTCCGGAAAGATCGTGATGATCGAAAAGGAAAAGTTGAAAGAAAATGTTATAGGTGTGGAGACACAAGTCATCTTGTAGGAGAATGCCCAAAACCACCCAAGAGCAAACCTCAACAAGCTTTTGTGGGTGGTGCTTGGAGTGACTATGAAGGAGATGATGATGAGCCAAAGAATGATGATATTGCTCTCATGGCTCACAACTCAAATGAGGTACTCTCCGACTCATCTTACTCCTCTATAGATGATGATACTTTACAAAATGAATATAACAAACTTTGTGAGTTAAGCTTAAAAATCATAAACAAAAATAAATTTTTGAAAACTAAAAAGGAGTTTTTAGAAAATGAAGTCTATGAGTTAAAAGAAAAAGCTAAGAGATTAGAAAAGGGTAAAGGTATTGACACCTCATGCAAATCATGTGAAGAACTTAAACTTGAAGTTGAGAAACTTAAAATTACTCAAAATGATCTAATCAAACAAAGTACAAAGTTCAAAAAGTTCGATAAGAGCATTTCATGTGCGGATGAAATTATGAAACTTCAAAAGTCACATTTTGATAAAACAGGTCTAGGTTTCAGGAAAGTAGAAATCATTAAGGGTCAAACGAAACAAGAAAAGAATGCACATGAAACAAACAAAATTGCTACAGCAGCCCGCGGACCAGACGGAACCCAAATTAGGGTTCCGCCCGTTGGCCCCGAGGGTTCCGCCAGGTCTGCTGCAGCAGTAACTCCATCCACATCGGATCGTTCAAAATTTGTTAAAGTTACATATAAAAATGGAACAAAACCTGCCTTTAGAACTGGAGTAGGACTTAGTAAAAATGAATTTAGAGCTAAGACTACTCAACCAAGACCTAAGACTCCAATTCCCAAACGCCCCTTTCCAAAGAGCAACTTCAACGCTCGACCAAACTACCAACAAGTTTGGAATCAAAACACTCCTGGACATTACCAAAATTCAAACTACATGCCATGGAACCCTTATGCTCTATTTTCTTATTTGGAACAAATTAATGGTATGCTTAACCAAAATGGACCCATGAGAAATTGGGGACCAAATGTTTGAGTGTTTTTCATAAAATAGGTGTGCCTCAAAGTTTGTTTGGATCCGGATGAATGGATTAAAGATAGCGGTTGTTCAAGGCACATGACGGGTAATAAAAGCCTCTTCTCAACATATCACAAATGTGATGGAGGTAATGTTACGATTGGTAGTAATGCTAAGAGCAAAATCATCGGAAAAGGTACAATCTCTCATGACTCCCTTTCTATAGATGATGTTGCTCATGTTGATAACTTAGGATTTAATCTTCTTAGTATTAGTCAACTTTGTCGTAATAAGTATAATGTCCTTTTTAGTGAAAACGGTAGTAAAATACTTAAAGATGGTATAACCGTAGCCAAAGGTGTCCTTAAGAACAACGTATACGTCATGAAGTTGGATTCAACATCTAGAGACAAACTTTGTCTTACCTCATTAGATGAATCTTCAACTTTATGGCATAGACGTTTAGGACACGCTAACATGAGACTAATCCAAAACCTCTCCTCCAAAGACGTAGTTCGAAACCTACCCAAGTTGAAATATGACCAACACTTTTGTGATGCTTGCAAAGTCGGTAAACAAGTCCATAGTAGCCATAAGGCTAAAAACATGGTGTCTACATCTAGGTGTCTAGAACTTTTGCATATGGATTTATTTGGTCCATCCGCTATACAAAGTTATGGAGGTAACTTCTATACTTTGGTCATAGTAGATGATTACTCACGTTATACTTGGACAAAGTTTTTGAAAAGTAAAAATGAAGCTTTTGATAAATTTGAGATTCTAAGTAAGAAAATTCAAAATCAAGTAGGGTCTAATATAGTGTCTATTAGAACGGATCACGGTCGTGAATTTGATAATGAATTTCAATTTGGAAACTTTTGTGATAAAAATGGAATTACTCATAACATTTCGGCTCCACGTACTCCTCAATCTAATGGTGTAGTAGAACGTAAAAACCGGACATTACAAGAGATGAGTAGAACAATGCTTAATGAACAAACTATTCCACAAAAGTTTTGGTGTAATGCCGTTGACACATCAACGTACATTCTTAATCGAGTCCTAATTAGACGATTTTTGAATAAAACTCCTTATGAACTTTATAGAGGTAAAAAGCCTACATTAGGATACTTTAGAGTGTTTGGGAGTAAATGCTTCATTCTTAACACCAAGGATTATCTCACCAAATTTGACCCAAAGTCTTATGAAGGTGTTTTTCTTGGATATTCACAAAATAGTAAAGCTTACATTGTTTTGAACAAAGAAACCTTAAGAGTCGAGGAATCGTTAAACGTAACATTTGACAAAAGTCCACCTCCCTCTAAGACATCACCTTTGGTAGATGATGACTTAGTTGAAAGCCAAGCAATTGAATGTCAAGAAATCTTAGGTAATGACAAGGAAGATGAACTATTAAACAAAGAACTTGTCAATGTCAAAGAATCTAAAAGTCATCCATTAGACGGTGTCATAGGCAACATTAACGAAAGAACACTTAGATCAAAAGTTCAAAATGAAAGCAACTACTTTTGTTTTGTGTCAACCATTGAACCGAAAAACATTAATGAAGCCATTAAAGATGAATCTTGGGTAATTGCAATGCAAGAAGAATTAAACCAATTTGTTAGGAATGATGTATGGACATTAGTTCCTCAACCAAAGAGTCAAACAATAATTGGAACAAAATGGGTCTTTCGTAATAAAATGGATGAAAATGGAATTGTGTCTAGAAACAAAGCTAGGCTAGTAGCACAAGGATATAATCAACAAGAAGGCATTGATTACGATGAAACTTTTGCTCCGGTAGCTAGGCTCGAGTCAATTAGAATATTACTTGCTTATGCGTGTGCACATAATTTTAAACTCTTTCAAATGGACTTCAAAAGTGCATTTCTAAACGGAGTCATTAATGAAGAAGTGTATGTTGCTCAACCACCGGGCTTCATCGATTTTGAAAAACCTAATTATGTTTACAAACTTAAAAAGGCTCTTTACATACTTAAGCAAGCTCCAAAAGCATGGTATGATCGACTTAAAACATTCCTAGTTGACCATAAGTATACCATGGGCTTAGTTGATAATACTCTCTTCACAAAGAAGAAAGATTCACATATTATCATAGTCCAAATCTATGTTGATGACATTATATTCGGATCAACTTCTCAAGAATTATGTGTGGATTTCTCAAAAATCATGCATGACGAGTTTGAAATGAGTATGATGGGAGAACTCAACTTTTTCTTAGGACTCCAAATCAAACAACTAGAAGATGGTATCTTCTTTAACCAATCTAAATATATTAAGGACATGCTTAAGAAATTTGGACTAGAAGATTCAAAACCTATCAAAACTCCCATGTCCACGGAAACTAAACTCACCAAGGATGAGGAAAGTGAATCCGTAGATAGCACTAAATATAGAGGTATGATTGGTAGTCTACTTTACCTAACGGCTAGTAGACCCGACATTATGTTTAGTGTTTGTCTATGTGCTCGTTTTCAAGAAGATCCTAAAACTATCCATCTCGAAGCCGTAAAAAGGATTTTTAGGTATATTAAGGGCACTACACATTTAGGTTTATGGTATCCCAAAGGAACGGGAATAGACACCATAGTGTATGCCGACTCGGATCATGCCGGTGACTATGTCGATAGAAAAAGCACAAGTGGTATTTGTACTTTTGTTGGACATTGTCTCACCTCATGGTTCTCTAAGAAGCAAACGGCTCTTGCTATCTCAACAACGAAAGCCGAGTACGTTTCGGCCGGAAAGGCATGTCAACAAGCTCTTTGGATGAAGCAAGCTCTTGTTGACTACGGAATTCAACTCAACGACATCACAATTCTTTGTGACAACAAAGGTGCCATTGATCTTAGCAAAAACCCGGTTCAACATGCTCGTACCAAACATATTGAAATCCGTCATCATTTCCTTCGTGACAACGTCCAAAAAGGAAATATCTCAATTGAGAAAGATTCTTCCGAAGATAACATAGCCGACATTCTCACAAAACCTCTTAAACGTGAACCTTTTAATCTTCTTAGGCTAGGCTTAGGACTCATGGAACCTACATTGTAGTTCTGGACATTAGACAAAAATCACAAAAATCAAAACAAATCCAAAACCATTTTTCTCAGCAGGGTCGGCGGAACCCTCAGCCATAACGGACGGAACCCAACTCAGGGTTCCGCCGTATCCGTCGACCTGCAAAAACATTTTCTTTGTTTATATTAAACCAAACACCCATTATCTCATACCACCACTTCAAGGCTGCTACTATTCACTTCACCACTCATCCACACCTACGAATTCTTGGTCCTTCATTCATTTACATTGCAAATCAATCATCATTGTAAGTATTCTTAACATGGTTACAATCCTGATCTGAGTCTAGGAATTCTATTTCTTGCACAAAAACAAAAACTTGGGGTTATGCATTAACTTATGAAATTCATGCATGAGATTAGGTAATTAATAAAACTAATCATGTTTCCCATAGTTAGGAATTGCATCTTTAATTAGTATAAACATGTTTGCTAAAACACCCCATGTCAAATCCTTTCAAAAATTTCTCACAAGTAGGACAAATATTTTTTCGTCTCACATTGAGAATACAATATCAAAACATTATGCTTAAAACATCACTTGCATAATGTCTCTTGAATGCTAAAGGGAATACATAACCAATATGTATTTTCGGGTACATTCAAACGAAGCTACATTGAACTAGGAGCGTTTGGGTTATCTTTTGTTTTATAACAAAACTTGCATAAAACGATTTTGAAGCATCAAAATGAGTCAAGATAACCGCACCTCCACATTGTTTTCATATAGGCACACACTAGAACTTCCACATTATAATAGTGGTTTACGTAAACTAAAATGTGAAATTTTGTTGTTCTAGGAATCATCATGCCTCCTCTAACCCACTACGACCACAAGGACACCATTAAGTACCTACCAAAACATCACAAAACCAAAGGCCTTACCGCAAATCAAGTAAACGTTTTCAAAGCCCTATAAAAACACTATGTCCATGAGGATAGAACCATTGACCCATCTTTCCTAGAAGGCACAAACCTTTACGCCAATTTTGCCACAATCAACTTTGAGTGTCTTTTGAATATCGATGAGCCTATTTGTCCTAGGTTCATTCTAGAGTTCTATACATCATGCGTCCTCTCCACGGATGACTATGGTCATATGTCTATCAACTTTAGGGTTAGCGGTCATCAATACTCCTTCACTCTTGAGGAGTTTGCTCAAATCCTAGGTGTCCCAAACCGTGGTACTTGCCTCTATTCCGACTTGCACTCCCTCTCAACTCTTGACAACCTCCAAGACCGTATCCATCCTTATGACACACCCCTTGTCCCAAAAGACGTACTCCGTGACCACCTCTTTGTTAGGACCACCACCACTAGGAGAACCCGTTCGGGGAATGAGGTCGATAAGGACCCATATGGAATGGAAATGAACAAACTCAAACCCCAATTCAAGAAATGGGAGAAAGTCCTTAGAGCAAATGTCATTAGCACAATAGGGAACCATGACCATATCAATCTTTGCCTTTGCTACATGCTCTACTCCTTGTCCGTTAGGCAACCCTTCAACCTTGCCTACTACATGGCAAAGAGAATGGCCGACATTCCCGTGCATGGCACAACGGCTATGCCATATGGAATGCTCTTGACCCGTCTCTTTAGGTTCATCTCACCCATTCCACCAACTTCAAATGGTCTTCGTCTTGACTACACTCTCATTCCACACACCTTTGTTCCACTTAGTGATAAGAGAGTTTACAAAGCCCAAGGAAAACGTCCACATCCTCCCACCTCATCATCTTCTTCCTCAATGAGTGAAGATGACAATTTGCCAAACTCTAGGCTCCCACCTCTAGAATACCTTTCTCAACTTCCGGATATTCCAAATGAGTCGGAGGAGTTCAAGCAAACAAAGGGGATGTTCAAAAGCATCAGGAGATTCCTTGGAAAAATGAAGAAGAAGATTGACCGTCAATGAGTGCGGGTGTGTTAGGAGTGTTTGGCACAAGGTGCTATTTAAACAATTTGGTTATGTAAACAATGGTTCTCTTGAATTTATGTATTGGTAGGATGTTTGATACTATTTGAAACATGTTTCAACTAACAATGATGCAGGGAGACAACTTTTGGCAAGTTGTCAAATTTTCAAGTTTATGATATTTTCACTAAGTATAGTGTAATTCTCGACCTCAAGGTCAAAGTCCTATGAAATGCATGTTTGCGTGTCTAATTTTTGCATTGCCGAACCAGAAATGCCTTATCTCTTTGATTTTAGGAGTTTTCGAAAATTTTGAAAATCGTCTCGCGGGTCAAAAACGTGGACTGCCACTTTTTTCACCCCTGGCGGATCTTGCGGTACCCAATATTGGGTTCCGCCAGTGCAATTTCTGGGTATTCCAGAATTTGCCCAACGGACCAGGCGGCACCCTCACATGGGTTCCGCCTGTGTATTCTGAGGGTGCCGTCAGCAACCTGCAGAATTTTTGTTTTCTTTTTCGCCAATTCAACATTGAAACACCAAAATCCAATCCTTTTAGGTAGAAACCCATTACTTGCAATGTGTTTGGCATGATAGGATACTCCTTCTTCCATAAACTTAACTAAAACCAATTCCCGCCAAAATTCAAATTTAACCATAACAACCAAGGACCCCTCAAACATTAAGGAAGGAACCTTTTTAAGGGATCCTTGAAATCCCTGAGATTTATACTACCACAAATCCACCAAAACCACTATGCATTTAGTGCAAAACTTGTCTTCTCACTTCACCATTTTCATTGGATTGACTTCCATGATTTGACAACCCACAATTAGTTTTCCAAATCATTAGAAACCTCCATTTTTGTATGGACTAACATCAAATACAAACACTCCTTTCCATAATCCATCAACACTATAAATTAAGCCATCCTAAACACCATCAAATCACACCTTCCTCAACACAATTTCTGAAACTTATAAACCATTTTTCACCATGACTAAGTCAACAAACACCTCTCAACCATCAAGACCCATCCGGAAAACCGCCCGGATAAGTGTGAAACCACTATGGTCAAACCAATCCATCAACCTTAGCTCCTCATCATCGGAGGAATTCACATCACCCATCAAAAATGAACATTTTTTGAACCTTGCATCTCCATCTCCATCACCCAAACAACCAAATGAGCACACTCCACCACCTACTAAATCACCTATTGACCAAACTCCACCAAGTGCTCCAACCCAACCATCAAAGACTCCATCACCATCACCATTACCAAAAATTGAACCTATGGAGCTTTTCGGGTCTCCTCCAACATCACCACACCCGTATGTCCAAGATTTAAATGATCTTCCACCAAGACATACCCAACCACCACCTTTTGCAAATCAATCACCAAGGTCAATTCTTGACCTTGATGAAGATCTTGAACTTACCCAACCACCACAACAAGTATACCAACCACCTAAACCATTGTTATTTCACCCAATCTACCGTGAAATCCATGGTCCTCTTTATGGAGAACCAAATTTTGAAAACCATGATCACCCAACTCCACCACCTTCTCAAGCCCAAACCTATGAGTCTTTCTTTCCCTCTTATGAGGAAATACAAAGCATGGTTGACACCCACCTTCATCAAGCAATGGAATTTCAAACCACCTTGCTTGACTCAATACCAAATCCATCCTCTATCCAAGAACCAAAACCAAACCAACCCCTAAACCAAGAAACTAAAACCAACCCATTTTCACCCAACCATCCCCATATTTGCTCAAATTGTGAGCAAATGGGTGAAAGCATCAAAACCTTGCTTCACCAATTCCAAAATGAAACCCGGTTTGCATTCCAACATGTCATTGAACGTTTGGATGCACTTTCCCACCCCAACAAATTCTAGACAACCTATGGAGGCCGTTTGCCCCAATATAGGAATGTAGGACTTTATTTTATTTTCTTGGTTATTTTTTTAGTTTTTGTGTACAAGTAGAAGAATAAGACCACATTTCTTGTCTTTTGACTTTTATAAGTCAAAATTTTACTTGGAATGATATTTCTTTCTACTTACTTTTGTGCATTGTTGGTTGATAAATCTTTGGTTTGTCAATGTGGTTGCAATGTGTGTGGTAACTACAAGCTTGACTATATATATCACCAACTAACCATTTTTTTGTAGGTCTCAAAATCCATGTTTCCCATCTTGGCACCCCATTTAGGGGGAGTATCGACCAAGGGGGAGCATGGCCATTATTCCGCTTCGCTACTCTACTTTTTGTTTCGACAAAAAGGGGGAGAAATATATTAAACCTTCAATACTTGATATGCTTTTCGTCTCTTAAGTAAAACAAGGTTAATATATTTTTTTTTTAAGTCTTGAAAACCAAGATTTTGCGTGTTACTTAAAAACAAAGTTTATGTTTTGTCATCAACAAAAAGGGGGAGATTGTTAATACAAATATCGCTTAAAAACGTTATTTATATTTTACGATCTTCGCTAAGTTTTGTTAACGACAAAATGTAAACTTTAGTTTTTAAGCAAAACATAATCTTTGTTTTTAAGACTTGCATAAACTAGACTTTTGCTACATTTTACATTTCATAAAACACAACACAAGTTTATTTCTTAAATTAGAAATAGTCACATCACATTTATGGCAAGTTTTGTCATTATGCATTTATGGAAAGAAATGTGTTTGACTTGCTTTGGTGTTGCTTACAAGTTTTGTGTTTGACTTGATTTAAGTAATGTGACATTGTTTGGTTGCTAGGAGTTATGAGACAAGACCTTGTTTGGTTTGAAGAGTTATTGCAAAAACCTACTGCAGACCCGGCGGAACCCTGGGGGTACACGGGCGGAACCTATCTGAGGGTTCCGCCTGATCCGCCGAGCATGCAGAATGATGTGCTATAAATACCAAGCCATAACTTGATTTTTGGCTAACCTCTTGAGATCATATTTTACACACACACTCATATTTTCTTCTAACCTCTTAACATTGTAAATGTGAAGTTTCCTTTTGTAGCAAAGAAGCTCACAAGATCATCAAAAGTTACAAGTTTCCAACACAACGTTGCAAGACTTGTTAGCTTAGTATTGTGTAAACTCTTATTGTTTATACGTCATTTGTTTGTGTATATTCTGTAGTGAGTGGTTAGTATTTTAGTCCTCAAAATACAAAGAGTGTTGGGAGTTGTTGTACCCTAGTAAAAGAACTAAACGGGAGTGGTTGTACCCTTGTAAAAGAACTCGACATTTAGCTTTGTGTCGGTAAAAGTATAAGCGACGTGTAAGGTTTTCTCCGCCGGTGAAAGGAGCTTGTTGACTAGTGAAAGAAACTCTCGAGTTGGATACTCGGGGCGTGGACGTAGGGCAAGGAAAAAGAGTCCTTGTAGCCGAACCATGATAAATACTCGTGTTGTGGTTTGATCGTTTCTTCCATTTACTTGCATGTTATATATTGTGTTTGTGCATATATCTTTGATCAAACGGAAAGTTTCAAAGCTAACTTAACAAGTTAAAAAGATTTTAATCGGTAAACTATTCAACCCCCCTTCTAGTTTTCCACACCATGTTTAGTTTAGTTTTGTTTACTCACTAAGTCATATTGGCTTATTTTTGTTTGTTTCCCTTTTATGTATGTAAAGGATATGAACTTGGGGCTTGTTGATAAGGGAAGGTGATTTAAGGGGACGACAATGCTCGTGGGGAACTAGGTAACGAGCATCTTATACTTATACTCGATAGTGGACTTGTAATGCCCCAATGTGTTTTTCGAGTCTTTTAGTCCAAATATTTTCAAATAAATCAGTAGCATTTGACTAATGTATGTTTTAGAAAGGAATTTTGATAGTTATAAGTTTTAAAGGGGTGTTTGAAATAAGCCTCGTTTATATTGAATTTATAATGAAATGACGTTTTAGCATATTTTAAAAGTGTAATGTGTATTCAATTATGATTTTTATGGTTAATGAAATATGTTTCGAGGTTTATATGATTTTCGGAAATGGTTTAGTGCAGTTTAGGCATAGTGTATGAAAAGTGTTACAAAATGCCATATGGCGTACGGAGCTTTAGTCTACATGGCGTATAGATTAAGCTATATACGATGTATGATGTTTTCCATATCATTCGAATCCCACTCCGTAAGGATAACCACATCGTCAACAATGAAGAAATGAGAAATGTTCAAGTCAGTGTGATTGATAGTTAGCATAAACTAGTGTTACATTAGTTTAATATTACTTCTAAAATTAGAATTAATGTGTGGAAATTCAAATTAGTCAAACTACTAGGTTTAACAATTAGTCAACTAAATCAGATTTATTAGTCACTATAGCTGTTGAACTTGGTTCAAATTGAGATGGCAATTGATTGTTTTTTATAAGGTTTTTGGTATTAGTAGTACCTCATTATTGCTATCTCTATTTTGCCCCCATAATCTCTGTCTAACTGGCTTTTTAGGACTGCTAATAAGCTGTAGCTACTTAGTTGTTGAGAACAAGTAAGCTGTTTTGCGTCTTAGCCTGCTAGCACTCATTTGAGCTTATTCCTTGAGCTTTATTGCGGATTAAGAGTTCATCTGTTAGTAATAATTGATTTGAATAAGTTTTGTCACTTCTGGCTTATTATGTTTGTGACTATGCTTAAGCATTGGCTTATTTGACTGCTTATTGAACAATTTTGTGGCATTCTGTGATTCTCTTGGGCATTTTTGAGTATAATTGAGCTTATTTGAGCATCATATAGCTGTGTTATTAGTTTCATTCAGTTTGGTCACAAGTGCTTATTGATAAGCACTTGTGATAAGTTGTTTCCTACTGAATCAGCACTTTTTCAGCTTATTTCACTTTCAAAATTTTTCTCTAAGTTCATTTTCATATTTTTGATTTTCTGTGAATTTTTCAGAATTTTCTGAATTTGTTTACTATTTTTCTTGAATTTTCTTATTTTAAATTCACTTTTTTAATTCTTTTTAATAAATAAAAATCAAATAAAAATAAGAAAAAGCCATAAAAATCCAAAAATATTTTAGGAAATTCTTTTATGATATTTTAGATTTTTCAAAATTAAATTTGTAGTTTTCACTTTTATTTTTCCATTTTCCTTTATTTTTAATTCCTTTAAAAATACAAAAACATAAATAAATTCATAGAAAATAAATAAAAAGTCAAAAAAATATTTTTCTTTTTCTGAAAATTCTTTTATTAGTTTAAGATTTTTAGAAAATTGTTTCACATTTGTAGGATCATTTTTCGTTAAAAGTTACATTTTTAGTTGTACGTTACGTTTTTATAATCGCGTTTGCATTTCCATTTTTAGAATTTAATCATTAGTGCATACTTAGCTTGTACATTCTGCATATTTTGTGTTTACTTGCCATTCGTTGAGTTTCTCATTCACACTTTTCACATTTACCACTTTTCACGACACGGTTTGCACGAATCGAATTTCTTTGATTCCATTCACACCTTCTTTGGAATACAACTCGGGTGATCCGTATTTCTTGCGGATCTCCTCGATACTACTTATATATATATATATATATATATATATATATATATATATATATATATATATATATATATATATAATTGATTTTTGAACCAATCAATTTTTGGCGCCGCTACCGGGGAAGGTTGAAGTGAGTTTTTGAATATTCGTTTTGAAAAATCATGTTTTGATAAGTCTTCCTCTATCTTGTGAATATTTTCTATAAAAAAATAAAAGTTGAAAAATCAAAAACACTTTTCCTAAAGTGTTTACAAAAATACAAAAATAAAGTTACAGCCTCGACTCTCCCGTGGAAGGGGGGCGTTGTAAACCAAATAAACCTTACAACATAAGAAAAACGTGAAATTAGTTACTTATCAGATTACTTCAATTCTACAACCGAATAAGCGGAAAATACGGAAGCTAAGACATTAAATTGCTAGCTGAAGAGAGAAACACTCTTCTTTCTCATTCCGTCGCGAGTAGATTTGAAGGAAACGGTTACGATTAACGTAACGTTGTATAAAAAGAAAAACAAAAGAAAAAAAAATAAAAAAGTTTTTGAGATTTGTTTAAATAAGAAAAACAAAAAGATTTTCCTTTTTTTTTTTCTTCTTCTTCTTTTTCTTTTTGATTTTATTTTTGGTGTATGAACACCCGTTCTTCTTCTGAAAGTCTTATATCTCCTTTGTCAAACCCCGAAAGGGTCATTCGACACACACACCGTGTCCATTTCCCCAACGTTGTGGAAATGGACCCGAATAATCAACACCCTTAGGTGGGTGGTGATGATCACCAACACGTGCCAGCTCCCGATCTCCGAACGATGGAGGAGGTGTGCCAACCTACAATGCATGGTAGAGGTGGCCCGATTGCCCCTCTCAATATTGAGGCTACGGATTTTGGACTAAAGCATCATATGATACAAAAAGTCCAAAATTCATGCCAATTTCACGGATTACGATGCCAACAAGCATCTTGACAAATTTTTAACCGTCACCCAAAATATGAAACAAAACGGGGTCTCCGATGACGCCCTCCGACTTTCTCTCTTCCCTTATTCTCTAACGCATCATGCCATCGCTTGGTTTGATCGTCTTCCCAAGAACTCGATTCATACTTTCAGGGAAATGGTATCAAAGTTCTTGGCGAAGTATTTTCCACCATCGATGGTGACAAAGTTAAGGAACAACATTAGCAATTTTCGGCAACTTCCCGATGAGTCTTTATTCGAGGCTCGGGAACGTTATAAGCTTGCCATTGATCGTTGTCCAAACCATAATATGCTTCTCGTTACAATAATTGATACGTTTTACAATGGTTTAACTCTTCGACATCGGGACACGATCAATGCTGCAGCTGGTGGTACTTTTATGAAACGTCGTCCTGAGGATTGTTACGAGCATCGAGAATATGACGGCCCATTACAATTATTGGGATTCCTCAGCCGAGAGGAATGAGCCAATAAGATTGACTGCGACTCAAAACTCTTCTCCCTCTTATAATTCTGAGTTAGCCGCCATAACTAAGAAACTTGATGATATGTCTACGGCTATGTTGAGAATGTATCAAATGATTCCGAATCAAGTTAAGAACCCTCAAGTAAATATGGTTAATACCGGTTGTGAGACTTGTGGTGGTCCTCATTCATATCTTGAGTGCCCAGCCTCCGGTGGCTTCACTCAGGAAAACGTGTATGCTACTTCGGGAACCTATAATAACGGTGGTAACGTTTATCCACCACAAGGTGACCGTAACTTCTTAGCTACCGTTCTGGAAATTATCTTGGACCACCAGGTTTCAATCAACCAAATCAAGTGAATCATAACAATAATGTGCAAAACCGGAATCATCAATTTAATCACAATCAGAATCAAAACCGGGGAAATAATGGTTTTCAAGGTCAAAATCAAAGTCTTCAACAAAATCGGGGAAATTACAATCAAGGTCCGCCTCAAGGGAATACTTTTCAAAATAATGGGAATTTTCAAAATACGAATCAAGGAAATCAAAATCAAGGTTTTAATCCAAACAACCAAGGGAAAAATTTTCAAAATCAAAATCAGAATGTGGTTCAAAATCCGTCGCCCTCGGATGAGATTCTTAAGCAGATTATGAAAAACCAAGAGTTAATGGCTAAGGAAATTCTTGAACTAAACAAACGTTTAAATGATAGACCCTCGGGCTCGGGAACTCTTCCAAGCAACACGATCTCTAACCCGAGGGGCGATGCAAAAGCGATCACAACAAGGAGTGGTGTTTCGTATGATGGACCAACGGCTCCAAATGCCTCTTCTTCTCTTCCTCCTAAGGTAGTCGTCCGTGAAACCGAGGTGACAACGGATACGGAAATTCCTATTAATAATGGAAGGACCGAAGACATCCAACCTCCGGTGGTCCAACCGTCTAAAGGAAAAGAAAAAGTCGTCTATGAAGCTGAATAAGAAATTCCCGTTAAAACAAAATTGTCTTATCCGTCACGTTTAAATGAACAAAAGTACCGCGAGAAAGATAAAAACCAAATGGAAAAGTTTTATCAGATTTTTCAAGAATTACTCTTTGATATAAGTCTCGCGGATGCTATACTTTTGATGCCTAAATTTGCTTCGATGTTAAAAGGTCTTTTGAATAATAAGGAAAAGTTGTTTGAAATGTCTAAGACCCAGATGAATGAGAATTGCTTAGCGGTTCTTCTTAAAAAGCTACCCGAAAAGCTGAAGACCCTGGCAAATTTCTCATTCCATGCAATTTTTCGGGTATGGTTCAATGCTTCGCCTTGGCCGATCTTGGTGCTAGCATTAACCTAATGCCATTGGCGACTTGGCAAAAGTTGTCTCTTCCTAACTTGACACCGACTCTTATGACCCTCTAGCTTGTCGACCGATCTACGTCTCGACCAATTGGTATAGCTGAGGATATTTTTGTCAATGTTGGAAAATTCAATTTCCGCGCCGATTTTGTGGTTGTTGATTTTGATGCTGATCTACGGGTTCCTCTTATTCTCGGGAGAGGATTCCTGCGGACCGGCCGTGCCTTAACTGATGTATACGACAAGGAGATTACCTTACGTGTTGGAAATGAAGCTGTTACGTTCAATCTCGATCAAACCGCGAAATACTCCTCCGATTACGATCATGTTTCTGTCAACCGAGTCGATGTTATTGATGAGGCTACGGAGGAGTATTCTTAAGAACTTCTTGGCTTTACAAATAATGCTTTGAGTGGCAATCCCACTCCTTCTTCTGAACCAATCGTCTCTGATTCTTCCCCCTCCCTTACTCCGTTTGAGGGAAGTGATCTCGCTTGGGAAGAAATTAAAGCTTGTCTTTCAAATGATTCGATTTCACCAGAAATTGATAATTCAGACTTTGATCCGGAGGGGGATATTTCATTGATTGAAAAACTTTTAAATGAAAACCCGATTCTTTCTTCCCCTCCGATGGACCTAAAAATGGCAGACGTAAAAGAAGTAAAGCCGTCTATTGAGAATCCTTCGGAGCTCGAGCTCAAGGATTTACCTCCTCATCTCGAATACGCACACTTGGAAACAAATAATAAATTGCCCGTTATCATATCAAAAGGCCTTAAAGATGAGGAGAAGACCCGACTCTTAGATGTGCTTAAGAAGCATAAAAATGCTATTGCCTGGCAAATCTCCGACATTAAGGGAATTGACCCTCGATTTTGTACGCACAAGATTCTGCTTGAAGATAATCACAAAGCTTCCGTCCAACAACAACAACGGGTTAATCCACAAATCCATGAAGTGATCAAAAAGGAAGTTATAAAACTGACGCTGGAATGATTTATCCAATCTCGGAAAGGTCATGGTTGTTGATATAAATAATTGACTAAAAACGTTATTCATGTCTTTCGATATCTCTATGTTTTGATAATCACAAAACGAAAACCCATCAAATCAAAGATCATGACGTAAACAAGTATTTAGTAGTAAATACTCACTTTCACCATCTAATCACTTAAGGTATGAATAAACAAAGTGTCTAATGCATTATAAGATCAAAGGAACATTTTTGTTAATAACTAGACTTTTATAAAATGTTACAAAATATTTTATATCTTTTATAAAACATTTTTGAGTTAAAAGAATATGTTTAATTCATTACAAATTTATGAATTCAAATTTTTAACCAAAAATGGCAAATCTAATACAGAAAAATTTTGCTCACAAAAAGGACAAGAAAATCCAACGTTCAGGAGGGCGGCCCCCTTAATCATTAAGGGGACCGCCCCCTAATTAAGGGGACCGGCACGCTCCAGAACAGTATTTTCTGGCCCTTTAAATACTGGATCATTCCACATATTTTTCTCACCTTTTTGCACTAAAAACTTTCTGATTCAAACCTCCATTTCTATCTCAAAAATCCTTTGATCATATAATTCATAAGTCTTTGTTTCTAAGTGATCCAAAGCTTCATCCACTCATGTGCAAAGAGAAGAATACTTCTATCTATCAAGACTAGAAGTATTAAAACTTAGTATCATCTTGCTATCTAAGTTGTTTGATCATTTCATCTTGTAAATCATTCATTCTTTGGTGTATAAAATGTATACATTGGTTAGCTAGATTTAGATATAGGATCTAGATTTGTTGAAGGTGTGAAGTGGTATTAGAAGTGAAGAAGTAGAGGTGCATAGGATTAGTGGTAGGAGATATAAGAAGTGGTAGTATATTGTAGTAGAGATTAGTAGTGAAGACAAAGAAGTTGATGCCTTAAAGTTGAGAAGACATAGAAGCCTAGAAGTTGTGAAGAGGTATAAGCCTTGAAGTAGTGGATAGATTGGAGTTGTGAAGGTGTGAAGAAACAAGTGGTGTGAAGAAGCATAGAAGGTGTGAAAGAGCGTTGAAGAAGTTGTGGTGTGATTATAGTTGTGAGATTGGTTCTAGCTACGATTAGAACCCGACATTTAGCTTTTGTGTCGTTAAATTGGTGTAAGCTAAGGTGTGTACGGTTTTCTCCGCCATAAGGGAGCTTATTGACTTAGTGAAGAAAACTCTCGAGTTTGGTGCTCGGGGAGTGGAGTAGGGCAAGGAAGGTGTCCTTGTAGCCGAACCACTATAAATCCTATGTCTCTCGGTTTGATCTTTCCATCTCTCGCTCTTTATTTACTTACTTGTTAGCATTTCGTATATAGTTATAATTGCTTGTGTTGTGCATATATTGATTTCACATAAAGATCAAACTAGGTTCCATTCACAACATTAATTTTATATAAACAAACCAAAAGGATATACTCATATTAAAACACATATACATATACATATATATATATATATATATATATATATATATATATATATATATATATATATATATATATATATGTATATATATATATACATATATATATACTTATATGTGATATATGAAATCATAATTCTTACTCAACATTCTATATAAGTAGCGTTTATACGAAAAGTGTGAATAAACTAGTATCTATATTTTCGTGTCAAAGGTTTTTGAAACTTGCGTCTATTCTTTAGAAGCAAACTTTTATAAAGCGAAAAATACGTAAAACTATTCAACCCCCCTTTCTAGTTTTCCACAATTGGTATCAATAGCCACGTCTAGCAAGATTTTTAAAATATATTGTATTTTAAAACTTGTAACGATTTATGGAATTTGAAAAATATCTAAAAAGAGAATTTACGCAAAAACCACCATTATTTGAAAATGATCATTTTCTTGAATGAAAAAATAAATTTTAAAATTATGTGAATTCAATAGATCTTGATCTTTGGCATATCATTTCAGTTGGTGATCTTAAACCAACTATAATGGATTTTGAAAATCAATATAATAATCTTCAAACAAAGATCGATAAAAATACTAAAGCTAATTTAATGATTTACAAAACTCTACCAAGAGTTGAATATGAAAGAGTACTCTTTTGTAAAACGGAAAATGATATTTGGAAATGTCTTTTAAATTTTCACCATGAGAAATGTAAAACCAAAGATGATAAACTTGATGTTGCACAAGAATTAGTCACTCTAGAAAATTTGATAGACAAATATTTTGTTAAAATAAACACAAGTACTACTAGTTCAAATGTGATCATTGAAGGTGTCAATAACAAAGAATACGTAAGTCAAATCCGAATAAAGAGTATAAATAAATCATGGGGCGACAAGGACGAAGAAGATGATGAAAATATGGCGTGCAAAAATATTCAAACAAATGTAAATACAAGTATTGATGGAAAGGATTACATGTTTCAAGATCTAAGCGAAACTACAAATAAAACATGGATTGACATGGACGATGGAATTGATCAACATATAGCATGTGAAGATTGTACAACTACAAATAAGGTACAATCCGAAACCAAATATTTTTGCTATGATCAATTTATATTAGAATTATCAAAATTGGAAAACAACTTCAAAAATCTTTGCAACATTGACTCAAAAATTATTTTTAAAAATGGATCTTCAATTTCCGTTGAAAATAACTTTGAAAAAGAAATAATTTTAGAAGATAAAATGTCTAGACTTGAAAGTAATATTGAAATTGATCTTGAATGTAAAAAATGCCAAACTACAAACATGAAATTAAAATAGAAAATGAAAAAGCAAAAATATTAGCTAAATTCGAAAATAGTTCTAAATCTTTAAAATATCTACTTAACATTCAAAAGTCATTTTATGATAAAACCAGTTTAGGATTTACCGCAAATGATTCTTTAACAAATATATCA
Organism: Artemisia argyi; assembly: GCA_030686995.1. Lineage (NCBI taxonomy): Eukaryota > Viridiplantae > Streptophyta > Magnoliopsida > Asterales > Asteraceae > Artemisia > Artemisia argyi. The sequence goes on from CM060680.1 coordinate 184,370,023, forward strand.
AAACAAATAAAATTTGTTAAACCTAGTGGAAAAATTTAGAACTAATATTATTTACATCAATTACTTATTACTCTAGTCAAGAAAGTCAATGTTTGTTAGTTAAAACAAACTATTGATGAATTCTTGTTCTTCTCGGTGACATCCTCATCATGTGCATTTAAATGCAATGGATGTCCTCAACTAACCATCTCGGACCCATGAGAATCTGGGTACCAAGCTCTTTTTCATGTTTAGGTAGTTAACGAACGAAGAGACTATTACTTGTTGGATCGCTCACTTTGCTTTCTTACATTTGATGACTATTGGTTCCTATTACTCTGATTCATATTCTACACACGATTTGCTTATGACGCTGTTGCGGCCACTTTTTGTTTCGGCGTTTTGTTCCTCACTTTTGGAGTATTGGTTTTATGGTGTGTTCGTTACTACCTCATGATGAAGGATTCAAGCGCAATTACTCTTGATCTACACGACTTATGATGATTTTTGTGATCGATTATGTATTTCGGATCAAGCCTCCTTGAATTTTATTGCGTTGGGATTTTACCTTGCTACTTCGACATGCTTTGGGCAAACCTTAAAGATATCTTCTTACACTCTCATGCCCACTCTTAAGGAAAAGCTGGACCTGAGGTAAGTTTTCTTTTCAAAAACTTGTCAATATCACATTATATTAAAGTATGCTTGTTGATACAAAAGTTGGGCGTTCCTAGTTTGGGCTCTTGCTCTCGTACCAATTCGCTCTTAATGCTTGAAACATGCGCACTAAGAAAATAAACAAACACCGTTAGGCTTATCGTGGGATTGTCTCCCACGATTATCCTCCGGCGTGAGAGTAAGTAATCGGTTTTAGGGTTCTCGTAAAGAGTTTTAGGGTTTGTGAATCGTACCTTTAATGAGAATTATGTCATTCCTTAAATAGGCATAGAATCCTTGTAGGTTTCGTGCTCCTTACATTTCGCACGCATGGTGCTTATCCGGCCCAAGGATCCTTATCCATAGATAGAAGATCCTTATCTAGACCAAAAATAGTTTGGTTGGGCTTGGGTCTACGTGAACCCAATCCCGTTAACAATGCAGCCCAAGTTATAATAGCCCACTCATGGTGGATTTGGGCCTTAGTGATGTTTATCATTTGGGCTCGTGGCCCAAATATAGACTATACGTCATCATGTCCCCCCAGTCTAGTGTGCGCGGCTTGTAGCCGCGGATGCTAGACTAGTGAGAGCAGCGGTAAGTGTGGTGGGAGGAAATTAGAAATTTGCCGCCCAATATTTAAGAACTATGTATCTAGTCCAAAATATTGCAAAAAATGCCTCGGGAAACGGGGAGTGTGTCCACGTATTCCTTGGAAGATGGGAAAAAGTGCATGTACCTTCTCATATTCCAGCCACACGTTTTCATGAGTGGGATCCACATGTGGCTCACATCCTAGGGTTTTGGTAACCCTATATAAATACCGCCTCCCTTTTACTGAAAACACACAGTAAAAAACACACTTCCACCATTTCTTCATTTCTTCAAATCGTTTTTAAAGAGCAACTGTTTTATTAGGTAATCTGCGTAAGCGTGTTCTTTTATTAGTTTCTTTAAAATGGTCCGCCAATTACACGAGTTTCCTTCTGAAATAGACGAGGATGAACTGCGTCAGTTCTCCTCGGATTATTTTATTCCTCTTGACGTGCATCCGGTTGTACCGAAGGCCGACGCGTGCATCGTAGATTTCCCTGAGGGGAAGATAGGGTTATATACGAGCTTCTTCGAGTATGCGAACCAGCGCGTACCCATATCCATATTTTTTAGCAATGTGCTCAACCATTACCACCTTCACATTTCCCAGTTGCACTGTATAGGTGCGGCGAAGGTATCCAATTTTGAAATAAATTGTCGGTTGCTTGCTATCAACTCGACTGTTGACCTATTCCGTGCGTTTTACCGCACAACGTGGTCGCACGGATGGGTATCTTTCGCGAAGCGCGGTGGACACCTTCAGTGTTATACAGAGAAGGTGGATTCTCTTAGGGATTGGAGGGAAAAGTTTTTCTGGGTATATGATAGGGTATTTCCTTCGCCTTTTTAGTTTTATACTCAAGAGACGCTGCCGAGGGATGGGCGCCCCGAACCCGGTTCGTATAGTGTGGCGGATGCGGATACGATCGATGCCAACCGCATCCCTATTAACCCTTATCCTGAGGAGTTTTTGGTGCACATGGGGCTCAGTCGCAACTATTTCCATGGTTTTGACGAGGTGCCAACCTTCATTGATGAGAGGGGCCGGGGTGGGTGTTCATCCCTTTTAATTGTTCGCTTCAAATAATGTAAGTTTTTCTGTATGCGCACTATTAATAACTAATCTGTGTTTTGTTATTTGTTTATGTGTTGTGCAGAGATGGATTTATTTTCCGTAGTGAAGCTTGAGAAGCCGAAGCAGGTAACAGTTGGTGTGCGCCCTCTGAGGGAGAATGAGCAACCACTTTTGGATGCGACAGCTGGGCATCTGACTGTGTTGGGGCAAGCTGGTCCTGAAGATTCGCCCCCTCTGCTTGTGACGCCAGTGCAGAGTGTGGCTCCCACTGGGGAGCCTGCGCATGTGGAGAAGTTGCAAGCTGAATCTTCTAACAGCGTGGAAGTACTAGAGCCTGAGTTGGTAGCGCAGAATCTAAAGCGCAAAGGAGAGGCTGGTGGCAGTGGTACTTCCAAGAGGAGGCGCCATCTGATCGCGGATGAAGAGTCATCCGCAGAGGATGACACATCCGCCACTGGCGCGAATAAGGAGACTGCAAAGGCTTCTCCGCTTCTGTAAGTGATATTCCTCATTCCTCCTTATTCTCTATATATTTATTATTACTTGTCGTAATATGCGCTGACTTTCTTCTTTATTCGTTGTAGTGACCATGCTGCAAAGGATGGTGCGGCATTTGTGGAGAGTGTGGTCCCTCCTCAGAATGAAAACATGGAGGAGGGAGTGAAGGTGGCTGGGGAATTATCTGCGCAGCAGCTGTTGGCGGAGCTAGCTGCTGCTGCTGAGCGTCAGACTGAGCTGGTCGCTCAGTTAAAGACTCAGTATGTTGGGGAGAGCAATACCCTCGCTCAGAAGGACGAGGAGATTGCCCTACTCCGTGCGCAGTTGGCTGATGCGCAAGCGGAGGTAGGGTCCGTCAAGGCGCATGCTGATAAGGTCACTGATGAGAAGTTGACCATGATGGCGGAGTTACAGCATGCGCGTGGGGAGCTGCACCAATTCAGGGCGAACCTTACTTGGGGGGTAAGGTATTTGGAGGAGAAAAAGGTCGAGCATTTTGGCCATATTGACGAGTTTCGCCTGCGCATGGAGAAGATGCTGAAGAAGCAGGAGGAGAAACTGCGCGGCCTTAGTATAGAATATGATGAGGAATTATTTCCTCATCTTATGTCTACGATAGCTGAGCGCAGGTACGGTTTTTGTAATATTGCCTTGTATGTATTAATTTATCTCTTTGCTTCTAATGCATGCTTTTCCTTCATGTGTAGGTGGTTGATCAGTCATGGCTTGCGCCTGGCTGCGATGGGCACCTTAGAGTCTCCAGAGGTGTTGGAGACCTTTGGAAAGGTGGTGCAGTGCGCCGTGGAGCGTGGTAGGGCGCAAGCTATGGAGGAGCTCCATGAGGCGAAGGTGCTGAGCGTGGCGCTTGCTGAGTTGCCTGGTTACAATGCCAATGCTTATGACGAGCTGATAAAGGCTATGGAGGGGATGAAGCTGCTTGAGCTTCCCCATATTGCGCGGCTGGAGCGCGACCAGGATTACCCCATAAAGGTAATTATGGATGGGTTAACCCTGGGGCGACATATCTTAGAGGATGCAGAGGCGCAGCCAGACTACTTTCTAAAGCCTGACGAGTCGCAGCTGCAGGTTCCTGTGCTTGCACAGCCACGCCATATGTTGAATCCTTTTGTTCTTGAAAAGGAGGTCCCTCTTAAGGAGGTATTGGAGCTGCACGCGAAGAGGGCTGCCAAGAAAAAAGGTGTTAAGGGCAAGGCCATCCTATGCGGTCTGGGCGCTGCGCATATTCCCAGATCAGATGGGGTTGCCGTCAGCGTAGCGACCGTGTCGCCTAAGGATGTGTTGCTTTTGAGAAAGATCCAAGAGGCAGGAAGCTCCTCTGCCCCAGAAGATAGTCCTGAGCATCGATAGTGTATAGGCCTTTGTAACTTGTATATTATTGTATAAATAACAAATTATTTCTTTTGCGTGTTATGGTATCCGTTCGTAAACTGTTATCCTTTATGTAAAAAGATCAATTAAGATACTCTTTTTGAAACCTATGTTTAGATTAAGTGCGTGACTCAAAATAAATTATAAGCATGAAAATAGACTTGCATCATTTTTGCAAAGTCTTATTAAATGACCAAGAGTCTTGGCGTATAATTTGCTAAGCTTGTACAGTGTACGTGATATTGCGCATCCTTCGTGGAATGCGCATGGAAAACTTACTCCAACGTCTTGAAGGTAAGGCGCTTAGCAAGGATGCGTGATCCAATGTTGATGGGTTGGCAACCCTCTTACTCAACGAGTTAGTTAGTAGGTTTACTCATCCTTTATGCCATCGTGGGTCTTAATTAGTACATGCACGCCATGTAGGCAAAACTATAGTATAACAATATTGACTCATATAAGAATGTACGCAATAAAGTAAAATGTGTTATGGAGTTAGCTAGAAACCATAACGTTTTATTGATACTTGCAAGTTTTTGAAAAGTAAAAAACAATTCCTAATAAAGAAAAGAAAATCAAACAACAAACAATTATTAGGCACATACTAAAGTGCAAAGTTGTTTGTTTGTGGGCCGTAGCCTTTCCTAAAGATAGCATCTTTTGAGATTGCAGATATTCCAAGTGCGCGCCAGATCGTGACCTTCCATATCGCGCAACCTGTATGCACCATTACCTAGCGCATCGGTGACTTCATAGGGTTCTTCCCATTTGGGTCCAAGCTTGCCTGTGTCTTCTGTGTGGCTCGCGTCGCTAGCGCGGTATACAAAGTCTCCTGGCCTGAAGGAAGTATGTTTGACTTTTGCATCATAATACTTCTTCATTTTTGCTTTAGCTTTTGCTTCGCGTATAGCTGCGCGTTCACGCCTTTCTTCCAGCAAGTCCAAGTCTATGCGCCGCTCTTCGTCATTTGTTGTGATGTTAACTTCTGTTGTTCGTATAGTTGGCATTCCTATTTCAGCTGGTATGACGGCTTCTGTTCCATAGACAATGGATAATGGTGTGTCTCCGGTGCTGGTTTTGATTGTGGTGTGATGCGCCCATAAGACATGTGATAACTCATCCACCCACTTTCCTTTGTGTCTGTCAAGGCGTGCTTTTATCCCTTCACCTAAATTGCGATTTGCGATTTCAACCAAGCCGTTGGTTTGTGGGTGTTTCACTAAAGCAAAGTGTTGTGTAATGTTTAATTGCGCGCACCAATCTTTAAATGGGTTATCGCAGAATTGTTTCCCATTGTCTGATATGATTTCTCCAGGTAGTCCGAAGCGACACACAATATTATCCCATACGAAGCGTTTTACCTGGTTGCCAGTGATACTCACCACTGCCTTTGCCTCAATCCACTTTGTAAAGTAGTCTATGGCTACGATGAGGAATTTTAGCCCTCCCGCTGCAACTGGGAAAGGGCCTGCGATGTCAATGCCCCATTTATAGAATGGCCATGGTGAGGTGATTGGGGTTAACTCTTGTTGTGGTTGGCGCGAAATTGGCCTGTGTACTTGGCAATTGCTACATTTTTTTATCATATCTCGCGCATCGCGGTGCATAGTGGGCCAATAATATCCTGACCGTAGAGCGCGCGCCACAACAGACCGTGGTCTTGAGTGCATGCGACATGATCCAGCGTGGATTTCTCGGAGTACATAATCTGCTTGGAGAGGTCCAAAACATCGGAGCCAAGGTTGTAAGAAAGAACGTCGATATAGGATGCTATCCCGTAGTTCAAATCGCTGCGCTGTGCGCCGCACTCTTCGAGCGTCCTTAAGATCTTGTGGTAAGATTCCTCTGCTAATGAATTCAATGATAGGTGTCATCCACGTGGGATCCTGTTCTTCTATCACCGTGGATACTTCCATCTCCAAGATTGATTTGTTTTTTAGAGTTTCTACCAATACTTGTTTTGATAGGTGCGCAAAGCTTGTAGATGCAATTAGGGGTGTTAACGATCCGAGTCGAGTCGAGTTTGAGGATATTCGAGCTCAGCTCGATTAACTATTACTCGGCTCGAGCTCGACTCGAGCTCGAATAGTTTCTAAAAATCCTGCTCGAACTCGAGCTCGAGTGTTTGATATTTGTTCGAGCTCGAGCTCGATGCTCGTTTAGTTATATCAATGTTTTTTAAAACCATATAAGCTCGAGTTTTTCAATTTTGCCTTAGCTCGTCCAGCAGCTTGTTTTATGTACAAAAATAAAAAACTTTACTAAGCCATTAATAATGATCTATACATATGTATACGTACACATTACCTAATAGCTCGATGAAGGAGCTGAAACCCAAGCATGTGTTGAGCTCAAGTGCAGCTACTTTTTTAGAAAAGGAGTGGGGCTCTGATTTTATAGTGTTGTATTCTCTTGGTGGTTCTCCTTCACAAGCAATGTGGAACAAATGCAAGTATTATCTTTCTCTTTGATTTAATATTCTTTGTTTGTTTTCATTTTTTTAACCCTTTTCCTTATACATTTTAGTTTAATAAAAACATATCATTTTACTTTTATGTGTTTCTAGTTTTATAACTAAACAAAATTACAATAACTTAATATACATTTAGATGCGCATGATTACATTGAGTAATTTGTTTTAATTGTCTTTGATTTATAATCTTTACTTATTGTTTTAATTGTATTTGATTTATAATTTTTACTTGTTATATATATAAAGAACCAACGCACAATGATTAAAAATATAAATAAAAATTAATGCACATTTGCACGGTTGCAGAAAACGCTAGGTGATAGTAGGACGGTCGACCATTGAGGCGTGGCATAGGAGGATTGGTCTTTTCTGGATAGAATATTTAAAATATATGTATATGTTGATAAATTTAATCTTTTCTTCTTCTCATTTACAACAATTACATCAAAAAAGCGCCTAGGCAGCTTTTTAGAACTGGGCACATTAAGATAAGATAAGATACATGGGCCTTATAAGTTATAACCCTAATTTGGAAAGGAACTAAAACACACAATCAAGTGGGTAACTATAGATTCTGATCATTCAACTCTTAGTGTTTGGGCTTGATTCTAGCGTGTTGTTAGTGGAGCTTGGACCATTAATAATGATATGCTATCAAAGTTATTATCGATGTGTTCTAAATCCCAATATTCGCCTATATCATGTCTATATTACAACGGTTAAATACACGTACCATATAATGAGTCAATACTCCAAATATAAGTGTGTGTGTGTCATCTAAGTCAAGGAGTACTACATGTTGGTATTGTGTTCATGAGACCTAATGGTCACACACATATAAACATGTAAAAATAAAGACACTCATCTTTTTTAGCACCACTAACACTCATCGTTTTCTTCACCGTCCTATATCAGTCATTTTGACACCAAAGTTTAATCTCTCTACTGGACCGTCAAAAATTAGTGTCAATCATCAAAATTTTATATTTTGAAAACTTTTATTGAATGTGCTTTATATTATGTTACGAGTCTTATGAGAAGTTGGAAATGTTTTAGTTTTGATACATATAATTGATATAAACTAATATTAACAAATTGTTATGCACGTAATACTTAATAAAAAATATTACATATAATCTAGTCTAGAACAAGTGCAATACCCGTGCGTTGCCTGGATAAACCGTGTTAATGATAAATAAAATCCATAGATTTTCTATTTAACATAGTTTTTGCGAATATACTAAACAAATAAAAAAGAAATGCTAAAATTTTGTTGAAGTTATATAACTGTGTACCATTGGGGCATTGCCCTGGTGGCATCACTCCCCACCCCAAATGTGCATTTTTGTTCTGTCGGCATCTAAAAAAGTTGTGCGGGGTTAGGGTTTATTCATCAATTGAACCTTTTGAAGAAAGTTATAAAATTGTGTGTCATGTGTAGACACGGGTTAAAGTTTGTTTACCTCTATATCTTTTGTCATTTGATGAAAAAAAAAAGTTTGGTTTCTTGAATTGGAACATTTAACTTCAAAATACCACTATTTGGTATATAATTCTATAACATGACCTGCCCCACACAAATTAGACAATCTGATTCACTGCAATTCAACTTCATTCTAACTCAAGTATCTAAAGTTAAAAAAACTAATCTTTATCTCTGAGTGCCAAGAAGTATTGACCAACAATGCCATGAAACCAATACTATATGTTGTAAACACAAGTGATTAATAACTGGACTAAAAGGGAAATGGTTAAACCGATGAGGTGAAGAAACTTAACACAATCTTAAAGACACGTACACAACAATTTGGAAACATTTCCTAAGCCATAATACCGTATACAATGGTTTGTGTGAAAACATGTTAGGAATATGTGTACTTTGAAATGAACAACCTTCCTTTTAGTCTTGATCATGAGGTTTTATTTAAAAGGTAAAGCCAGAACATAGAAAGAGTTTTGCAATTTAATTTTGTCCGGTTTAAAATATCAACAAACTTCACTACATTTTTGCTATAGATTAGATTAACGTAGTTGGTAACATTTATATTTAAGCTACAATTGAACATGTGCTCATTAAATATTTACCTCCCAAAATTTAAGGTAAGGGTTTATGATGAGTGTGTGAATACTCATCATTTTTGGTCAATCTGAACTGCAAAAACATTTAAAAACAGTCAAATACGTATCAAAATACTGAAAATATCCCAGGATTGTATTTTATATGTTTCTGATGCAAAATGTTTAAAAACAGATGAAAAACAAACAAAGTTTGCATAATTGGCAGTTTTAGTCCCTCAACTTTCAAAAATTAACAAAATTAGTCCCTGAGCTTTTATTTTGAAAGAAAAGTCAACCCAAGTCCATCAAAAAATCAAAAGTTATCAAAATGGACTTTGGGTGAAAAGTTTTGAAAATTTACATATTTGGTCACTGCACTTTCAATTTTGACGATTTTGGTCCCCGGGTTATTCATTTTTGGAAAAATTACAATTTTGATCCTTGGGTTATCAAAACATGACAAGATTGGTCCTCATGGTTACTTTGGAGCAGTTTCAATTTCAGCCCTCATTTTTTATCAAATTACAACAATGGTCCTTGTGCTCATATTAATTACCTAAACCTAAATGGACCCTTTTTGTATAAATCCAATACCAAACCCAAACACAAAACCTAATTAAACCCAAAAACCACACCAGCCCAAGCCAAGCCCAACCCCCCTCGTTTTGAGTATTATCCCAGGTCAAAGGTTTGACTCCACCTCACCCCCAAAAACACACACGTGAACCCTTCCCCTGCTCCAAAGCCTGCAAAACCAACACAATCATCACACTCCCTACTCCCTCTCCTGCCACACTCAATACCAGCCACCCTCTACTACCTTTCCACCACTAAAAACCAAAACCTGCCCCTCCACCAAAGGCTAAAAGCCAAATTGCAATTTGCTCCCCTTTTCCCGCCCAATTGAATCAAACGGCCAGGGATCATTATGCTAATCTAAGGGTCCAAAATGGAAGTGGAAGAGCTTAGTGGGTTCCCAAAACCCTAAAACATCAATATAAAAGGATGAAGAAAGAGGCAGACAAGGAGCTAGTTAGTTAGATTTTTTTTTTAGTAATTCATTATGTAATTTAGTTTTTAAGAGCAGAATTAATTAGTTTTATGTTTTAGTTTATTCAGTTTTTCAAGTTAGAATTGTAACTCTACATTTCCAGTTAAATCAAAAATTCTCAGTTTTAAGTATAAATTTTTGTTTTAGCTTATGTATTTGCTTATGTATCTGCTAACTTAGTGTTGTCTTCAAGTTAAGTTATACATTTGTGACATTAGTGTAAGCTAGTAGCACTGAATTTAGTTTAGAGTAAGTTTCTGTGGTTATAATTTTTTTTCAGAATATAAAAGGGGTGTTTGGATTTGCTTGTTTCAAGGTTGTTTAGTAGGGTTTTAGGTTTGTTTTTAGTTAACACATGTCATTTAGGTTCATATAAGCTCAGATTAACTTTTATTTTGGGTATGACCTCAGGAAAAGTCAAAGATAGCTTTAATCATAGAATGCATTAACTGTTAGGATTTCTTTTGTTGCATAATTAATCACATAGGTTCATTAGTTGTTATACTCACTTGAATCATACATAAATTAGCCTTAAGAATCTTTAGTAATCAATTAGGAGCCATTGAATCTCAAAAAAGTCAACTGGTGTCAAAGTAATTTAAATGGTCAAACTTGCATACTGTGTTTAATGAACATATTTCAAAAGCATATGTAAAGTTGTGTACTGGGTGAAATTGAGAGATTTTTGTTGTTTTGCAACATTTGGTAGCTCGTTTATCTTAGTCAAGAAGAAGATTTCAACTTGGTCTCCATTTGCTTGCCCATAATCACCCTTGAACTGACCTCAGTGACCAAGGTATGCCCTGCATACCAGTCCTGACCCATTTTGATTTGATCATTATTTGGTTAAATTCTTGACTAATTGCTGAGGTTATTATTGTTTTGAGTAGCTGATACGTGGGAATCGCACCAGGCTTTACCTCTCAAGGGATCTTGAGAAGCTTACAACCCCCACCAGGCAGTGTACCTGATCGTTATAGTATAGTATAGTGACAAGTACCGGGGGATTGATCGTTCAGCTAGGAATAGTGTCGCTAGGATTAGAAAACCTAAATACTAGTTCTAAAGGTGAGGGATGATTATTTTTGTATTTTATATTTTTTTAGAAAGCAAGTAAAAATCTCGGGTTTGAAGGATTTGGGCGGAATTAGTTGCTAATCAACTAACCCAATACTAAAGATGCAATCAAAATAAAATACTAGAAATGAAAGTAAACTAAATTATACTAATGTTGTGAGCAATAAGTGAAGAAAATGTGTTTACTTAGATTTCACTACTCCCTAGACATCTTTTATACGTTAATTACTTGTTATAATTGCATGGATGACGGATCGTATTCCTTAATACCATTCATGGGGTGGCGCACTTAACTCCCCAATTCTATGAGCTCTTATCTCCTCCTATACCGTGCCCAGCACAACCATAGGGATTATAAACAGTGGCTCATGTATTAAATACAACCAATAAAGACCTAGTGCACATCGGTTCATGTTTCTTAAGACGTTCAAGCATGTTACCAATTGGAGATCTCCCAGTTTTCTTAAGCCTAACATATAAATCATTCATCCAAGACAAGTATAAACAAGTAATCAACACATAATTAACATCTAGGTTTCATTAGATCCGAGCAAACACAAGATAGATCTAGCCTAGCATGATGGAATTACGACAAGAACAAGATATAGACAACCAACACATAGACATATTGATTGAATTAAAAGAACACTTATCTCAATTACACATGAAAGGTATCAAGGGCTTGGAACCCTTGAAAAACGTGTAAAATTCGCACCAAGTTCGTACTTAGGGTTTCTCCAAAACTTCTCTCTTTTTAATGTGAAAATTAGAAAACTATATATAGGAAAAGGGGTCTGACGGCGTCAAGAATAAACTTGTGACGCCGTCACCTCGCCGCCAAAACTCTTCTCGGACTGCCTTGATCTACATTTGACGCCGTCATGTGATAATCATTTCCAGGCCGTCATGACTTTTACTCTTGACGCCCTACTTCGTGACGCCGTCAAATCTGTACTAGATCGTCATGGAATTTTGCTCTTGACGCCGTCAGGATGTTACTCTTGACGCCGTCACCTACTGTTCCCAGCATGGAAAATTAAGACTTTGGCGTTTTCTTCACTTTTATGCTCCAAAAACGTCCGAATTGCTTCCTTTTCCAGATTTCACTCCCAAAGTACCTAAAATCACAAAAGGAACGATTTAGGGCAATATTTGATCAAATAAATTCAATTCCGGGCTTAAATGTCCCCCTAAAAGTGGTTCATTTTTCGCCTCATCAGTAGCCCCCTAGGTAGACCTTAGACAAAGGCTTTTAGTTTAGGCTTAATTCCTTGTATAAGTGCTTTTTAATAAGCCATCTTTTGGCTTATTTGGCTGCTGCTGCTATTCATATATTGAGCTTGTTGATTATTTTCCTCTTTTTGATTGATTCTTATGAGTGAATGCTGTTTGTATGTTGTTCACATGTGCTTGGGGCTGTGATTGCTTATTTATATCTTGGTTGAGGCTTATAAGCTTATTGCTCAGTCACTTAGCTTAGTTTAGATGCTTCAGCCTTCTGTCTTTTATACTCATTAGTGCCTTTTAGCTTCTTTAACTGCCTAGTATATGTTCCCTTTAGCTTATTTAGGATTAATCTAGTTTAGGATTAGCTTAATTCCCCACAGGTCGGCTTACATGATCCTTAGATAGCTCATATTTTAGATATAAAGTTCCCCCCCCCCCCTATAAGCTGCTTGGTTTTGCTATGTGACCTGTCCAAGTTGAGCTCACATCAGTTTCTTTTTAAGCTTGATGAAAGCTCAGCTCTGTCCAAATCTTGCTCCATTTGTTCTGTAGTAGTTGTGCTAATTGTTTTGGCTTATTTGGAGATTTGGATGTCATTTACTTGCTCATTATGTGGCCTGTATTGCCTACATCAAGCTGCTTTGGTGTATTAAGTTTTTTACGGCTTATTTGACTTGTGTTGTTTTCCTGCTTATTAGCTTGCTTTCCTGTCCCTTTAACCTGTTTTAGGACTTCCTTATTTCCCTTTTGCATGTTTCCTATTAGTTTGGGTTACTCTAGCTTATTAATAAGCTTTTAGATTACTTGCACATTGCAGAATTGGGACAGATTTCTAGGACATTTGTAGGATTCAGTATTGATTGGAATTAAATGTTGTCTGCTGATTTGTAGAGAGTAGCAGTTAGGCAATCAATCGCAAAAAGAAAATCCAGATTTGATGCTCATTTGTATAGGCAAAATTGATCACAAAGTCAGCTCTCTGAGCCTGCAGTGCCCTGCACACCCTGATCAAGCCTAGTTCAGTTTATTCCAAGCTGCTTATCCATGAGAGACATAGGCTTCATTCTTGGAATCTTAGCAGTTTGTTGTACAAATTTCTTGTGTTGGTTCTTTGATAATGTTGCACAAAGCTTGTTCAGAGCTTATGATTAGCTCGAAAGAGGCCTGCTAGGGTGTTTGTTATTTGCCTCTTCTCAGATTTGTATTGGCTATTTGTTTCAGCTTGTGTGCTTGATTAAGCTTGTGCCAGGTGATTGTTTGAGCTTGTTAGGATAGTATCATTGCAGTTGAGCTTATTATTACCGTAGATTAGCTTGTTGATCCAACTCCTAGCCTCACAGTTGAGAAATCTCACTTTTTGTTACACTTAGTTAACTGTTGAAACATCATGCTTATTTATCAGCTTATTTAAGCTTTTCCTAGAAGTTTGTTTTACAAAAGTTTCCTATTTCCAGTAGTTAAAGAAGTTTGTGAAAGAAAATCAAGAAAAAAAAAACAAATATAATTTTTAGTGATAGCCTCTATTTAACATAATTTAGCTTTTTAATTTTTTTTTTTTTAAATTTTTATCAAGTACTTATATGTTTATATATTTTTATTAAATTCCTAGTATATTAAAGTAATTGTAGGAATTTTTTCAGATTTTTATCCTTTCATTTAGTATTTATTATAATTAATATTAGTTTAATAATAATTAAGTAATATTAGTTAATTAAATAGTTTTATTAATTTTTATTTAACAACAGTGCTTTTTTATATTTTTCCTAGGTTTTATATATCATCAAATAATTTTAGGAAATTTTTAATAATTTTCACTATTCATTTTATATTTTTCTTAATTTTAGTTAGTTTAAAGTAATTAATAAATAGTAGTTAATTAATAATAAATAGAGAAAAAGTAGGAAAAATATATTTTTAGTTTCAAAATTACTTTTATTTTATTTTAGAATTTTTAGAATTAAATTTTCATTTTTCTAGCTTAATTTCATAATTAGTGTAATTTAAATATTATTAATTAGTAATTAAATAGTAATTAATTAAATAGTGTAAAAATTATTTTTCTTTTTCTAAAAATTTTCTTTCATCATTAGGATTGTAAAAATGTAATTTTCATATCCGTAGGTATTTTATTTTACAAAACTCGCGTTTTATTTCGTACGTCTACGTAGAATTAAATCAAACGAACGCGTTTTTAGACTTAACTCACGTTTTTAGTGTATCTGATTATCAGTAAATGTTAATATAGTATTTCTAAGTTATTTTCATTCCACATCTCGTAGTGTAATCATTCAAACCCTTATATACCCTTTCCCGTCCAAATTCACCCGATCACAAACCCGTTTTTATACCATCACACCTCGTCGGGACATAACGACCCGGGGAAACCCTATACTTCCGTGGAGATTTGGTCTGAGATGTTTGACCTGGTTGACCATTAACCTGGTCAGTTTAGGTTGACCGTTTGGGACCAATCAGTTTATAAATTTGGTTAAATTCATTTTAAATGGTCCAGATTTATTTTCGATTTAATCCGACGGCAGAGAGGTGATGCTGTAGGACCTTAGATATCACAACTTTATCACACCAATATAGAAGCAAAGATGAAGTAGAGATGAAAGATGGTGACTTGATATGTATAGATATGTATGTTAGAGAGAGAAAGTAGAGAGAGTAGAGAAAGAAAGAAGAGAGAATATTGTTAGAGAAACACACACAATACACACACAAGCACACCTTATAAATGAGAGGTAAGGTGCCTTTTATAGTTCCATACATAGGCTTTCTATGGGCTTGGGCTTGGACTTGGGTTACATGTTCTAATAAGGCTTACATGATATACTTAATAAGTACAAAGTCCATAGCCCAATATTCTTAACTATTACAATACTTGTTGACTCAATAATGATCGTCACTTTTAATGCTAACAGATGCCATGTCACCATTCTTTCTCTTTGCTCCGTCGGCAATATATATATTAATATGTATAATATTTTATTGGCTACATAATTTCATAGATCCTACAAATGTGCATTTTTCATACTCGATTATAATTATTTTGTCCCGAATTTTTTTTCTCACATAATCCGTATATGTGTTCAAACTTCAAAGGGTATTCAAAAATAAAACTTAGATTACATCCCACATTGGAACATGGAACAAAAAGAAAGAAAGGAAGAACCTATAAAATCAAAAGCTCAAGTGTATAAGCGACACTTAATTTTAGTATTGACAATTTTATTTGATTTTGATACTAACAAAGTTTGTCATGCTCCTAATTATACATCCCACATTGGAACATGGAACAAAAAGAAAGAAAGGAAGAACCTATAAAATCAAAAGCTCAAGTGTATAAGCGACACTTAATTTTAGTATTGACAATTTTATTTGATTTTGATACTAACAAAGTTTGTCATGCTCCTAATTATGCTTTTTAGTTCAAGTTTTTTTTTATTATTATTAAATTTATTAAAATACAAAGAACATAATACTTGAAACAACCTATTTGGCTCGATTAGCTCGTATAGCTCGTTTGACTCGATAAGCTCGTTCGGCTCGTTCGACTCGAGAAGTTAAACGAGCTTTCGAACGAGTCGAGCCGAATAATAGCTTTTAAAGCTCGGTTCGATTAACTAATCAAGCATTATTATTTGTTCGAGCTCGACTCGAGCTTGATAACATTCAAGCTCGAGCTCGAGCTAAACGAGCTCAAGCTCGAGTAGCTCGTTAAAAGCTCGACTCGTTAACACCCCTAGATGCAATCTTGCTAAGCGCGTCAGCTTTCCTGTTGTCCCCTCTAGGTACTTGTTTGATTGTGAACCTATCAAAGTTCTGAATCAAGGACTTGGTTTTTTCCAGGTATTGGATCATGTGTTCATCCTTGGCTTCATACTCACCAAACACATGGTTAGCTACTAGCCTGGAATCCACGTTTGCCTCTAGGTTGTGTACACCCATTTGAATTGCAATACGCAGTCCAACGAGTAGGGCTTCGTATTTTGCCTCATTATTTGTGGCTGTAAATTCAAAATGCAGCGCGTCGGTGAACTTCGTTCCTTCTGGATTAGTAAGGATAAGGCATGCGCCTGATCCATCCACGCATGAGGATTCATTTGTGAACAGAATCCATGGTTCCTGTAGATCTGTTTTGTTTGTTGAAGTTGGACTATCGGTATCTGGCTTTTCAACAATAAAGTCGGCTAATATCTGCCCCTTGATTGCAGTGCGTGGTCTATACGAGATGTTATACTCGCTCAATAACACACTCCACTTTTGTAGCCGTCCTGATGCGTCAGGTTTAGAGATAACTTGTTTGATTGGCTGGTCCGTGATCACAGCGATCGGGTGCGCTTGAAAGAATCTGCGCAGTCTTTTAGCTGCGAATACTAGAGCTAAGACCAGCTTTTCCATGGCGCTGTAGTTAGTCTCTGTCTTCTTCAATGCTTTACTTACAAAGTATATGGGTGTCTGGACGGAGTTTCTATCTGTCAATAGTACTGCGCTAACTGCTCCGTGGGTTGCAGATAAGTACATGATTAACTCTTCCAGTGGTCGCGGTGCGACAAGTTTGGGGAGTGATGCCAGATGCTGTTTTAGTTGTTGGAAAGCTTCTTCTGCTTCCTCAGTCCAACGGAAGTCTCCCTTTTTGGTGCACTTCGTGAGTGTTTTAAAGAGAGGGAGTGATTTATCTGCTGACTTAGATAAGAAACGGTTTAGCCCAGCTAGCTTTCCGTTTAATGACTGGACTTCTTTTAGTGTGCGCGGTGAGGGGAGATCGATAACAGCTTTTGTTTTTTCTGGGCAAGGCTTGATTCCATCTTGTTCTATTAAGTACCCAAGGAACATGCCTTCTGTCGCGCCAAAGGTGCACTTCTTGGGATTTAACTTCATGTTTATTTTTCCCAATGTTTTGAACGTTTCCTCGATGTCGCGCACCAATTCGTCCTATGTGTGGCTTTTGATGACAAGGTCGTCAACGTAGACTTCCAAGTTTCGACCTACTTGTTTTTCGAAAGCCGTGTCCACCAATCGTTGGTATGTTGCGCCTGCGTTTTTTAGGCCAAAAGGCATTTTGGTGTAGCAATAGACCCCTTGACTTGTGTGGAAAGCTGTTTTTTCTTCGTCCTCCACTGCCATCTGGATTTGATGGTATCCTTTGTATGCGTCTAGGAAGCACTTGAAAGGATATCCGCACAGGGATTCTACTTTCCAGTCTATCTCCGACAGTGGATAGCAGTCATGTGGGCATGCCTTGTTGAGGTCTGTGAAGTCCACGCACATCCTCCAACTGCCATCACTCTTCTTTACCATCACTGGATTAGAGAGCCAGTCGTGATAGTATACTTCGCGCATAATGCCTGCGTCTACAAGTTTATGTACTTCTTCCAGAATAGCTTTTGCGCGATCTGGTGCCTGGTCGCGCTTCTTCTGTCGTATTGGGGGATATCCTTGTCGGATTTGTAGCTTGTGCTCCGTGATAAAGCGTGGCACTCCAGTCATGTGCTTTGGTTCCCACGCAAAGATATTCAGGTTCTTTTGCAATAGTGCGCACACAGCTGCTTTACCTTTGTCAGATAAAGATCTCCCAATCGATATTTGTTGATCTGGGTAATTGGGATGAATAGCGACCTTTAAGATGATACTAAATTGTAATACTTATAGTCTTGATAGATAGAAGTATTCTTCTCTTTGCACATGGGTGGATGAAGCTTTGGATCACTTAGAAACAAAGACTTATGAATTATATGATCAAAGGATTTTTGAGATAGAAATGGAGGTTTGAATCAGAAAGTTTTTAGTGCAAAAAGGTGAGAAAAATATGTGGAATGATCCAGTATTTAAAGTGCCAAAAAATACTGTTCTGGAGCGTGCCGGTCCCCTTAATTATTAAGGGGGCCACCTAGTATAATTAAGGGGGCCGCCCTCCTGAACGTTGGATTTTCTTGTCCTTTTTGTGAGCAAAATTTTTCTATATTAGATTTGCCATTTTTGGTTAAAAATTTGAATTCATAAATTTGTAATGAATTAAACATATTCTTTTAACTCAAAAATGTTTTATAAAAGATATAAAATGTTTTGTAACATTTTATAAAAGTATAGTGATTAACAAAAATGCTCCTTTGATCTTATAATGCATTAGACACTTTGTTTATTCATACCTTAAGTGATTAGATGGTGAAAGTGAGTATTTACTACTAAATACTTGTTTACGTCATAATCTTTGGTTTGATGGGTTTTCGTTTTGTGATTATCAAAACATAGAGATATCGAAAGATATGAATAACGTTTTTAGTCAATTATTTATATCAACAACCATGACCTTTCCGAGATTGGATAAATCATTCCAGCGTCAGTTTTATAACTTCCTTTTTGATCACTTCATGGATTTGTGGATTAACCCGTCGTTGTTGTTGGATGGAAGCTTTGTGATTATCTTCAAGCAGAATCTTGTGCGTACAAAATCGAGGGTCAATTCCCTTAATGTCGGAGATTTGCTAGGCAATAGCACTTTTATGCTTCTTAAGCACATCTAAGAGTCGGGTCTTCTCCTCATCTTTAAGGCCTTTTGATATGATAACGGGCAATTTATTATTTGTTTCCAAGTATGCGTATTCGAGATGAGGAGGTAAATCCTTGAGCTCGAGCTCCGAAGGATTCTCAATAGACGGCTTTACTTTTTTTACGTCTGCCATTTTTAGGTCCATCGAAGGGGAAGAAAGAATCGGGTTTTCATTTAAAAGTTTTTCAATCAATGAAATATCCCCCTCCGGATCAAAGTCTGAATTATCAATTTCCGGTGAAATCGAATCATTTGAAAGATAAGCTTTAATTTCTTCCCAAGCGAGATCACTTCCCTCAAACGGAGTGAGGGAAGGGGAAGAATCGGAGACGATTGGTTCAGAAGAAGGAGTGGGATTGCCACTCAAAGCATTATTTGTAAAACCAAGAAATTCTTGAGAATACTCCTCCGTAGCCTCATCAATAACATCGACTCGGTTGACGGAAACATGATCGTAATCGGAGGAGTATCTCGCGGTTTGATCGAGATTGAACGTAACAGCTTCATTTCCAACACGTAAGGTAATCTCCTCGTCGTATACATCAGTTAAGGCACGGCCGGTCCGTAGGAATCCTCTCCCGAGAATGAGAGGAACCCGTAGATCAACATCAAAATCAACAACCACAAAATCGGCAGGGAAATTGAATTTTCCAACATTGACAAAAATATCCTCAGCTATACCAATTGGTCGAGACGTAGATCGGTCGGCAAGCTCGAGGGTCATATGAGTCGGTGTCAAGTTAGGAAGAGACAAATTTTGCCAAATCGACAATGGCATTAGGTTAATGCTAGCACCAAGATCGGGCAAGGCGAAGCATTGAACCATACCCGAAAAATTGCATGGAATAAGAAATTTGCCAGTGTCTTCAAGCTTTTCGGGTAGCTTTTTAAGAAGAACCGCTGAGCAATTCTCATTCATCTAGGTCTTAGACATTTCAAACAACTTTTCCTTATTATTCAAAAGACCTTTTAACATCGAAGCAAATTAAGGCATCAAAAGTCTAGCATCCGCGAGACTTATATCAAAGTGTAATTCTTGAAAAATCTGATAAAACTTTTCCATTTGGTTTTTATCTTTCTCGCGGTGCTTTTGTTCGTTTAAGCGTGACGGATAAGGCAATTTTGTTTTAACGGGAATTTCTTTTTCAGCTTCATAGACGACTTTTTCTTTTCCTTTAGACGGTTGG
Source organism: Artemisia argyi (assembly GCA_030686995.1). Taxonomy (NCBI): domain Eukaryota; kingdom Viridiplantae; phylum Streptophyta; class Magnoliopsida; order Asterales; family Asteraceae; genus Artemisia; species Artemisia argyi. The sequence continues at coordinate 184,389,844 of CM060680.1, forward strand.
ACCATCGGAGGTTAGATGTCTTCGGTCCTTCCATTATTAATAGGAATTTCCGTATCCGTTGTCACCTCGGTTTCACGGACGACTACCTTAGGAGGAAGAGAAGAAGTGGCAGTCGGAGCCGTTGATCCATCATACAAAACACCACTCCTTGTTGTGATCGCTTTTGCATCGCCCCTCGGGTTAGCGATTGTGTTGCTTTGAAGAGTTCTCGAGCCCGAGGGTCGATCATTTAAACGTTTGTTTAGTTCAAGAATTTCCTTAGCCATTAACTCTTGGTTTTTCATAATCTTCTTAAGAATCTCATCCGAGGGCGGCGGATTTTGAACCACATTCTGATTTTGATTTTGAAAGTTTTTCCCTTGGTTGTTTGGATTAAAACCTTGATTTTGATTTCCTTTATTGGTATTTTGAAAATTCCCATTATTTTGAAAAGTATTCCCTTGAGGCAGGCCTAGATTGTAATTTCCGGATTTTGATTTTGATGAAAACTTTGATTTTGACCTTGAAAACCATTATTTCCCCGGTTTTGATTATGATTGTGATTAAATTGATGATTCTGGTTTTGCACATTATTGTTACGATTCACTTGATTTGGTTGATTGAAACCTGATGGTCCAAGATAATTGCCGGAACGGTAGCTAAGAAGATTACGGTCACCTTGTGGTGGGTAAACGTTACCATCGTTATTATAGGTTCCCGAAGTAGCATACACGTTTTCCTGAGTGAAGCCACCGGAGGCTGGGCACTCAAGATATGAATGAGGACCACCACAAGTCTCACAACCGGTATTAACCATATTTACTTGAGGGCTCTTAACTTGATTCGGAATCATTTGATACATTCTCAATATAGCCGTAGACATATCATCAAGTTTCTTAGTTATGGCGGCTAACTCAGAATTATAAGAGGGAGAAGAGTTTTGAGTCGCAGTCGATCTTATTGTCTCACTCCTCTCGGCTGAGGAATCCCAATAATTGTAATGGGCCGTCATATTCTCGATTAGCTCGTAACAATCCTCAGGACGACGTTTCATAAAAGTACCACCAGCTGCAGCATTGATCGTGTCCCGATGTCGAAGAGTTAAACCATTGTAAAACGTATCAATTATTGTAACGAGAAGCATATTATGGTTTGGACAACGATCAATGGCAAGCTTATAACGTTCCCAAGCCTCGAATAAAGACTAATCGGGAAGTTGCAAAAATTGCTAATGTCGTTCCTTAACTTCGTCACCATCGATGGTGGAAAATACTTCGCCAAGAACTTCGATACCATTTCCCCGAAAGTATGAATCGAGTTCTTGGGAAGACGATCAAACCAAGCGGTGGCATGATGCGTTAGAGAATAGGGGAAGAGAGAAAGTCGGAGGGCGTCACCGGAGACCCCGTTTTGTTTCATATTTTGGGTGACGATTAAAAATTTGTCAAGATGCTTGTTGGCATCGTCAACCGGTAATCCGTGAAATTGGCATGAATTTTGGACTTGTTGTATCATATGATGCTTTAGTCCAAAATCCGTAGCCTCAATATTGAGAGGGGCAATCGGGCCACCTCTACCATGCATTGTAAGTTGGCACAGCTCCTCCATCGTTCGGAGATCGGGAGCTGCCACGTGTTGGTGATCATCACCACCCACCTGAGGGTGTTAATTATTCGGGTCCATTTCCACAACGTTGGGGAAATGGACACGATGTGTGTGTTGAATGACCCTTTCAGGGTTTGACAAAGGAGATATAAGACTTTCAGAAGAAGAACGGGTGTTCATACACCAAAAATAAAATCAAAAAGAAAAAGAAGTAGAAAAAGAAAAAGGAAAATCTTTTTGTTTTTCTTATTTAAACAAATCTCAAAAACTTTTTTCTTTTTTTTTTCTTTTTATACAACGTTACGTTAATCGTAACCGTTTCCATCAAATCTACTCGCGACGGTACGAGAAAGAAAAGTGTTTCTCTCTTCAGCTAGGAATTTAATGTCTTAGCTTCCGTATTTCCCGCTTATTCGGTTGTAGAATTGAAGTAATCCGATAAACAACTAATTTCACGTTTTTCTTATGTCGTAAGGCTTATTTGGTTTACAACGTCCCCCCTTCCACGGGAGAGTCGAGGCTGTAACTTTATTTTTGTATTTTTGTAAACACTTTAGGAAAAGTGTTTTTAATTTTTCAATTTTTATATTTTTATATAAAATATTCACAAGATAGAGGAAGGCTTAACAAAACACGATTTTTCAAAACGAATATTCAAAAACTCACTTCAACCTTCCCCGGCAACGGCGCCAAAAATTGATTGGTTCAAAAATCAATTATATATATAAGTAGTATCGAGGAGATCTGCAAGAAATACGGATCACCCGAGTCGTATTCCAAAGAAGGTGTGAATGGAATCAAAGAAATTCGATTCGTGCAAACCGTGTCGTGAAAAGTGATAAATGTGAAAAGTGTGAATGGGAAACTCAATGAATGGCAAGTAAACACAAAATATGCAGAATGTACAAGCTAAGTATGCACTAATGATTAAATTCTAAAAATGGAAATGCAAATGCGATTATAAAAACGTAACATACAACTAAAAATGTAACTTTTAACTAAAAATGATCCTACAAATGTGAAGCAATTTTCTAAAAATCTTAAACCAATAAAAAGAATTTTCAGAAAAAGAAAAATATTTTTATTTGACTTTTTATTTATTTTCTATGAATTTATTTATGTTTTTGTATTTTTAAATGAATTAAAAATAAAGAAAAATGGAAAAATAAAAGTGAAAAATACAAATTTAATTTTGAAAAATCTAAAATATCATAAAAGAATTTCCTAAAATATTTTTGGATTTTTTTTGGCTTTTTCTTATTTTTATTTGATTTTTATTTATTAAAAAGAATTAAAAAAGTGAATTTAAACTAAGAAAATTCAAGAAAAATAGTAAACAAATTCTGAAAATTCTGAAAAATTCACATAAAATCAAAAATATGAAAATGAACTTAGAGAAAATTTTTGAAAGTGAAATACGCTGAAAAAGTGTTGATTCAGTAGGAAACAACTTATCACAAGTGCTTATCAATAAGCACTTGTGACCAAACTGAATGAAACTAATAACACAGCTATATGATGCTCAAATAAGCTCAATTATACTCAAAAATGCCCAGGAGAATCACAAAATGCCACAAAATTGTTCAATAAGCAGTCAAATAAGCCAATGCTTAAGCACAGTCACAAACAGAATAAGCCAGAAGTGACAAAACTTATTCAAATCAATTATTACTAACAGAGGAACTCTTAATCCACAATAAAGCTCAAGGAATAAGCTCAAATGAGTGCTAGCAGGCTAAGACTCAAAACAGCTTGCTTGTTCTCAACACCTAAGTAGCTACAGCTTATTAGCAGTCCTAAAAAGCCAGTTAGACAGAGATTATGGGGGCAAAACAGAGATAGCAATATTGAGGTACTACTAACACCAAAAACCTTATCAGAAACAATCAATTGCTATCTTAATTTGAACCAAGTTCAGCAGCTATAGTGACTAATAAATCTGATTTAGTTGACTAATTGTTAAACCTAGTAGTTTGACTAATTTGAATTTCCACACATTAATTCTAATTTTAGAAGTAATATTAAACTAATGTAACACTAGTTTATGCTAACTATCAATTACAATGACTTGCACATTTCTCATTTCTTCATTGTTGACGATGTGGTTATCCTTACAGAGTGGGATTCGAATGATATGGAAAACATCATACATCGTATACAGCTTAATCTATACGCCATGTAGACTAAAGCTTCGTACGCCATAATTTTGACTATTTACTATCTGGCCTACTGATTTTATGCACTAATTTGTCTATTACTAACCTAGATTAACTACTGATGCCATAATTTCCAACTAACTACCACCTAATCTTAACAAAACAAATTAATCAAAACACTCCTTATTAATCTAAATTAACTATGAAACCAAGTTTAACACTAATACTCTCTAAACCACTGATCCACCAATCTTCCAAATCACTAACAGAAGCAATTACTACAACCAATAACAACTAGATTCAACAACAATTCAACAATACAAATCCTCACTGTATGTTGTTATGACAGATACTTAATGCAACACAGATTCAAGCAATTCAAGTAATCAAATGAAATAGCAATCTCACATTCAGCAACTACAACAACTACTAAAACTAGCTAAATTCAATCTAACAGAAATTACTGAAACTATTACAAAATTAAATCACATACTATATATGAAAACTACATATCAGAAAATTACCAAACACATCTCCCTCAGCTAGAACAGAAGGAGCTCACTGAGCTTGCCTGTCTTTTTTACAGGCTGAGATCATCTTTGCTTATCTCAATTTGTCAGTTCTCACCAGGTATCAATGAAGTTAAGAGATATTTGACCTTTGTTGACTATTGAGTTTGTTCAATTTAAAACTGACTTATACTTCAAATAAGCATTCACAAAAGCTATAAAGCTAATATGAAATGCTCTATACTACAACTAAGCTTGAATGCAAGCTGTAAAAGAATTTGAAAAATATTTGTATATTTTTATCTGAATTTTCTGTTTTTTAGTTTTTTTATATAAAGGAATTATGACTAAAACAAACTCTTATCAATAAAACCTGTAATAGAATTCTAAAATATACTAAATGAACAATTGGAATGAATAAGCAGTTTATTTAGAAGCTAAAATTGATAAGCATAACAGTATAGTAAAACAGATTTAGAAGAAAATGAACTAGACTTTTATTGAATTATTGGAAATTACAAAGCTGAATTTGAATTACAAATAAACTATATCTATTCTAAAGAAATTTTTACAGCACTTCGTTACCTACAATCTACACTACAAATGAGGTGGTGAGGAGGCCTTTTTATAGTAGAGGGTAAGCCTTGGGTTCTTCAAGTGCCAAGTTGGCAATCCAGGTGAAAATGTGCTTTCTCACAACTCCTAATAACCCTTTGATCAATTTGTGTTACTTCCATCATACCACAACCCTTGGATCATGATTAGTGATGTGGCTTGGCCAATAACAAGCTGCCATCTGTTCCATTCGTGCACCCTTTCTCTATCCGTGTCAGACTCTTCTAGAAAACGAATCCAAGGAGGAATTATGACGCGTCTTGCCCAATTGTTGCCTGCCAAGTGTCCTTGTAATCAATCAGTCTCTAATCATTCTCTCTAACACGCCTTAAGCATGTGATTGACCTTCTAGAACAACCAATCATTGGTTAATTAGAGTGGCTTGAGTCAATTTAACTGTGGTGCACTTTCTAGGGTTCATATGATATTTGGGGGTTTTGGGTTTTGGGGTATTTGGGGATAAAAAGGGGCGGGCATGTATTTTTAATAGTTGTTTGACCCGTATTTGACCATTGACCCGTGGGTGTGGGGTTTGACCAAGATTTAAATGGGCTTGGGTAAGGGGATGGTTAGACTTGGGCTCATGGTTTGTAATTGGTTTTGGACTTAGATTTTACAAAGTAAAATTTCAGAAATAATACTAAGGACTTAATGTGTATTTCATGAAACATTAAGGACCCATTCTGCCATGATTTCAAAAAGTAATCCAAGGGCTGATTATGACAACTATGATTCCCCAAGGGTTGACTTTGACTTTTTCTTCAACTATTTCCAGAAGGGACTGAATGTGTCAACTTTCAAAGTGTAGGGACCATTTTTGTCACTTCTTCAAACTTTCATAACAAGGATCATTCTTGCAAATCTCCAAACTCTGAGGATCTCTTATGACTTTTTAAGCTTAATTTGATTTCCAGCTTTGACATTTTGACTCGTTCCACTCTCGTGCTCGTTTTTGCCGGATTTTGTTTGTTTTTTGTCATTTTACGAGATATCCGTTCCTGCACATTCACAATAAAATAAAATAAAATAAAATAATAAATAAAAAAAAAAAAAAAAAAAAAAACATGTTTTCTTTAGCATTTTGAGTTAGTTTTTGGATTATTTGCTCCTATTTTGGCTCAGAAAAAGTGAGTGAATAAGCACTCACCAGTGACCATGGGAGACGCCTTTGATAAGTTGTAATTGAGTAGCCTCTTGGAAAGCTAAGTGTAGACCTTCCATAACAAGTATGAATACGAATGGAGATAGAGGATCTCCTTGACGTAAGGCGTAAGCCATGACAAAGGGAAAATTCGGGAATGGGGCTGCCATTAACCATAATTGAAGTATGGCTGAGAAGAGGCATGGACGAATCCAAGATCTCCATATTTTACCGAACCTCATATGTAATAGAACATATAAAAATTCCAATTCACGGGATCAAAAGCTTTTTCGGAATATACTTTAAAAATCATGAGCTTTTTATTATTCTTTTTGTTCCAATCGATTATTTCACGTACCATTAGAGGACCGCCCAATATTTGTCTACCCGGAATAAAAGGTGACTGTACCGGGCTAACAATATTATCTAGTATTCGTGCTAGACAGTTTGCTAGTAGTTTGGCAATGATCTTGTATTGCATTCCAATGAGCGAGATAGGACGATAATCTGTTATGAGGATTGGGTTTGCGACAAAAACCGATGTAGCACAATATTACCCAATATTATTGCATGTGAATTGTGATTTCCTATTCATATTATATATTTACTAGACGAGTATCCGTGCATAGCAACGGGATTTTATAGCGACAGATAGTTTATTGATAAAAAAAATTTATAGGTTATAAATGAAAAATAATAAAAGTTTGAAGATTTGAGAATTAAACATAATGCTTTGAAACCCGGTTCCACCCGGGTGGTTCAACCGGTTGAACCGTTCCGGTCGAAAAATTGGTCGATTTAAACCGGATCAACTTGCTAGGTTGGGTCGAAAATGAGTCAAATTAAACCGGTTCAACCTGGTGGGTTTGAAGCATCCCGGGTCAACCCGGTTTGTGATTTGTATTAATTGTTTTAATTGGTTATAAATGAAAAATGATAAAAGTTTGAAGATTTGGGAATTAAACATAATGTTTTGAAACCCGGTTCGACTCGGGTGGTTCAACCGGTTGAACCGTTCCGGTCGAAAATTTGGTCGAATTAAACCGGGTCAACTTGCTAGGTTAGGTCAAAAACGGGTCAAATTAAACCGGTTCAACCCGTCGGGTTTGAAGCGTCCCGGGTCAACCCGGTTTGTGACTTGTATTAATTGGTTGTACAATGTGTATAAATTATTGTACTTTTAACTAATGAGGTGTTTTAATAAGAGTATGAATTATTTTATTTTTTTTGAAAATTGACTTTCATTTGGGAAATCCAAGTCCAATTTGAAACCCGATGGGGGGAAAACCTTCAACTTAAGCCGCCCGAAGGCACGACACTTAAATTGAAGTAAACCCTGCCTTCTCCAGATTCGAACCCTTGTGGGTTGAAACCTTCATTGAAGGACTTTGAAATCGTACCGACAGGGCAGTGGTCCACAAGGGAGGACTTCCCGGTTTGGTCACCCAAACCGGTACTACTCTCCACTAGGCACGCTTAACTGAATAAGACATGCCCAGTGGACCACAAGCCCATTGGTAGTATGAATTATATTTAATAATTTCTTTTAATAAGTTTTTTCAACATTTCACATTCATTGATTTTTCACTTTTCGACTTTTCCACTTTGACCATTTTTGCTTTGTAGGTAGTATAGATATGCTTTTCAATTACAATTTATATATGTCAAATGTGTTTCAACATTTCACGTCGAGATTCATTGAACAAACTTGCTCAAATTATCTAAAATTTCATCAACGTGTTTTTATTAACAACGAGGTTTTTAACCCGCGCGTTGCCGCGGGGTTTTTATATACGCAAGTTAGCCAAAAAAAAGAGGGACGAATCCAGAACCACCGGAAAATCTCTTTCCGTACTCTTGAGCTGCCATCCAATTGTTCACTCTGTGAAGATTTTTTTGCTCTATCTGCTAGTCTAGCTTGCTTACTTTTCCAACAACAATCCTTCATATTTGTATGTTGTAAACCTGGTGTGCATCTAAAAAAATATACAAAAAAGTTAAGCAAGGATTCAGAATTATTTGAGGAAAAAATAAAAGAAAATTGTAGAGTAAAAAACTGACCACACACTAACCCGTTTGACACATTTTAAAACCACTCCCATTTTTACGCGATGCATATCCTACTAACACCTGACTATAAATCCATGCAAGGTCACTCTATTTCTGATATACAAAGTCTCTACAGTCTAAGTTGCATCAATTCAAACTTCCAGTATAGTACTTAAAAAAAAAAAAAAAAAAAAAAAAAAAAAAAAAAAAAAAAAAAAAAAAAAAACGACTACAGCAAGAACCTGATAATCAGTCTAGCAAATTAAAACACATACTTAGTGGGATCTTACTTTCGCTTTATCGTTTCAGACTTGGTGACAATTAGTTTTTGTTTCCAACAATGGTGTTGACTAAATAAATAAACTAAATGTTAAGTTTGAACTTTCTATTATTTTCACATGTATAAAAGAATCATTACAGCGAGTATGCAGTAACTCGCATAGTGATTGTAGGTGTTCACAGCCATCTACTCAAGGTAAGTATGAGATTAAAATCTGTTAAATTTAAAACCACTGATAAAAAAAAATGAAGAAAGTTTTATTCAGCATTCCAACTTAAGTAATTAACAGTATATTTTATGAGCAAAGAGGTCCATTTGAAACATATTTTAGATGGAAATAGGCGACGCTAACTATCAACACATTAGTATACTTAACCAATCATGATCCAACAACGTATTTTAGTTGCAAAATAATAAACGCACAAAAGCAATTGTATCTTAATAGCCTGTAATAAAGTTAAAATAACCTCGTTCTTTTGAATTTGTAAAACCCAATAGGGTCTGACCTGACCTGTTGCGGCTCAGTTACATTCACTCAAGTTGTTCACAAATTTGTGTTGACCAGTTACCTTCACATTACATAATTACTATACTTATGAATCAACAAAAGCCATTTTCTCAATGAAATTTAAGAATCACATACCAGATCCTGTAAAGAACACTTTGAATGGGTTGAATTGTGTTGATCTGCAGCTTGTGCCTTCTCGGGCTGTTCACGCTTGTACATGATGAAAATCAGCGTTGCAAATAAGCATTTTTCACAGCCCTTAACTTCTTTCTATGACCAATCAGCGTTGCAAAAGGGAATAATGGGTTAAGCGGTTTTCTAAGCATTCCCAAACACGCGGTAACATCTTCCTAAAACTAAATGATACCATATGTCTGAAAACACAATAGCAAACCCTTACATATGAATGAGAATTGATTCAAGGATTAGAGAGTCAACCGTTGCTTCCGTCCCTGAAAAGTGCGTATTCAAATTCTATATGAGCATAAAGCACTAAGTATCTGTTTAATTATCTAAAGATTATTCTTTTTTGTACCTCCAAACACGTAGTCTATCAGTTTGAGATAACCGTCTGTTTCAAGCAGCCCGTCAACAATACGGTTAGGCTTGGTATGGCCTCCTTCAATGATACGTATCCTGAGGCATGTGAGTGACACCCGAATAAGATAGGCCTGCACTTCGTGGACCTTTAGCAGCTTGTGAATAATTAACTGGTGATCTTGTTTGCTCGTTTTCTGTATACAGACAAAAAAAGAATTAATTAATTAATTAATTAAATTTTACAAAAAAAAATGGCCGCTCAACAATTACAAATCATGGTAAACAAAGTTAAATGGTCACCTTCATTTCGTAGAGCACCGAACCCCTGACCAGAGGACCCTGCATCTGCGCGATTAACATAGGGACTTTCAATTCCAGATTGCATAAAACAATCCTCATGGCCAACACGTTGCCTCACATTTCGGGAAACATGCCTGCATTACCATTTTGTGGGACAGTGTCTGAACATCTTTTGCGCGACTCAACTCTTGATTGCAGAAAAGAAGCATGAGCAGTCAAAGTTGCCTCAGAAGGTTCAACTACATAAAATAAAACAGTAAAATGAGATTTCAATTACATAGATGTTACCAACAACTATTGTATAACCAATATAAAATGAAATAACCTTGAGTAGGAAGACCATCTTGCACCGAAACATTTGCATTTCCAGCACTGTCAACAGACGTGAGTAATTGGGTATTGGCGGCTAAATTCTGAACCTCACCATTTTACAAATCATAGATAAAAGGGGAGCGTAGATTTTCAGGATTGTTTAATGTTTGGGTATCCGAAGGTTGAGTACCAATATTGTAACAATATTTGTTTGATTGTGATCGCATAGTTCAAAACATCAAGATACAGAATCACATATCTCTTGCTTATGTTTCTATTTAAGTCCCCAAAACAAACCTGAAAAGCATAAACTCGGGGTTACCACATAAGCCATAAATTAACAGTAGCATCGAACAACAATTGGCAACAACAAATTCAAAATTCAATAAGCAAATGACTTACCTTGGTAGCCAGCTAATGTTGTTGTTGTCGCCTGACCATCTGCTGTTTCAGGGGCTGAAGCTGAATCAGGTGCACCTAAAACAACAATAGCGTCAGATATTTAATAAAGATGCCACAAAGAACATATTACAATGACAAAAAAATGAACCCTTATTATTTCGTTTTAGGTTCACGAAAAAGTTTATTTGGTCAAGAACTCTCTAGTTTTACATGCTCTAATAAAATATTCCAGATCGCACTCAACAAAGGTAAGTCAGCGCACCTAGTATTTTAAAAAGGGGTGTTTGGACTGGACAAAAGGAATGGTCCAAACGTCACCAAGTTCATCTTGTCATCGAAAAGTTTAAAGTTATTTCTTCCGATAACAGGAGTGTCTATGGTGTTTGGAATTGCTTATCGCAACAGGTTAGCGCAAATGCTTAGCTTCGTTGTTAAGTAGTTCTGAGTGTTTGGCTGTTTGGATAGGAATTACCCAAATGACCCGTTCTAAAAAAGTGGATGTAGTATAAATTTATGTCAAATATATAACTTAGTCTCACACACCGTTCTGTCAAATATAAACCACTAAACACACGCTCTGTAACTCTTCTTTTACTTGTGGGTTGATGAGTATTCCAGAAGTTACTTCCACACTCAATGAAAGACATGTAGAAAGGTACCATAAGTAGTAAAGTCATAATGTTGATACTATCCTTTAAGCGAATAGAAAAACGGTATAACTTCAAAAAGTAACGATTGAATGAATTATTATTTGAAAGTGTTATACTTACACGTACATGTTGTTACTTTTAAGCTCGCGCCTAATATCGTAGGTACTATGCCAATGGTCCCTACATGTGTATTTCCTCCGTCTTCATCGAAGGGGTTCCATAGGGCCAATAACATAAGCCTTTTCCTAAAAAGATAAGGTGGTATATATATTAGATAATGGAAGAGGTGACAACCATGTGCACATTAGTGTCTGTATAACAAATACTGCTTACCTTGTTAAAAATCAGCTTCATGTTTGCAGCATTCCTTTTCTTCAAGGCTTCAATTAACACCTGTCTGATCCTTCATTTATACCTGTAATAACACCTGTCTTCAGTGTATTTTCCCTGCCGTATGACATATATCGCATTTCTAAATCACGAAAATAAAGGAAGTTACTTACTTTCAATAATAGAACGGCTGTGGCCTAACACGAAAGAGTGACATATTTGATCTCTTTTTTGTTTGCAATTTCAATTTTTCGCCTGCTATTAAACAGTGGTTGCCATATCAGTTTTTGACCTTTTTTCCCCATCTTTTATAAAAAAAAGGTTTATTTTCAAGGAAACTAAAAGAGAACAAATATAATATCAACTCACAGGTAGCTAGATAAGCCATTCTTGCTGGAGCTGTCTCGGCTGCAACTTCTGTTCCTGTTCCTGGATTGGAATCGTGCATTTGTATCAGAGGTCTTTCCTTGGTCACACCTCCCACCTAAAGAGAAAACTGATAAATATCAATGGCTAAATAATGAAGGAACACCAAAAAGAGTAAAAATTTCTAAAGCCACAATGTTTTGACAAAATGATATTTTTTTCTGCCGATTGAATTTAAATTGCTTATTTAAGCTGTTATCTTCTAAGAAAGTAAGCAGTTTGGGTAAAACGTTTGCTTTTCAAACACGTAAGCAATTGAAAAATAAGCACGCCCAAACACCCCTTGATGTAAAGCTGGCTCGTTTTACACAAACATACATTTGGGCACCAACATTCTTGTCTTCGGACTTATACGTGGACTTCCAACTACTGCAAGTGAAGAGCACAATCAGCCTGTTAACTCATGGACAGAATAACAATTTGTCGATTAACTCATTAATGATACTTTGCTCTATCAAATGACGTGCCTGTCGAAAGAAGTGGACAATTAAGAATATATTCAAACAGTCCCTAAGCAATCCACATTATATAATTTAGTTAAACACATAGCTAAACACCTAAGCCAAAAAAGCCTCAGCTTATGGTTGTCGAAAGCACAACATTTCGCGCCTATGGGCCACTATAACTATCCAATTATACACTCGAAACCGGAAGGATAAAAAAACCCACACAGTAAATAAGCTCTTTCGCTCCTTCAAAACTGTAAAATGTTATTAGTGTGAAATAATCTTTCATCCGAAGTTCCTATTACTCTTCAATGAGCCTATTTCAAAAAGCTTATTTTAACAAACTAAAATTACCATAAAACTTTTTTTTGGTCCTATATCATAGAAGCAATACCAAATTTCCAAAACAATATTTTTTTAAAGTAAACATAGCACACAACACATTTTTCAAACTATTACCCTAACAACATGCATAAACCGAATTCAAATAAGGCAAACACTAATCCACATTAACCAAACTCATATAACTCCAAATCTAATTTAGACATAATCATCCAAATAATCCTAATTACCCTTACAATTCACATTAACCAAAGCCAAAAGCCACAAATTCTAACCAACCCCTAAGTCCAAACTAACAATGTCAGTTTTTTAGGCGTGGCTAGTTGCTACAGGAGCCACAAATTCCAACCGCCACCTATCTCTGATTTTGTTTTTTGATAATGAGATAAACATAAACAAAACATTACAAATCTATAAACTATTTTGATTACCTGGAAGCCGCTGCCATTTGATTAGTTGGTCTTTGAACCTGTAATCAAACATAAGACCATGAATACAATTACATACTTTTTATAAAAAAATAATCTGTGATTGTTATGAACCACATATAACAAAAACCCAAATTTATATATTAAAAAAACAATAATAAAAAAAAAACCCCAATTTTACCTTGTTTATAACAACTGTGCTACACAGTACCTTTTTTGAAAACCCAGCTGATTAAGATAAAAAAAAAACTAAAAGATGTAATTTTTGTTGTTGTTTTGAACAATTGATCTATTCTATGTGTCGGTGTGTGTCTCTGTTTTGTGTTTGTGTTTTATGGGAGAGGAGGGAGGATGGAGATGTGTGGAAGTTTCTATGTGTCTGTGTTTTGTGTTTGTGTTTTATGCGTGTGTGTGTGTAAATGGGGTGAGATATGAGGCACCTGTAGCAACACTCACATATGCTACTGTAGAAAACTGTAGTTTGATGAACAGTAAACGTGTTTTATACTATTGTATAATTCAAAATGGACTACACCATAACCTATTACATGCTTGTATTTGATTTGACAGTATTTTAAACTTATTTGACAATTGTGGAGACTATCCGTTATTTGATTTATAATAATTTATTGTATTCAAAACGATTTATGTATAGGTTTCTCTCTTTAGTCTTATTACACACGATAACAACATATTATGTAGGGTAGATTGCAAAAATGGTCCTTAACGTTCCACGAATTTGCAAAAATGGGACCGAGACAAAAAGTAGCGCAAAAAAGACACCAACGTTCCACATTTTCGCAAAATCGCCACTGAGAGCCCTTTTCCGTTAATTTTCCTGTTAAGTGCCACGTATTTGAGGGTAGTATCGTCATTTCACTGTCTTTTTATATCCTGCCAACTTTCGGGGGACTATTTTTGCAAACAACGTAAACTATGTACATTTAAAGTTGTGTGCTTTTTCAGGGTGCAATAAATCCATAAAACCAACCAACGATTGTGTAGATAATCAACCGTCAAACCCTAACAAACAAAAAAAAAATTAAATCGCAACAACTAAACCCAGCTATGGCGAATAATGATAAGAATGAAAAGGGAAAGTGCTTGTTGATGGGGGGGGGGGGGGGGGGAGGAATCATCCAAAATGTCGTGGGGCAAGGTTTTATTAAATGATGAAGTCTTTGAGGTTGTTTTGGATGAATTTGGTGAAAAAGTTATTGCCAAGTATGGTTCGTATGCAAACACGGGGAAGGAGATGATTGAAGAAATTCTTCAATGGATTTGGAATAGAACCTTCAACAAACCAAATGTGGGTGCTAGCGGTTGCTCCAATGAGGTAGTTGCAGAGAAAAAAAGGAAAAGGGGAAGGCCGGTTGGGAGTGGCAAGAAGAAGACGGAGGGGAGTCCTATTCCGACTACAGTCGCAGAAAAAAGGAAGAGGGGAAGGCCGGTTGGGAGTGGCAAGAAGAAGACGGAGGGGAGTCCTATTCCGACTACAGTCACAGAAAAAAGAAAGAGGGGAAGGCCTGTTGGGACTGGCAAGAAGAAGGAGGCTGGCAAGAAGAGGAAGGTGAAGGAAGAGCATACGGATCTTGGTATGTTAATGTGGTATACTTCATTTATGTCCCATTTTAAAATTGTTTACGTAGGATGCTATGCTATGTTTGATAGACTTTTATATGCATCCCCTTTCCTAGGTTTAGGATAAACAGAGTATTTGCATTAAGTAGGGTGTTAGAATATCATAATTGAGAGTGTTTGGCATTACTAAATACTGCTATAGAGAGTGTTTTGCATTACGAAAGTACTGCGTCTTCACATTGGTTATAAGTAAGTCTTCACATTGGTTGTAAGTAAGTCTTCACATTGTGTATCTTGAGTGTATCAGGAACAAAAAAGATTGGTTTCTATATCACCACATTAACTTATTACCTAAACTACAACTATGTGGTGAGATATACAACACTGCATTGCTCTGCTTCACTCGAGCCAGCATAATTGTTTCATTGACTACTTCTGCATTGACTTTAGCATGTATACCATTAGTTTCGTAGGTGCTGGTATGTCTTGACAGTTTGAATTTAAAATTGTGGCAGATTTACTTGGTTCTGGGGGTGAAGTTCTGTTCCGCATGCACAATAATGGAGTCTTTGAATTTGGTCCATTAAGGTATGTACAAGGGAATGTTTCTACAATGTGTGGCTTTGTCTGTGATAGACATATCTTTTTCCTAGGTCTGGATGATATGTTTTCACGCATTAGGGGAGAAAAATGGGCTGTGTTCTTTTGTGTGCCTGGTAAATCATTAGAAGAAGGTTTGAAGCTGATTCACACAGACAATGATGTGCATACAATGATTGAGCTAGGTTGTTGTACCGGTTTTGTAGATTTGTTTGTTGCTCACACAAAACAGGTGTTATCTCCCTACTATTTAAACAATATTGATGCAGAGGGTGATGGTGGGGAGGTTGTTGGGTGGGTAGAAGAAGATGTTAGCTTGCGGTGCTCTATTACTTCAACTCCTTTTAGGACTACCACTTCAAAACCTTATAGAGTTGTGGCTGACATTGATGATTCAAAGCCTGAATTCAGGAAGCAAAAAAAGAGTGTGAAGAGGTCCGCGGATAGAGATGGTGGTTCTTTGAAGAAGACAGCAGGTGCAAGTGGTTCAGTGAATGTGGGAGCTACGGGTGCGGGTCTTGTGAGGCCAAGAAGTGATGTAAAAATCACTAATTGCGTGCTGGCTCTAAGGGCACCAAGATCAATGGGAAACAATGTGGTTTTATTTTGACTAGGCGAGTCTAATGAATTGATTAGCAAATTTTTTGTGGATACATTGCATTGCCTATTATAGTAATCTCATTTCATTGCATATTTTGATTGTGCAGGTATAGTTGCACACCTATCCAGTAGAAGCTTTTGAAGATTGACATATGGGTTTAATCTTTTGGGATTATGTAATGTGTAGAGAACAATATCAGTTTTAATTTGGTTGTATTTACTAATGTAATTTGACTAATGTAACTTGAACTATTTTACCTCCCTTTCGAATACACCAAAGGGTGTGTGGCGGCATTGTGATGGGTTCATCTGTTTTTGTACATGCCGACCAATAGTATGTAACTTGAACAATATTTCAAATGGGTTAAATTTTTAGTCAATATTGACTACTATCAATACTCTGTTTTGTGTTTCTGCTATATAATATGTTTGTCTTTGTTTCTTTGTTTGTGTTTGTTACTTTTGTGTTTGTGTTATATGTTTGTATCTTATAGTTAGAATTCATTGTTTGTGATACGAATCGAAGAGTATAAAGTATAAACCAAGAAAATTGGGATCAAACGACCCCTTCCATTCATACCCATTCATTTACAACCATAACATAGGGGAAACCACAACCCCTATCTACACCTACAACCTTACGACAAGGGCACCAAAATGAACAAAAGAAACCAAACATGCCCGACCACCTACCACCTACTACTTACATTCATCATACACAACAAAAACAACCCATCACAGCACCCAGCACCCAACCCCTTCACATGTAAGTTTGCCTCACAGCAAACTCAATCTTGGAAACAATGATGTCGTTTGTTTGCCTCAGCATCCTCATCAACCCCCTCATCGCTCTCATATCAGCTGACTGAATCCTCCTAAGCTTGTTCACATTGGCCCTTACAGTCCTCGAGCCCCTTAAGAGTTGGAGCTCCGCAATCAGGTCCCCCCTAACACCCAACCTATTAGCCAGCCTTTGGCACCTACACATCAACTCTTGTGCATGATGAATGTCCTCCTCAACCTCTCGCCGGTAATGGGTTAGCATCATTTCCGATATGACTAACGAGTTGCAAGCAACCATCAGATCAAGACAGCGAGACATTTTTCTGGAAATGGAAATGATAATTGTTTGATTACGGGTGTGTGTGTGTGTGTGTTTTTCTGCTTGTATGTGTGTGTGTGTGTGAAGGCGTTGACAATTTAATATGAAAGCTGAAAATAACTTTGCAAATTAGCCACTGAGGTCTAATCATATTGATACCAAGCACTTAGCCGAAAGTTGGCGGGAGATAAGTATGAACAGTGAAATGACGATAATACCCTCAAATACGTGGCACTTAACGGGAAAATTAACGGAAAAGGGCTCTCAGTGGCGATTTTGCGAAAATGTGGAACGTTGGTGGCTTTTTTGCGCTGCTTTTTGTCTCGGTCCCGTTTTTGCAAATTTGTGAAACGTTAAGGACCATTTTTGCAATTTACCCTATTATGTATATCATTTTATTCTTCTTTTTAAATGGCAAATTGCATAAAAAGGTATTATACTGGTCAATTTGAATTTTGCATATTCAACGTTTTTTGTTTTCTTCTTAATTTAAGGTACCAAAGTTATTTTTATGTGCAATGTAATATTTTTTGAGGTTTTTTCTACTTCTCGAAAGAGGTTTCCCATAATTGCTTTCGCTGAAACGATTAATTAATGTGGTGTATCATATTATTGAGCATTTAAAAGTTATTTCGGCTAAAATTATGATAGACAACCTATTTCGAAAAGTAAAAAAACCTAATATTGCACGTAAAATTAAGTCCGGTACCTTAAATTGAGAAAAAATAGTTGGGTACCTTAAATTTAAATAAACCTAAAGTAGAATAGCTTTTTATGCGATTTGCCCATTTTTAAATTACCAGTGAATTTAACAAGTCTTTTAAGCAGTTAATTACATAAAACCCGATAAACATCATAAGAATTTGCAACATTAAATGCACACAAATTAACTAATTAAAAAAAAATTGAATGCATTAAAATAGTACTCTTTCTGTTTCAAAATAATTGTCATGAGGCAATAATCACATAATTTAATAAAAGTGGTGCCAATTTAATTTTTAACTAATAAAAGAGAATATTCATTTACTTTATTCTCTAGTTTTTACTTAAAAGGAAAAGTGAACAATTAATTTGAGACATCCCTAAAAAGAAATATGGACAATTATTTTGAGACGGAGGTAGTAAAATTTATTGTTGATTATCACATACATAAATTTAGTTTTATTAGCATTAATCACCTTATTATAACCGCTCCAAAGTTTACCTCACTTGTTGAAATTCTGAATTGAAATTTGATTTTTGTATTTCAGTAAACAAATTTAGTACTCGTAACAAATTAAAGGTTCGCTTCCTAATTAACAAAAGCGTAACACAGATTAAAAAAAAAAAATCCATTTTTGCCTAAAATACATGAAACGTGATTATTAAGTTATTATCTTACCAAATTTTCAATGTGTCATCAATCTACAAAATCAAATCCCAAAAATACAACAGTATTGATATTTGGCATTAAACACGTAGATTTCTTGTTGCAGGCGCCAAATAGTAATTCCATTAAATAGTACATCAATGATATGATATTACGTATGATTTATAACTTACCAAAAACTACAATAGTGTAGTAGACTAGTAGTGTATGTTTACCGCTTAAATCTTTACTCAAATCTTGCATAATTTTACATTCATAATAATTACGTAGTAATTCAATTTTTTCATATACAGTAAGTAGATTTCAGACCGATAATTCCATAAATTTGTGTAAAAAAAATTCAAGCATGTATAAAATCATGATAGAGAACAATTATTTAATAAACGACGTATTTTCTTTTCGGGTTTTGTTAACCACAACCCATGAGGTTGTGTTGGGGTTGTTGTTAATCATACCTTAATTAAAAATTTGCATTAAATGAAGTAGTATATTTCATAATTATACATATTTTTTCATTCTAAACATGGAATGTGAGGTTAACATGGAGTGTTTAGTGTTCCTTTAATGCAAACTTTTTAATTAAGGTAAGTTTAAACACAACTCATGGGTTGTAGTTAACAAAACCCCTTTCTTAGATCAATATAAAAATCAAACACAAAATAAATAATATTATCACTTTCCAATCGCTTAACAAGTAAAAATTCCACAAATATGTCATGACACTTTATTGTTATAAACTAACCAAATTATATGGTAATCATGGAATCAAACAAATAAAAACATATAGAATGATGATGTTTTAAACTTGTGGGTAAAATGCAAAAATGGTTTTTAAACTATCACGAAATTGCAATAATGAGACCGAGACAAAAAGTCACGCAAAAAAACCACTAACGTTACGTAAATGTGTAAAAAAAAACCCACCGAGAGCCATTTTTCGTTAGTTTCCTCGTTAAGTGCCATGTCATTGAGGGTAGTATCGCCTTTTTATCCCTTTCCCGCCAATAACTTCAATTGCCAGTGTTTTATTTTACAAATTAGTCCTTAGAACAATAGTTTATATACGTGGCTCAATTTCTTCGAAGGAGAAAATTAGTTTCACAAGTAAATATCTTGAGAATGGTTAAGCTTTGGCAAAATCGTGCACGCGGTACCCCGATACCTGATTTAGGAATCCTTTATAGTAAGAATACTTTGTTCCATTTTAATGTTTTCCATTTAAACTTGTTATTGTTGTTAGAATTAATTAATGTTTTGTGTGTTCCACATATTTGAATGAAAAAGTGTTTTCTTTGCAAATCCATCACAATGTTGAATTTACCTCAAAACCAGAAAGAAGGTATCTCTTTGGAGATAAAGATTGGTTTGACGGAATTCACTCTGACATTTTCTCCATGGAATTATTGGGCGAAATGTTAGAGGATTTAGGTTACTCAGATAATACCCTTATGTTTACTCACTTTAGGATACATCGGGAGTCACTGGATGATGGTTTGCTACCACTAAAGTCTGACGTAGATGTGAAGACACTTGTGGAGTATGTTCCTATATTTACACAATTGGAGTTGTATATTGAACCCGGTGTTTCAATTGTTGAGTGTGAGATGATGGATCGAATGATGACTAAGGGCAAGGGTGTGGTGATAAAAAAAATATTGTATGATGATTTGAATGAGGCTGCTGGAAAGGGTGTTGATGGTGAGACTGGAAATAGTGGGAAATTACTATTGTTAGAGTAGCATAAGACAAGACAACCTAAGAAGGCTGGATCTGTTTTTTATACTGATTCTGACAGTGACTTCCCACCAACATTTTGTGCCGAAAAAATGATTGCAACTCATACAGAAAGGATGAGTGATGAGTTTCAATTCAGAAGGTTATTGGAAGAGATTGACCAAGACTTTACTGTGGAGGATTCAAGTGAGGAGTCTACATGTTTGCTCGATTTTTATGATCTCGATTTTGATGATGCGTATTATGATGACACAGTGATGAAGAGGTTTATCAAGGAACTAATGCTGAATGGTATGATGAAGAGGTGGATCAAGGAACTAATGATGAATGGCATGATGATCCATACCATTTAGTTGATGTACCTAAACCTGAAGAGATGCATGCGATTGAAGAGCCCCAAGAGCATGAAGAGCCTCAAGAGATTAGCGACATGTTTGCTGAAATAGATCAAGCATTGGATGAACTTGATGATGTAGTTGCAACTGGAGAAGGAACAGAGGTGTATGCTCTTTATGCTGAACCAATTAGTTTCAGTTTAGTTCCACTTGTGGATGTTGATGGTGAACAAAGAGTTCGTGATGAGGATGTGATTCTAGATGAGCAGTGTGCTGAATCAGTTGGAGATGCTAAACAAGGAGATGAACCAGATGAAGTGCTTGAAAAAAATAGAGTTGGGCAAGATGGAGTGCTTGAAAAAAATAGAGTTGGGCAAGATGGAGTGCTTGCATAGGACAAATTTGAAGACCAAGGAAGATCAATCATGAGGCGAAGACTGATGGCTGACAAGAAACCCAAGGATGATGTTGACAAAAAACCCAAGGATGATGCTGACAAGAAGCCCAAGGATGATGCTAAATAATGGTTATGCTTTTATGCTTCTAAAGTTTATCTACCGGTTATGTAATATTAACTAGGGTCAATGGTTGCATAACCTTTTATCTAATCTAATAGAAGCAAAAAAGCTAGGCAATTTTGGGATGTGTATGTTGGTAACCCAAACGTTTAGCTTTTATTACCCAAACACGCCTAAAACACATTTCCACATGTAATTACCCCGCCTATTTATGTGTTATAACCCAAGTAATTTCCTCATTCATCAAGTAACAAAAATAGTAAACACATAAATTGTATCAAAGGGTGTAAGAATGTCTCAATTTGTGCTTCTTCAGGAACTTGCAGCGGCTGCTAACTCAACCGAGTTACCATACCAGATATCGGTTTATTTTGCTAGGGAGACACAGCGAGATGTGAAGTATGCGAAAGATCTTTTTAAGGCATATCAAGAGTTGCTTGATATTGTTATTCAAAGGAACAAGTACATGGCTGAAATTGAACCTGTGCGTCCATCGGTGCAGATGTTCAAGTGCTTGGAGTATTTTAAGAAGCTTCAAAAGGCCGACATTATCGAGCTTTTGGAATTGAAGAAGAAGATTGCCGTAGCGAAGCTGAAGCTTTTCAACAAGCACGCATTTGTCAATGGACGTTAGAGTTTCTTTCAAGGTTTTTTATCAATCATGTTATGTTTGTTTGAAGTTTAATGTTTTGTGGTCAAAGAAAACTATGTTATGTTTCTTTGTTTATCAAACTATGTTATATTATCAATTATGTTATCTTTTTGTTGATTAAGTATGTTATTAGCTAGTTAGTTTTAGTTTCCCGCCAATATTGTACAAACCATAGAGTTTACCATTCACCAAAATATCGGTTACATCAACCACTACAAACAAAAGACAAACATTAAACAAAGAAACTAGCTTACAGCCACAAAATGGCTAAACACCATCCTCAAACCCAACACCCTCAAACAACGATGACACAAACACATTGGGTTCAAAGGAAACCATCACATTTCCGGCATCATCCACATGTGGAGGCGTCAGATGGCACTGGTACGCCTGGTACTCCTGGTACTCCGGCGGAGCAAAAGTGGTATCACAATAACCCGAAGTGGTTGTGGGTTCATGGGTTTTTTTTTTCTTTTGTTGTTTTTTTCGAGTACCACCTCCAACAGGGATGTCCCGGAGAGCGCCACCATGAGTCCAGTGTCTACGGCAAAAGTGACGAGGCTGTGAAGTGTTGTAGTTGTTGTAGTAACAGAATTTTGTGTATTCTGAATGACAACGTAGACATGGAAGTTGTTGTGGAGTTTGATTAACAGTCGTTGTTGTGATCAACGTTGATGTTTCTTGGTGTGTGTTGGTGGTGGTGGTTGTGGTGATTATTGCGGTGTTTGGTGATGATTCCATTTTCTGTAAACTGTATTTTTTTTTTACTGTTACCTTGAGTCGTGATTTGCAAGTGTGGATTCTAGGGGGTTAAACTTTTAAGTTACTTTGCAAATTTAGCCATTGAAGTCATTTCAAATCGATACCCAAGCACAGAGCTGATTATGGCGGCAAATTTAATAAGTATGAACAGTAAAAAGACGATACTACTCTCAATGACATGGCACTTAACAAGGAAACTAACGGAAAATGGCTCTCGGTGGTTTTTTTGCACATTTACGTAACGTTAGTGGGTTTTTTGCGTGACTTTTTGTCTCGGTCCTATTATTGAGATTTCGTGATAGTTTAGGAACCATTTTTGCATTTTACCCTAAACTTATATTATATTAATCTCAACCAAATTGTCATGTCACAATTTGGATACATGCAACTCAGTAATTGAAAAAAGTTCTGATCATATGTTGTAAAGATGTTAGAGCATTAATTGGTTTAAAAAATAAAGTTTAAACTTATATCATAAAAATATCAAGTTTATAATATGTAACATATATTATATTACAAACATATAAAAATAAGACAAAAATACACCGTTGGTCCCTAAGCTTTCCACAAATCGTCACCATGGCCCTTAACTTTTCAAAATCGTCGCCTGGCGTCCAAAACATGGGAATTAGAGGCCGAATGCGTCCCTTGACCACTTTTGTCTTGGTCAACGCGTAAGTTTTGGTATATTCGCAAGGGCATAATAGGCAAACTACATTTTTCACCACACTATGGTTAAATAAACCAAGAGTGATAGTTTAGGGAGCAACTAAAAACTATGGTTTGTGAAACTTGAGCCTATCT
Source organism: Artemisia argyi (assembly GCA_030686995.1). Lineage (NCBI taxonomy): Eukaryota > Viridiplantae > Streptophyta > Magnoliopsida > Asterales > Asteraceae > Artemisia > Artemisia argyi. The sequence goes on from CM060680.1 coordinate 184,412,919, forward strand.
TTTCTAATACGCTAGTTATAACTCGCGCAAAACCAATTAACCCACAAACCAAACACATTTACACACCATAATAACACACACCCTTATCCAGACACCCATTTCCAGAAGTCAAATACCCAACTAAAATTCCAACATTACAATGTCTTTTGGAGACATTGTGATCACTAATATGGCAGATTATATCAACAACATGCCAGATAACGTGACCACTAATATTATGAACCGATTGCCACTAAAAGATGCGGTAAGGACCGGTAGTTTAGCCAGAAGCTGGAGGTTTAAGTGGACTTTGCTGACCAATGTCATAGTTGATGAGGATTTGTTTTACTGTTTAACAAATACCTGTGATGGGAGGCATATTACTAGGCTTTTACTTCAGCTTATTGGGCTAGTAAGAAGGTTTGTGTTTTTCGTAGAGGCCAAAACGCTATTTGGACATGACGACTTGCATTATGAAGACATTCATGATTGGCTTTTGTTTTTGGCTCGGGTTGGAGTTGAGGAGGTCACAATTCGAAACTGGTATGCTGATCTAGTTACTTTGCCAACCCAACTTTACTATCATCAAGAGTTGACATTTCTAAAACTTCATTGTTGCACTTTTCCCACTATGACAAGTTTTAGGGGTTTTCCAAAGCTACTCAACTTAGAATTATGTAATGTCAATTTTCATAGTGGTACAACTTGGGACTTAGTTGCTGGTTGTCCCTTGCTTGAGTCTCTAAAATTGGATCGTTGTAGTACAAACGAAATGAGACTATGGGATATTGCAATTCTGAGGAATTTGAAGACGTTAAATTTGTCATTTGGTATTTGGAACCATCATATGACAATAACAACTTCCAATATCTGTCAGTTGTCAAATGTTCCTAAACTTGAGACCTTTACCATGGATTTTGAAGACTGCAATGTAAGACCTATTATTCGCGTTTTCTACTTCAACTTACATAATGTTAAAGTAATTTCTAACATTGATGCAATGTTAGCATTGAAACTAAAGAAAATTCGTCCTTTTATAGTTGTTGGAAGAAGGTACATCCTGGATGAGTGACCGTGTGGCCTTTCTATCCCTCAAGACTGTTGAGATATACGAGGTCAATTTTGGGAATAAGGCAATGGTTTCATTGATCGTTAAAATGATTTGTGGGTCTCCAAATATGCAAAGGCTAGTAACCAAGGTAAGTGGAATGCATATGTATGAAAAAATCTATTAAATTCCAATGGTTGTGCTTATGAATATTTCTCTCATTTTACAGGCCTTATACACGTTTATTTATGTACCTTTGGAGATTGATTCATTTGATGTACCCATCAACAGAATGACCACGGGGCAGCTTCAAACTGTGGTGTTTTATTCTTTCCCTATAACAGAGAATGAAATAGCCATAATACGGTTGATACTTGCATGTTCCCCCTTACTGAAGAAAATTTATATCATTGACTGCACTTTGACTACTGATGAGAATGAAAACATCAGGTTGAACTGGGATTTGGCAAGGAGGCTGTTGAAACTCCCTCGAGCTTCCCCCACAGCCGGGGTAGATTTCTTTTATTGATTCTAGTTTATGTATGGGTTGAATACCCTAAGACAATTATTTTCGTTTAAGTATGTTGCTACTTACTTGGTCACCAAATGTAATGGCAAGTTTGACTTTAGGAAGTCAAACGTGCAAATGGTAAAGGTTATTTGGCATTTGCAATTTTCACAATGCCTATGTTGGTCACCAAATGTAATGGCAAGTTTGACTTTAGGAAGTCAAACGTGCAAATGGTAAAGGTTATTTGGCATTTGCAATTTTCACAAACCAAATGTAATGGCAAGTTCGAATGTTTATATTTGTGTCTTTATGTTTAGTGATTTTAGTGATGAATATATTGTTTTAGAGTTTCATATGGGATCGGTAAGGATTTAATGGGGTGCAATTAATTAATTTCACAAATTACACAGTAGGTCCCTACGCTTGTACACTCAATGTTGCATGTTGTGAACACGTCACTACATTTTGGGCGGGAATTGAAACTACGTTGATGAAAATGTAGACAACCTTAGAGACCAAGTATGAAATAAAATTTGTTATTAAACCCCTTCACCGTCTCTTCACTGCGAAGGTATTAACTTTAATGCGTAACCCAATAAACCCATCAACAAGCTTTTCCTCACATTTCCCGATGGAAGAAGATTTCCCAATGTTGAATGAACTCATGCAATTGGCCGATTCACGACGATTACATGATCGTATGAGCCTCTGGTTTGGTCAAGAGGATGTTGAAGCAGGGTTTTTTAAAAACCTTATTCGTGCTGCTATTGATAATCTCAAGAGGATGATACCAAAGCGTAGGGAGCTGATTCAGGAGAATGAAGCTTTGGGACCGCGTGGTGCAGCGCTTGACAGTTTGGAGTCGTTAAGGAAAACCCAAGCCATTGAAATCGACCTACTTGCAAGTTTGATCAAGGTGTATTGTCAAGCTGATGCTAATATTCGTATGCAGGAAGGTTTTGTTAAGAAAATGGCTGAAAATAATTAGTGTAATGGGGTCTTAATTTAGAGTATTTACAGGAGTAGGTTAATTAGGTCTTTTGGGTTATTGTTTTAGGCTTTTAATGTTCTTGTAGTCTAATTGCCATTTGCCACTATTATGCATATATAATTATATGGTTTCTCGGTTAATCTTGTTTGCTGTATCTTACTGTGTTTACTGTTGTTATGACAAAAAACAAACACCCCTTTATGTCAGCAAATACAAACACAGTGGGGAGGAAGCAAAACCCAAACACCCCATCTTGGTTGATTAACTAGAGTGTAGTACATAGTGTGGTGAAAAATGTAGTTTGCCTATTATGCCCTTGCGAATATACCAAAACTTAAGCGTTGACCAAGACAAAAGTGGTCAAGGGACGCATTCGGCCTCTAATTCCCATGTTTTGGACGCCAGACGACGATTTTGAAAAGTTAAAGACCATGGCGACGGTTTGTGAAAAATTTAGAGACCAACGGTGTATTTTTGTCTAAAAATAAATAAAGATAAAAGTTTAATACCAAAATAAATTTATAGTAAAAGAAAATATCATACCTAACAATTAGGTACAATAAATATAACTTAAGTACAAAGTGACACAAAAATAATATTTGATTATACTTAAAAATAAAAATACCAAATGATATTTATATATTATAAAAAATAAAGTATTGTATTTTCCAACTTGACATGCTACATCATTTCTTCTTGCCACGTCACATATATGACGATGTCAATCCAGTCACACTTATCACAATCTTCTATTATATAGGTTTAGATTTTTTTTTTTCTCGTAACAATTTCACTTTTATATTTCGAGTAATAAACTGCTTTTCAAATATAAAAGCATATTTTATTATGCAGAATGTAATGGTCCAGTTATTTTACAATATGGAATTTGAAAATAAATATATAATTTGGGACAAAGTAAATAATACAATAAAACAATGAATTCGTTTGTAGAATATTTAATTATTTTATTTAAATATCAATGATTTTTTTTAAATGTATCAATTTGTTACGCGAATTTTGAAAATGCTATGCAAATATAACGAACTTTCATAAAGTGTTATAATTTGCCCATTTTGACGACGTGTCTTACCTGAAAGTCTTACACTTGACATCATTTATAACATGACAAATCATCAAAATATGTAGATTATAACACTTTATGAAAGTTCAATACATTTACACAATTTTTACAGAGTTAATGTACCAATACGAAACAATGAAGAAAGTTTATTGCTGTTTTATAAACAACAATATTTTTTTTTCTTTTTCTTTTGGCGCAGCCGAATGGCGCAATCATTCATTGTCTAAATTTAATTTTTTGTTTGTCTCAAATTGATTGTCTAATACTATAATGCTATAATAGTCGGAATTAAAATTGCTTAAGTTTAATATATTACCTTTAATTAAAATTATTACTTAGAAAACTATTAAAAACATTAAATAAGTATCAAATGATAAAAATATATTTTTGTGACTTCTAAAAAATCAAACCTGTAAAAATGTACTTTTTTTCTAAATTTTACGTTTTTGTCTGTTAACAAAACATCAAATCACAAATAATCACTACTTAATTATCTCAATACCAGAAAGCATCATCACTAGTTCACTACTACCTATTTAAAGCATTATTAAAACACGTAGATCCTCCATCTCATCCATCTCATTGCAGGCGCCAATGGCAAAACCGTAAATTCACTCCCCCCCATCACGTGCTTTAAAAAATGGAGCCAAAAACACAAAAAAAACGCTCCCCTCCTCCAAAAGAACTCAAAACCAAAGGCGCGAACTATTCGATAAAACTCCCGCTCCCCACACACACTAAAAACACACACACACTTTTTTATATATTTATATATATACATCATATCTTTGTAACAATAAAAACACACTTTCACCTAAACACACACTACCAAACCCTAATAACCCTAACTAAAACATGCAAGGTCATCAGCCTCACCCCGTCCCTCACGGCGGCGCGTGTGTAACGGCCGAAGCCTACTTAGCCAAACGGGGCAAGCGCCGTGGCAGTTACAACTGCGGCCGTTGCGGTATGCCTAAGAAAGGCCACGTTTGTCACTTGTCGAGTGACGTCACTTCTCCGTCTGATTCCGTCACCTCCTCCGCCGCTCCGGCGGTGTCTCCGCTCGCCGTCATCCGTCCGTTCACCAACCTCCGTCGCGCGTTATCCTTCGATGACACAGATCTTTCAAAAGCGATAGTGGTCAAGGTTGAAGAAGTGGAAATTATCGATGATGATGACGTGGCTGGTGACGTGGCAGGTGGTGGTGATGGTGGTGGTGGTGATGACGTGGAGGTGTTGGATGATGAGGTGGAAATGGAGTTAGGTGGGAGGTGGATGCCTACAAGTGTGGTGTGGGAGGTGATGAGGAGGCTGCCGCCTGCGGCGTTGCTTTCGGCTGCGAAAGTGTGTAGAGGATGGCGAGATTTGAGTAAGAAGATGTGGAAATGTGCCGAGGAGTTAAGGATTAAAGTGCCGGGGAGGATTCAAGTCGGATACGTTGGATCGGTGTTGCGAAAGTGCGATAAGCTCGTTAGATTGGTTATTACTATGGAAAGGTATAAAAAAATAAGTTTAGATCTGTTTATATATCAGAATTTATATAATTAATTAAGTTGTTAGTTAATTAGTTTGTTATTGTTTTGTAGTGATATGGATTCAACTATGTTGGCTTGTATCGCGTTTGCCTGTCCGAATCTGGAATCGTTGGAGATTTATATGTGTGAAGGAGCGTTTAATCGGATCACTGGGTATACTTCTAGATCTGTGTTTGCATTGTACTTTGAGATTGTATTTCAGAGATTGATTACTAGATTTGTTTGTGTTTGTGTGTATATGGGTATATATTGTTGATTTATCTTACTGATATGTAAATGGTTGTATAAAATTTGCTAGTTCTGTAAGTAACTTTGTTGTCGATATATGTTGGTTTGTGTATATTGGTTATGCTAATTCTACCAATGAATGTGAAACAACATAAGCTAATCTAAAAAGTAAAAACTATTTGTTTGTTTGAAGATATGTGTTTTGATAATATATAAACTCATAAGCTCTTTGTGTAAAAAAAGCGTAATCTCTTTAATTAAACCAATCCAAACACCCCCTTAATAAATTTGGTTTTCTAACGCCACCTAATAGTTATGTGTAGCATGTGTTTTTAAGTAATGTGGTTTATTTGGCATCTTAAACAGAGTAAAAGAGTATTTTGGATTGTTATTGATATGCGATCTAATTGCAAATGTTGGAAAATTGATTGTGTTTTGTTATGGGTAATAAACTGATATCTACTTGCTGTTGAATTGCTTTTTGTTTACATATATATGATTGTTGAATGCTTTTAGCCTTTCAGTCTCTTTGTAGCATTTTTATTAAATCAATGTGGTTTATTTGCTGCTGGATGCGTTTTTAAATCCTATCTTTAAGTAATATGGAGTGTATGTGTATCATGTCTATTAATACAATGCTGTTAACAAGGAATCTTTTTAGAGAATTATTTGGATTGTATCTAATTGCAGATGATGAAAAAAATGATTATGCTTTGTTATGGATAACAATAGATAACTATTTGCTGCTGAATGTATTTTTGTTTATATATTATATATGATTTTAAGGTTGATTTATATTAGCAATCCATTTTTGGATGATGAGAAATCATTTTTTGGCTTGTTACTAATAACCAATAAAAACATTCATCAGCATCTGAATGTGATTTTTGGTTATATATGATTCCAGGGAGGAGTTGGGGCGTTTTGTTGCTGATAAGCGCTGTCTCACAACTCTAAAGGTGGAGGGATGCTCTAACCTTGGGGGTTTTGTTCTTTGCTCCAACACACTATCCACTCTTTGGCTTTCTGATCTTCATTCACTTTCAAAGATGGTATGGTTTATGAAGTTGCTCTTGATATTTCATGACACCATGAATAACTACTATTGTAATGATTTTTGTTATAACAATGCTTATTTTACATCCTTTTTGTTGTTCGTCTTATTAGGTTTTCAACCTTCCCAATTTAAATGAGATAGCACTTAGATTTTCTCGTCAAGAGAATGATAGAACTGATCTTACATCTATGATGGACGGACTTGGAAGAAGCTGCCCTAAACTTGAATATATTCAGATTGCTTCTCTACATCTATCCCATTCCGTTGTGCTCTCTCTCACTGCTGCAAATTTAAGGTATATAAATTCTTTGTGACTAGTGAACTGGCTATTAAGCTAATGAAACATTTGCAATGCTTTACCTAATACTTAAGACACATGGCATAATGATTTATTGGTTTCATTTCAGGGGACTGCGCATGCTATCACTTGTATTTGGATCAGAAGTTACTGATGCGTCAGTAGTAGCAATTTCTAAATGCTACTCAAACCTAGAGTTGCTTGACCTCAGTGGGTAAGTCCTTCTGCTAGTTTTGTTTGTCATACTTGCCTTCTAAGATCATGGTTTGTTAGTTTTGACTTATTTGAAACTAGGTTAATCGATCTACTCTTTACTAATTGATGTTGTTTGTTAATTACAGGTCTAGCATCAGTGACAGTGGTATTGGAATGATATGCAATGTTTTCCCTGATACATTAACAAGACTCTTAGTTTCTCAATGTCCTAACATCACATCAAGTAATTTTTCTAGCCTATAATTTAATATATGGTGTATAATAGTTATCTTGTTCTAATAAATCTAACCATAGCTTCTGTTCATTGTCATCAGGTGGTATCCAGTTTGCCACAGCCCAATTGCCGCTTTTGGAACTTATGGACTGTGGGATGACAATATGTGAACCAGAGGCACGATCCCCATTCTGTGAAGGAAATGGTGATTCTGATTCACAAGTATCACCAAACAGCAAGCTGCATCTTATACATCAGAAGCTGTTTATAAAACACGCTCGTCTGAAAAAGCTGAGCCTCTGGGGATGCTCCAGCCTTGATGTAAGATTCTGAAAAGTCAATGTTTTCAATTTTACATCTCAGTTTGGTGTTTGTTCTGATTATCTCAATATTGCAGTCTCTGTATCTAAATTGCCCAAATCTGAGTGAACTGAACCTGAATTCTTGCAAAACTCTGCTTCCAGGTAATACTCGATATCCTGATTAACACGATGCTAATAAAATCAAATATCACAAGCTTTCCTTCTTTTAACCAACTTAAAATTGTCTAATCTCAGAAAAATTAGTGCTGCAATGCTCTAAGCTGGAAACTGTGCATGCTGTTGGTTGCCCAGATGTGGTGGTTCAAGCAGTTCAAACTCAGGTGAATTAACTTGTATGCTTTGTTTCAAAATTATTTATTTATTTATTTTTATTATTTTTTTTTCCTGTTTAGCTTTTGTTATCCTGATAAAAAAGTGTGCCCAATAATACAGCAAAATGAATTGCACTTTTAGATCTAAGGTTTTAAATTGAACTTCTTGATTCTCCAATATCACGTTCTTTGTAATAGTTAGAACATGATCATATCATACTTTTCTCTAAATTTGAACAACATTAGCATGTTTTATGTGCTGGTCAGATTAGGAGCAGAATTAGGAAGTTAATTTACAGAATGCTTTGTTTTATAACATGTCTAAATGCTTTTGCTGCAGTGTTGCATTATTTTAATGTTATAATTTGCTAATTTGGGCATCACATTGTAGTCATCTGTAGATTATTACTACCTCCGTCCCAATTTATTTGTCTACTTTTAACTTTCAAAGTCTTTCTTTGTTAACTTTAACCTTAAATATATTTGTTTGTGTTATTTAACTTTTGATGCAAACTATATTAATAGATTGAGTTTTAAGTTTATTTTTAATTTGTATAATTTTTATCAAGTATTATATAACACAGATAAGAATATTTACGGTTAAAGTTGACAAAGAAAGACTCAAAAAGTCAAAACTGGACAAATAAATTGGGACGGTATATACTTAGTTTCACAGTACTTAAGTTTAATGTTGTGCTCTTTTTTTATTCTCAGGTTTCCGATGACCCTGCTCCTTCAGAAGACAGTTATTCTCGTAAAAGGATGGCTGATGGATCTAAGAGAGTTGGAATTCCATTCTCCTTTAGCCAACCGGTAAGCTACAAAACTGATGCTGACACTACTGGTGCCAAAATTAGTGGGTTGGTAAATTAGAGATGGGCTACGAAAGTTAATTGAGACCTCCAACTTGAATTTGCATCTTTTGAGATATAGTCCTGCTCGACCCATTCAATGGACCAGAATTGAGACCTCCAATCATGCTTAGGATTTTAGAAAAAATGCGTTATAAGTGTCATTTCAGATTCATTTATTCGTCTGACTTATGAGTTATTTCTTATGTTCTGCAGTCACCAGATGATGGCAAAGGCAGCTGGACAGTTCGGAAGCGAAGGTGCAGTGTGCTAGTGGAATAAGGGACACCTAGGGTACTTATATATTTACTGTAAAACCTATAAACTATGTGCAGTAGATAATTCATTCATGGGTGTATTGCCTTATTGTATGATGTAAAATGCATCAGTTCTCCAAATTATCTGTAAGGATGTTGGTAGTTTATAGGCTCAAAGACCTAATTTTAGTTTACATTTCCATGGGATAAAAATTTATGATATGCCCATGTTATCACAATAAGAATGCAATTCTGGTTTCCCAAAATTGCATGCATTGTTGTAACTCTTTTAATCTTTAACTTGATCTTTCAATGAAAATAATTATATGAAAATGTGTTTTTTTAGGTATTTTTACTATTTTATATGTTACATATGTTATGCTGTTTATGGTTATTTTGTTTTTAGAAAAGGGTTAGTGTTATTTTACAGTTACATGCTTGTGTCTAAGATATATGTTGAATGGGTTATGTTATACAAACCCTTCGCGATGTACACTGTACAAGCCGGTGATGCATCCAATGATTGGATACCCTCCCTATGGGAGGATGTGGATAACTCACCTTATGTTGAATTGGTTTGGTTTGTTGGTAAAAAAATTCTTGAACCGAGAATACCAACATGAACAACCCAAAAATCAAACTGATGTAAAGGTAGGGTTGACAATTTCAGCCACAACACAAAATACAACTTGAGATTGACATGAAACTAAACGGGTTAGGGCTTGGTATCAAATCCAGCATTGGTCATATGGAGGGTAGTTTCTTCCTTCGTTACTGATACCACCACCTTTTATCAAGTCCAGCACTGGCATGAGGGTGACATCCATACTTGTGTAGTGAAATTGATTTTTTTTAAGCCATACGCTGTATGGCCTAATCCCATACACCGTATGCACTTGCAGAAAATGCAGAACAAACCTTAAACCCATTTCTGAAACTCATACAACCATTTAAACACTGACTTCTGTTCATTTCTAAACACTGACTTCTGTTCATTAACATAACCATTTAAAGAGCGGAAGCGTTAAACACAAGGGGTACGGGTGGTAAGCCAAACACCCCATATTTGACCCATTACTACATAATTTGTACATAACCATACCAAAACGACTTAAACTTGACTTCAAACTGTTTTTGACACTAAATACCAAGTCAGGAAACATTGGGGCGTTACAAGCTAATACCAAAGTGCAAGAAAGAGACGCTCGTCACATGTAAACACGAGCGTAGTTGTTTTCCCCAAAATGCACCTTGGTCTATTTCTTCTAGCTCCGACCCTTTCTTCACATACCTACATGAATAAGCTGAGAATGGTTAGTCCTTGCGACTTAGTGAGTAAACGAAATACTTCTAACATAATATAAGACATGAGCTAAACGTTAACATGGTACAATTCTTTAAACGGGTCATATCTTGCTAAAATCATACTTCTACTAACATAGCTGCTAATATCCTCATATCCAATTCTAATTGGAATTCTAAACTGAATGTGATATCTATTCACCGTGCTAAGCTACGCTACTACATTATTACTACGGGTTGTTTCTTTTTTCTATATGGGAAAGAGGATATATGTGGGTCCTACGTCTGATTTAGCCTTTTATTGAGGAGGATGTCTATTTTCTTGCCTTGAGGATATAGATGAAGTAAATGAAATATGTGAGCCCAAGTATAAAAGAAATATTATTATATACCTTTCCCTCCTCGTATAGAAAAAAGAAATACCCCCTATGTAGGGGTGAGCATCGGTCCAAGACCGGACCGGGCCGGACCGAGGACCGGACCGAATGTGGTTGGTCCGGTCCGGTCTCGGTCGGTCCGTAGGTCGGCCCGGTCCAACTAGGCCAAATAATAGGGTTGTGGTTTGGACCGGACCGAGGACCGAATTAGCCAAAAAGCCAAGACCGAGGACCGGACCGAATGTGGTCGGTTAGGTCCGGTCTCGGTCGGTCTGGTCCGTTCGGGTCGTTTGCTCAGCCCTACCCCTATGTCTCAATACTTGCTGCTAAAGATACGACATTAGTCGTCATGCTATAAATATGTGATATCTAATCACATTCACATACCCGATGTCTAATCATAAAACTACCATATTGTAATGTCTAATCACATTTGTACTAGCTATACGATGTCTAATCGCCGTTTTAACATATCTTGATATTTAATCATGTTTCTACTAGTGAAACGATATCTAATCGTCATTCTAACATATCATGATATCTAATTACGTTTCTATTATTGAAACGATGTCTAATCATCGTTTGGCTTTTACTACATTCTCTAGGCGGCGAGTACCCATATGCGGCCCTTTTCACCCTCTTGCACGAATGAAATCCGAGTCCTATTTTCATACTTGACGTAAGTGCATAGAGCACATTATCCATTAAGGAGTATAAGTGCATAAAGCACGGTACTCTACACAGGACATCGTGAGTGCATAAAGCATTTTATCTACGGAGGCTTATGACTTATGAGTGCATAAAGCACGATACTTCACAGTGGACGTCGTAAGTGCATAAAGCACAATTTATAACATAGCTATTTTTCGGCTATTTTCGAAACTACATAAACATATCATTCTCGGCTACATCCGAGACTAGGATCATAACATGACTATTTTCAGTTATATCCAAATCTAACATATGCATAATCGATTTCGGCTATATCTGATTCATGACATGAACATATACATATTCAACTATTTCTGAAGCTACATAAACATGACATATTTGGTTATTTCCGAAGCTACATAAACATATCATATTCGGCTATTTCCGAAACTACATAATAACATAACTAAATTCGACTATGTCTTAAACTAACATAAATATAACTATTATCATGTCTAAATTACTAAAACATGACAAGCTAATCCGTTACTCACCTTATGGTTGTTTTAGGCTCTTCGCTTGCTTTCCGTAAGCACCTAAAGTCCTAAACACATATGACCCATACTAACACTATTAGAGCTTACTTTTTTGAACAGACTACTAGAACTTACTAATTAATCTATTTTTCATGAACTTTAATCATGAACTACTAAAGTTGTTTCTATGGGGTCTTATATGGCCTTGTGCCAAACAACCCTTTACTACATATAAACTAGGCATAACAATTACACCATAGCATGAATTTTACTAAGCTCTAACCCATGATTTCTACTAATGATTCTTGACATAATCTATAATAACATGATTATCTAATCCATGTATCATCGTAAATCATACTAGGGTTGCTTTAAAACCCCAAATTACATAAATCCTCAAGTTACATTCTAACATGATTCATAACACTAACATAAATTCATGCTTACCTTTATGGTGATTATGACACTAGCACTTGAATACTTCCATAGACGGAACTTGAACATTTTTTTGGAAGGGCCAAATCCGAGATTTATTTGTAACCTCAACTAAATTACCCTTAAAATCTATAATATTTACACTAGGTACCACAAATTTTGAGGGGGTCGGGAGGGTCCCGGCCCCTACATAGTTCCGTCCATGAATACTTCTATGGTTTTATCAAAACACTATAGCTGTACAATTTCTTGGCTAAAATGAATAAGGTAGCTAAGATAATGGTAAATTTTGCGCTGAGCGATTTTGCATGGCAAGGTACGCAAAAATGATTTAGTGGGCTATTCTCCCTGCTACTTTTAGTTACACTACCATGAAATTAAATTTTTCGGTGAACTATTCTTTTTAGTTTATTATTTTTTTTGATAATAACTTTACGGATATCAAGAATTTTATTTAGCCCGAGCTCGTTCGGGCTCGAGCCCGTTGGGCCCTTTTGGCCTGCACCCTTTCGGGCTCAAGCCCATTTGGCCGGTTACTCTTTCGGGCTTGAATAGTGTGCTTTATTATTTGTATTAGTGACATTTAATGCTGAAATTGTGTTTTATTTGGTTGTACAATATGCTTGATAATTTGTATTTCTTATGTAAGGGGTGTTTTAATAACTGTATTAATTGTATTTATTAACCAATTAATTAATTGATTACATTAAATAGCATTAATATTTTTTTAATGTGTGCATTAAAGTGATGTACACTATGCTTCTTTTCTTGTAAGTCTTAAAAAATTACAAGCATGTATGCATCTTTCCTATTAAAGAAATGTTTTTGGTCTTAAACATTTTAAGACTTCTAAATATAAATATCGTAAATACATTATAAGATAGTATAGAAAGTATAAAATTCAAAAAATATATCGGAGGTCATAGAACAAATTACACCATATTTTTATATAATTAAATAACATATAGTACTTGGGCTACGTAATTGTCAATTTATTTAAAATGAATTACCTATGCAATGAGATAATTTATTATTTAAATCTTTGGAGAATATATAGAAGTGTTTCGGGTTTTCATGTGCAACCAAAAACCTTCTCAAACATTAGCACTCTGTTCCCGAGTATAAAACGGAAAGAAAAGAGATGGAGAGGAAAAAAGGAGTGAAGTAAAGTGGAGAGTAATAAGAAATTATTTTTTTATCTTGTGTTCCCGAGTTGAAAAGAAAAGAGAAGGAAGTAACAAAAAAATAGCTTTAAAATCAACACCACTCCATTTCATCCCAATTTGGGAAGTAAATTAGGAGAGTAATTTTGATGTAATTTACTATCCTTTACTTTCCTCTTCCCTCCAAAAAAATCTCAGGAACACAAATTTTTTTACTACCATCCCAAACCTTTCTCTTTCACTCCAAAAAATAAACTCGGGAACAGAGTGTAGGTTTTTCTAAAGATAAAACCGCCCAGTTGGTTTTTCATTTGGTTTGATTTTTTTTGCGGTCTTTTCGGTTTTTTTGTTTTGATTCGTGCTCACCCCTGACGGAAGGGAATGTAAAAAAGACAAAGCAAGGGTAAATAACTAAATGGGCTGGATCCAAGAAATCCACCCACCCATTTAAAAGAATAGAACTGCATGGATATTACTATAACTTAAACGAAAACCCTAACCACCTTAAGATTTTCGATCAATCGTTGAAGATGGCTGCGACGCATTGTTTGGGTATCGACCCGGAAACTGGTGGGTTGAGGAAATTGGATGAGGAGAAGCTAGCGAAGGCTATGTGGAAAGATATTTGTGAGAGTAATGGGTTGCCGTTGGACACACCTTACGTACTCAGAAGCCAGAGCGATTTATTGTCTAATAACATGACCTGGAGGGAAAAGACTATGGATGATTTATGGAGAAAGATTTATGACAAAAGAGGTTTGCTTAAAACCGAACCAGATGATGGCGTTTGGAAGAAGAAGTTTATTGAACAGTTGGAGAAGGAATCAGATCAAGAGGATTTGAGTGAGTTTGAGAGAGAAAAGGCTCGTAAGATGCTGAGGAAGATGATGAATCCGGAGGAGGACGATGATAAACCTTTTGTTTTTACCGGTTTGATGGAAAGGCTCGATAGCCGTGGCAGGTTGTTGAAGAGAAAAGCAGATGAAGGTGATGAAGAAGCAGCCTTCAATCTAGCAAAACTAGCAACATCACCTACTTTGTTTTAATTTCCGTTGTTTACTTTGTTGAACTACTACTACTTGTTTTTTTGTTTTTTTTTCCAGCTACTACTACTACTGCTTGCTTGTTTGTTTGTTTTTAATCGACATTAATATGCACATGCTTATGCTTTTGTTTGTCTTCCTGTTTTCTCATTCTCGCCGATTGCTATAATATTACTTGATAGATAGACAAGGATGACTGTCTTAATGGCTAGCTAGGCGTATTTTTTTTTATGCACATACATTAGGACCTTTTGTACATCAATTCCTTTGCTTGCTGTCCTGTTAGAAACCCCAACATGGTGGGTGTGTGGGGGGGGGGGGGGGGGGGGGGGGGTTATATATGTGTGTTTACATGGTGTTTCCAACATGTTCCCTCCTTCAAATCATTCAAGTTGATGTTGAACACATATATACTTTTCATCTTCTAGTTATTATTATTTTTAACTCTCAGTGCCCATTTAAAGCTTGATTATCTTCCATCACAGTACCATCCATTCGGTCACTCTTACTCACTTTAGAAAAGTTCCAGCTTTAAAAAGTTTGAATGACCGATTGGAAGTGATACCTCAAATCCCTTCCGTTTCAGAATTCCCCTTTGCCCTCAATCTGATTCCTTCCACTAGTCGAATTTATGACCCTCGTGTTTGTCATCTATTGGATCTCGAGATGAATTATCGTTGCATCAACTAGACCTATAACATTTGATTATTCTCAAAAGCATATATTCCATGGCGGCATGTCATATTTAATCTTTGTTTCTTGTGCTTCTTGGATCTTCTAAGGGACATTCCATTACTTGAAACAGTCAAACTGCCGCAAGACTAATGGTTTAGACGAAGCTAAAGATTATGTTGCCATTTTCGACAGAGACTGCCCATTTGTAGGTAAAGCAAGCCCTCACTTTCTTGTTATCGTTGGGTTTGACTTTTCTTAAATTGACTAAACTAGGCTCATTTACGCTTACCTGTTGGCACCTCGTGAAACATATCTTACATGAGTTAGTGTAGATAACCTACCTAGAGGATCTCTATCCAAGTGCAGCCATGGCATTGTTATTATTGACTACGCTCGAATCAGTCCAAGTGATATTGAATAAGCATGGCCAATTAGTGGAACATTAAGCTTTTATGGAATTTAAGAGACTAGGACCATATTTTGTTAACATGCAATAATCCTATCTTCCTTGGTCTTTCTATGTAATGATGTACATGTATATGTTTTATACGTAGTAGAAAATAAGAAATACAGTTACCTGGTTATATAAGTTGTCTTTGTAGATTTATAAACTCAGTAACTAAGTAATTAGAAGTTTATTTGGAAGTCACTGAAAAGGAAAATTTTGAAAGGTTTTACTTTACATGTCAGAGCAATACGGTGCATGTACTAACATCTTTAACAATTTCAGTGCGGGATTTACATTTTACAGTATATGTTTGTGGAATTATAACTATTTTTTTTTTTTTTTGGGTAAAAGGTCAACGACCCGGTAAATATATTACTCCAAAAGGTATTTAAGTATAATGGATATGGGTGAATCCCATATCTCAGCCTATTACATAGGCTAATAATTTTAGTGCGGGATTTACATTTTACAGTATATGTTTGTGGAATTATAACTATTATATTACTGTAACATGGTACGGCCTCACTAACAACTTAATTAGTGCTAATACGGATGCCTTCACTTTTTTTTGCCAGTAAAGGGTTTATTATTATTATTATTATTATTATTATTATTATTATTATTATTATTATTATTTATTTTTTTGTTACCCTGGTATAATAAAATACCTGCACTTCTGATATTCTTTATATCAAATTACCAAATACCAACCATACATATCTAACATAGTATGAGTAAACTGATACAAAATTACAATTTCCAAAATTGTTTTAGTCCTTAGTCCTTAAACTTAACGAAATCAAGGCTGAATTGAATACCACACTTTAGAGGTTTATGTCCCATGCATTAGGCTGTATGCATGCATGATGGCTTGTATAGGCAAGTATGCTCTATAGAAGCAGCATAGTGACATGAACCAAATTATTTTTTTGATACAAAGTGAAATACTAAATTATAAGGAAGTCAAGCCATGTCATACTAAGGACATATCCTAGGCCACATAAGCTGACTTAAGGACATATCATACTACATATGCTATAAGTATCAAAAACAATAAAACTCTATTCTCAATCAACTCTACCAAGAGCCTACTGAGACTTAACTCCCATGATCAATATTTTTGAAAGTGTTGGCAACCAAACCATCTGAATCATCCATTCACATTGATTTCAACTAACCAGTAACTTTTAAAGCAGAAAAACACTGCATTGCCATCAAATAGGGATTACTACAACGCAAGAACTACAATTCCTTGAACTCCTAAAGAACCAACTAGTACCAACGTGAATTGAAGCAGTCCATTCCAGCTGATCACTTGACCAGGTATAGAGGGCCTTTTGTAGCACTAGGCTGCATTCAGTGCATATAGACATCTATCCATTTAAACTCCCTACAGTATGGGTAACTCTTGAGGCATACCTATTTAGATGACTTTTAACAAGGTAGCCATTGTATGATACTTTGATTCCAAAATCCGTATTTGAGGATGGTAGCAACCCATCCATCCACAATGAGTTAAGCTGAACCAGCCACTTTTCAGAACAGAATAGCACTATATTGCCATACGACCTATGATGCAGGTGCTACATTTCCTTGGACTAACATGGAACCAACTAATACCTAAATAAAGCGGTCCATTCCAGACTCACTAGACCAGGTATAGTTGATCATGTAGCAAGGCTTCATTCTGTGCATATAGACATCTAGGAATTTAGCTCCTTATAATACAGGCAATTTGCAGGCATACTAATTTACGTGACTTTTTCCAAGGTAGCCATTATATGATGCTTGATTCTTTTATGAGAATCAAATTACTTTTGGGTGGCTCTTGACCATAAGCCATGTAATTTAGTATGCCTGCAGAATTGCCTGTATTGTCTGTATTGTAAGGAGCTAAATTCATAGATGTCTATATGCACAGAATGAAGCCTTGCTACATGATCAAATTATTTTTGACTGGCTCTTGACTATAAGCAATCATAGTCCAATTCCTCCAATCTTAAAGGATAGGAAACATACTAACAATTTCTCCAAGACGAGAATCCGATTAGCAACACCACCAGAACCAATAAGTAGCCAATCCCTGAATCACTAATCAAGGTAAAGGGGATTTAATAAGTGGAAAGGCTCCATTTTAGTAGGCCATCTATCCCAACATACTCTCAACAATGTAAAAAAACCCCTAGTTTTCTCTCCCCCTATGGGGCGATTTCCGGCCACCCCTCTCCTATTATTCCGATCAGATCTGAACATCTACATCAAACCGCCTCTTTATTATTTTCTACTAGAAAGGTGCCCGCGCGATGCGGGGGCGGATTGTTGGGTGAAGAGGAGGGAGGTGGGGTGTTGGAAAGTGGTTGTTAGGGTGGTTGTTGATGTGGTTATAAATTGTTGGGGGTGGTTGTTGAGGTGGTTATAAATTGTTGGGGGTGGTTGTTGAAGTGGTTATAAATTGTTGGGGTGATTGTTAGGAGTGGTTGTTTTCATAATTAGTAAGTACAAGTCTGAATTTTTAA
Source organism: Artemisia argyi (assembly GCA_030686995.1). Classification (NCBI taxonomy): domain Eukaryota; kingdom Viridiplantae; phylum Streptophyta; class Magnoliopsida; order Asterales; family Asteraceae; genus Artemisia; species Artemisia argyi. The sequence continues at coordinate 184,430,965 of CM060680.1, forward strand.
GCCTTTCTAATTATAGAATAGTCCCAAATACATTATATAGTAGTATAGATAATATGCAATCGGTTTTGATGGATGTGGTTCTATGGAAAGGGTGTGTCTTGGTTATATGTTCTTTATCTCTTGTGAAATCGCTACCTTACCTAAACCCTAATCGTTTTTTCCTAATTAAAGTCGGTTGCAAATCGACTATTTACATAAGGTTTAGGTTTGTTGATGCTTATTTTTAACCCTAATCGAACTTCTTTAATCGTTGAAGGCTTTCTGTCTTATTTATCGATTTAGGGTTTCTTCTTGTTGGGTCACTGAATTCCCCAATCTTTCTCTAACAAGGATTTGAACGTAAAATCCCCTAAGTGTAAACAAGTCACTGAGTGAACAGTAACTCAGTGAGTCACCTTCAGGATGCTAAGACCGAGCCTAAGAAGAAAGGTTCTCCATTCAGTGAGGCGGAACTCAGTGAAGTGTGATCTAAGCCAAGGAGAAGGTGATGGGTTCAGTGAGGATGACAATAACTCACTGAACCCCATGACTCCTCAACAACTTCATAGTACTGAAGACTGATGACAAGAAGACTGAAGTTTTGGCGGGACTGGGCGGGAAAGTCTGAGCTGCATTATTAAAGTGCTTTATCACTTTAATGTCAAACTTTCCCAAAATGGTTAAAACCAGTCTGTCATCAGAAAGTGCCTTTTGGACTTAACTCAATGAAGGTTCCTTGCCAGAAGAATAATATCTTTCAAGATATTGTTAGGGAAGCTTTATGTCCAATGTATAACTAGTTGTTCTATACTTGTGTATAAATAGGAAGCATATGTGAGGAGTAAAAGTTGACAAGTTTGTGCAATTAATGCAAAGCATTCACAAACCACTTTTACTCCTCCAAAGAACAACACAACCCCTGAGATAGCTCAGTGGGTCTTGAAAGTTGTCACTCAACATAGATTGAGTTTAGTGAGGAGTCCATACAATACTTGTCGTTTTCAATCCCAAGTGTTATTCCGCAAACACTTGGGTACGATTCTTTTTGATTAACTTCTAATAAAGAATTAAACGTTGGAAAATATTGTCTCTTATATTTACGTTACTTTATTGTTAATCATTTTATACATATTTGTTTAAAGTCATACAACTTGGTTACTTTAGCTTTTTAGTTACTGATAACCAAGTAAAAGGGACCAACAAGTGGTATCAGAGCCTCTGATTTGTAAAACTTTAACCTGTTTTCAAAACTTAAGAGTGCTCAAGTTTTTAAAATCAAGATCCCACTATGACTGACATAGATGTTCCCCAGCTTGTCGACAAAAAGGGTGGAAGTTATTCAGCAACTGCCCCTCGACTAGAAGCTGGCAAATTTAATAAGTGGAAAAAGCGAATGCTTTGCTACTTAACTGGGATGGAACCATATTACATTAAGTTGATTAATGACGGTCCATATGTCCCAACAACTGCCCAAGGTTTAATTAAACCTGAAGCTCAGTGGACCCCAGATGAAAGGAGGGTGGTCAATCAAGACCAGCGCCTGAAAAGCATCATTATATCATGCCTTCCTGATGATATAATAGAATCAGTGATCAACTGTCCCACTGCCCAGCAGACATGGACTGACCTGGTTCATAGCTATGAAGGGCCTTCTGATACCAAAGAGAATAGAATCATGGACCTGAAGCTTGAATTCAATACCTTCAGGGCCAAGGATTCTGAAAGTCTCTCCGAGACTTATACTCGGTATAAGACCCTCCTGAATGAGCTGACCAATGATGGTGTTATACTGTCAAAACATGAGATCAATGTTGGTTTTGTCAACAGTCTCCCTGAGAAGTGGTTAAACTTCTCTCAGGGATTGAGAAATGCAAACCACATTCAGAACCTTGAGCTCCCTGCCATCTATGGGAAGTTTGTCTATGAAGACAATCTTATCACCAGGAGATACCCTGGTAAAGCTCAGGAGACCAAAAAGGCCTTGACAATTTCACCCATATCAACTGCTTTCTATTCAAAAGGTGTTGTGCAGGATTTTCAGGATGGATCTGATGATGAGGTTGACCAAAGAACCAGTGAGGAGTATCTTAATGATCTTCAAATTGAATTTCATGAAAGAGCACTCCTTGCTAATTCTAAAAGGTTTTTTAAGAAAAACAAATTTCCTTCTAAAGCAAATGACAACACTGAATGCTTTAAATGTGGCAAAATGGGGCATTTTGCTAAAGATTGTTTTTCAAAAACAACCTCAGAACCATCTTTCAAATTTTCAGGAAATAACTCTTTTTCAGGCCCCAGCAAATTTCAACCAAAAATGCTTCAGTCTAGTCAAAGATTTGAAAAAGTCCCTCAAATTGACTTTGAAGCCAAGTACAGAAAGGCAAAAGCTAAACTTGCCCTTCTTGAATCATCCTCAACAGTCTCTCAGCCTCCTCAGGCTCCAAAGCCTACTCAAGCAAAAAACAAAGGGCTTGTTGCTGAAACATATGATTGGGATGAGGTTGAAGTGTCCTCTGATGATGATGAAGTTCACATCAGTGCCCTGATGGCTCTGTCAGAAGACAACAAACTTGCTGTGGGGAAGAGTCATGCAAGAAATGGTGAATGGGTCAACATCACTATGAGGAAGGTAAATCTTTTACTTTCTATGGATGATAATGATGATTGGAAATCTTACTTAGATTATATTAATGTTGATCTTAAGTATGTTGAAGAGCAAAGACTTAATTTGTTTTCAAAATTTAACAAACTGAGTTTTAAATTAAATCATTGTAGAGATGAATTACTTGCCTTAAAACAAGCCAAGCTTGAAAGTGTTACACTTCAAATTCAAAACTCTGAACTTGTAAAACAAAATCAAGCTCTTCAGGAAGAACTTAAGAAAGAAAAGGAAATTATTTGGAAATGGACTCAGAAAAACCCCAAACTTTATGAAACACTGAGTCTCTCACCCAGCCCCAAAAAGGCTGGTCTGGGTGATGATCAACTCACTGAAGTTTCTGGGGAGAGTAGCCATTCTACAACTTTTCTATTAACCAACATACTCTATAGCAAAGAACTAGCTCCCAAACCCAGTGATTGGATTGAAAGAAACAATCCTGATAGTAAATTGCCAAATTTTAACACTGGAAGAATCCTGGAGCCTGAAAGTCAGGCTATCAAGGAGCTGCTAGGAGTCACTGATGAACTTAGTCCTACTGAGTCCATCACTAAGTCTAAGTCTGATTCACCACTCCCTCCACTGAAACAACTTCAGGGAGCAGAACCCAATTCTGACCTTGCACCATTAGTCTTTCAACCACATTCTCCTAAAGAGAAATCAGGGTTAGGAAGGACTATTCTGAAAAGACCTACTCCTGTACCCACTGAACACCAAAAACCTTCAGTAAAAATTGAAGTGAAGCCTGAAAGCACTGATTCAAAGGTTGATCAGCTTGCTGAACTTGTCAGGATGCTGAGTGAGAAAATTGAGTCTACTGAGAAAAACTCTGACAATCAACAAAGCCCTCAGTATCCTCAGGTTCTTCCAAACCAAAAACCACACCCAGACCCTCAGGGAGATGTGAGCTGTGCAATTATCCCAATCACAGCACTGATAAATGCTACAGAGTCCTGTTTTGTATGATATGCAAACAAGAGGACCACAGAACTTGTGATCACATCCCCCACACTGCTTCTTTAAAAGCAAGGGGTTTATACAAAACCCAAGGCTATCAGTATGCCACACCTTCCAAACAAAGACTGAAGGCTAAGCTTTTCTCACCATGTCCTCACTGTGGTTTCAATGATCATCTTCCTGATGATTGTATGATGAAAGAATGCTGTGACATCTGTGGAGATCCCTCCCATGAAACCAGGGGACATGAAAAAGTGATTCAGTCCAGAAGGAAAAACCAAACCAACACTTCTCAGTCACCTGAGGCATCAACCTCCACAAAATGTAAAACATGTGGAAGCTCAGGTCACACTACTTCAGACCATGATTCACTAACTGAGTTCAAAAAGTCCCTGAGGACTAAGCCCACTAGAAAGTGGGTCAACAAGAAAAACTAACCCAGTTTACTGTTTGTGCAGAAACACATCAAGGATCCTACTTGGCATCTAGACAGTGGGTGCTCCAGAAGTATGACTGGTGTGAAAAGTTTTCTGCACAAATATGTGGAAGAACCAGGACCCAAAGTAGTATTTGGTGATAACTCATCAGCTCCCACTGAAGGTTATGGTTCAGTAAACTGCAATAGTATAGTTTTTACAAGAATAGCTTATGTTAATGGTCTCAAGTACAACCTGATAAGTGTTTCCCAACTATGTGATGCCAAATACATAGTTCAGTTTGATGACAAGAGAGGGACCATCTTTAATGCCAATAAGGAAGTTGTGTTGATTGCCCCCAGGAGGGATGATGTATATGTCCTTGACATGTCATCCCTGACTCAGAATGGGACTTGCCTATTCTCAAAGGCAAGTGAGACAATCAACTGGCTATGGCGTAGAAGACTCTCTCATCTCAACTTCAAGAACATCAACAACCTGGCCAAACAGAACAAAGTTCTGGGCCTTCCATCCCTGGTGTATACCAAAGACAAGCCTTGTTCTGCTTGTGAAAAAGGAAAACACCACAGGGCATCATTCAAAACCAAGCAAACCTTTTCCATCAAAAGCTGCCTACATCTTCTTCATATGGACCTTTTTGGACCTGTCAGTCCAATGTACATTCACCATGAGAAGTATACTCTGGTCATAGTGGATGAATACTCAAGATATACTTGGGTTTACTTCCTGACCAAAAAGAGTCAGGCAACTGAAACAATCATGTCATTTGTCAGAAACATTGAAAATCAAAATGATGTCAAAGTTAAACAGATCAGGACTGACAATGGCACTGAATTCAAAAACCAAGACCTTGAGTGTTTTTGTGATGAGAAAGGAATTTCTCAAAATTTCACTTCTCCCTATACTCCTGAACAAAATGGAGTAGCTGAAAGGAGAAATAGAACACTCATTGAGGCAGCAAGAACAATGTTGAATGGCTCAGTCCTCTCAAAACATTTTTGGACTGAGGCAGTTAAAACAGCCTGCTACACTCAAAACAGGTCAATCATTGTGAAAAGACATAATAAGACTCATTATGAGATATTCAAAGGAAGGATTCCTGACATCAGCTATTTTCATATATTTGGGTGTCCTGTGTTTATACATAATCACAAGGATCACTTGGGTAAATTTGATGCCAAAGCTGATGATGGATACTTCCTGGGATATTCCCTGGTTTCTAAAGCCTTCAGGGTGTTCAACACAAGGAGACAACAAACTGAGGAAACTTATCACATTACTGTTGATGAGAGCACTGAATCCATCAGGTTCTCAAATTCCTCAGTAGAAGAAATTGGTATTGATGACTCATCAAGGTATCCTCCTGATGAGTATCATCCTGAGAACAATCCCTCAACCCAATACCAAGCTGATGCTGATGTCTCCTATTACATCATTCCTCACAACCTACCCCAACCACCTATCAATGAGTTCATTGAAACTCAGCCTGTCTCAAATGAGACTGACACCACTGAACAAATTGTTCAGGAACCCTCAGAACAAATTGTTCCTACAATAGTCACTGAAGCACATATTGATGAATTACCTCATGTTCCTGAGTCTGAACCTAATCAGGCTCCTACAAGCTCAAATTCCTATCCCAAACCCCAGGATAGCTGGACTAGATCCAAAATCATTGAGCTTGTGAACATCATTGGTGAACTCACTGAAGGCATGCTCACAAGAAGCAAGGCTGCTAAACTCAAGGCTGCCACTGCCAATATATGTCTTTATGCTGACTATCTCTCAGAGATTGAGCCTAAAAATGTCAAAGAAGCCCTGACTTATGAAAGTTGGGTTCAGGCCATGAGAGATGAATTGGAACAATTTGATAGAAATGGGTGTTTTAATCATTGGTATGAAATGGGTCTTTAAGAACAAGACTGATGAAAATGGCACAGTCATAAAAAACAAAGCAAGACTGGTTGCCAAAGGATATAATCAACAGGAAGGTATAGACTATGAGGAAACCTTTGCACCTGTTGCAAGAATGGAAGCCATCAGGATCTTCCTTGCCTATGCAACTTACATGAACTTTAAAGTTTACCAAATGGATGTTAAAAGTGCATTCCTGAATGGTAACATCAAAGAAGATGTTTATGTGCAACAGCCTCCTGGTTTCGAAAGTAGTGAATACCCCAACCATGTCTACAAGCTTAACAAAGCCCTTTATGGACTAAAACAAGCACTCAGGGCATGGTATGAAACTCTCTCAGCCTTCCTGATCCAAAACAAGTTTGTCAGAGGAAGAATTGACAACACACTGTTCATCTACAGAACAAAGGATGATGTCATTCTTGTCCAAGTATATGTTGATGACATCATCTTTGGCTCAACAAGTTACAAACTTTGCAAACAGTTTGAAAAACTGATGACCACAAAGTTTGAAATGAGCATGATGGGTGAACTCACATACTTTCTTTGACTCCAAATTAAACAAACTGATAAAGGAATATCCATTTGCCAAGAAAAATACCTCAGGAACCTATTGAAGAAGTATGAGCTCACTGACTGCTCTTCAGTAAAAACTCCTATGGTCCCTCCAAACAACCTTGGCCCTGATCTCACTGGAAAATCAGTGAATCAAACCCAATACAGAGGAATGATTGGCTCCCTGATGTACTTACTTGCCTCAAGGCCTGATATCCAATTCTCAGTCTGCCTGTGTGCCAGATACCAGGCTGACCCTAAAGAATCACATCTCACTGCTGTCAAGAGAATCATCAGGTACCTGAAGGGTACTCCAAACCTTGGTTTGTATTACCCAAAATGTTCAGTATTTTATCTCAAAGGGTACACTGACTCTGACTATGCAGGATGTAACATGGATAGGAAAAGTACTTCAGGATCCTGCCAATTTCTTGGTGGTAAACTTGTGTGTTGGAGTACAAAGAAACAACAGTCAGTGGCCATGTCCTCAGCTGAAGCTGAATATATGGCTGCTGCAGGATGTTGTGCAAATGTACTATGGATGAAGAGCCAACTGAGTGACTATGGCATTCAGTATAAGATGGTACCTATCTTTTGTGATAATACAAGTGCCATAGCCATCTCAAACAATCCAGTACTTCATCAAAGAACCAAACACATTGACATCAGATACCACTTCATCAGGGACCATATCTCTAATGGAGAAATTGAACTACATTTCATCCCCACTGAGTATCAGCTAGCTGATATCTTCACTAAACCTTTGGATGAACCTACTTTCACAAGATTGAAAGCTGAACTGGGAATGTTGGACATAGAATCAGGGAACTGATAAAAAATGTTCCAACATGATGTAAATTCTCTAGGTCCCTGATCACACCCTTCCTAAATTTTTTTTTGAATGATAATTCATTCAGGGGGCTCAGGATGAAAAATGGCATTGAATACCCTAACTAAATGCTCTAAGTATTTAGTTAGTTAATGTCCCAGGTAGGTAACTGAATCCTATTAAATATAGGAATATATGTCACTTACACAACTGGCATCCACTCCTTGGGCCCCCACATCTCTCTCACCAAACATCACTGAGCATTAAATGCTCCCTCACATACAAAAGTTGTGATAATTTCTACTCTGCAAAAGTGCATTATTTGCAGAGCCGCACAACTGTTCATCCACGATGTGAGAGAAAATAGGGTAATGGGAATCGTGATATTTAATACGGATATCAAACCAAAATTATTATGCCGTTTCGGTTAAATAAATTAACCTTTGGTATCCGCAACATCACTACCCTAATTCTCACCCTATAAATACCCCCACAAAAAGGGAATACACACACACACTTTTTTAAAATCATAACAAAACTCTTGCAAATAATTTTCAAAACTGCGTGTGTTTCCCTCACTGATACCCATTTTTCAAAAAACCAGGCTTTTATCTAACCCAAATGGCTTCTTCTAAGGTCATAAAATATCACCCAATGTGGATTTCCAAATGGAAAGCGTAGACATTACCAAAAACAACGTGGTGGGGAACTTTGCCTACCCTGAAGGGTACCCTGAATACAGGGATGTGGTGAAGTTCCTTCAGAACTGCTTCCTGACCACCTCATTAACAAAAACCCCCTCAGTCATTTATCATGACTATTTGAGGGAATTTTGGTGCACAGCGGTGGTTGAAAACCCTGATGCGCCAAAAGAGGCCAAAATAAAGTTTACAGTCAAGAATGGAACCAAGTCCCTAACTCTTGACTATAAAACTTTTGTCAAAGCCACAGGCCTTGACTACACCACGACCTTCACTGCCCAACCCTCTGAGAAAGAGGTGAAGGAGGTCTTACTGGAACTGGGACCCTATGACAAAAATCACCCTGAGGTGACACCAGGGTCCCTATTATCCAAAGCCCCTATAATAAAGACCTGGTTCCCAGCTCCCTGGAGGATTCTAATGACTTTTGTCATTCAGGTTCTTTGGGGAAATAAATCCTCTACTGAGCAATTGAACACTACTCAGACAATGATAGTGTTCTGTCTCATTGAGGGTAAAATGATTGACCTTGGAGAAATCATCTTCAGGGACCTCATAGCAAAGTTAGGGGGGAAGTCTAGGCAAAAACACATGTCATATCCTAGATTTGTTTCCTGTGCCCTACAAGACTTGCTTGGGTCTGAGTATGTTACGCCTGGCATAGCAGGTTTTGAGCCTGATGTCCTACACAAGGCAAATTACTCTCGTGACCCTCTTGAGGTTACACCTGTCACCCTGACAATGTATATGCGTTCTGCTATCCAGGGTGACAATAAAGTTTCACCAGTTCCCTCTCCCACCAAGAAGGTAAAGAGGAAGAAGGGACAGGGGTCCAGGAAGGTGGCTCAACCCAAGCCACTCGACACTGAGACCTCTGATCCCAAGCCTACCATAAGGAGGCAACCACAACAGCCCTTGACTGCTGACACCATGAGAATAATAACCCAGTCACTAGGCCTGCAACAAAAGTCAACGGAGGGCACTGAGACATCACACTCAGTGTCCTCGGGCATACCCGTTCCCAAAGACTCTACTGTCATAAACAAGACAGTGGAGCCGGAACTAACCAAACCTTCACATCCTGCTAAAGGTTCTGGAAAATCACAACCAGAGTCTCAGGGAGTAAGGGATCCTAAATCCTCGGTGGGGCAGCACTACTCCACTGAGAAGGGGGTCCACAAACAATCACATCCCGCCAAAGGCTCGGGTCAATCACAACCCAAGCATCAGGGAGTTCACGTTCCTAAATCTTCGACAGGCCAAAACAAGCCTGTTGGAAAGGGGGACATAACCACTCAGGTGCCTGATGAGGACATTCGCAAAACAACGCTTTTGTCCGAGGGCACAAAAACTCATCCCAAAGACTCAGAGGGAAACATACAACCCGCTGATAGGGACACAACATTCACGACTCCTCAGGATGGCACTGAGCAAAATCCATCAGTGTCTGAAGGGGTCACGGGGGACAAAGATTCAGAGGGATATAAACCACCCGCTGATATGGAACCCATAACCACTCCCGGAGGTGCGCATTACTTGGGAACTGGCCTTAAAGACCAGGTAGGTAAAACCCAACCTACCGGATTTGAGGGGTCAGGACCTGGCCAAAACGAAGGCAAATCTTCTTATGAAGAGGAGCCGGATAACCTCCACTTGTTGCAGATTACTTCCCTGGCAGATGCTCAGGCTGTCTTATTTTCTGATGATGAATTTAACAGTGACGAGGAAGTCTTCACGGCCGGAGATGATATGGAGGTTGAGGAGACAGTCCCTGAACCTGTTACTCAGTCTCCTCAAACCTCTAACCATGATGAAGATGAAACACATTCCGAGCCGGAAACCTCAGAAGACGCTCAAACTCCTCTCACTGAAAAAGCCTTCAAAAGATTCATCAAGAAAATGACCAATGTTTTGTACAGGGGGGTCACTGACGAGGTGTTTGACATGCATACTGAGCAAGCAGTCCACTACCACCTCCTCAAAGATGCTGTTGAAGAATACAATGATGATGTCAGGGAGCAAAATTCCAGTGTCACCTACTCCCTGACACAAATGACTTCTCACATCAACTCATTTTTGGAATCCCTTAAAGAATTGACTATCGGGGTTAAGTCGGTTCAAGAATCAGTCAAAGATGATCCTGAGCTCAACAAGAAACTTCTTCAGGCATCTGAGACATACCAGGTAAACACGGTGGCTCTTACTGAGTTACTTGGTTTGATACAGGGTTCCAATGTTCAGAATCTCAGCTCCACGGTGGAATCTCTCAAGTCTTCCTTCACACAGTTGGAAGCCTCAGTGACAGCTCACTCCATGAAGTCCACTTCTCTGGCATGGACCATGGGATCCATAATGACTGCCCTTGAAAGCTCTCAGGCTGCACTTGACTCCAAGGTATCTATCATCCATCAGGATACTGCAGAGATCAAGTCTATGATGACGGAGATGTTTCAAGTTTTCAAGGGTACCTCTACTTCATCTTCAGTAACTCCAACACTTGCCATCACTGCAGCTCCGGCAATTGTTGAGGGGGAGAATGTTCCTGAAACCCTAATACTGATGAACAAGAAGCTGGACAGCCCTCTCACACTGAGGGGGAGTATGTCACTGAAGCCACACCAATCACCGAAGTTCCACCTCAAGAGGAACCAGTCTCCTCCACTCTCATTCAGGACAGAGAAAAAAGTATTGCCACCACCTCTGAACCTACAACTGTGCTCCAGCCTGCCTCCACAATGATCAGAGTTGATCCTGATGAACCAATCAGGGTCCCGTATATAATCAATGGACAAGTCTATCAACTCACCCACGACCAAATACAAGCCCATATGGAAAGAGTTGAGAAACTGGCAAAGGTAGCTGAAGAAGAGAGATTGAGCAAGCCTGAACTGATACAGGTTGTTCATGAGGAAGCTGACAAGATTGGTCTAGATGCTGAGGCACTAGCTACTGAGCAAGCTGGTGCAGCCTTTAAAAAGGCTCAGGAAGAAGAGATGAATGCTCTTAAAAGGGAAAGGGAAGCAAAGCTGAAAAGGGATGCTCAAATCAGAAAGACCAGGGTTGAAAGATATCATTGGGTGATGAAGGAAAGGTTGAAGCCTGAAACCATCACTGACATTAAAATCCACAGGAACACCAAACCCGCAATGGTCACAGTCTTCAGGGGGGCTGATAAAAGAGTTATTGACATTCATAACCCATTCAAATTTGCTGACTTTGGGATTACTGAACTTGATGAACTCCGTCCCATCATTGCCAAGAAAAACAATGTTGTCGTACACGACCTTCTCAAGTCACTGAAGGAAAGGTATGACAGACTGAGCGCAATGCCTGAAGCCCTCAATATTCCCTCCCTTCTTCCTGCTCCAACAATAGGAACTGCTCCATCAAAAGCCACCAGGAGAAAAAGGAAGCACATTGAATCCGAGCCTGAGATCAAGGTCCCAGGATTGGATTGTGATAGGTCCATTCCTGAAGGAATCACATTCGTGAGAAACGTTGTGCTGGAACACCTTGAAAGAGGTCTATGCTTTATGGATGAATATGGAAACCCTGCTTTCCAAAGATGGTCCGATATGGATAGGGCAGGGGTCAAGGCAATGTTAATGTACCTGATGTTAGATTCTCCTGTAAGATGTGCTAAAAACCAAAGGTTCTGTCAGGACCTTAGGGCTATGATTGAGGGGCATCCTGAGAAACACCTGCTGAGATCAAAGAAAGCTAAGATAGAGGGACTTGGCTATCATCTGAACATCTGATCTGCAACAACTATCTTTATTTTGTTTGTAATTTGTAGGAAAATGTAATAGCTATGAATAAACTGATGTTTTGTTTAAAATAATTATGTCCTACTTACAATTACAACAAACATTTAGCAAGAGAAGTACCCTGTCAACTCATGTTGAATCAAGTAACACTTAGGCTATTTGTATGTTCAAATAGGGGGAGATTGTTGGGTCACCGAATTCCCCAATCTTTCTCTAACAAGGATTTGAACGTAAAATCCCCTAAGTGTAAACAAGTCACTGAGTGAACAGTAACTCAGTGAGTCACCTTCAGGATGCTAAGACCGAGCCTAAGAATAAAGGTTCTCCATTCAGTGAGGCGGAACTCAGTGAAGTGTGATCTAAGCCAAGGAGAAGGTGATGGGTTCAGTGAGGATGACAATAACTCACTGAACCCCATGACTCCTCAAAAACTTCATAGTACTGAAGACTGATGACAAGAAGACTGAAGTTTTGGCGGGACTGGGCGGGAAAGTCTGAGCTGCATTATTAAAGTGCTTTATCACTTTAATGTCAAACTTTCCCAAAATGGTTAAAACCAGTCTGTCATCAGAAAGTGCCTTTTGGACTTAACTCAATGAAGGTTCCTTGCCAGAAGAATAATATCTTTCAAGATATTGTTAGGGAAGCTTTATGTCCAATGTATAACTAGTTGTTCTATACTTGTGTATAAATAGGAAGCATATGTGAGGAGTAAAAGTTGACAAGTTTGTGCAATTAATGCAAAGCATTCACAAACCACTTTTACTCCTCCAAAGAACAACACAACCCCTGAGATAGCTCAGTGGGTCTTGAAAATTGTCACTCAACATAGATTGAGTTTAGTGAGGAGTCCATACAATACTTGTCGTTTTCAATCCCAAGTGTTATTCTACAAACACTTGGGTACGATTCTTTTTGATTAACTTCTAATAAAGAATTAAACGTTGGAAAATATTGTCTCTTATATTTACGTTACTTTATTGTTAATCATTTTATACATCTTTGTTTAAAGTCATACAACTTGGTTACTTTAGCTTGTTAGTTACTGATAACCAAGTAAAAGGGACCAACACTTCTTTTTTATTCGAGCGTCTATACTTTTATGGGATTACCTTAGTACGTTCTTCTTGCTGGGGATTACATATATCAGGTGTTTGTGTTAGGGTTTTCTTTTTTTATCTGGTATATGGTTGGTGCTTAACGATTAACGAACCCTAATTTAGGGTCTCGTATCTTATTGGATTGGTATGATGGATCTGGTCGTTCAATTGATTGTTAACCTTTGCAAGGGGTTGTTTGGTGATTGCTGGTTCCGAGCATGATGGTTAAGCCATGATCGTGGGGTTGGGGAGATAGGATGATGATGTGTGGGTTCTGAAAACCCTATGGTGGTTCATTATGGTCCTATGCTGGTGCATATGGATTATGATGCTGTTTGTTCTGGTGGTTATTGTGGTTCATTGATTACTTCACGCTAAGGTCTTGTAACCCCAGATCTGATTTGTTGTGTTTCGTCGTTGTCTTGCAACTAGTTTTTATGGTTTTTCGAATCTGTTGCAATGGAAGATGGCGATGACTTTGGATGTTAGGGTTTGATCCAAACCCTAGTGCTGTTCTCTTTGTTGATGAAGTGATGCTATGTGCTACTATCTGGTTGTGTCTTCATCGTTAATTGGAAGTTAGGGTTTGTATAACCTGTTTTGCTCTATGGCAGGTCATGATACCTTCGATATGCACTCTTATCTTATTGAATTTGGCTGTTTAGGGTATTCAAAACCTTGTCATAGTTTGGAAGTTGCAGATTTGCTGCATGGTGGTGATTTGATCTGTTGCATGTTGGTGGTTGCCTTAAGTGCAGCTTGGTCTAATTTATGGTTTGTGAAACTTTGTGCCTCTGTTATCTTCATGAATTTCACTTGGATGGGTTTGAAGACTGGTTCAAGGTTTTTTGGAATGATGTACTATTCTGATTTGCTATGACTTTGTTGATTCAAGTATGGTTCAATTTATCCTTGGATGATTTACTTCTTCTCAGCTGGTTCGTGTTTGCATGTCAATGGGTGATGGATTGCAGCTGTTTATGGAAGAGTACAAGTTCAAGATGTCATATGCTGGAAGTAGGGTTGTTTATGCCCTTGTTTTTTTTTTGTCAAATTTGATTTGCTAGGTATTGCACTCCTATTTGGTTATTAGATTATGCTTCGTGCATAATACTAATAGAAGTAGCAAATGGATTTGATTGGGCATGTTGGAGGTTTCTTCATGGAAGTAGATGGACTGCTATAGTGATTTAGAAGGCTTAAGTACATCCTTGAGTAGTATTGTATTGTTTTATTTACTTTTGTCATTATTGGTAGTTCATTTTTTAAGTTATAAGAATGGTATGTCATTCTTATATAAGAGTCTGTAAGTGTCCTAATGGACTGAGATGAGGAATGTCACCCTTATCCGTTGTACTTCAATTTTTTCTGGTTAATGCATTTTACCGGGGTACAGGATTATTCCCCTTTACCCAAAAAAACATACTCTCAACAAAACACTCCAAATCAGACTTTGATCAATATCTGGGAAAGACAGAGAAGGTAGCACCATCTTTCATGGCTCACCAACTCTACCCTTATTACCAATACTTGTGTCAATTCCCTATACTTCAAATACTCACCTTACATTTGGAGAATAGATCGCTTTCAGGCTAGCTAGCTTTAATTTGATATTCTCTTCGATGGTCTTCCATAACTCTTTGCAATCTCTCTTGATATTTTGAAACTGTCTAATGTTTCTTTCTTGCCATAAGAAATGTGTAGTAGCAGCAAACATAAACCTTTTCAACACAATCCAAATATTTCATTGTTTGGAAGTGCAATCATAAACTTTTAAACCCATGATGATACATTATGCCACATAAATACCCATAATACTTCATGTCTAACAAAACTATTCAGATCCAAAACAATGAGATCATTAAAAAAATTTGTCAGCAAAATCTCTAAAGGAGTTAATATAAAAATTCAACAAATCAAAAGGATAGGAAAGTAGATGACAATGTTAAACAAAACACAAATCTAAAGGTGAGACCAGACTCTCCACGCAGTCGATGCCATCTTTTTTGTTACATGTGTTGGAATATGTGAATCATAACAATAGTATAAACACATAAACATCAAAGAGTACGCAACGGAAATAGATCAAATACAAGTAATTAAATTAACCGAATATAAAAGTATGCGTACCTTTGTGATTTCTAGCAAGAACAAGAAATCAATTGAACAAGAACTTATAAACCCTAATTAGGGTTTAATGGGGATTGACTATGGTGTAGTCGAATAGGGCAATCACCAGGTTAGCAAAAGTATGCCAACACTTCGTTCTTGAACACACGTATTAGTAGCATTTCAATAAGAAAAGCTAGGTTCTTAATTCACAAACAAACCAAACGCTATGTTTAGAAGATCGCGTAGAAACCCTAGAAGGGTGTAGTTGATCAACTAAACAAGAATGGTTTTGAGCTTAGAAATCTAGTAGGAACCCTACAAGGGTGTATTTCGATTTCTAACTCAAGAGGAGAGAAGAGAAGGAGATTTGGTTTGCAAGTGAACCAAGGGATGATTAGAATGAACAAAGGGGTTTGTTTATATACTAATCAACATCTTGGAGCACAAGACACAAAACCTACACCCTAATGGGTTGGGTTTGGCCAAACATGGGTTTTACAAGCCCATTCCATGTTTTTCTTGAACTCTATTTTAAGTTTAGTCCTTCTTCTTTCCTCCAATGATCATTTAGTCCAATTACCGTTAACTACAAACGACCGTTATGTGTCTTGTTTGTGAAATTAATAATTATTCATAATTCAATATAATAATTATTAATACATTGAAACTCATACGTAACGTGTGCAATCCCGAAGTCTCGTGTTCGAGTCCGGACATATTCATTAATTTTTATCCGTTAAAACTAAGAGCTCCCACTCGGATATACATTAATGTAATAATGACAATGGTTAGTCTAGCATAACACGCCAATGTCCCCAGAACGATCACGAGTATGGTTTCCTGGAAAAAACCACATTTGATGATTCATCATCATACTTATCCTTTTGATTCTAATACTATGTTAATATGGATATGGATCGAAGTCGTTCCATAATTAACTAGTGTTTCTCGTTATTTATGATCAAGCAAGATTACCAATTCATCTGAACGCATTCCAGATAGACCTTGGGCATGGCCATGCAAACATCTTGTTAATCCTACGAGTGACCAAACAGTATTAAACTTCAAAACAAATTTGAAGGAACCAAATCCTGTATTGACTACAAGCATAACCTATGAACTTTGCATCACCTCTGAAAATAATCCTTATAACTACCAGTTACGGATAGCGTTAGATTATCTCACAGAAAATGAGCTACATCCACAGTAGTTACCTGGTATCTCAAGTCTGAGGATAAATATTCATGATTTACTATAATGACAACATCCATAAGTATAATCATGTAATTGGGATTTAGTCCTATATTCAATTATTCACTTATTGAATATCATGTGAATTTGGCATGTCTACGCATCAATATACTTTAAGTATATTATACCAAAACTCAGATTTGTCTTAGTTCAATGATACTCCCATATCATTAATTGACAAGGGACTATTTAGAATAACATAACATAAGTTATTCATGGATTAAACATGCAAATATGAGATACAATCTATTATTAATGAAAACAAACGTACTCAGTACTTTAATTGATTATTAAATAATAATTGCTTAACATCCCTTATCCAAATACTAAATAGATCAATGCATGAAAATTCTCGTTAATGAATTTTGTCTCAAGTAATACCAATCATACTTGTTGACAAGGCATTATTCAACTAACTTTGATCTATCGGAATTTTGAGAATACTTATTTCAATAACGAAATTCTTGTATATGTGCATTCAAATAATTTGATATAACCACATAATACATCATAAAATGTGTATGACATCCTCAACATACAATTTATGATAATTAAACTTCCAAACCTTTTAAAGTTTAAAGTATTCTTATTCTTTAACGTATAATGAAACTATGCTTTTCGTTAAGCATAACTAGTACACATGGCTATTAACAAGGATGAAATCCTTCCATGACTAGTATTGAGTGTCATCTCAATTTTATTAGCATCATTGTATGCAAACAAAAATATGCTCTTTTCCGTAAACTTCAATGTGTAATGTTTTATACCTTCCAAACTTTCAAGTTTGTTGGCTATGCCAATTTTCAAATTGTTCATTTATAGAATCCAGAAATTGTTCCAGGCTGAGGATGTGATTCTATATCCAAATACATTCCTTTTGGAATATTCATTACACAACTTATCTAATATCTTTCAATTAGATATCAATGTTGTCAAATCATCTTTTATCAAAGCATGATATAACAACAACATGATGTACATGGAAAATTCTTGTGTCCAACTTAAATTTCATTCATGTACTACATATCTATTTAAACTTTCTAAATGATATATCATGTTTTATTAGATTCATTTACCGCACATGTTTACATCAATAAACATATATTCAAGGTTGTATGTTTTACTTATTAAATCTTTCAAGTAAAGTTTCATTCCAAGTTATGACTCAACACTTAACTTATATAGAATGTTACTTCCTATATGTTATACAACATATATGATTTAAGTAAGTAAACATAATACTCCCACTAGCTTTCAGAATTACTTAGGAGTTATCTTATTTTAAATTATAAATCAAAACACGAATTTAATATTTAAACATAAGATATATCTCCTTGATGCATGCATCTATCCATACTTGGATTCTTGCATTTTGTGTACTTTCAAAGATTAAATGAATTCATAAAACTCTTAATTACTCATCGTCCTCGCTTAAGTAATTATATAAGAAAGAGGTTTTATAATCCATTGTCAAATTTCATATTCATAAAAATGAGTATGACAATTACCATCTTTGTATTTTTAATGTGCTTAGGAAAGAGTATTCAATCATAGTTAATTACTTAAGTATGATTAATAATCTTGTCATAAGACATACATTAAAATATGTATACAATTTTGTCCATATGATTCTTTATGCAAAGATTTAAACCTCTAGGGGTTTTCTTCTCTTGCAGAAACTCATCTTCATTAAGATAAACCAAGTTTTCAAAGTTGACTTATCTTTATGGACAACATCTTAACATTCATAGTATGAGCAATTTACCATAATTAGTAAATGCGTCATTATGATTAACAAGCTTACTTTGATCCTGTAATTCATAATTCTCAGCATATTAATTAAATATCTGAGACATCCCTACGGATCTATGAATGAGAGTTTCATCATGTTGAGATTTAACCTTTACATTTCAAACCTCATCATGATTTTCATTAGTGTGGTTTTAGAAGATTATGTATTTTATAATTTTGATCTTTCAAGATCTAAACAAAACTCCCACTTGCCTTTTGCATTTTATCTATAAATACTTTAGCAAGATGAGCAACACAAAATCATTCTCATTTGGGATATTACAAAAACATTTTACAGTTCATGACTCTTAATACTACTTATTAACAAAATCAGAACTTCATTTTAAGACTTTAATGTGATTCATCACATTCCATAATGTCTTATTTAATCTTCTAGGTTGGAGTCTTATTGAGTATATCCAATCCATACTCAATTTTCTAACCTTGATAACTTTTGAAAGAAAAGAAGTCATATTTATCTTTTAATCAAACAATATAACAAGAGTTTGATTTTTCCTAACTGAACACACCACCAACTTGTGATGTTTCATTAGAATTAATATTGTGAGACAACTAACAATATGTAAGATAAACTTATTTCCTTTTGGCTTAACTATTTACCAACTACGTCAATCTTAATGGTACAATAGAATTTCCAAGCCAATTGCATGTTATATAACATAAGTGTCTTTTTGAACAAGTCACTTCACGTTCATGTCTTAAGAAGACATAAATTGTTATATTCCCACTATACGTTGTACATCATTGTTCAACTCAATGATTTCTTGTTTGAAACATAACAAGTTCAACGTCTTACTTTATTATAAGTCTTGTAATAGTTAAAAGACTTCATGTTTATAATAAGATATAAACATAAATAACTAAAGTATTTGTGAACACCACCACTTGGTTTCAATAGTAATTTCAAGTTAATTTACTACTTCATTTGCTTATGTCATTTTATGAATTATCCAATTTAAGAAACTGCAAACTCACATAATTCCATTACATCAGTTGATCTGCTAGTAATGAAATCATGTAGTTTACCTTTCTATTGCAATCTAGGCAGGTTACACCCTGACGTAAATTGTAAATTCAAGTGTTTCTTTTAATTTGAATATCATAAGACATAATAGTAGTCTTTTTAATAATCTTGACACATGTTCTACATAAGATAACTTTACACATTAAATGTATAAGTCCTATTATAACATAGATCTCTTACCTTGCAATTAAGAGAATCCTTTAATCATATTTCTATGTATTGTTCCTTTGCACACAATAAACAACTCTCCTACTTGTGCATTGAACAATATCATGTAGTATATAAACAACACAACATATGTTTGTTTATGTGATTCAATATGATTTGTGTCATAAGTTAACTAGTAGATGTAGGACTACTTTGTCTTGTCAGGAAACGCACATGGCTATCCTAAAAGCATGAGTGTCTACAATTTGAAAGTAATTATCTTAAAGATAAACTGGGCTACTACACATAAATTAAGTCTTGTAGCTCCCACTGAATTAGAGAACATAACAATAACTCTATATTCAGTAAACAACACAAAGCTCCCACTGGATTTGACAACATTGTACATGTTTCATAACCAGTGAAAACAATTTGCTTGTTTTTACTTTCCTGCACATTTAGAAAAACCCATACGTAATAATTACCCAGGTTCTAAAATGTGTATTCTACTATATCAATGATATTAACTTGAAGAATTTAGGCATGCAGCTTCTTCCTTAATAGGCCTACCATCCCCATAATGGTATGTAGCACCTTTAAAGCACAACACATAGATAAAATACTAGCTTTGCCTTTTACCAATTTTGCGGTAATCTGTCCAGCTTCTAATAACTCATATTTTCCATTTAACCAAATGCATTGTTTGTTATAGAAGAATTCATTTACCAAATAAGGGTAATGAAATTTCTTATGGAAATAGCATGTGCAATACTCTTGAGTTATATATTAGAATGTAGACAATTCTAATGTTCCTGTCATACCTTTCTCAATCATGAAAAGGAATAGGATTAAGTCTTATTCTTCTCTCATGGAAGATAGACTTAGGATTGAGTCTTATTCTTATGTTCCTATCATACCTTTCTCAATCATGAAAAGGAATAGGATTGAGTCTTATTCTTCTCTCATGGAAAATAGACTTTCTTTCATTTCGGTAAATTTTTCTCAATCAAACATTATGTTTGAAAGCAGAATTAGATCAATTTACCAATTTAAGACCAAACCACGTTTACGGTTTTAATGTTGCATTAATACGTTAAAAATAATTACAAAATTCAATTTTAGTATTTTCGATAATTAAATTTCCAAGAAAATTAAATACCCGTGGTTCATAATCATATAACCATTTAATTTTCACTGAAAAACTAGGATCCAAATTGACATAGGTTCATCACATCAGTTGATCTGCTAGTGACGACGGTATTCAATAAGGTACGAGTCGAACCTCAATTGCCAATATTCAATTGCAATTCCTAGAATTGATGGGATTTACATATTTGCCAACCGTAGTTGCAATGTAAGCATGTTTTATCCCCATCTTCTTATGCCTTGAGTGATCAGTCCCACTATCAACTCAATTAAGTTAACCAACTTAAGAAACATCAAACTTACATAATTCCACCACACCAGTTGATCTGCTAGTGATGAAATCATGTAATTTGCTCTTCCATTGCAATCTAGCCAAGTTACGCCCTGACGTAGATCCAATTTTAGGTGTTTCTGTTTCATTGGATGGCATATAACTTAAATTTAAGGGTAGTAAATTTGATGTGTGTAATCAAAATATATGTACAAAGATGTCATGCATTCATCTTGTAGCATATGTTTCATGTAAAACTTTACTCATTAGTTTCTTTACGAGCTTAAATCTCCAAAGTTTTGATTGAGGCGTTGAGAAACTTACAACTTTGCCTTAAGTGCTTCGTAGTTATCATGGATGTTAGGTAAAACTAAATTTGACTCATAGGCGGGCGTCAAGCCAAAATGGAGGCTCACTAAGGCCGCAATTTAATGCTAAGCCATCCTTATACCCACTTTATAGTTTGTCAAAATAGTTTCACCTTACAACCACTTAATACAGTCGCGATCAATCAACCAAAAGTTCAAGATTTATATGTAAGCTCAAAACAAGATTTCACCATTATTAAGTCCGTTTAATATTTTATTTTAGAAATTACCCTTTTGTTACTATCATGTCACAAAACATATAAAACAAAAGTAATTAAATAAAATAAACAAACGAAAACAATAATGGACATGCAAATAAAAATCAATTTAAAACACACAATTGATTTAATACACGATTAATAGGGTCTTCCCTAATTTTATAATTAATCAAATTTTAGTTATCTTTATTCATAATATTTACTAAACAATTTATCAATTATAATGAAATCGCATAATAAGCATGAAATCTTAAAACCAAATCATCATAATCCAAGACAACACATGCATGGTTTGTCATGGATGCCCAAATAGCACATATTATAAACATATAATCATGTCAATCAGGAACGCAACCAAACGGCATATCACCAATATCCATTTATATACACATAAATATTACATGCAACCTAGGGTTTCTACAAGTTTTTAGTCAAAATTCCAAAACCCTAATTTTATTAAAAAAAATTCGACATGTATAAAAAATAAATAGAAGTCGACTTATTAAAAAAATCTAGGGTTTAAGAGAGATTTAAAAACATAAGAACACCAAGCATGTAATAATCAAACGATTCAATTTTATGTGTTTCGGTAATATATTACATGTATTAACGGCTCTTGATGCCACTGTTGGAATATGTGAATCATAACAATAGTATAAACACATAAACATCAAAGAGTACGCAGCGGAAATAGATCAAATACAAGTAATTAAATTAACCGAATATAAAAGTATGCATACCTTTGTGATTTCTAGCAAAAACAAGAAATCAATTGAACAAGAACTTATAAACCCTAATTAGGGTTTAATGGGGATCGACTATGGTGTAGTCGAATAGGGCAATCACCAGGTTAGCAAAAGTATGCCAACACTTCGTTCTTGAACACACGTATTAGTAGCGTTTCAATAAGAAAAGCTAGGTTCTTAATTCACAAACAAACCAAACACTATGTTTAGAAGATCGCGTAGGAACCCTAGAAGGGTGTAGTTGATCAACTAAACAAGAATGGTTTTGAGCTTAGAAATCTAGTAGGAACCCTATAAGGGTGTAGTTCGATTTCTAACTCAAGAGGAGAGAAGAGAAGGAGATTTGGTTTGCAAGTGAACCAAGGGATGATTATAATGAACAAAGAGGTTTGTTTATATACTAATCAACATCTTGGAGCACAAGACACAAACCCTACACCCTAATGGGTTGGGTTTGGCCAAACATGGGTTTTAAAAGCCCATTTCATGTTTTTCTTGAACTCTATTTTAAGTTCAGTCCTTCATCTTTCCTCCAATGATCATTTAGTCCAATTACTGTTAACTACAAACGACTGTTACGTAATGTGTGCAATCCCGAAGTCTCGTGTTCGAGTCCGGACATATTCATTAATTTTTATCCGTTAAAACTAACAACATGAAGCATATAATCCCTTAACTTCTTCACGTCCATTTAGCTTTTTAGATGAATCATTCGATGTGCAGTAGATAAAAAGTTGGTGTGAGCGATCCATGATCAAGATTTTTCCACTATCCAAAAAGTTGGTGTGAGCAATCCATGATCAAGATTTTTCCACTATCCAAAATACAAATCGGGAAAAACTTGGTAGAATAATTACCTTCTACACGTAATGTGAATGACCATCTTTTCGTCCATGAGTTTTCAACACCTTGTTCTTTCATCACCCACACATTGAAACCCATATTACCACACTTGTCGATCATGCAAAGGCATCTATCTATCGTACCTAAAGGAGTAGATTCGTGATTAAATTGATCGGGTGGATCTATCTTCGAAAGTAGCATGTCTTTAAGATTGAGAGCTACAATCGCCAATTTATCATCACGTTTAGAATATCCAATCCAATACCAAAATCCCTTTAAAATTTACCCACATCTCCATAGAGAAACTTAATGTCTTGAATGTTAATAGAGAGTTCAATTTTCTCCCATGAACTCTTTTTAAAACTAAAGACATCACAGTCCAAATTCTCAGAATAATAAAAACTCAATCTAACAAATTTCAAGTCATCCATGATTGCGCCAGAGCCAAATCCAAATTTGTATTTTAAACAAGCGTTCCAGATTAGGCAAGGTGGATAGAGTTTAGATACACGAGTAAACGGATTGTATAGGATCAATTGGTGACGCATGTGCTTAAGAAGAACCAAAAGTACTATACCGTTAAAACACTTGAACCGTCTCATTAAAGATCCCTACCTTATGAAAAGTATGTGTCAAAATAGACTCAACCAAATCCTGACACTATAAAGTGTCAGAAAAGTTTGTCAGTATATACTTTTACCGCCTGGACTTTTATTGACACTTTTTTTAAGTGAAGGTGAAAAAAATATATATTTAGTGACACTTTTTTGGACATTTTCTGACACTTCTTGTGAGTCACTAAAAGACTTTTTTCTTGTAGTGTTTGATACACATTTGAACCGTAATAATGGTTTTGCATGGAGTCGAGCAAGTATATTGTAGAGAACATTATCGGATATATGGACATTCAATTCGCCATAGCCCATAGGTTGTTTGGAGAAACACATGAACTAAGGAAATGTGGAAGAGATGAATTATAAGTAACCCTATTACTTTTTCTTAATACATATAGCTATCTTTAATTATTTCCTACCTTCGCTAAAAAAATCGAATGTAGATATTGAATATTTCTTGATTGGCTAATTATTTAAAGTAACGATAATACTAATTACGAGAAATAACTATAATCACACAGTTGAGATGTATTGACTTAATTAAATACATGCATCTCAATTTATTTAGATACATCAAAATTAGTTTTGAAAGTGATTTTGAAGTAAAAACGATGCAAAGTAGTACTAGCAACAAGTTTGACCTGGAGATGACGAAAAATACATAAAATTCGCCTAACTTAATGAAATGCATCTAATGTATGTATATGCATTTATTTTTTAGCTAGAAAATATATTATAGTCATATGGTGCATCTAAAAGATTAAGGATGCATATAATTCAAGCCTACGCATATCTAATATGTAGTTATAGTTATTTCTCATCACTCATTTTAAGATTTCTTAAAATTTGTTCATAAGTACGAGTCTTGAATGCATACAATCGTTGATCCAATCACAATAAATCTGGGGAAAAAGAATTTGAGAAGGAAAAAAATTATATAAGAGGGTATACAGGTAAAGATTCTTTTATTTTCCTTGTGCAATGTAAAGCTTGATGCAGAGATATCACTTCTTTAATGTTAAAAGGCATAGAAATATTATAACGTCTGTTTAACGGGTATAAAAGGTGAAAATTCTTTTATTTTCCGTATGCAAAGTAAAACATGATGCATAGATACCACATCTTTACTGTTAAAAACCAGTTTAACCTGATTTTCAACTTGTGAGAGCTATGTCGGGTCAATTAGAAAAACAATTTTTAAAACATAAGAACGTTCACTCGTTAAAATGTATTTATTAAGCTTGAAAATTCTTAAGAATTACACATTTTGTTTAATACAGATTAATTAAATTATAAATAATGTTAATTAAATGTGATTTTTAATGAAGTAAACTTAAAGTTTTTCTTTATACTCACTTTACAAATTGCCCAACATGCATCCATGCATTAGACAAAATCATATTGCAATTAGAGCGTTAGTAATCATAACGTCATTCAGGAGCCAAATCTAACGTGGATGGTTTTTGGCTTGATCCATTTCGGTGCCACCATAACCCCTGCCATTCTCTAAGCCATTGAAATGATTAGGGGTGAGCATCGGGACGAATCCCGACTAATCCCGTTACTGACAACGGGGAAAAACCCAAACCGAATCCCGACCCGATAATGGTCCCGAATCGTCTAGAATCTTGATTTTGGCTATGTTTTCTCGGGACCATCCCGACTCCCGACCCGTCCCGAATCCGATTACCAGGAAAACGCAAACCGACTCCCGACCCGATTACAGTCGGATCGGTATCGGGAAGGAAGTCGGGTGTCGGGATCGGGACGGGCGTCGGGTGTCGGTCAGGATTGCTCACCCCTAGAAATGATGCACGCCATTCTTCACCTTTTTCATTTTTTTTAATTCGGTATGGTATGTCCTAAAAAGGGTGTTTTGGCTTAAATGATGAGTGATGAGATATTTTTATATGTGAATGTAAAAAATAAAATAATGATGTGGTGCTAAGGTGACAAAACGGTTTGAGCCATATAACCCTTTTGCTCTTAGCCAAAACATTACAATAATACCTAATGGATAAGGCATATGTTACATGCTAAAGATAGTTTATTTGAGAAGTTATCAACATGTTATAGGTTAAATGTTTTTTTTTTTTTTTTTTTTTTTTTTTTTTTTTTTTTATCTAAGGGTTTTTTTTTACAGAGGGGTTTACGGAAAAGTATAAAGGGATTTTCATAAAAATATAGACAAATGTATGTTTATATGGGTCTTTATATACTTTTGATGTACTTTTAGTGTGCTTAACTTGTGACCATAGGACACAAGTTAGAAAAACTCTTTTTATCAAATGAAAATTCCAAAGAATCTTATAAAGTTAGTACTTATATAGTTGTAGCTCAAATCCAATCTCAAAAAGCTACATATTTTGCTAGTTTTGGACGCGTACGTAGCTTAGCTTGTTTCATTTCTTTCAAATTCGACAACTTCATGAATATATTATGTTGATCATGCGTTCATATACAAACTCTTTCTTTCCCTTCCAACAATCATATGCTACGAGTATTAGAGTATATATATGTTTCATTAACCTAATCCGTAAAAGCTGTATTTTTCTAATAGCAATGTATTTTTTTATTTTTATTATTTTTTTTAAAAATAAATCACAAGCAAAAAAAAAAGAATTACAAACCTGCACACATCAACGAGTCAATAACAACGAAGAACAGTGACATGCATTAACCATTTATTGAAGAAACTAGCTGGCTAATGAATGGCACTATTTGACCAATACCGACTCAAACAAGGACTTAAATTATCAGATATTCAGATTAGTTATGCAATTTCAATCAAAATTACCAAGGAACTAAAGAAAAATCAAACGATTAATGGCCGGCTTATAAAACTTCAAGTGTAACCAAAATACTCGGATCCAAAACATTGAGATCATAACAAAAATATTTGTAGCCAAATTTCTGAAGGAGTTAACACAGAATCTGACAAATCAAAAGGATAGGAAAGCGGATGACAATGTTAAACAAAACACAAATCTGAAGGTAAACCAGACTCTCCACGTACTCGATACCATCTTGTTTGCATAAAGCATTTAATCCTTTAAGTTCTTCACGTCGATTTAGTTGTTTGTGAAGCATTCAGTGTGTTGTAGATAATGAGTTGATCGATGGAAGCGATGCCTGATCAAGATCTTTCCACTATCCAGAATACAAATTGGTGTAGAACAATGACCTTCTAAACGTAACGTAAATTAATGACCATCCTTTTGTCCATGAGTTTTCAACACCTTGTTTCTTCATCATCCACACATCGAATCCCATTTCACACACTTTTCGATCATGCAAAGGCATCCATCTATTGTGCATAAAGGAGTTTATTTTTAACTAAATTGATCGGGTGGATTTATTGTTGAAAGTATCATGTCTTTAACATTGAAAGCCACGTACAATCACAACTTTATCATCACGTCAACAATTTCCAATCCAATACAAAAATCCATTTAAAAATCTACCTACATTTCCATAATTAAAGAAACTTAATGTCTTGAATGTTAGAGTGTTTAATTTTCTCAATGGTCACCAACAATTTATGCAATTTCAGAAATCCAGCTTAGCTGACATTGTTCAGAATCCGAATCGAATCATCAATGATCACTGACATTTTCTGAGATTTTTAACGGTAAATGCGGAGTTTGTTGAGATTTTTGTCTAAATATTAGCAGATTTATAAAATAACAATTTGTTAACAATAAGTGGATTTTTTATGGGATAATTACTAAAATAGACCAGGCAACCAAGTGGTTGGCGGTTTCTCCCCCAAGATCGGAAAATTCTTACTTTAGACCAGGCAATTGGGCAACTCGACCCATATGATGACAAGTGTCTTCAGTTGCCCAAAACATACACAAGTTGCCCAAAAAAATGTCAGAAAAATGACACTTGTCACTGTCAAATTTCAGTTGCCCAAAAAGTATAGGTTGCCTTAGTCTAAAAACGTCATTTTCCGATCACGGTCTAAAACCGCCAACCACTTGTTTGCCCGGTCTATTTTGGTAATTATCCCATTTTTTATTTATTATTTTTTTGAAAGTATTGTTCGCATTTCCCTAAAATGAAAATTGGAATAATTCTTTGTTGGGGTTTTGCAGCAGATTGGAACAAGGCATGTGGATTATGGACATATAATTACTGGTGTAAGTGTAAGGATTAGTTTGTCATATATATTCAATTTTAAA
This sequence comes from Artemisia argyi, assembly GCA_030686995.1. NCBI lineage: Eukaryota > Viridiplantae > Streptophyta > Magnoliopsida > Asterales > Asteraceae > Artemisia > Artemisia argyi. The sequence continues at coordinate 184,458,602 of CM060680.1, forward strand.
GTGTGTATCTCCAGAGTATCAAACGAGAAATAAAATTATAAAGAAAAGGGTGAAAAAATCACAATCGTACATTTCAGATGCATCTACAAACATAGATGGATTTCCTTTTAAATTTCTCCCCCTCATTTAAAATGTGTGGCTCAAATTTCTTCTTATTTAAAATTTTCTTCTCACTAGATCTCTTCTCCCTCCCCATACATTCTTAAACAGCTTATGTACATTGTAAAATAAATTGTTTTTCAAAATTGAGCCGAATTTTTATATCATTAACTACGAACATTGCTATATCCTCCTACATAATCTTTCTACTCATTATTCTACCTACATAATCATATGATAAGTCGTTGATCTTTCCACTTGTCATGCAAGTAGAAAATTTTTAGGTATAAATAGTATGAATACATATCATTTTCCCACTAACTACTTGTGCAATTATTTCAAAAATTATACGGAGTATAAATAGTATGAATACATATCATTTTCTCACTAACATGACCCCTATTTATTTTTCTGATACATACTTTAGTACGTTATTTGTGCATATCATTTTCAAAATTAATATTCGCTGAAGATACAAAATTATATTCATGGCCCGACCAACCTAAATAAATGCATGCCCCTACATTGACACGCACATGTTCATGTCTCACAAAATTTATAAACTAGAATTCAAATTTGAATCTTATTTATTTATCATGCATGCATTCAGTAAACCTGTCATATATAATTCGTCTGCATTTCCCCTCCCATACTTACGCGTTATATGATTGCATTAATATTCTAGGCTCAACAATTCATGGTATATGACATCAAATTGGACTGTATAGTAGTACATACTACATTAAGTCAATCAAATTTCATGTACGTAAATATAGCATGAAGGATTGCAGGTTACTGATTCTTTACGTCCACAATTATTATAATTTTCTTTTTATCAATTGGTATGTTACATCACACGAAATAACAGTTATAAATGAAATTGAAATTTGGTAACTAGGGTTTTCAGATATGCTACTATAAAAGTAATGCTTAACTATAAACTAAGTAGAGTGGATTATTGATAATGTATGTAACTTGAACACTATATATCCATTCATTGGTAGTTTACGTTTCTAGCTTCTTGCTGGTTCTTTATATATATGCCGTTTAGCTAAAAGAACCATATATCGTAAGAAGATTTAACATGTTATCGTTACGACAAAATAAAATCTAATTTAAGACATAACTTGTCGATTATCAAACATAGTACTACAACAAATCACCAAAATAAAGGCTAGAAACCCTTGATTTTGGTGGCACATATTCAATTCAAGATACAAGATTTTATTGTTGCTTTTCCTATTATGTCCATAAATTCAAATCACACACGTTTATATTATAAATACATATTACTTCTCACGATATAATCAACGTTCCAAGTTCCAAATGCATGAAATAATTCTATATAAAATAATACGTAACAGATACGAACCCTACAGTGCTCAATCGATCTCGAGTATTCTTGATCTCATATGCCACACAAAGATTGAAAGAGCAAGATGTCGAAGTTGATCTTTAGCTTCTGTTCTTGCATTTCTCCATAGCTTTCGGTGCTGAAAATTGGAAGCATGTTATAAGTTGATATATTAGCTCATGTACTATGATTTTGTTCGAATAGTGAAAAACTTTGCAATGTTACTTACCAAGTCCAATTGCTTCCTTTCCTTTCATTATACGTAAACGCTTGCAAGAATTAACGAACATCCTAATGAAAAGTTAAGAGAAGTTAATCACTTAACTACGAGTAAAATGGTATAGTAATCCAAATTAAAAGAGTGCTTAGTGATAAAACAAAAATTTACTCCCAAGGGACATCGCCGACGAGCATCCAATCTCCATCTTTGTCTTCATAAGTCGGGACATAGTCCGAATTGTTCAAAAGGTCCATCAATTTGTTCTCGTTCATGAAATCCTTCAACCCTTGTGATCCACAGTTACCTAGATTATAAATTTTTCCAAAAGCTTAGAAGATCTTCATTAATTAGTTATATTTAGTGACTAAAGGGTGCTTGAGATCGTGTTTAGAAATGATATGCTGATATGCATTCCGAATAATCACATAAATACTTAGGATAGGATACCAAACATGCGTGATGGCTTTGGTTAGCAAATAATTTATTTAGACACTCGAATTATATTAATTAACACAATAATGAAATAATTACCAATGGTGAAGGAACTGAACATGTTGCCCAAAGCATCAGAGAGATCTTGATAGCTTTTGTACATTCTCAAGTCGACTTTTCGAAGGTAAGGAGCTCCATCCATGCTCACCTTCACAAACGCGGCTCCTCCACCACCATTCCCCTTAGTCCCAAATGATGGTGAAGAATCGTTGCCTTCCTCGTTCTGGAGGCTACTCTTCTTTTGGACTGACAACATGTTTTTTCGGTAAGATCTCACCGGTGGCCAACCTACCACTTGTGCCCTATAATTCATTTCAATAATTTTTTTGAACAACTTATATTGAGATAACATATTACAAACATGACCCACAAGTAACATGGTAGCTAGAAAAGAAATACATCTAACTTAGCATCTTACAATCAAAACTATATTCATACAATCATATCTAAAAACACTATACAAACACGATTAGGAACCCGAGTCGCTTCATGTCTTGACCCCAATTTACTAAAGAAACTTTGTATGTAATTTATGGTTGATTTAATTTGTACCAAAATGTAACATGCGCTGTTACGTTTTTGTTCACTAAGTTTACTAAACCTGCAAGTGTATGTTACATACTATTTTTGATGCAAGTGTATGTAATTTTATTGCATCAACTAGTAAAACACGCAAGGATATTGCATTAAAATGCAAGTATGTTTTGCAAAAGGGTAAAAATCATGTTACAATCTATTATGCAATAATTTACAGGGCCTTTTATACATAAGTTTTATTTTGTTTTAGTTTTCTTGCCAGAAACCTAGCTCGAAAAACTTACTTGGCAGGAGGGTTAGCAGAGGAATGCTTCTTTTGATCATGATCAATCTTTGTTTCTTGATCATGTGATGAAAGTTTCAGCTTCAAATCCATGATGGTCTCATCATAACCTCTCTTTCCAGAGTTATGCACCGCCGTAGCTCCGCCTTCGATGATCTTGTTGCCACCACCGCCCGGTAATCCTAGCCGTAACTCAGTTTCGTCAAAGGATGTCATTTCTTTCACACACTTGTTGTGTCTGTTGTTGGTGAAATATTATTGGAGAGAAAAGGGAAGTGAGTTTGTGTCTACAAGAAAATGGGCAAATTATTCGTACCAATAATATTATAATTTGGATATTTTAATACGCTGATAATAATAATGAAGTAATAATACCGCACAGTGTAATAAAAATATTCATATGACAGAAAATCTTATTTTTTTAAGTCGGCTTTTTGTTTAGAGATAATAAAAAGATTATCTAACATGTCAATTTTTATTGTTTCGTGTAGCGTCATTTTCTTTTGGTATGAAAACACAAACCTTTCAAATTTCGATCTTTTGATGTATCGTTTACCTACTCGATAGGTGATGACCGGTTATTATTTTAAGTTTTCACTTTTTTTTTTCACAACAAAAGAGGTGAAGCGGCCGGCTTTGGGACAGGTGGTGAGCATGGTACACGGACCGGTTATGGAACATGGAACAGGTCACAAGGATGTTTTTGAGTTGGCATTTTATAAAATAGGCCGGAGGAGGTATTTTGGTTATCTCTCTAAGTTCGAATCTTGTTGCGAGTTTATACAACATCTTAAATATCATGTGAACAATCAAACTTTGTCGGGTATTTTGAATTTTCAAGTGTTTCTTGAAATACCAAAATTTAATTTTGATGTCGGGATTTGATTTATTGTTGATGGAAGAAGATGGTGTTGGTGGTATGGTTTGAGATGAAGATAGATAAAGGATATTTTTATCTCTTTCGTTTCATCAGATTCAATACCACAAAACACAATCATTTTCATGAATCAAATCCTAAGCTTGTAAATACTATTATTTCGATACAAGCTCAACAACATGACCCACAACTAAACTAAAACCAACACTAAGAACAACTGATACACTATGTACAATAGCTAAAAATATTCACACATACTAAAAATGCAACTCCAACACAACACCAAAATCATTGCAACGATGAATCGGCACAAGCATGCTGATGAACCATGGCTCGTTTTTACGTTTGAACAATATAATACGATATATAAATGACAAACCTTGACTAAATTACATGAGTAAAAAATGGAAATAGTTTTTTGCGACTAAAACCCTATACTCGAAACCCTAACCCTTTGACGACCAATTCTTTATCAAACCAAACTCGAAACCCTAACCCTAATTGAAGCCCCAATCATAATTGACACCCTAACCAAATATTTTATAACCATGGATTGAGGCGAGTTTTGTGGTTGGGAAGATGAATGTTATGGCGAGTTTGTGTTCATGCAACACTGTGGTGTTGGGGAAGGTGGATAGTCTCATGGGTATATAGATTGGGTGTTGTGACAATACACTGAAATATTTTGCAATTGTGTATTGAAGAAAAGAATTGTTGTATGAATTTATGAAGGAAAGAGTCAAAATGATTGGGTGAACAATTGATTTGTTGTTGTTGTTATTGTTGTTTACTATAATGAAAAAAGATGAGTGCTTAAGAGCGGAGAAGTAAAAGTAAAAGAGTTAAAGAGGAGTTTGGTTTAATAGAGAAAAATAATATAAATAGCTTTTTGCCTATGTGGAAAAAACTTGTTGACACATAAATAATTACCGGTCATTAGGTCATCGATTACATTAAAGGGTCGAAATTAAAATAAATTATGTTTTAATTGCAAAAACATATATTACATGGAAAATTATAATTGACAAGTTAGATACATTTTCAAGTTATTATTGATAGATCTATTGTTTTTCTGTTTATTATTGTTCACCATAAAGAGGATTTATACAAGAAGTTTAGCTTGTACTACAAGCCACTTAATTCTAGAATGATCAAAATAAGATAACTAAATAATAGGCTAATATTAAATCAAATAATATAAGATTTGATCATATCTTCACTTAATACTCCCCCCCTCTCAAGTTGGCAGGTGAAGATCTTGAACACCCAACTTGCGAAGTAGGTAATCAAATTGTGCTTTGCCAGGAGCCTTGGTAAAAAAAATCTGCAACTTGCTCTTTTGCGGGTACATGTTGAGCCTCAATATTACCAGAGACAAGCTCATCGTGAATGTAATGGCAATCCACCTCGATATGTTTTGTTCGCTCATGAAAAACCGGATTGCGAGAAATATGCAACGCGGCCTGACTATCACAATAAAGTAACATTGGTTTTTGATGTTGTATACCAAAACTTTTTAAGACTCATTTTAGCTATTTTAATTCACTAGTTGTTAAGGCCATTGACCAATATTCAGCCTCAGTGGAAGAGCATGAAACAATATGTTGTTTCTTTGTTTTCCATGAAATTGGTGAATCCCCAAGATAAACCAGCCATCCTGTTAGCGATCGCCTTGTCAAAGGGCAACATGCCCAATCCGAGTCACACCACCCGCATAACTGTAAATCACATTTACTTTTCAAAATTATACCTTGTCCCGCGCTCCCTTTTAGATACCGAACAACCCTTATTGCCGCCTCCCAATGCTCGATTTGAGGATTTTGCATAAATTGTGAGAGGATGTGCACACTGTATGCAACATATGGTCTTGTAAAGCATAAATATATTAGACGACCCACTAACCTTCAATATTGTTCGAGATCTTCAAATAAACGTCCTTTAGCCAATCCCAAGTGATGATTTTGCTCAATTGGGATCTTTGCTGGTTTAGCCCTAAGTAGCCCAACTTCAGAAATTATGTCTAGAGCATATTTTCGCTGACATAAAAATATCCCATCTATCGCACAAGCCACTTCAATACCAAGGAAGTTTTTAGAGTACCTAAATCCTTCATGTGAAAACAGTTACACAGATAAGTTTTGAATTGTGTGATAGCTTCATGATCATTTGAGATACAATCAAATCATCGACATACATGAGAACGTTAAGTTGAATCCCTGTTGTTGTAGAGTAAAAAGAGAATAATCTGAGTATGATTGAATGAAGCCATAACTTTTTAGTGTCGATGACAACTTCGAAAACCAACAACGCGTGGCTTGTCGAAGTCTATAAAATGACTTACGAAGTTTGCATGCTTCTCCAGGTTGACCCTTATGCAATCTAGGTGGCAATTTCATATATACTTCTTCTTCAAGATCTCCATGCAAGAACGCATTGTGCACGTCCATCTGATGAAGTTCCCATTGCTTAGCTCCCGCAATTGCTAAGAAAACTCGTACAGTGAACATTTTCGCGACCGGTGCGAATGTTTCACTATAATAAACTCCAGCCACTTTATGATTACCAAGAATCACGAGTCGTGTTTTGAATCTTTCCACAGTCCCATCTGATTTGTACTTTATTTTGTACATCCACTCGCACCCAAGAGCTCTCTTGTTGGATGGAAGTTTTTCAATCCTCCAAGTCTGGTTTTGTTCCAAAGCGTCGAGTTCAATATCCATGGTAGATCGCCATCGTTCATCTCTAACTGCTTCAGAATAAGTCATTGGTTCCCTTTCTGATGTTATAGCCTTAAGAAAAGTTCGATGACAAAATGAATTTTTTTTCATAATTTACATAATGAGCTATAGGATATGGAGTACCTAAGGACGTAGATTGTGCGAGCGATATAGAAGGGGACAGACTCATCTTTTGGATAGTGCTGGTGACATAATCATGGAGACGAACCGATACCTCTTTCTTACGATGCCCTCTCCCTAACTCATCTTCTTGAACTCGCTCACTAGTATCAACATTTTGTGAGTGTGTTGATGCCGATATGCCTTCATTTCCAACTACCTGATCTTCATTGTCATGAAGTGTGGTATCCTCATCCACATGTATTGTGACACTACCCCTCCTTTCTTGGGAAGGGTACTCATTATGCGTCTCATCATCATTATATGCAACATTATCGACACATGGAATGATAGGTTCGATATCATACTGAAATATATTTTCCAAAAAATCAACATCACGTGACACCAAAAAAATTCTAGCTTTTCTAAATCAAATGACCTCCACACCCTTTTTGCCCATATAGGTACCCGACAAAAACACATTTTCGACTACGACTCGCAAACTTGTCCGCTACTTTTGTATGCGCGTAACACAAACAACCTAATGTACTCACGTGAGTATATGATGGTTCTACATTGTGAAGAACTGTGTATGGAGTTTTCCCATTTAAGATAGACGAAGGAGTACGGTTAATAAGATACGCAGCCGTCAAAATACACTCACCCCAAAAATTAATAGGAAGAGAACTTTGGAATCTTAGTGTACGAGAAACATTTAAGATATGTCGATGTTTTTGTTATACTCGACCATTTTGTTGAGGTGTACCCACACATGATGTTTGGAAAATGATCCCTTCATCAAGAAAAAATCGTTTTCATACAAGTAAATTTGGTTCCATTATCACTTCGAACAATTTTAACATGTTTTTTAAAATTGTCTTTCAATCATGGCTAAAAGTTTTTTCAATGTTTCGAAAACTTCATATTTGTGTGCAAGCAAATATACCCAAACAGAACGAGAAAAATCATCAACAATTGTTAAGAAATACGATGCACCACAAGATGAGACTGTTTTATATGGTCCCCACAAATCACAATGAATAAGCTCAAATATAGACGCAACTTTATTATCACTAAGTGGAAATTTTTCTTGACATTGTTTTGTACGATGACAAACATCACAACTTTGAATTAACTCACTATCCTTTTTATTAAAGTTTACTTGAGGAATAAGCTTTAATACTTCTTGTGAGGGATAACCTAACCATTTGTGCCAAAGATCATAAGGAATGGTTGTTGTCTTGAAAGCTCTTGTTGGCGGCATCTCTCTAAAATAAAAAAGTCCTTCGTCCCTTCTTTCACCCGCACCAATCACCGTCCTTGAAGTGAGATCCTGTATAACACATATGTTAGGTGCAAACTGAAAGATACAATTTCCTTCATCTAACAGTTGTGGGACATGTTGACGTAAATAATGTCTAAAAACATTGTTAGCACATTAACAATATCTCTATGTTTTGATAATTACAAAGCATAAACTCATTAATCTAAAACTTATGACGTAAACAAGTTTTTAGTGCTTAATATTTGTCTTTACATCCATATCACTTAAGGTATGAATAAACAAAGGGTTTATTGCATTTCATGATCAAAGGAAATTTTTCTAATCACTAGAATTTTTATAAAATGTATTAAACATTCTATATCTTTTACAAAATTACTTTTGGAATTAAAAGAATATGTTTAATTCATTATAAATATATGATTTCAAATTTCCAACCAAAAATGACAAATTTTATCCAGAAAAATATTCCCCACTAAAAGACAAAAAAATCCAACGTTCTGAAGGGGAGGCCCCCTTAATTCCTTAGGCGGCCCCCTTAATCATTAAGGGGACCGACCATTAATTAAGGGGACCGGCCACGCTCCAGAACAGTAAATTTTTCCCCTATAAATACTGGTTCATCCCACAGAATTTTCTCACCTTTTGCACTCCTAAACTTTCTGTTCTAGATCCACATTTCTATTCTCTTAATCCTTTGATCATAAGTACATAATTCTTTGTTTCAAAGTGATTCAAACATCACCCTCTCAAGTGCAAGAGAAGAATACTTCTATCCCCCAAGACAAGAAGTATTACAACTTGTTGTGACCTCCACATACAAGTTGTTGGTGCATCATCAAGATTATTTACATTATTCTTTGTGAAGATTGTTGTGTATATTTGATTGTAGATAGTTGTGCTAGGTATATTGATTGTGTGATTAGTTAGTTGTTTGGTGTGAAGAAGAAAAGTTAGGAATTAGATTGTAGTAAAGAAGATAGGTGTGAAGTTGTTAGTTGTGAAGTAAATTGGTGTGAAGAAGATAGGCGTGAAGTAGTTAGTTGTGAAGTAGATTGGTGTGACGAAGTTGTGTAGAAGTCGTGATTTAGGTGTGAAGAAGTTGTGGTGTGTAAATTGGTGTGTAAGGTTTTCTCCGCCATAAGGGAGCTTATTGATATAGTGAAGAAAACTCTCGAGTTAGGTGCTCGGGGAGTGGAGTAGGGCAAGGAAGGTGTCCTTGTAGCCGAACCACTATAAATCTCTTGTCTCGCGGTTTGATCTTTCCATCTCTTATTTATTTCATTACTTATCATTGTTTTATCTTACTTATTGATAGTTGTTTATATTGTGCAAGACTTGAGATCACATATTATCGAATCTAAATTTTAAAAACGAAGAAAACACTAAAACTATCTTTTATAACAAATTAAAAAGACGTAAAACTATTCAACCCCCTTCTAGTTTTCCACAGGACAGAAAACAAATTGCAAGTTAATCCAGGCACATATAAAACATTTTTTAAAAGAAAACCATTGTCGAAACAAACATCTCATTCTTTTTTAGCCATAGCTATATTGCCATCAGGTAGCTCGACAGGCCATTGGATTATCTCCTTTAAGTTGGAGAGGTCTTCTATCGTACCTGTCATATGGTGTGATGCTCCTGAATCAATAATCCAAAAATGCTTACCATTCATTTTTTCGATAGAACATGATTCGTTCTTGTTCTTTAACATTTAGAGTAGTGTTTCCCATTGTTTTGAGTTTAAACCTGGCTCTGATACCATGATAAATCTCTTGTTTTTCTATTTATTATTGTTCACCATAAAGGGGATTTATACAAGAAGTTTAGCTTGGACTACAAGCCACTTAATTCTAGAATGATCAAAAATAAGGTAACTAAATAATAGGCCAATATCAAATCCCATAATATAAGATTTGATCATATCTTCGCTTAATAATTATACCTTTGTTTATATATCTATCCATTGTTTTATATAACTAATTACATACGTTCAAAAATGGTAAGCTTATACATCTCTTTATCTTTTGATCTATTCAAGAATTCATATGCATAACCGCTTTGAGCTTTTGATGGGTTACGCCATCGTAAGTTTGTAAAATGATCGATCTATGAACTATGTATGTTTTCATCCGCTATAATTGCACTTAGTGGCTAGTATTGTGTTTGGAAGGTTTGGGTCAACAATAAGGAAGACTGTCGATGGGGGTTTGGGAAAGGACATACGCTATACGATAAAAAAAAATCCCAGTTTTAGACTTTGACGGGGAAGAAAGTGGAGAAAATTTTCAACTAAAACCTTTGGCGAGGATATGTCTTCGCTAAAAGGTTCACCCGGTTTTATTGTTCCCAAAATTTTTCATTTTGGTTAATTGTTTCCGTCTAACATAATAAATTAATTGATTACATGATTAAGCTTTGATGAGGCTGTAGAACCGTAGAGGGGGGGGGGGGGGGGGGTGAATACGGTTTCTTCGGCTTTTTAGATGTTTAAAAACTTTAAGCCACGAAGACAACCAAGTGGCCTAAGTAAGAGCAACCATAAACACAATCATAAAAAAGAGTATATAAATCGAGTAAAGAACACAACGATATATATATATATATATATATATATATATATATATATATATATATATATATATATATATATATATATATATATATATATATATTGGTTCGGGATGGGGGGTTTATACCAACCGTACGTCCAGTTGCGAATCCACGACATCGATACTATTCACTAGTATAATCCTTTCGGTGGACTACAAACCATTACAATTCACTTCACCGTTATTCACCAAAATCGATGCTCACAAAGAAGGAGTTACTCCATAACGGTATTCCGCCCTCGGAAACCACCCAAAAGAATCTCGCGATTCGACTTTACCTAAGGGTCACCAAGACCACTACCAAGACTTCCCACCAGAAGTATCAAACCCCAACTAGATCCCCAATGATCTAGGCTTGGCCACCAAGATACAAAACTTCCATTACAAACAATTGAATGAATAAAAGAATGTTTGTTCAACCAAGCCCTAAGCTAACCTAGAGACTCGATTGTAATAGAAAGGGTATAAGAAGAAGGCACTCGACACAATCACAAGAGTGGATTAAGTTCTTAAGATTCTTCCCTTGCAAGGAGATGTGTTCTTTCAAAGATGTTAATGTGTTTAACTAAGAACACAAGATAGAATTAGAGAGATTAGAGAGAAAGAATGTAGAGAGAAAGATTAATGGCAAGGGGTGAGGAATACAAGAGGCAAGGGGGTATTTATAGGCCAAGACCCAAACTTGGGAAAAATTTACCGAGCCCAGCGTGTTGCCCATGCGTCAACGCGTGGGTGACGTGCCAGAGACTCTGTAACATTTTTCCCAAATGTTGAGTTTTGGTCTTGTAAATACCTACCCTTTCTAAACCCCCAATTGTACTTCACACAAAACCTTAACATTAATCAATCTAATGTTTACCAACTCAAATAGCCAATTTGGAAAATGTTTTGTGAAGTGTTTATTAGAAAACCAATTATCAATGATAGAAAGAAAGAAGAGATAATTGGGTAGGGGTAGAATAGGTATTCCTCACATGGCATAATAGAGAAGAGAATATGCCATGGGATATTCCTCTATAGGGAAGAGTGTGAGAGGTTGGGTTAAGAGGTAACCATGGTTAGGTTTAGAAAGAAGTGTATAGAAAATAAACCATGGTTAGGTTAGAAGGTGAACCATGGTTAGGTTAAAAGGTATATCCAAGGGAATATTCCATCCTTGGTGTGGTTAAGAGTTAACCAAGGTTGAGTGAGAATGGGTATGTAGAGAACTAACCATAGTTGGGTTAGAAATGAACTATGGTTGGGTTAAGAGAGGATATCCAAGGGAATATTACTTCCTTGGAGAAGAGGGTGAGTGAAAGGTTGGGATATGAAAGGCTGTAAGGAATATAAGAGAAGAGTTGGATTGTGTAAGTGTGTAAGGGAATAAAGGTTGGATAGTGTAAGAGTGAAGGGATGTAATGTGTGTAAGGAATATATAAGAATGGATGTGATGGGGAGCCTAGTGTGTGTATAGAGTGAGATGGTTGTGAGTAGTGTGTGTAAATTTGAATGTAAAGGTGTTGGGAGTGTAAGGAATATGTTGTAGAGATGTGATGTGTATAGGTGTGAGTTATATATGTAAGGTTTGTGTAAGTATGATTAGATGGGGAGCCTTGTGTGTGTGAAGAGAGGTATGTGAGTGAAGTGTGTGTATTTTGAATACAAAGATGTGTGTGTATGTGAGTATGTATGTCTAAGGATGTGTGTGTATGTAGAAAAGAGTGTATATGTGTGTATAGGGAAGTGTATGTATGTGTGTATAGGGAAGGTGTATGGAAGTTGGTAAAGTGAAGGGAATGTTGTAAGAGGGAATATTGTGTGGGAGTTTATGAGGAGACAGAAGTACCCTTTGTGTAAGATGTAAGAGAATATTGTAAGAGGTTGTTGGGAAAGGATTTTTGGGAAGGATTGTGGGAGATTTGGTGGTTTTGTCTTTTGTAAGAATGTGATTAAGAAAAGATTAAGAAGTAATCTAATTGTCATTAAGAAGAAAAGGTTTAGACAATTAAGATTATAAGTTGAGAAAATCAAAAGTTACTTATAAGTTCAAGTAACACAACATCGAGAATCCATATTTTCATAACTCGTGACTTCCACGACTCGACGTACTCAACTAAAACTTTGGTTCAAACAAGTTAAGTTCTTTGCCTTGATGTAAACATAACCCAAGCGGGAAAGGATGCGTTTACCCAAAGTGACATTTGACTTAGTTTGACCAATAAGGGAGTAAACCCGTTACGTGATTAGAGAAGACGTAAGCATGGGATATGAGCATATGGATACTTTCACATGATCTTACGTGAAATATATAAGCTCCCTAAGTTTAGAAAAGTGATGAGGCGAAAAATGAACCATTTTTAGCGAGTTATTTAAGCCCGGATTCGTGATTATTTGATCAAATATTGCCCTAAATCGTTCCTTTTGTCATTTTAGGTACTTTTGGATAGAAATCTGGAAAAGGAAGCATTTTGGACGTTTTTGGAGCATAAAAGTGAAGAAAACGGCAAAGTCTTAATTTTTCCTTGCTGGGAATAGTACCTGACGGCGTCACAACTTCCTTAATGACAGTATCAAGAGTTACAAAAGAGGTGGATGTGGAAAATACATGTGACGATCCAGAGAATTTTTAACTATAGGACCTGACGGCGTCACCAAGGCAGTCAGGGTCAAAACACAAGTGACGACCCAAAAGAAATTTACACATGACGGCGTCAAAATCAGATCTAGGCAATAGGATTTCTAATATGGCGGCGAGTTGACGACGTAACAACTCAATACATGACACCGTCACCCATTGTAATCTATATATAGTTTTCCAAATTTCATTCATTAGGGTGTAACTTTGAGGGTGCAACTTTGAGGAAAACCCTAGGTCGAATTTTCCAGCTTTTTCAAGGGTTTCAACCCTTTGAATCTTTCATGTTCAATTAAAGATAAGTACTATTTCAATTCATTCAATATGTCTATGTGTTATTTGAATATATCTTACGCTTGTCTTCAATTTAACATGCTAGGCTAGATTTCCTTTGTGTTTGCTTAGATGTAGTGAAACCTAGATGTTAATTATGGGTTGATTTTTTGTTTATAGTTGTTACGGATGATTGTATTCGATGTTAAGCTTAAGAAAACTGGCAGACTTCCATTGGTAACTTGCTTGAACGTCTTAAGAAACTTGATCGGAGGTGTACTACGATATTTGGTTATATTTAATGCGTAGGAGAATTTTAATGATCCCATGTTAGGAGCTTCTAACGGCTCGACATAGGAGTGAAGTAGGATCCTATAGAGTTAGGGAATATTGTACACGGCCCTACGACTAGTATTAAGGAATATGACCCGTCATCCATGCAATTGTAACAAGCTATCAACCTGTAAAAGATATCTATGGAGTAATGAAATCTAAGTAAACACAGCTTTCCCCATTATTGTTTACACCACATTATTATAATTAGTTCCATTTCATTTTTGTTATTTTATTTTGATTGCATCTTTAGATAAATTGGGTTAGTTGGCTAGCAACTAATTCCGCCCACTCTTCCAAAACTTGAGATTTTAATCGCTTTCCATAAAATATAAAAATACAAAAAGAATCATCCCTCACCTCTAGACCTAGTTATTAGGCTTTCTAATCCTAGAGACACTATTCCTGAGTTGAATGATCAATCCCCCGGTACTTGTCACTATACTATACTACAACGATCAGGTACACTGCCTGGTGGGGGTTGTAAGCTTCTCGAGATCCCTCGAGAGGTAAAGCCTGGTGCGATTCCCACGTATCAAGTTTTTGGCGCCGCAGCACTGGGAATAGTTACTGTCTAGGTTAGGATTTCTTTTTATTAGGTCTACTTGCTAGATTCCTTTCTAGTAAGGTTTTATTTTTATTTTTTAGGTTTTCTTTAGTCTATCTCATTTCTTTGTGCCTTTGTTCGTAACCTTTACCATCCGACATCATGGAAGGTGGTAACATCTTTAAACCCATCAACCCACTACAACAAAACCACCCACAAAACCCACCACTACTAAACCCACCTCCTAGGCCCTGAACTTTAGGAGAGTATTCCCGTCCTACCCACCAAGGCTATCGAAACACTATTGAGCTCTTTCAAGGAGCCAAGGTGTCCCCCTTGCGATCCGACACCATCCGGTTGGTGCAAAGCGGATGCGCATTCCATGGACTTCGTTCCGAAGATCCTAACCAACATCTCAAGGATTTCCTTAAAATCGTAGATTCCATAGACCTTGATGTTGTAACTAGAGAGTCGACCCGATTACGCCTATTCCAATTCTCTCTACGTGATCAAGCTAGTCAATGGCTTGAACGTTTACCCGCGGGATCCATCACCTCATGGGATGATCTCACCACTCATTTCCTTGCTCAATTTTTCCCACCAGGGAGAACTACCAAGCTTAGAAATGATATCTTGATGTTCCAACAACGTCAAGGTGAAACTCTATATGAACCATGGACTCGTTTCAAGGACTTACTCCAAAAAGTCCCTCATCATGACATAGATCTTTGGCTCCAAGTCCAAATCTTCTATGACCATATCGACCTCTCCACAAGGCGAACCATTAACCAATCGGCCGGTGGCAAGCTACGTGATCTAAGTGAGGAAGAATCATGGGAACTCATAGAAGACCTTGCTCTCTATGACAACGAAAGTTGGAATGATCCTCGTAATTTGAACAAAACGGTCAAGGCAATATCTTTGCCTTCGAACAATCCTAGCACTCCCAACCGTAGGATCATGGAACTTGAGGACCAAGTCAAGTTTCTCATGAAATCCTACGAAGCTCCTAAGCCTTCAAGCCAAGTGAACAAAATCACTTCTTCATGCAAATTATGTAGTGGTCCCCATGACACTCGTGATTGCGTGGAACTCCCCGCACAAGCTTTTGCGGACTACGCATCCTCGCGTACCGACGAAGCGGGAGATAAGTGGTACACTTTCAAACCCGAGCCAAACCCTTACGGTGATTCCTACAACCCTTCTTGGAAAAATCACCCGAACCTTAGGTGGAAACAAAACCAAAACATGCCCCAAAACAATTCTTCCAATCTACCTAATCGTTACCAACCAAACGGTCCACCCGCTAACCGTACTTTTAACGACAATCCTTCCAATAACTATGGTAGTACCAATAATCTTGAAGGATTGATGTCCAAATTTATGGCATCTCAAGAAGCTCGCATATCTAAGTTTGAAGCCGATTTCAAACAAAAGCAAAGCGAGATGACCACCAAAATCGACACATTGTTGAAAGTTCTCAATGACCGAGAAATGGGAGCACTTACAAGCGACACGGTCAAGAACCCGAAACTAAACGTTAATGCCATATCAGCGGTTTCATCCCCTACTTCTTGTCCGCAATACTATTCGGTCAATGCAATGAGCACGTGTTTCAAGCAAACCCAAATTCTTCAAAAGGACCAATTGAATAAAACATCCGATATCAAACCGGTCAATAACATAGTTCACTACTAGAAAAAGGTCTATCCTTGACTCGCATTTTATGACGCACACAATATAATGACACGCAAAATTGTAAGTCACAAAAAACTGTCATAAATTGTAAAATCTGAAGGCTAGACGACAGGCATTTTTGTGTGTCATAAAATTCGTGTCATATCTCAAATTTTTTAAAAAACACGGACCACAAAACTATATCTCTCTCACCTCTCCAATATCCGCATATCCCTTATCTTCATTTGTTTTTTTTTACCCTAAACCTAAAACTATATCTCTCTCACCTCTCCAAGATCCGGCAGCCGCCGCCGCTGCTCCGGTCACCACCTCCGTCACTCACCACCATCCATATCAACAAAACACCACCACACCAGCCCTTATATCACCCTTGCGAATTTATTTATGAGGTGCACGCGCCATCACCTCTATCTACTTTCGGTTACCCCTTTTCACACCGCCGTTTGCCACCGATCAAGAGGGAGACTCCAAGGGTTCATTTTCATCAGGTTTGGAGCGAGGGTTTGCATCTAGGGATTTGTTTGTTCGTGTGGTGAAGCCACCACCACCACCGACACAGCCGTCACATCCATCTCGCCTTTTAATCTTTTTCTCCCTCTCGTCTTGTGGTATGTCTAATTGTTAAACTCGTTTCATTTCTCTTTTTGAATTAAAAACCGTTTATATGCATAACGATTTGCAAGTTTTCGTGGCTTAATAATAGATTAAAAACATTTTAGATAAATATATCATTGTTTTCGTGTGGTTGTTCATATTTATTTTATTTTCTTGATCCCGGGTCCGATTGGAAACCCGTTTGGGTGTCGTTTTTGGTTAAGAAGTCACTTGGTCATATACATTCTGATGATACAAGCTATTTGTGGTGACTTTGACTTGGTACAAAGTATAAACCCGTATGGGTTAAGGGTCTTGGGTTTCACAGATCTGAAGAGTTACAGTGGCTGGTCAGGAATGTGGCTACCATTCGGTTAATGAAATGCAAAAGGAACATGAATTAGGTGACCTTAGTTCAGTACAAGGTTACCACTGCATTGTTTTTTTCAATTGCTTGCCTTTCCTACTGGTGCTGGCGTCTTACTTGACCATTTGCTGGTTTTTCCATCAATACTCCTAATCATTTTCTTGTTAGCGTTTGCAGTTCTCAGTGTTGTTATTATGATAAGATATGTTTATTATGCTCTCTTGTTCATAGGTGCAGATTGTGTTGCTTGTATTTCTCTTCTGAGTCTTGTAGTTTAATTGGCCATGGGGAGACTATGTTAGCTATTCGGTTAAACACTCTTGTGACACTACCTTTCTTTCTGTTGTTTCTTCTTCAGTTAGTGTTAGATTTGCTTTATTATGTCATCTGCGTGTTGTGTGGCTTAGATGCATAAGGATGTTTCCTTAAAGTTAAACTAAATGTTTTTGACATCATGTGCAGCCGCATCAACGACTCCTTTGGTGTTGGACTTTTGCACAAGAACGATTCAGCCTGAGGTTTTTGACTTTCGCACACCTGTTGATAGTTCGCCTGTTTTCATATATAAATCCTGAACATGTGTAGACAGGTTCTGAATTTACTTTGTTATTTGTTTCTTTGGCTACAGATACAATGCACGGGCAGCGGCATCCCAACCCCGAGACATGTGTTTTGAAACTACCGATACTTGATACCAGAAAGTGATTCTATGGACTTATTATTTGTGTTAGTTTAAAGAAATACTCCGTAGTAATTTTGAGCCGGCTTCACAACATTGTATATAAAGGTGTTATACGGTGATGGTAAAATATATTTTGATCTTTACATGTGTATGAGAATTAGTTGTATAAAAACACCCCGCGGTAACGCGCGGGCTTAAGACCTCGTATATATATGAAATGTGTTATTTTGATATTTGTGTTTTTAATTTTGTATTATCAGGTTTTTAATTGTCATTTAATAGAAAATTAGGAACTGAAAAAAATTAATTAAAAAAAAAATTAGGTTATGACTCGCAAAAAAGAGAGTCATAAAACGTGGGTCATAAGTGTGCATCATAGAGGGATGACACACAAATGCGAGTCATGAAGCTTTATGACGGGTCCATCCTTGACTCGCATTTGCGAGTCATAAGGCCTCTTCTTGACTCGCATTTGGAGTCAAGAATAGCTGTTTTTCTAGTAGTGGTTGAAACACCTCCTACACAAGACCTTGACGATGAATTCAAGGGGCTCCACCTTGAACGTCCCGTCATTGATGTCTTAGCCCGTGCTCCCTACTATAGTGCCCTGCTAGAAAAATATGAGAAATTTAAATTGGGTAAAAATGGGACCGCCTTCATTCAAAACAAGTTGCCTAAGAAGCTTGATGATCCGGGTATATTTGTTTTGCCTTGTAAGATAGGAAAATCCGAAGCTTTCGACACACTAGCCGACTTAGGATCAAGCCTCAACTTGATTCCCTTATCCCTTTTCACAACTCTTAAGCTAGGAAAGTTAGAGGAGACGGAAGTACTAATTGGTCTAGTGGATGGAAGTATTGCCCATCCGGTCAGAATGATCAAGGATGTAGTGGTTCACGTAGGAAAGTTAACTATTTTAGCGGATTTTCACGTCCTAGATATGGTTAGTGATACTACATGCCCATTGTTAGTAGGAAGAGGATTTTTAGCAACTGCTAGTGCTATGATAGATTGTAAGGAGTCTAAGATAGCGGTAGGAGAGGGTGAGACTTGGTCGTTTTATGATGTTAGGAAGCATAGCTACGATTGTGAGGACGAACCGACACCACATTGGGTAGAGATGAATAGGAGAACATCTAGATATGGGCCTTGGATAGAAAGAAACTTTATAGGACCACAACGCCCATTCTATCTAGAAAAATATTTCATCGATAAAACACATTCGGTGGAACAACTCATAGCTAGAGATGAGGAACTAGACTCTTTTGAGGATCCCCTAGTCTTTAGGAAAATGATTGAGTTCTTAAGCGTAATGCCTATCAACATAGAGATGAATAAGTGGAAAAGGGAAGGGGATAAATGTAAATGGAAATCGGACAAGCCACCTAAGGAAGGTGACGGATCATGGCATATGAAGATAATTTTATATGATCCGGATGGAGAAAAGTTTGAGAGGTCATACCGTACCAAGAAAACCGATAGGAAGTTGAAACCCAAGTTTGATCCCAAAGATGTCCTCAACGAGGAGCTCACCCATATAGGATAGCCCATGACCTTGAGCCTAGCTACAAGACTCGTAAAATAAAGAAAAGCGCTTCTTGGGAGGCAACCCATGTTTTGTGTGTTTTTATTTGTTTGATTGCTATTTGCTTCCGTATGCATGCTTTATTTTTATTGTTGGTAGATCATGTTTCATACTAAAATTGTGAAAATGCTTTATTTTGTTGTTTAACTTCGTCTTAAATTCATATAAAGGTATTTTGCAAAAGCTAAGTGTAAAGGGAAACCCCAAATTTGTTTCTAAGAATGAAATTGATCTTGATTCGCCACAATATTAAATGAACATGTGTATTAGTATTTGTTAGAGTCAAATGCTTGTATCGAGTCATGATGATGTTTTGCAGGATTTTCCAGGAAGTAGGACATAAGTTTTTCCAGAAACTTAACGTAAAGATTTCTGCTGGTCACTTTTGACGGCGTCAGGAGTTAACTCCTGACGGCGTCATGTGTAAAATTCTGGAAATTTTGCGAGTTTTGTTTTTCTAACGGAGTCTTCAAGTTTTTGTTAATTCTTTAGTTTTATAAACTCCAGGAAATCTGCAAACATTCATTCCACAAGCATTATATCTTACATTGTTTTCTAGGATTTGTTAGTATATATAGATTGCCGCCGATTTTACGCGAGGTTGCCTTGTTTGTTTTCTCATGTTTAACAGGTTATATATGACAAGAAGATGATTTATTTTTCTGGAAGGGAAGCTTTGAATGTTCATTTTCTTGGAGGAAGATCTAACCTTGTTGACACACTATCCATACCGAACGAATCAAGGGAGTATTTGTTTTCATTCTTTTACCTGTTTTACATTTACAACCTTTAATTGAACATTGGGGACAATGTTCATCCGAAGTGTAAGGGGAGGGTAAATGATGATACCTTATAGGATACAATTGCACTTGAGTTTGTTTGTTTGATGGTAGGTGTGTAATAAAACTAAGAGAAATACTTGTTAGTGTAATTTTAGCGCCAAATTTAAATTTTTTTACAACATTTAGGAGTGAAACTTTAGCCTTAGCAAGCGTCTCATGGATAGGAGTTGTATGACTAGCACAAAACCGTACCATTCAGAAAAATTTTTCACCCAAATATGTGAGGTTCGCCTTTAGATTTGATAGGAAAAGCATTCATTATTAGTGCTTATGAGTGTACCGGCAGCATTTAGATTCTAGAACTTGCGTTAGTGATGCATCCCGAGACCGCTAGTGAGACTACATTCGTGTAGTAGGATTTACTACATGATAAGAGGCATTAGGATCACCCTTGTGTTGAACCCGTATCATAATTACTTGACCATTTAAGTCTTATTACTTGGCTAGTAAAGTCAATTAATTTTTCCCACACCTTAGCGTTGTACTCATTTTTAGTACACGAAACCCCTAGTACACCCCTCCGAGCCTATCTTTTCGTTTCTAACTTTAAGCATTCTACTTAAAGGAAGAATTTGTTACAACCCACCCAAATGTGCAACCAAATCGCCTTAGCCTTCCGTGTATGCACTCATCTTTAGTGCATTATTGTTACATGTTTAAACCCTTAGTTAATTATCTAACTGATTACATGGTTGCTAAGTCGAGTCATATCTTGTACATATTGTTTTGGGACGATTGGGACTCGTGGGTAAAGTACTTGTGTTATGGAGTAATGGGGAAGAACATCATATTATTACCCCCATACGTGCGTTAAACTTAAAAGTACTCCAAATGTTTTGATTATCTTGATTCGAGTCATTAGATTAGTTTATTGTAAAGTATGTAAAAATTCAAGTGTAAGGGGAATGTATATTCCCTATGATTTATTATTTTGGATGGTAGGGTAATAGTGTATGCAAAAAAAAAAAAAAAAAAAAAAATCAAGATAAAGAAAAAAAATAGAAAAAGAAAGGAGAAAAAAACATACGGACTATCATCCCGTTTCATTTTATGTTTATTTTATGTTTTTGTTATTTTTCATTTATTAGCTTAAGTCGAGTCGAGTCTTGGCTTAGCAACGCATATTGTACATGTAATTAACCAAGATGATTAACTCGCCACCAGTAAATATTGCCTATATCCAACAAAACCGTATATTCCATATCCCTACACCTAACGTTATAACCCTTTAAAAGACCTCTTTGATAGTTTATCCTAGGTGCTTACGCCAAGTGGTTGAGGTTTGATCCTTTCCCAAGCCTATTGTAATCTATTTTGCTATAACAGGTAGTGAGAGATGTTTTCCATTTCCATATTGTGATATATACTTTATTACACCCGAGAGATGTGAGTATCTAAACACTATTTGTGAGGTGCTAGTGCATGACCTCCGTGCTTGTCTTTGGTCTTTAGTGGAACGATTATTTGTTATAATTACTTTTATATTAGTGTTAAATGACCCCTAACTTGTATTTTGATTAGAATAAAAGCACATTTACTTGAGCACACGCAAATCTCAAGTGTAAGGGTATTTGATGAGGCAAAAAATGAACCGTTTTTAAGGGGTCATTTAAGCCCGGATTCGTGATTATTTGATCAAATATTGCCCTAAATCGTTCCTTTTGTCATTTTAGGTACTTTTGGAGAGAAATATGGAAAAGGAAGCATTTTGGACGTTTTTGGAGCATAAAAGTGAAGAAAACGGCAAAGTCTTAATTTTCCTTGCTGGGAACAGTACATGACGGCGTCACAACTTCCTTAATGACAGTATCAAGAGTTACAAAAGAGGTGGATGTGGAAAATACACGTGACGATCCAGAGGATTTTTAACTATAGGACTTGAGGGCGTCACCAAGGCCGTTAGGGTCTAAACACAAGTGACGGCCCAGAAGAAATTTACACATGACGGCGTCAAAATCAGATCTAGGCAATACGATTTCTAATATGGCGGTGAGTTGACGGCGTCACAACTCAATACATGACGCCGTCACCCATTGTAATCTATATATAGTTTTCCAAATTTCATTCATTAGGGTGTAACTTTGAGGGTGCAACTTTGAGGAAAACCCTAGGTCGAATTTTCCAGCTTTTTCAAGGGTTTCAACCCTTTGAATCTTTCATGTTCAATTAAAGATAAGTACTCTTTCAATTTATTCAATATGTCTATGTGTTGTTTGAATATATCTTACGCTTGTCTTCAATTTAACATGCTACGCTAGATTTCCTTTGTGTTTGCTTAGATGTAGTGAAACCTAGATGTTAATTATGGGTTGACTGTTTGTTTATAGTTGTTACGGATGATTGTATTCGATGTTAGGCTTAAGAAAATTGGCAGACTTCCATTGGTAACTTGCTTGAACGTCTTAAGAAACATGATCGGAGGTGTACTACGATATTCGGTTGTATTTAATGCGTATGAGAATTCTAATGATCCCATGTTAGGAGCTTCTAACGGCTCGACATAGGAGTGAAGTAGGATCCTATAGAGTTAGGGAATATTGTACACGGCCCTACGACTAGTATTAAGGAATATGACCCGTCATCCATGCAATTGTAACAAGCTATCAACCTGTAAAAGATATCTATGGAGTAATGAAATCTAAGTAAACACAACTTTCCCCATCATTGTTTACACCACATTAGTATAATTAGTTCCATTTCTTTTTTGTTATTTTATTTTGATTGCATCTTTAGACAAATTGGGTTAGTTGGCTAGCAACTAATTCCGCCCACTCTTCCAAAACCCGAGATTTTAATCGCTTTCCCTAAAATATAAAAATACAAAAAGAATCATCCCTCACCTCTAGACCTAGTTATTAGGCTTTCTAATTCTAGCGACACTATTCCTGAGTTAAACGATCAATCCCCCGGTACTTGTCACTATACTATACTACAACGATCAGGTACACTGCCTGGTGGGGGTTGTAAGCTTCTCGAGATCCCTCGAGAGGTAAAGCCTGGTGCGATTCCCACGTATCAAAAAGCCTTGGCTAGTGGCGAGAGTTAGAAAACATGTGTTGGTGTTTTCCCATATGTGGGTGCTTTAAAAGTTGGATCTCTCTAATCCCAAAACTCGTTTCGAGTGTTCTCAATTAAGAACATAGCATATTCATACATGTATTGAAAGATCCACATTTGTCGGGTAAGGGGAAAGCCAACTTTCAAAATTCATCCCGACAACATCAGAAACGCGTCAGCCACTCGTCAATGCGTCAACGCGGGGCTAATGTGTCAGGAGCAGATGTTGGTTCAGGGAATTTTGGCTACCGTTTGTTATTTTATGTTTTTCGAAGGTTTATTTGTCATTATTAAAACATTAGGAGATCTTGATAATGTTGCATCAACAATCTCCCCCTTTTTGATGAAGAAAAATAAAATCCGAAGGCAAATAAAATTACAAAACGTAGCAAAGACAAAACGCGCCTTTGGTGTAGCTTGCGTCTTGACTAGGGGTGTCAATCGGATTATCGGGTCGGGTCTATCGGGTTTTGAAAAAATAAAAACTAACCCGCAACCCGACCCGATAAGTTTTCGTGTCTATCGGGTTGCGGGTCTATCGGGTTATCCGGTTGTTTGTTAAAAAAAAGTAAGGTTGCTTGTTAAAATATTTGTAATCTTGTTTAAAAAAAAGTTGATCTGTTGGAGGGTCTGCTTGTTTTTTTTTATCTACAGATTGGTCAATCACTCCATCAACAAGAGTGAACTCCAATCGTTCCTGCAGTATGTGTTACACCCCAAAACCGGGTTTTTAAGTATTAAATAATGATAAATTGCTTTGAAATAGTTTGACCAAGACTTTATATGTTTGAAGGTCTAATATGATCGGTTAGTCAAATTGTGCTAAATTGGAAGTCAAACCCGTTAGTCAAACTATAAGTCAAGATATTATGTAAATGGTTTTAGAAAGTATTGTGTGTCACAAATATAAGAGAAGAATTTGAGGGACCTAAGTTGTCAGAATCCCAAACTGGTACTAGAACCAACTTGTTCTAGTCTGCAGGGACTATTCTTGCCAAAACCTCAAACTAGCACTAGAACCAACTTGTTCTAGTACTAAGGATGAATGGTTACAGGACCTAAGGGACTAAATTTCCAATTGGGCAAACTTACAACTAACAAAGGTCTAGAGAATTCCCTAGACATCTACTAGCTTCATTTAGATTAGTATTTTATCCAAGTATGTTGTGAGTGTCGGTCCATGAGGAGAAAAAGGAGGGAAAAGATGAAGCTTGATAATGAAGCTTATGAGGGTTTGATGATGGTTTGAAGATTGTAACCCCTAGCAAGGTTCCTAGCATATTATCAAGTAAGTATGATATTTAATTAGAGTTTCATTGGTGATTTAAAGGTTAAGGTTTATGAACCTTAACTTGGGGAAGATGGGTAAATGGTGTTTTAAGATAGTTAAAGTGTTATGGTGACTATTAGAAGATTTGTAATGGGTTAAAGTCATTAAGTAGTAAATGGTGGGATTGATCATCATATAATCATTATACGATTATATGATGATTAGAGTTGTTAGAAATGAGCTAATGGTTGTATAAACCATTGTTATAGATATGTGATTATGTATTGAGTGTTTATGTTACGATTATGGTAATTTTGACTTGGAGTGTTAAAGTATAGATGATGATGATGATGATGAGGGATGATGATAACTAGTAAAGATGATGATGAGATTGTGATTAGCTTAGCTTCGATGCTAAGGTAAGTAAACCGGTTATGATTTGATATTATAATGATTTCTTACATTTTGTGTTACATAATTGTTATGATGAGATGATTGAAAGTGTTTGAATGATGATGTGATGATGAAGTAGATGTAAGGCTAGTTTGGCATAACTAGCAAAAGAGATTGTGAATTTAGTTGGATTAGTGTAGCCGTTTAGGAAAGGTAGAGATGTAAAGATAAGGCTTGAAGTGGCTAAGGTATGTGTTATGTTAGTATTGTGATGAAATGAATGGCTTATGATGCTTAATGTGTGAATGAGTTATAATGTTATGTTATACCCGTTTTACTTACTAAGCATAATGCTTACGGTTTAGTTGCATAACCGTTTTGTTGGTACTTTTGTGAAGAAGGCAAGGTCTTGGTAAAGACATAGGAATTGGGTACGGGTTGAAAGTGGTAAGATATGAGTAATTATGATAGATACCGAGCTCGAAGTAATGTTGAACCCCCATGTTTTGTAAATGGTTTGTGATGTTGTTTTGTAGTGTTAAATTCCAGTTTTTAAGTATGTAAATGAGCCATGCTCAAGTTGTATTGAAAATGGGTCAAAAGGGGTGTTTGGCAAAACACCCGTAGCTTTGTAAAGTGTAAGATCATGGGTCGTTTAGACCACAAATGATTATCAAAATGATGTAATATATTGAGTATGATTTCTGAAAAGTTTCGTTAATTGTCGAGTTATAGAAGTTATTTTTCCGGAAAATGGGTCAAAAGTGCATAAAAGGAATATGCAGAAAAAGAGTGTTTGGGACAGCAAGTAGCGCAGAAAATGGGTCATGTTAGAAAAATCATATCTTTTAATCCGTGAGTCATTAGAGGTCATGCAACCCGTCGTTTCGAAGGTAATTGAGTCTAGTTTCATTTAAAAATGGCCTCAAGGTCTAAGTCTTTATAGATTTTTGTTAATGGTTAAAAGAGTAACAGTACGTCAGTTTTGATCATGTCGTTTCCGCGTAAAAGTTTTAAAATTTTGGTCAAATCGGGAAAGGGGCATTTCAATTTGGTATCAGAGCTTCGGTTTAAGTGAATTAGGTTTCCACTATAGGTTTCCTAGTCTTAAACCACTCGTAGAAGCGTTGAATGTAAGTGTTAGTAATACGGAAGATAATTGTTAAGTACGAGATGGATTATGCCTTTTTTAGAGGAGCTTAGTGATGAATGTATTGATGATTGTGAGATAATTTATGTTTTATGCTAAATGAGCTTAATGTATGATAAGTGAAGGATGCGAGTATAGTATTAATGTGTGTGAGATATAAGTTCGTGAAGGACTTGAAATGCTTAAGGGATTAGTTAGCCGTGCACCTCGGTTGGCGCCGGTGATTGCACCGCGATTATGTGAATGTATGATAGAGTTATGGTAATGTAATGCGAGTATGAATGCTAAGCGGTATTAGAGATGGGCTAATAAATGAATTAAAAGTTGTATGATGCCTTAGTTATAAGGTAGACTAGTGCTTGTGGCTAGTTAGAATGTTGATGATTAGACATACATTGATTGTGCAATGGGATGTATGAACCATAGATCGTGAGTTGATTATGAGTATGAATGTTAGAACACTTTGTGGATAAGTGTGGAATGTTAATTGTTTATGTGACGCTAAGTCTATGGTAGTAGTTATTTGTATGTCTAAGCTTTATGTGATGTAAGTCCACGACGGACTCAATGTGTTTAAGTGTTGTGATCACCTTACACCTTGGATAGTATCGGTGGATATTATGTGATAATGTGAGCATGTGTCGTAGTAACGATAATGGAAAGTGAGTAGATATGATCTATGATATGAATACTTATTGAGTGAATATGTTTGATGATAGGAGTTGTAAGAAGCATGGACTATGTCCAATGTAATGTATAGTTGCCATATACATGTGATGACATAGTTGTGGTCAAAAAGTTAAAAGAAAACATTGATATGTGAAAAAGTTAAAAAGTATGGTAAGTGTTTGATAAAGCATAGATGTTTAAGAAGTTTGAGATAAGTAAGAAATGATTAGTGAAGAATGAATTTTACACGTTTAATTAAAATGAGAAAAGTTAAAGTGTATAGTTAAGATGTGAAGAGATCATGTTATATATAAAACATGATAAGTAAAATGTGTTAGTAAGTAAATGTTTAAGCGTGATAAGTAGAAGCGATAAATGAGATATAGTTTGCAATAAAAGTCATAAATGATATGAAGTGCGCTAGAAAGAATTGTAAAACGTGAATCAAATCATGTTAAAATATTGAAATATGTAAGTTGATAAGATGTAAAAATTATGTGCATGAAAGAATTTAGTAGGCTAATGTGATGATGGCATATGGTGAAAGTGTGAGTCAACTTGGGGTTGACGGATAAATGATATATTGCATTGTGGAATGCAAGTATAATAAAATTGACAAGTGTTATGTAGAAACTTGTCTAGATGAAAGTAAACATGGTAGCGAATGTTGAAATTGCTTAAGGTAAGGAGAAATGTCGAAATGATAGTGTGTACTTAATGATAAAAGTAAATGAAAGATAAAACGAGTAAAGATTTTAATGTAACCATAGCTTGGATCCAATGCTCTAGTTTTGGCATCCTTCGGGATGGCCTAGCTTGCCTTATTGGTATGGTTGTTAGCTTGCCTTCACCGGCATGGTTTGCCTATATCCTTGGCATGTATGGAAGTATCCTTCGGGATAGCTTAGCTTTCCTTTCATGGCATGGTTGTACAGCTTGCCTTATGGCATGGATGATAGTTATGGAATCTTTCGAGGTGGCCCAGCTTGCCGCGAGGGCATGGATATTATGGCATCCTTTGGGGTGGCCCAGCTTGCCGCGAGGGCATGGATATTACGGTATCATTCGGGATAGCCAGCTTGTCTTTATGACATGGATTGAAAGTTATAGAGATTGTATCCAAGGCTAGAAAAGATGGAAAGTAAAGTAAGTATGATTTTTGTGTCGGAAGTACGTGAGTAGGATGATTTATAATCTCCTTATTTAAATGGATTGGGACGTCTCTTCATTTAAATAAAGAAATTGTAAATCTCCGAACCATAAGTTTATAATTCTTTACGAGAAAATTGCAAAAATCGTCCTTGTGGTTTGTCCAAATTGCACGTTTCGTCCTTACTGTTCATTAATTGCAAAAATGGTCCGGATTTGGCACTGTTTCATTCACTTTTGGTCCTTCGGCATTGCAAAAATCGTCCTTGTGGTTTGGCCAAATTGCACGTTTCGTCCTTGTGGTTGCAAGGACGAAGGACCAAAAGTGAATGAAACAGTGCCAAATCCGGACTATTTTTGCAATTAATGAACAGTAAGGACGGCACGTGCAATTTGGCCAAACCACAAGAACGATTTTTGCAATTTTCTCATTCTTTACTTACATAGATTGGGACGCTTTTTTATCTGAATAAAGAGTTATAGACGAGTGGGCTTATGTGTAACCGATATGGCATAAATACAGGTAGAGAAATGAGAAAGTGAAAACTAAAACGAGTTAGACGTCATAAGACAAGAGATTAGATATAAATAAAACATATAGCGGCATTAAGGTTATGTGTGAACCTTAAGATAGACATCTAAAATGAGTTTGTGTATTAAGTAGAGAAGATAATGGGTAAGCATTCCCAAGATTTAATAAGAAAGGTTTCTTAAGTGATGCGTGAGAAAGATTTTGAAGTACCGTTTATATGATACTATATATAAATTTGAGATAAGTTCCCGGTTTTTGGGAGTAGATACGTGTTGGTATTATGTAGAATGAGAGATTGACCGGTTTATGACTTAAGGTCATGATAGTATATTTGGTGAATGACGTGGAAATAGTGTTAAAGTTTGACCTATATAAAGTCAAAATAGTGAATTTTTCATATGACAATTCGTCATTTGTTGGAAATTTTATTTAAGTTTTTAATGTGAAGTGTTGTTTATAGTAGACAATTAAATAAAATGGAGGACTTCCATATTGTTATGTGATGCTAATGGCGCGGTGTCATTAGAAATATTTGAAATTTTATGAAATTATGTGATTTAAATAAGTTGTTAGCAATTGACTATGGCTTAGTAGAATTGAGATTTCTACGTTGAGTGATATGTAGAAATTAACTTGATAGTAAATGGGCATATAGCTATGATATGGGTCTAAGATATAGAAATTTTTATGTATGGATGCAAATGTTAAGCGGAATAGATTTCGGGGACGAAATCTAAATAAGGGGGATATTGTTACACCCCAAAACTGGGTTTTTAAGTATTAAATAATGATAAAGTGCTTTAAAATAGTTTGACCAAGACTTTATATGTTTGAAGGTCTAATATGATTGGTTAGTCAAATTGTGCTAAATTGGAAGTCAAACCCGTTAGTCAAACTATAAGTCAAGATATTATGTAAATGGTTTTAGAAAGTATTGTATGTCACAAATATAAGAGAAAAGAATTTGAGGGACCTAAGTTGTCAGAATCCCAAACTGGTACTAGAACCAACTTGTTCTAGTCTGCAGGGACTATTCTTGCCAAAACCTCAAACTAGCACTAGAACCAACTTGTTCTAGTACTAAGGATGAATGGTTACAGGACCTAAGGGACTAAATTTCCAATTGGGCAAACTTACAACTAACAAAGGTCTAGAGAATTCCCAAGACGTCTACTAGCTTCATTTGGATTAGTATTTTATCCAAGTATGTTGTGAGTGTCGGTTCATGAGGAGAAAAAGGAGGGAAAAGATGAAGCTTGATAATGAAGCTTATGAGGGTTTGATGATGGTTTGAAGATTGTAACCCCTAGCAAGGTTCCTAGCATATTATCAAGTAAGTATGATATTTAATTAGAGTTTCATTGGTGATTTAAAGGTTAAGGTTTATGAACCTTAACTTGGGGAAGATGGGTAAATGGTGTTTTAAGATAGTTAAAATGTTATGGTGACTATTAGAAGATTTGTAATGGGTTAAAGTCATTAAGTAGTAAATGGTGGGATTGATCATCATATAATCATTATATGATTATATGATGATTAAAGTTGTTAGAAATGAGCTAATGGTTGTATAAACCATTGTTATAGATATGTGATTATGTATTGCGTGTTTATGTTACGATTTTGGTAATTTTGACTTAGGGTGTTAAAGTATAGATGATGATGATGATGATGAGGGATAATGATGATGATGACTAGTAAAGATGATGATGAGATTGTGATTAGCTTAGCTTTGATGCTAAGGTAAGTAAACCGGTTATGATTTGATATTAT
The DNA here is from genome assembly GCA_030686995.1 of Artemisia argyi. Taxonomy (NCBI): domain Eukaryota; kingdom Viridiplantae; phylum Streptophyta; class Magnoliopsida; order Asterales; family Asteraceae; genus Artemisia; species Artemisia argyi. The sequence continues at coordinate 184,488,726 of CM060680.1, forward strand.
AATGATTTCTTACATTTTGTGTTACATAATTGTTATAATGAGATGATTGAAAGTGTTTGAATGATGATGTGATGATGAAGTAGATGTAAGGCTAGTTTGGCATAACTAGCAAAAGAGATTGAGAATTTAGTTGGATTAGTGTAACTGTATAGGAAAGGTAGAGATGTAAAGATAAGGCTTGAAGTGGCTAAGGTATGTGTTATGTTAGTATTGTGATGAAATGAATGGCTTATGATGCTTAATGTGTGAATGAGTTATAATGTTATGTTATACCCGTTTTACTTACTAAGCATAATGCTTACGGTTTAGTTGCATAACCGTTTTGTTGGTACTTTTGTGAAGAAGGCAAGGTCTTGGTAAAGACATAGGAATTGGGTACGGGTTGAAAGTGGTAAGATATGAGTAATTATGATAGATACCGAGCTCGAAGTAATGTTGAACCCCCATGTTTTGTAAATGGTTTGTGATGTTGTTTTGTAGTGTTAAATTCCAGTTTTTAAGTATGTAAATGAGCCATGCTCAAGTTGTATTGAAAATGGGTCAAAAGGGGTGTTTGGCAAAACACCCGTAGCTTTGTAAAGTGTATGATCATGGGTCGTTTAGACCACAAATGATTATCAAAATGATGTAATATGTTGAGTATGATTTCTGAAAAGTTTTGTTAATTGTCGAGTTATAGAAGTTGTTTTTCCGGAAAATGGGTCAAAAGTGCATAAAAGGAATATGCAGAAAAAAAGGGTGTTTGGGACAACAAGTAGTGCAGAAAATAGGTCACGTTAGAAAAATCATATCTTTTCATCCGTGAGTCATTAGAGGTCGTGCCACCCGTCGTTTCGAAGTTAATTGAGTCTAGTTGCATTTAAAAATGACCTCAAGGTCTAAGTCTTTATAGATTTTTATTAATGGTTTAAAGAGTAACAGTACATCAGTTTTGATCATGTCGTTTCCGCGTAAAAGTTATAAAATTTTGGTCAAATCGAAAAAGGGAAATTTCAGTATGTCATATAACAAATTACTACTTAAAGTTGAATACCCAATTACTACTTAGGGATACTGACATGCAACTCAAAGGTAAATAATTGATCATAATACATATTGAAAATTAATATATGTTGTATTATGTAATCTATGTTAATGAGCTTTTCTTTAAAAAAAGTAAGCTTATGGGAGACTACTCATTACACTAGAAGGTTAAAGATCATATTACTTGACTTTAATCTATTTTCAAATGTGTGTCATGTCTTGATAATACCAAAAGTTACGGACTATTTACTGTATTATATAGTCATAATAGATATAACTTGAGAACGTAGTAATATGTATCTCATTTTGAAATACAACATGTAATGAGCTTTTGTTCAAACAATCAAAGATTTATTAGTATGTCACTATATCTTATTAGGTTTATTGGGTTGACCCGATAACCCGATAAGAAACTAACTACGACCCTAACCCGACCCTATTAGGCTATCGGGTTGACCCGATAAACTCGATAAGCTAGGTTGGACCCGAATTAACCCGACCCTATAAGGTCTTATCGGGGTCGGATCGGGTCAACCCATTTGACACCCCTAGTCTTGACCTTGCCTTGTAATTTGGTGAAACCTTTGTTTCTTTTACTTGAGTAGGTGTTCACGTCACGCTCTAGCTTTCTTTCTCCCCCTTTTGTCGAATCAAAAAGGCGGGACTTCGTGATCCCCCTTGAACATAGCTCCCCCTAGATCGTTGCTCCCCCTTGTTTCAAGGTGGGGATCCGTGGGTTAAGAGCCTCACCTTTGCAGTGGCCTAGCTACATAAAACACACAACATGCAACAACCAAGAAATCCTCACACGTGAAAGTCCAAGATGGGTTAGGTTACCATTTGGAAACTTTCAACATGGGTTAGTCCATAATACATATATATCTATCCAATATGACTCCAATAACCATTTGTTGAGCATGATAAGGTTAAAGAGAGTGCATTTATTATTATCATAAAGCATGAAAGCTAGAAGTACAACCATGTCATAATACCATGATAACTTAGGAAAACAAAAGACATACAAGGCACTCTCAAAACACACCTAGCCATCACATTATTAAGGAGACTAGATCTTGTGATCAATAAGATTGTCCTCACAAGTGTCATCACCCCTATCATTATGCATAATGCATGTCATGTTTGAAGCCAATGCTTGTAGCATTTTAACTCCGTCATGGATGGATTTGAGTGTTTTACGATTTTCTTCCCTAAAATCTTTAATGGCATTGAGCATGTCAATTGTGTTTTTACAACAAATAGCGTGATTTCCCTCATGAAGTTTTGGGCTTAAGGGCTTCCTTATCATTTCCCAAACTTTTTCTTCACCAATTCCTCTAAATGGAGAAGTTGTGGCTTTATCATTTTTAGGATTGCTCCAAACATCATCTTGCATTAACTTTTCAAGGTTGATCCTAGGATATTGTTGTTGGTTATTATGCATAAACCATCCTTTTCCCAACCCAACACTCTTAGTTGGAGCTTGAGGAACAACATTGTTGTTAACAATTTCTTCACTTCCATTGTTGGCATTCAATGAGTTAGTGTCACTACTCAAGAGAATGAAATTGTCAAGAATATTGTTTGGAGAAGGTGTTTGGCTATTCATCTTTAGCTTGATTGATATTTTTTAAGTGCAAGTTTTAGCAAAGACATCTAATCCTTAAATAATGGTAAAAAAGGGATTAGGTATGGTTAATAACTTCTTTTATCCAATGGATATCAAGGTAACTAGTACTAAGATTCTTCATGATGTGTATGAAATGTAATTATGCCTTATGGGTTGAAGTGATTTTTGTGACAAAAGATGATTAAATTTAGTTAGATTAGAATGACCAAATTGCTCATATAGTAACTAGATTCCTTATAATTCATAACATATAACCAGCATTCTATCATACATGAACCAAGTGCAAGTATTTCATGTAGGATATTCAATGAGTGTGGTTGTATGTGTAAATGTATTTTCAATGTAAGTACACAAATTAGATCCTATGAACCATCACACATTATATAGAAAGTCAATACACAATGCATGATATCTCCGGTTCATAGTTTGTTGTGTAGTGTGTCCACTTTTAATAATCCTTATGTGTTACTTACATTAACAACATGAGTTCCTAAGATCTCGGATGAGGAACTTAGCTTATTTAGTCTATTCATTGGGTATTTTAGTTTGTTATGCAATACCATACCGAATTCAATTCACATGAATTCTCTTCAACTATGTAAGTAGTTTTTATGTTTGCACAAAATCTTTTCATTTCTCCTCTTTCCTACACACAAAGCATGCCATATTCACATAAATTGAACAAGTAGATATAGATGAACATCCTCCAATACGGTTGTGAGTCGTAATTTTGAAGTTTTATCTAATCTTAATAATTTGACACAAATGACTTTCAATCTTATTAAGTATTAATAAGATATTTTTGTGTTAAATTTTCTTATTCATTGCACATAATATAGACATGTAGAATCTTAGACATTATCAATCATAGTTAGAATAATGAATTGATACATATCTTTCCTCTTGGAAGACATTTATGTGACCTTCCTTCCATGCCTTCACATAATTCCTTGTCACACAAGCACATTAGTACTAAGAACACCTAAAGGACTTGCAAATGACTCCTAGACATCTTATTCTATCTTAAAATATTGTTCTCCTAAGATGCATGCCAACCATGATCATCTAGATCTATCCCAAAACAATTTGGATTATTGGAAATGTCATGCCAAAACTTAAGTTTGTTTGTTTTTTGATCTAAGAGTTCTCTTGTTTAGGTCACCAATGACTTGTTCTATGGGATGACCCTTCGCTTCTCTCAATTCCTTAGGATTGCCTTCATCCGAAACATTATCTTGTAACGACGACGACCTTTCTTGGTCATGAACTATTTGTTCGTTGATCACATCATCTTCTACCGAAGGAGATGACTTAGGCTCGGGCATGCTCTCATCAAAGGTAACATTAAGAGATTCCTCAATTCTCATTGTTTCCATGTTAAGCACTATATATGCTTTACTAGTTTGAGAGTATCCTAGGAACACACCCTCATACGACTTTGGGTCGAATATGGTGAGATACTCTTTGGTGTTAAGTATAAATACTTTGCAACCAAAAACCCTAAAGTATTCTAAGGAAGGTTTTCTATTCCTAAGAATTTCATATGGAGTTTTATTTATGACTTTTCTAATATGGACTCTATTAAAGATATAGCATGCGGTATCTAGGGCATGACACCAAAACTTTTGTGGAATGGATTGCTCGTCAAGCATTGCACGACTCATCTTTCTTAACTTACGATGTGTTCTTTCAACAATCTCAAGTGATTGAGAAGTGAACGGGCCCGATAAGTTATAAGATATTCCATGTTGTTCACAAAAGCTTCCAAATTGTAATTTGTCAAAATCACCACTATGATTTGTTTTTATTGAAACAATAGAACAATCAAGTAGGTTTTCAAGTTTCTTTCTTAAAATATCAAATTTATTTAAGACTCCATCCTTATTCTCTAAAAATAACACCCAAGTGTAATTTGAATAATCATCTATAATCATCAAAGTGTAGAAGTTTCCTCCGTAGCTTTGGATTGGAGATGGACCATACAAATCTAAGTGCAACAATTCTAACACCTTATTAGTTGCCACTTCATTCTTACTCCTATTATTTGCTTGTCCTTGACTCCCTAGACACGTATCACAATAATGTCTCTCAAAACTCAACTTAGGTAAATTTCTTACTAGCTCGTTGGAAGCTAGGTTTTGGACTAACATCATATTGGTGTGACCTAACCTCCTATGCCAAAGCATTGAGTTATCCACCATGTATGTAAGACATATGTGTTGCTTGGAGTTATCTCCTAACTTGCATGTATACAAGTTATTTCTCCTATGACCTTTAGCTAACACAACACCATTTTTACTAATAGTACAATCTATTTTAGTAAACTTAACCTCACAATCATCATCACTTAATTGACTTACACTAATCAAATTAAAACTTAAACCCCTAGTATGCTCAACATTGGTAATTTCTATGGAGTCATGAAGGAAATTACCTTTGCCGACAATTTTCCCGTTAAGTTTGCTTCCAAAAATGACTTCATTCCCATCATACGCCACGTATGAAGTGAACAATCTTCTATTCCCGGTCATGTGTTTAGTGCAACCGCTATCCACTATCCACTCATCCGGTTGTAGATCACTTTTGAGACAAACCTACAACAAAGATACACCTCATGCTTTTGGTACTCATTGTCTATTGGGTCCATTTTGGTTAGCATTTAAAGTGCCCAAGTTAAACATTCTTGGGTCTTGAAGTAAAACACATAGTTTCTCAATACCGAATCTAGAGAAAGCGGACCAAGGATTGTTTTGAAAATTATTTGATTTTGAAAGCTTGGTCTATAACTATGATATGTTTGCGGTCTAAAGAAACTTTGGTTTGAATAGGAGTTGTCTCTCCTTTGATAGTTGTTATGTTGGTATTGAGACGACCTTTGATTATAATTATAAAAATTTCTTCTTTGATTACTTTGAAATGAAGGTCTTTGGTTATATGAAGTAGTAGGTCTCATATTATGTGTAGGCAACCGTGGTCTATTATTAACTCGAGGTCGTGTATAACCAAGGCCAATATGAGAACCCGAGTTGTAAAGTTGTTTTGGGTTTTCTTTTCTTGCAATGGGATCTTGGTTACCTCGAGTACTTACAATAGGAGTTTGAGGAGTAATTGGTTTAATAACATTTCTTGACGTAGATCCAATTTCCCTCAGAGGCTTGGCGCATTGATGGCGCGTCAACGCGTCAGTCTCAGAAATTTTTGGATCATGGTTTTGACTTGATTTAATAAACACCATTGGTTTTGTTAGGCTTACGGGAGTGGTTTTACATTGTTTTGAAAATCCAATACCTCCCTTATCTTGAGACACCTTTTACTTATTATTTCTTCTAAATCATTTGTACTTTTCTTATATTTAGAAAAACTTAAAGATTCCTTTTGAAGTTTAGACACTTTGTCATTTAAAGAGTTAACCTCAAGTGTGAGTTCTTCACATCTTTTACATGGTTCAATCGCCTCTTTGCAATGCTTTAGTGTCTTTACTTCCTTTTCAAGTTCATAAACCTTTTCATTGAATTTGACTTGTTCTTGTTCAAGAAGACGCTTTTCTTTAATAACTTTTTCAAAGGTTTTTCTAAAATCATCATTAAACTTAGCTAACTCCTTATTCTCTTTTTGCAAGTTGATAATTTCTAAGTTGTTAGAGGAGAAAGAGTTTAGAGGTACCTCAAGTTTTTCTTGAGCCATAAGACAAGTGGCTCCATTTGTTGGTTGTTCCTCGTCTTCACTATCACTCTAAGCTCCACCGACGAATGCCTTGTTTACTTTCGGCTTAGGACACTCATTAATAAAGTGACCATTTTCACCACAATTGTAGCATCCTTGGGTGCGCCTAGAGCTCTCACCAACCTTGTTGTCAACACCTCAACTTCCACCAAAGTTGTTCCTTCCACGGTTCCCTTGATTCCCAAACCTATTACCGCGCCTAAAGTTACCTCCTCTTCTAAAGAACTTTCTAAAGTTCTTTGCCATAAGGTTATATTCTTCATCATCTTCGTCGTCTTCTTCATCACTTCCCTCTTGACTATCACTATCGTCACTAGCATGACTCTTAGTGACATTAGCTTTAAGAGCTAAAGACTTCACTTTCTCCTTCTTGTCCTTGGTGACAACCTTGTCATTTTCAAGAATCATTTCATAGACCTTGAGGTTGCTAATAAGCTCATCAAGAGGAAGTTCTGCCAAATTCCTGGCTTCTTCAATGGCCGTCACCTTTGGCCTCCACTTCACCGGAAGAGCTCGAAGAAACTTTCTCACATGGTTCTTGTTGTAGAAGCTAGGATCTAGAGCCGTAAGGCTTGTGATAATAGCATTGAACCGTGTGTAACCATTGTCAATAGTTTCTTCATCGAAGATCGAAAACTTCTCATATTGTTGAATGAGTAAGTCGATCTTGCAATCCTTGACTTGTGAGTTGCCTTGATGAGTAATGATGAGAGAGTGCCAAATTTCTTTAGCGGTCTTGAAAACATGGACTCTCTCGAACTCCCTTAGAGGTAGAGCATTATAGATCAACATCTTGGCTTCATCATTCTTGCCAAGCTTTCTCCTCTCATCATCTTTTATATCCGAGTGTGGCTTTTCTACCAACAACTTTGTTTTTGGGTCTTTTACGATGAACACAAAGTTGCCATTTTGGATGATTTCCCACAAATCAAGATCTTTGGACCTAACATAGGTCTCAAACCGGGTTTTCCAAAAACAAAACCCATCGGTTTCTAGAAAAAGGTGGTCTTTGCATAGAACACCCCTCAACATAATTCTCTTGAGTCATGGATCTATTGTCTACTTTCCCAAAAAATTTAGTTAGGATTTTAAATTTTTGGAAAAGAAGTTTTTGACTTAAAACGACTTCTCGGGAAGGTTTTAAAGCTCAAAAACTTGAGTATTCTACTCTGATACCAATAGTAGAACCATAGAGGGGGGTGAATACCGTTTCTTCGGCTTGTTAGATGTTTAAAAACTTTAAGCCACGAAGACAACCAAGTGGTCTAAGTAAGAGCAACCACAAACACAATCACAACCAAGAGTATATAAAGCGAGTAAAGAACACAACGATATATACTGGTTCGGGATGGGGGGTTTATACCATACGTACGTCTAGTTGCGAATCCACGACACCGATACTATTCACTAGTATAATCCTTTCGGTGGACTACAAACCGTTACAATTCACTCCACCAATATTCACCAATATCGATGCTCACAAAGAAGGAGTTACTCCCCAACGGTATTCCGCCCTGGGAAACCACCCAAAAGAATCTCGCGATTCGACTTCACCTAAGGGTCACCAAGACCACTACCAAGACTTCCCACCGGAAGTATCAAACCCCAACTAGATCCCCAATGATCTAGGCTTGGCCACCAAGACACAAGACTTCCCTTACAAACAATTGAATGAATAAAGAATGTTTTCAAGTTCAAGTAATTCTGTCCTAGGAAGAAAGGTTCGAAATCCTAAAGCTATGATTTATACTTGCTCTCTCCCTGAAGTGGAAGTGGAAAAGCGGGCGCTAATGCAAGGAAAGGAGGTGTTGTTCGTCCACTTCTGCTCCAGCTGAGAAATTCCCTTGTAGTCAGAGGAAACTCAAACGTAAGCTAGAACCGGAGAAGAGAAGATACTTTAGGTTTAGTCCTATTGCCTGGAAGTAGAGGGGAGTTCACTCACACCCGGGGCTGCTTCATTCTCCTAAGCCTCAGAATAGACACCTTGCTGAAGCCCTAGGAGGGGAAGGAGTTAGTCTTCTAGTTTATCCCAGACTTATTGGAAATGGAAAGCCAGGGGAATGCTACCAACTCCCTTTACTCCCACGTTGGAAAGCATATGAACTTGACTGAACTGAATGACCAGCCCCGGGCCGGGGTAAAAGAATAAGGGATAAGATAAGACAGTAGCACCCACCACTCTGTCAGTAGAAGGTTATCCAGTCGATCGTAGACGCTTCTCCAGCTCTCGCAAGAATTGTATGGGAGTCGTCCTAGGAGGGACTTCCCGAATGACCGTACCGAGGAATTCTACCATACTCCGTGCAGCTATTGTTGTTGATCCTGCAGAGCCTACCCAAAGGTTCAGGCCGGATTTTAGGAAGTGGGCGAGAAGTTTTTTTATTTCTATGAGAAGCTCTACGGCACCCACGATTCCCAGTAGTAAGTCGTCGGCATATCGCGCGTAACAAATCCTTATTAAGTAATGGCTTTTTAAGGGGGCCAGCTTACGGGCCAGGCCTCTCTCTGACCTGATAACTAGTATCGCCTCCCCGCCCAGCTCTATCAGCAGGCCCTTTCTTTTGCAATACTTAAAAAAGTCTCTCATGGCCCAATTATTATTACAGCGTTCTCTACCATAGAATTCGGCAACCTAACCTAGAGACTCGATTGTAATAGAAATGGTATAAGAAGAAGGCCCTCGACAAAATCACAAGAGTGGATTAAGTTCTTAAGATTCTTCCCTTACAAGGAGATGTGTTCTTTCAAAGATGTTAATGTGTTTAACTAAGAACACAAGATAGAATTAGAGAGATTAGAGAGAAAGAATGTAGAGAGAAAGAGTAATGGCAAGGGGTGAGGAATATAAGAGGCAAGGGGGTATTTATAGGCCAAGACCCAAACTTGGAAAAAATTTACCAAACCCGGCGCGTTGCCCATGCGTCAACGCGTGGGTGACGCGCCAGAGACTCTGTAACATTTTTCCCAAATGTTGAGTTTTGGTCTTGTAAATACCTACCCTTGGTAAACCCCCAATTGTACTTCACACAAAACCTTAACATTAATCAATCTAAGGTTTACCAACTCAAATAGCCAATTCGGAAAATGTTTTGTGAAGTGTTTATTAGAAGACCAATTATCAATGATAGAAAGAAAGAAGAGATAATTGGGTAGGGGTAGAATAGGTATTCTTCACATGGCATAATAGAGAAGAGAATCTGCTATGGGATATTCCTCTATAGGGAAGAGTGTGAGTGATGAGTGTGTAAATACTCATCATTTTTGGTCAATCTGAACTACAAAAATATTTAAAAACACTCAATAATGCATCAAAATACTGAAAATATTCCAAAGATTGTGTTTTATATGTTTTAGATGCAAAATGAGTAAAAACAGATGAAAAATGAACAAAGTTTGCATATTTGGCAGTTTCAGTCCCCCAACTTTCACAAATTGACAAATTTAGTCCCTAGTAAAATATTTTTGAAAGAAAAGTCAACTTGAGTCCTTGGGAAATCAAACTTTTTCATTATTAGTCCATGGATGAAAGTTTTCTAAAAATGACAACTTTTACCCCCAAGTTTCACTTTTGGCAGTTTTAGTCCCTGGGCATTTTTAAATGGAAAATTTACATTTCAAGCCCTTGGGAAATCACAATATATCACTATTGGTCCTTGGGTGAAAGTTTTCATGAAATGAAAAGTTAGGTCCCTCCATTTTTGAAAAGTGACAGTTTTAGTCCCTGGAGGTTTAAAAATGGAAAATTGATATTTATGGTCCTTGGGTTATTTATACTTGGCAGGTTTAGTCCTTGTGAGCACTTTTGGGGAATCACCATTTCAGTCCCTCAACTTTGCTAAAATTACAAAAGTGGTCCTTGTGATAACATTTATACCAAACGGACCCCTTTAAATATCAAATCCAAATCCAAATAACAACACAACCTGATCCAGCCCACATCCTTTTTCCTGGCCCAAAACACACCAGCCCAACACCCCTTTAGATATTCCCAGGTTCAAACCCAGTCAACCCCCGCCTAAACCACTACTACTGTTCATCTCCCTCACACAGCAATACCACCTGGTTTCACCCCCTCCTCTTGCACCACTTGCACCCATCCACCAGCCCTTATCTTAGTTTAGAATTGTTAAAAAATGATGTTCCTTTGTTCCATTTAGTTAACTTAAGTTTACTGCAAGCTTTTATAAGCTATTGTGGCTTAGGAAATAGTTTTAATCCAAAAATCCAGAAAATCACAAAATAAAAGTATAAAAATCAATAGTCAATAGCAGAAGAAGAAAAACATGAAGAATCAGCAGTGGCATTGGTTATGGAGTATGGTTTAGAGCTCATGGGAGCATAGGATGGTAACTTAGTCCTGGTTCTGCCTTGTTTCTACTTTGGATCAACTTGTAAGAATTTCTCCATTTTAATGCATAAGCTGTCATTACTAGCCATTGTTGTTATTTATTGTTATTTCTGCTTAAGTACTACCTATTTAGTGTGAGTATAATTTAATCTTATGGTTTCATGTGTTGAAAACGTCAATTGCTTTGAAAATCTATGAAAACAGTTTCTAAGAGAGTGTTTGGATTAGTGGTACTCTGGGCTGTCTTGTTGTTATTTTGTTGTTTTTTTGGCCTATGTAAGATATATCATGTCCCATTAGGCTAAGTCAAGTATAAAATCCAACCCTTAATTGTCAAAAAGTCAAAGCTTGCTCCCATCCTCTTTACTATGCTATCTGTTGAATTTGTAGGATCCAATCCCACCCAAATCAGCGCATAGGTTGTTGTTTTAGCTTGATTTGATCTTATTTTAGCTTAGAACCTTATTTTCAGTCCATTAGAATCATTAAAAGTTCATAATAGTCAAAATTAGTAGTTAATGTAAAAAGTCAACTTTATCTTTTGGCAGAAAAACCAAAACTTGCATGAATTGTTTAGAATTTTATGTTTGGATTTAGACCTTGTCCTTTTTACAAGTTGTTTTCCCCCAGCTTAACTCTAAAATCCCACTTCTGGTGTATTTTTTTGAATTTGCTTTTTAGCTTATTTGTGGGCTTAAAGTTGCCTGCAGGGCAAAGACATGCCCTGGTCCACAGACTCAGTCCTTAAGACCCATTTTCAATTGCCTCTAACTTTTTCCCTAGTGGGCCCCACCACTTGATTCTTGGCTTATTGGAAAGTCAATAAGCCAAGCTCCATTTTCCAGGGCTTATTTTGTGGTTTAGGGCTTATTTGCCAGCAGCCCCCTTCACTCTGTCCCATTTTAGACCTATGCTGATCACTCAGCTTTTGTGCCTAAATCCCAAGCCCTCCCCTGACTTCATTTGTGGGACCCAGGGATCATTTCTTGGATTTTTAGAAAGCCAATAAGCTCAGCTTATTGGCTCAGCTTTTTGTTTGGGCTTCCAACCTTCCTAGTGGGCCCCACAGGCCTGCAAAGTGGGGCCATTTGGCCTGTTGCTACTCAGTTTTTAGCTTAGGAGCTTATTGCTTATTTCCTGCTTATTGCTTGTGCTTATTTCATTGCTTTGTCTCATTTCAAGTTCCTTTTACTTAAGTGTAGCTCAATTACCCCTTGGTTCAGCCTGTGTAGCTTATTACAAGCCTTTTCAAGTTCATCACAAGTCCTAATAAGCTTATTCCACAATCTGTAAAGGATTTGGCTTTTCACATTGCTTATTTTTGAGAACCAGCCAAAGTATCTTCATTAAAGTTTGTCATTTCAAGTGTTTAAGTAGTTTTGTAAAGGAAAATTTCAGAAAAGTCAAAAATTCCAAAAGTGATAGCTTCTATTTAAGTTTTTAGCTTATTTTCAGCTTATTTAAAAACCTAATCTCATTTTTGCAATTTTCTTATGTTCTAGTAGTTATAAAATAATTTTAGAAAAAGTTTTAGATTTTACACTGTTCATTTAGTATTTTTCTTAATTTAAATTAGTTTAAATTAATTAATAATTAGTTTTTAATTAATAATAATTAGATAAAAAGTCTTAAAAATATAATTTCAGTTTTAAAAATAGCTTTAGGGTATTTTAGATTTTTCTAAATTAAAATTTCATTTTTCTAAGTCATTTTCATATTTTCTTGTATTTTAGTGTATTATTAAATAATTAAAAATAGTTATCAATTAATAATAATTAATTAATTAGTTATAAAAATAGTTTTAAATTTCCAATAATTTTCTTTTGTTATTAGGATTCCAAAAATATAAATTTCACATCCGTGGGATTTATATTGGACAGAATTCGCGTTTTATTTAGTACGTTAACGTAAATTTAAATAAAACGTACGCGTTTTAGGTTTTTAAACGTTTTTAGGTATCTAGTTTTCACGTAATCATTTTCATAGCTTATTTAAGCTATTTTCTTTTAAATTCCATTAGTTTAAAAGCAATCACTCACTTATACCCTTTCCCATTCAAATTCACCCGATCACAAACCCGTTTTTATACCATCACACCTCGTCGGGACATAACGACCTGGGGAAACCCCTATATTACCTGGAGATTGACTCTAAGCTGTTTGACTTTGTTGACCAATCACTTGGTCAATTTAAGTTGATTGCTTTTGCCTCGATCAGTGAGAGGTTGGGTTAAGAGGTAACCATGGTTAGGTTTAGAAAGAAGTGTATAAAAAATAAACCATGGTTAGGTTAAAGGGTATGTCCAAGGGAATATTCCATCCTTGGTGTGGTTAAGAGTTAACCAAGGTTAAGTGAGAATGGGTGTGTAGAGAACTAACCATAGTTGGGTTAGAAATGAACTATGGTTGGGTTAAGAGAGGATATCCAAGGGAATATTCCTTCCTTGGAGAAGAGGGTGAGTGAAAGGTTGGGATGTGAAAGGGTGTAAGGAATATAAGAGATGAGTTGGATTGTGTAAGTGTGTAAAGGAATAAAGGTTGGATAGTGTAAGAGTGAAGGGATGCGATGTGCGTAAGGAATATATAAGAATGGATGTGATGGGGAGCCTAGTGTGTGTAGAGAGTGAGATGGTTGTGAGTAGTGTGTGTAAATTTGAATGTAAAGGTGTTTGGAGTGTAAGGAATATGTTGTAGAGATGTGATATGTATAGGTGTGAGTTGTATATGTAAGGTATGTGTAAGTATGATTAGATGGGGAGCCTTGTGTGTGTGAAGAGAGATATGTGAGTGAAGTGTGTGTATTTTGAATACAAAGAGGTGTGTGTGTATGTGAGTATGTATGTGTAAGGATGTGTGTGTGTAGAAAAGAGTGTATATGTGTGTATAGGGAAGTGTATGTATGTGTGTATAGGGAAGGTGTATGGAAGTTGGTAAAATGAAGGGAATGTTGTAAGAGGGAATATTGTGTGAGGGTTTGTGAGGAGATAAAAGTACCCTTTGTGTAAGATGTAAGAGAATATTGTAAGAGGTTGTTGGGAAAGGATTTTTGGGAAGGATTGTGGGAGATTTGGTGGTTTTGTCTTTTGTAAGAATGTGATTAAGAAAATATTAAGAAGTAATCTAATTATCATTAAGAAGAAAAAGGTTTAGAAAATTAAGATTATAAGTTGATAAAATCATAAGTTACTTATAAGTTCAAGTAACACAACGTCGAGAATCCATATTTTCACAACTCGTGACTTTCCACGACCCGACGTACTCAACTAACACTTTGGTTCAAACAAGTTAAGTGCTTTGCCTTGATGTAAAGCATAACCCAACCGGGAAAGGATGCGTTTACGCAAAGTGACCTTTGACTTAGTTTGACCAATAAGGTAGTAAACCCGTTACGCGATTAGAGAAGATGTAAGCACGGGATATGAGCATATGGATGTTTTCACATGATGTTACGTGAAATATATAAGCTCCCTAAGTTTAGAAAATCCTTGCCTAGAGGCGAGAGTTAGAAAACATGAGTTGGCGTTTTCCCGTAAGTGGGTGCTTTAAAGTTGAATCTCTCTAATCTCAAAACTCCTTTCGAGTGTTCTCAATTAAGCATATAGCATATTCATACTTGTATTGAAAGATCCACATTTGTCGGGTAAGGGGAAAAGCCGACTTTCAAAATTCGTCCCGACAATATCAGAAGCCTGGCGCGTCTGCCACGCGTCAACGCGTGGCCAACGCGTCAGGAGCAGTTGTTGGTTCGAGGAATTTTGGCTACCATTTGTTATTTTATGTATTTCGAAGGTTTATTTGTTATCATTAAAACATTAGAAGATCTTGATAATGTTGCCTCAACAGGCCATGTCCTCGCCAAAGGTCATGTGAGCCCTAGATGATAAACTTTGACTGAGATTTGCATGGATCCCACATGGTCGTCGCCAAAGGCATTAGCGTTAGGGAATGGGCGATGATTTTTTGGCGAGGACATGTCTTCACCAGAGGTCTTTAGCCAGGACAAATACCCACCGAAGGCGTCAAAAAGTCCTCGCCAATTGACCCTTATGTTGTAGTGCGGGCTCATATCTCCGCTGCAGAAGTTGTACGTTTTAAGGTCGATTTTGTGAGTGTACAAGAATCAAATTGGCTGGTATGACTATCAAGTTACGTTAACGTCGTTGTGATATTAGTTTCGTGTACAATAATTTACATTACTGGAAAGGTCAATAACCATGAAAAGCCAAATGTACATGTTTGGCTCTTTCTAGAAATAATATACACGTACTTCAATTCTACTATTAAGTACTTAGTGATGATGTAAATTATCAAAAAAACTAAATTCTCCAATTCCGTATTTTCATGAGACTAGTACCTTAAGGCTGGTGACAATAATAAGGGTCAATCCTCCTTACTTTCTCTGTCACGTCAGCTTTCTCTCTTCAGCGACCTGCAGGCGATGCAGTGTCACAGTAAGGGCGACCAAGTTTTTTTTTTTTTTTTTTTTTTTTTTTTTTTTTTTTTTTTTAATACAAACTAAAATTTCATTCATAATTAAAACGTTACATATTAATTCAACTAAAATAAAAACATTACAACACTTATTAAAACATTACAACATAAAAACTAATCATCTAGGTTGTATTGTTCCTTGATCGAGTCTTTGAGTTCCTACATTTTTGTCGTTGAAATGCGGGCAAAGATGGGTCGATTGGTTTGAAATAGAAGATTGGTTTGAAATGAACGATTAATATTACGATGCATAGCAAATGGATTGAATGTTTGTTGTTGTGGAGGTCGTTGAGATTCGTAATCAAGAGAACGAGGTCGGAAATTGATGGTTGGTGACACACCGGTTAACCGGAAAGTCGAATCTGGTGATATTTGCGGGATGTTTTGTTGTGGTAAACGGGATTTCCGGCCTTTTGCTTGTTGTTGTGGTGTTTTCTTAGACATTTTTAATAGAGAGAAGTGTGAGATTGTGTGAATTGAAGTGGTGTTTAGTTGTGTATTCATAAGGGATTTTTTTTTTCTTTTTTTTTCTTCTTTTTTTTTTTTTTTTTTTTTTTTTTTTTTTCAATACTCACATACGGCTATAAACATAAATGTGTGGAACATTTGAATCAAAATTCAAAAAAAAAAAGTGGAAAGTACTCGGTCGAGCTTGAGACCGAGTGAGGTGCTTTTTTGCGTGTTTCTGGGTCGCGACCGAGTATTCACACAAAGGCCGACCGAGTTGACCGACTACGACCGAGTCGGTCTCGGTCATTACTGCATGCAGCCTAACTCAAATTACAACTTATGACGACTCACTTAATAAAACGTGAATTTGGTAAGCAATTAATCGCCCAACTGCCCAAGTTTATATTACAACTATGTAAAACCTTAATTTTGGAAATTTTTGCCTAAGCATGGACTGTTTGTCTGTTTGTTTATGCCATGCATGCATTTAATAAGATTTACTCAGAGTACGTTCATGTTCGATCTTCATCTGTTTATACATTGTACGATGGTATAGTACACAGTAAACAGTAAGTGTGTATAGTATCTTGTCACATTTATTTTGACAACAAGGTTTATATGGGACATATTTGGATTGATAGTCTTTATGAGCTAATCAATCAGTCTTTACAGTTTATGATCTTTTCTAGCATAAAATTAACTATATATGATTCAACATAGTTAACATACTAAATTTTCATAGATCATTTAGTAAATATGTAGACAGAATCCAAGTCTCTACCAACTTATTTATTTACATAAACTTCGCATTTTCATAGCATAAAAATATAAACGATCGAATATGTGTAGGTCCATATGGCATGTGGTCCGATAGAAGGTTGAAGATGGTCCATGTGAAATTGTTAAGAGAGTGTCACCATAAGGTCAAACCCCATTCCATGTGCGCCACTATAGGGTATCCCACCACCCCATTCTTAATTTTTTCACTCTTAACTAAAATCATTGTAATGAATATAGAATGATAATGCAAAGAAAAGGCAGGGGCGGTTTTGGACCGGCGCACCATCAGTAACCGAGCCGGGCCCAACTCTATAAGGGGCACTAAAATTTTTATACACATTATATGTACTAGGCCCAACCCACTATGAATATTATAATATAGGGGCACTTTTTTTTTTTCGTGCCAGGCCTAATTGTTTTTTGACGTTCTCAGCACCGCCCCTGAGAAAAGGCATATATATTGGTAATGATAACTCATGCATTGAATTTGTTTATGCTAAATAATATGATGATATGAATTGTGAATCTAATATACATTGTACAAAGATCATTTGATTATAGTACTAGTACTTTTATATGGTCAAAGCTAAAATGGTTGATAATGTAAAGAAGTTTGAACACTAGTACGTATGCTTATTTCATATTTGTCAAAGTTTCCAGATGTATCAGTATCGTGTCTCCTTGACTTTAAAGTCAAGGTTATATTTTGATACTCAAATGTCTGTTTATTTATAGTGTTAAATTTGTTAAATGTATTATTGTTTATGAACAGTTTTTTTTTTTTTTTTTTTTTTCAATTGGTTAAAATTTTATTTAACAGGCCTCACGAAACCATGAACTATACGAGGGAACCAAGAGGGTGAAGACACCAAAGATAACAATTATTAGTGTGTCATTTCAGCACCATCTTAGCACTTTTCAAATAACACACTAATAACTAAAACACTCTTTTTAAAAATGAAATCAATAAATGTTATTGGTGTGCATGTATGTCTAACAAAACACCCTACTAAAAATACTCCACCCACTTAAAAATTAAAAAAGAAAAAAAAAAAAAAAAAAAAAAAAAAAAAAAAAAAAATGGCACCAGTTGTTGCAAGCTTGGGACGAATGTCACATAAGGGATGTTGCACCAATAACACTTATTGGTGTGTTATTGGTTGTTTTTGTTGACGAATAACATGTACCAAACCCCATACCGTGCACTCTTAGGAGAATAAGTCCCAAGGCCTTGCAGTCTAACAACTCCAATCCGTCTTCATCTTCGAGCATATACGAGAAGACATCCACAATTTAGCCACGTTGAATACCCGAAAATATGTCCTCATTCTTGATCGATTCATTGACATCCCCCTTGACATGAATAATACGGTTTCTCCAATTCCGAATGGCACAAAGAGATATATGAAAAACCCCATTCATAGCTTTGACAAGGCTCAGACAAGCACAAACAGGGAGATTCCCTTTTGCCACATTCAAAACAAAAAACAAAGGAAATGAGATCGGGGGAGGAAGATTCCACCAACTCCAAACCAAACTCACTCTAGGACATTTAACCAAAACATGACCTATATCTTCTAAGCTCAATTCACAAAGAGGACATATAGAATAGGGAAGATCAACACCACGAGCCATAATATTGGGACGTGTTGCAAGTCTATCGAAAGAAGCTTTCAAAACAATAATATTCACTTTCCTAGGAATCTAAGAATTCCACTTATGATAGATACCCACCTCTGAACACCAAGATTATAGTGAGAGAAAGTAGAGAGAGATGAAGAATCTGTAGCGGAGTGTGTAATGTTCATGTGTGTAAACACCTCCTTTTATATTATACCTTGACTTAGGTCCACGACACAAGCATTGTGGAAACTAAGTTGTCTTCTAGAGGCAGCGCACAAGTCATTGATGAGCACCAGGCTTGCTCTTCAGGGTCCAAGTTGTCGCCATGCTCCAAGTACTGGTTGTGGACCAAGCTTTTGTGCCATCCCTACATCATTGTACACTGCATGTTAGTTGTTAGTATACTAGCTCCGATGCAGACGGTACTTCATTGTCATTGCCTCCGGACCTGAGGTGACCTTTGTCACCCCAGCTACTCCGGCGGACTGTTCCAACGTGGAGTGGTTTCGCTAGTTCTGATGCAGACACTACTCCATCGTCGTTGCCTCCGGGCCTGAGGTGACCTCGTCACCCCAGCTACTTCGGCGGTTTGTTCCAACGAAGAGTGATTTTATCTTAGAAATATTATGGACTAATTGTGATTATATCCTCCGGAGTATCCGGAGGAGACCATACTTCATCATGTCCCCCTGTCTAGTATCAACGTATTGTCAGAGAGTTGGTACTAGCTTCAAAATGGAAAAGCTTGTCTCGTCATTCAAGCTATTTGTCCAGAGGTTGAGAACACATTTCAAAAATGCTAATATGTATTTTTAGAGTTATTTTCAACCACACAAAAATTATGTAAAATATGTTAGATTTTTGTTGTGTCAATATGACGCTTTTTCGGCCTTGTGTATCTGATGATGTGTCTGGGTCAAAGGGACTATATGTCACGGACTTCTCAGGCCTATGTCACGAGTTTTCACATATTCCTCCCTAAGGTTTCGTTCCAATGGTTTTGATCGTGGGTTTTAAACTTGAGGGTTTTAGTAGGAGGGTTTCAATCGAGGGTTTTGACCGGTTAGTTGTAATCGGAGGTCTTCTATCCGGGTGTTTTAATCGAAGGGGAGTTTCGATCAGGCGAGGGTTTCGATCAGAGTAGAGTCTCGATCGAAGGAGGGTTTCGATTGGATCTCTTATTCAACCTCGAGGTTTTAATTACAAGGTTTCGATCGGAGGAGGGTTTCAATCAGAGGTACTGTCACAAACTGAAGTGTTTCATTAGGATTTAGACCAAAAGGTTTCTTAGCCAACAGGTTTCGTTCGGAGGAGAGTCTTGATCGGAGGAAGGTTTCGATCGGAGGAGGGTTTCTATAGAAGGAGAGTCTCGATCGGAGCAACTTAGTCTCTGAAGTATGGGCGAAAAACTTTCTAGGAAGATAAGCAAAATGACTTATCAAATGACGAGAAAGTAACATTTTGTATAAATAGTTGTCAGCACTGGTAAACTAAAAGCATGCTTAGGCATGCCAATCAGGACCGTTAAAATAATTAACAAAATTATGATTATCATATGAGACTTGCAACTTGCTAAGGGGTACCACTGGGCATTTTATAGAGTGTAAATATATGAAAAGTTTGAGTGTATTAAATTGAAAATCAAATTTAATTATAACAAATTTTACACTTATTTAATGTTCATTAGATGCATTTTTGAATGAAAAATGGTAGTTTGAGTGTATTAATTACACCGCAAAATGCATGTGTTTATAGTTTAAAAGATGCTTAGTGGTCACTCATTACCAAATCCGTTATCATGCTAGTATAATAGACGAGGGGAAATAAAGAAGTTCCATCAATGTGAACGGGGTAAAAATAATTAAGGACAATGGATAGCGAATTAAGGAGTTTTTGTCCCCTGGTTGGTTAGTACATGGGCTGATCCTTTATGCTTAAATGAGACACAAAGTTTAACATTTATATAAGTATATAATATAAAGTTTTTAACAACAGATACTTTTTCGTCATAAAATTATAGCACATATATATGTTAGAATATGAGAATCATGACAATCATAAAATAGGTAAACACATATGCGGAAGCGTAGGAACATCTATAACACATAAAAGATTAACATAAATTAAATAGGAACGTACCGTGGTGATTCTAGCCCGAACAAGAATCAAAAGCAATTGTCTTTAACAATATGAAGAACCCTAATTAGGGTTTATATGGATCAATGATTAACCCCTTACCGTTTTGTTAATCGATCCCTTGATAACAACAAAAGTATGTTGTTACCTCGTTCTTGTACACACAAACTACTAACGAATTAAAGGTGATGCTAGTAACATAAACACAAGGATTTTTTAATAAGAAAAATCGATCCAAAACCCTTATGGGTGTTTGGTCGATCGGTTTGATCAAAGGAGAAGGAAAAGAAAACCAAGTTAGGGTTATGTGTACAAGAGTTGAAAAACAATGACCCTTGGTTTTCTATTTATACTAAATGTAAAACTTTGGGAACAAGTTAGGGCAAGGGAAAACCCTTCCCTTGTTGAGTTCGACCGGCCATAGGACCACAAGGGTCCTTCCGGATCTTTCTTGCTTCCAAATTACATTATAGTCCCTTTCGTTTGCTTTTAACGATAATTAGTCCATACGTTTAACAACTAATGATCATTAAGTTATTTCTTGTGTTCTAATAATTATATATATAACATTTAATATATATCAATTATTATTCTTTAATTCTCGTTTGTAATGTGTGCAATCCCGAGGTCTCGAGTTCGATTCTAGACATACGTTTATTAATTTATATCCATAAACTCCAACAGCTCCCACTTGGATATTTATTAATAACATAATGACATTGGTAAGCGTCTAGCAACACGCCAATGCCCCTAGATCAACTCGAGGAAGGTTTCCTGGAAAAACCTATAATGATTCATCATTATAATTATCCTTTTGTTTCTAATACCACATTAATAAAGATGTGAGGTTCTTTATTAAATTTCTGTTTCTCGTCTCTTAATGATTTAACAAAATTACCAAAACATCTGAACGTATTCCAGATAGACTTTGGGCGTGGCCACGCAAACATTTTGTCAACCCTACGAGGGGCCCAGCAGTAATAAACTTCTGAACAAATCAGAAGGAACAAATTCTCTCTTGACTACAAGAATAACCCATGAACTTTGCAACACTTCTGAAAACAACCCTTATGACTCCCTGTTACGGTGAGCGGTAGATTGCTTCACAAAAATGCACTACATCCATGACACTTATCTGGTATCTCAAGTCTGAGGATAACTTTAAATATGATTCTCACATTTAAATATTAAATCATATTATTGGGATAAGTCCAATATTCAATTCATCGAATATCATGTGAAATTGGTATGTCAACGCATCAATATACTTTCAAGTATATTCTTAACCAATACTCAGATTTGTCTTAGTTTAATGATATTCCCATATCATTAATCGACAATGGACAATTTAGAATAATATTAGTTATTCACGGATTTTAAACATGCAAATATAGGACACAATATATTATTAATGAAAACAAACGTACTAAGTACTTTAATTCATTATAAATAATAATTGCTTAACGTCCCTTATCCAAATACCAAAATAGATCAATGCATGATAAATCTAGTTAATGAATCTTGTCTCAAGTAATAACTTGAAGACAATTATGCCTCAAGTAATCATACTCGTTGACATGGCATAATTTCATCTAACTTTGATCTTATCTGAATTTTGAGAATACTTCTTTCAAGAATTCAATAATTAAAATTCTTGTATGTGTTCATCCAACTTTCTTGATATAGCCACATAGTATTCATAAATAGTGTGACATCCTCAATCACTAATTTATGATAATCAAACTTTCAAACCTTTTAAAGTTTAAAGTATTCTAATTCTTTAATGTATAATGCAACTATGCTCTTAGTAAGCACAACTAGTTCTCATGGTCATTAACAAGGATAAAATCCTACCATGACTAGTTATTGAGTGTCATCTCAATTAAACCAGCATCATTGTATATAATCACAATATGCTCTTTAAAATTTTCCGTAAACTTAATATCCATTGTGTAATATTTAGGAGCTATTCCAGGTTGAGGATCATTATTCTAATTTCAAACATTTTCCATTAGAATATCTATTACACAAGTTATATAATAACTTTTAATTGGATATCAAATATTGTCAAATCATTTAAGCACTTAAGCATGATACAACAATAATATAATGCACATGAAAATCCTTCAGTCAAACTTAGATTTTATTCATGTTTGATCTTTACAAATATGTATATCCATTTAGTCATCCTAAATAATATATCATATTCTATTTAGAATTTATTTACCGCACTTGTTTATTTAATAATAAACTTTTGTTTCAAGGTTGTATGTTATATTTCCTAAATCTTTCAAGTAACGTTTCATTCCAAATTAAGTCTAACCTTTTACTTATATGGAATGTTACTCTTATATGTTATACAACATATATGATTTAGTAAATCATAACATAATACTCCCACTAGCTTTCTGGAATACTTAGAAATTACCTTATTTTAATTACAAACCTAAACATAGATTTGATAAGTTATCATAAGAATAATCTCTTAGATGCATGCATTTTTCCATTCATGGATTATTGCATTTTGTACACTTCCAAAGATTTGCATGAATTCATAAACTCCTTTTTGATTACTAATCGTCCTCGCTTAAGTAATTATTCAAGAAAGAGTTTTGATATTCCATTGTCAAATTTCACATTCATGTAAATATGACAATTTCCATCTTTATATCTTTAATGTACTTAAGAAAGAGTATTCAATCATAGTTAATTGCTTAAGTATGATTAATAATCTTGTCATAAGATATTCATTAAGATATGTGTACAATTTTGTCCATATGATTATTTCACAAAGATTTAAACCACTAGGGTTACATTATCTTTTGAATAAACTCATCTCCATTCTCTAACTATTAAGAATTAAGATAAACCAAATTTTAAATTTGAATATCTTTATGAACAGCATCTATAACATTCATATTATGAGTAATTCACCCAATTCATTATTTTGGTAATACTACATCATATAATCATCAACATATTAATTAAATATCTGAGATATCCAAGTGGATCTATGAATGATAATTCCATCATCTTGAGGTTTATCATTTACATGTTAAGCCTCATCATGATTTTAACTAGTGTGGTTTTTAGAAGATTATGTATCTTGTAATTCTATCTTTTCTAGATAAAATTCTCCCACTTGCCTTTAGCAATATAGAGACTATCTATAACTACTTAGCAATTTAGAGCAACAATCCAACGTTCTCTTTTAGGACATTACAAATACACATTGATAGTTCCTGATATTCTTTTGTTAACATTCCTTCTTATAAGTGGCTTAACAAATTCAGAACTTCAACTTAAGACTTAATGTGATTCATCACAACAACGTCTTATTAATCTTCTAGGAGTCTAATTGAGTATATTCAAGCCATACTCAATTTCTAACCTTGATAACTTTTGGAAGATAAGAAATCATAGTTATCTTCAATCAAACAATCTAACAAGAGTTTGATTCTCTAACTGAACATACTATCCATATGTAGTACTTCAATTAGAATTGATATTGTAAGAAGATCTAACAATATATATATATAAGATAACCATATTCCTGTTGGCATACCTATTTACCAACTAAGTCAACTTAATGGTATAATAGTATTTCCAAACCAATTGCATGCTGTATAACACAAGTTCTTTTTAATCAAGTCACTTCATGTTTATGTTGCATTAAAACATAAACGTGTTATAATCCCACTATTCGTTATTAATCATTGATCAACTCAATGACTTCTTGCATATGTCTTAAAAGACCATAACAAGCTAACGTCTTACTTAATTATAAGTCTTGTAATACTTAGAAGACTTCATGTTTATAACTATACAATATAGTATAAACATGTATAATTAAAGTAATCATGAACACCATCATTTGGTTTCAATAATATTTTCAAGTTAACATACTACTTCATGTTTATTTATGTCATTCTAAGAATACATAATTATTGAAGTAGTATTATATTACTTCATGCATTTATGTCATTCCAATAATACATAAATATTATAGTTGAAGTTGCCTTGTTATCATATTGACACATGTTCTAATAGATATCTAATTTAGAAATTGTAAATTATCCATGTAGGTTTCACGCATGCATGGAAATTTACCTTGTTGTTAATATTTAGTCTGCGTCTCACGTTTACTAAATTATAACACCAAGTGTTTCTTAGATTAGATATATTAAATCTAATTAGAATTATAATCTCTTACTTGCAGTTAAGAGAATCCTTTAAATCATATTCTTATGTGTTGTACTTTGCACACAATAAAGATTTCTCCCACTTGTGCATTGAACAACACCATGTTACATTTAAACAACACGCACGCGCTTGTCAATGTGAACAATATGATTTGTGTCATTAGCATAACTAGTAGATATAGAGTTACTCAATCAATCAAGGAAACGTACATGACTATCCTTGAAAGTATTAGTGTCTATATTTGGAAAGTAATTTACCTTGAGATAATCAACAGATAATCTAAGTTATAATCAAGACAATAAGTCTTGTAACTCCCACTGAATTAGAGAACATAATAATAATCCCTTATTCATTCATAAGAACACAATACTCCCACTAAATTTGACAACATTGTAAATGTTTCATTAATTAGTGAAAGAAATAGTGTACTATTTACTTTCCTACATCTTTTAAGAAAACCCATTCAAACAATTATATAGGTTATAAAAGGATGTAATCTACTACATAAATGTGATTCATCACATTCCAAATTATTAACTTGAAAAAGCTGGGCATGCAATTTCTTCCTGTATAGATCTACCATTCCAACAATTGTATGTAGTATCTATAAATGGTCAAATCAAAACAACTAGATAGAATAATCTAATTCGTCTTTTACCATTATGCAGTAATCTGTCTAGCTTCTAATTTAATAACTCATAAGGTGCATATACTCTTACTATTAAAGTTTGCTATGAGTTATGTATTTAGAATTTAGACAATTCTAATCATCCTATTATACCTTTCTCATTCATGAAAAGGAATAGGATTTAAGTCTCACACTTCTCGTAATGGAAAGAAGACTATATTTATTCTTTTGTAAATATTGACTCTAACCAAAAACCCAAGCGGGTGTAGATCAATTAAAAGAATAACTTACGTTTACGGTTTTGAGTTGCATTAATACATTTAAAGAATTTACAAAATTCAATTTTAGTATTTTCGATAATTTATATTTCCAAGAAAATATAATACCCAAGGATATATTCATATAACCAACATATTTTCTTGAAAATCTAGGATCCAACTTTACATAGATTCCACCACATCAGTTGATCTGCTAGTGGTGGAAGTATAAAAGATGGTAATCTGTCGAACAATAATTGGCAAACACTTTTCCAATTCCTAGATCATTATGGGATTTACATCAAATTGATTCATCAATTTGTCATGTAAGCATGTTTCATCCCATCTCATGCCTTAAGCTCTAGGTCTCACGCATCAACTTAATTAAGTCGTCTAACTTAGAAACTGCAAATTCTCCATGTGTGGTCTCACGCACACTCGGAAATTTACCTTGTCATTAAAATTTAGCCTGCGTCTCACGTTTACTAAATAATAACTTCAAGTGTTTCTTATAGTTAGATGGCATGTAACTTAAATTTTTAGGGTATAAATTTTTGATGTGAAAATCAAAACATGTATAAAGATGCATGCACTCATCTTTATAACATAAGTTTTCAAAAAAAAAAAAACTTTTATATCCAATTCGTGAAATTAATACACAAAGTTTTACTTGAGGTTTATGCCAAAACCCTAAGATGACTTTCTACAATCATGATTTTAAAAGTAATTCGTTTAAGACATATTCAAGATTGTGATAACCAAGGCAGACTCTAAGGCTCTTTTCTAAGCCTTCAAATCACGGTTATGAATATCATCTTAAAAGACTTAATTTTAAAAGCATACTTGTATAAAACATCAATCAAGCAAAAGTTTATGAATTCAATCTCAAAATAGTAATAAAGTTTGAATTTTGCTAGTCTCGCCTGGGAGCTGATTACCGTGCGAATCGGACCACGATTGGCAATAAGACCTTGCAAGATTCTTACTTTATCACATTAGGGTTTCACCATTATTAGTCCGTATTATTTTCTTTATGGAAAAATTACCCTTTTATTGCTTACAATCATGTCCAACAATCAAACAATAAAACAAGTAATAAAGACAAATAAAACAACTAATAACATAACAATAATAAAGGTGAAACAATTAGCCACATGCAAACCTTGTTAAAAAGATCCTAATAAAATCAATTCTAGGTATAATATGTATATAATTAACTAGGGCCTTCACCTCTTAATGGAAGTGAGCCACATACATTGACAAGTCAATTGCGTAGGCCAAAGCTAATCACATACCACATAGCACATAATTGATTTTAATAATTATGGGGTCTTCCCCAATATAAGATCTATCTAAACATGTGAAAAAACTAACAATTAATAAACAATTAATAACCCATGACTAACATGCATGTTTCGTCACGGATCAAAGCATAACAATTACCAATTAGGTCAAGGATACGCCCAAATAACACATAAACATGTAGGCAACCTAGGGTTTCTAATCCAATTAATTAATAAAACCACAAACCCTAATTAGGGTTCATGGAATAAATCGAACCCCCCCCCCTAAATTAGGGTTAGGGTAAAAAAAAAAAACAAAACCCTAGATCCAAAACATGTATCTAAAACAATCAAAATTCGTTTTTTATGTGTTTTATGTAATCAATTACATGTTATAGCAAGCTCTCTGATACCACTGTTAGAATATGAGAATCATGACAATCATAAAATAGGTAAACACATATGCGGAAGCGTAGGAACATCTATAACACATAAAAGATTAACATAAATTAAATAGGAACGTACCGTGGTGATTCTAGCCCGAACAAGAATCAAAAGCAATTGTCTTTAACAATATGAAGAACCCTAATTAGGGTTTATATGGATCAATGATTAACCCCTTACCGTTTTGTTAATCGATCCCTTGATAACAACAAAAGTATGTTGTTACCTCGTTCTTGTACACACAAACTACTAACGAATTAAAGGTGATGCTAGTAACATAAACACAAGGATTTTTTAATAAGAAAAATCGATCCAAAACCCTTATGGGTGTTTGGTCGATCGGTTTGATCAAAGGAGAAGGAAAAGAAAACCAAGTTAGGGTTATGTGTACAAGAGTTGAAAAACAATGACCCTTGGTTTTCTATTTATACTAAATGTAAAACTTTGGGAACAAGTTAGGGCAAGGGAAAACCCTTCCCTTGTTGAGTTCGACCGGCCATAGGACCACAAGGGTCCTTCCGGATCTTTCTTGCTTCCAAATTACATTATAGTCCCTTTCGTTTGCTTTTAACGATAATTAGTCCATACGTTTAACAACTAATGATCATTAAGTTATTTCTTGTGTTCTAATAATTATATATATAACATTTAATATATATCAATTATTATTCTTTAATTCTCGTTTGTAATGTGTGCAATCCCGAGGTCTCGAGTTCGATTCTAGACATACGTTTATTAATTTATATCCATAAACTCCAACAATATATTGCAACTAGCTATAGCTTGGCTAGGTCTTGTTTCGACCCCAAACGACCAAGTAAAGGCACTTTAGAATACGAAATTCAGAACTTTCCATTCATGGATAGTAGATCGAAAGGTAATTTCGACCTACTTGGCTAGAATGGATCTCCGATCTAGTTTCCGACACACACAACAAGTTGTAGACGTAAATTTCTCGCTGTTTATATAAATGGTAAACATATAACCATATATTAGAACAAAAAATTAAGAATTGTTCTAGTTGGAACTCCTCCAGCTAAAGGTATGTAGTCCCAAGGTTAATGCTGAAATCAAATGTACATGAAACCAGCCAAGCCCACGGACGGAGCCATGACTGAATATAACCGGGTGCACAAAAAAATTTGAACAATAATACTATAAACACATTTCGATGGACCGGGTGCATTTAAGATGATTTTATGAAAAATCGGTTTTTTTTATTTTAAAATTAACACTATATTGAAAAATTCCATGGGGTGCACGGGCACCCGTGGAACCCCCTGACTCCGTTCCTCCAAGCATGTAGATTCAATCTCGACATGAACTTCTAAACACCTAAGTATTTTAGAATTTAGATGCATATATGGTTCTTGGGTGAATCTCTTTCTACGACACATATATTATCAGCAAGATGTAACAATCATAGTTAGATATAATCATATGTTCTTCATTGGTTTTACATAAGGTACCGCACCAATCCATAGTATCATATATCATACGTAAATTATGTTGAGTAAGGCGAATCCAAGAGGGTTCATGGGAACCTCGTCATGGATTTTTCCCTCGTAATGTAACTTTTTATCAAAAATCATAATTTTTCGAAAATGAGCTTGGTTCTCAAATTTTGTGTCACATGTTTAATTTAGTTAGCCGAATGTATTATTGTAAAAAATGATTGTGAACATGATCACTTATAGACCTTGGTCCGACCGGTTATTACATGTTTTAGGTGATGTATAGTTGTATACAATGAAATTTCTTGTATCTTGTTAACTTTGTTATTTTCATTTACATAAGTAAATTATCATGAGATTGGTTTTATTATTTTTGTACGCAATATATAGTTTTACAAGAAATTTATAGTCACACATTAAAATGGCGTGTATACCTATACAAACAAAAATAACAACATACCTAATCTCGCCAGATCGAAGTTTGAAACACGTAAGATGTGGACAGTCATATCTCTATCCAAAGGTAAAAAGACTCTTTCCAAGAAGACCTCCGACAATAGTGTACTTATGTGTATAAATAGATATATATGTGATTGTGCGGCATATAAGAGTAGCAAAATAAAAGACATGTATACACATAAACGCCTAAAGGCATGGAACCATAGAGGCATGAAAGCATATGAAGAAATATGAATCTATGTGCCTATAAATTCTATATCACACGAGGGCAGCATATAAAGAAATATGGATCTACCTGCATAAAGTCCATGCTTGCTACACGAGGGTAGCATATAAGAAAAATCAATCAAAAGCAGATAGAGACATTAAAAATGCAATAGCATAAAACTATAGAAGTATGAAAACATTTAGATGTTTGTTTCATTAAAATGTTTCTGATCTAAATCTTACTACTACATTTTACTATTAAGAGGTGTTTGAAAAGTCTAAATCTGAATCATATGACGCTATTTATTTTTTGTTCTGGTAAAATGTCTGAATGGTGTAAAATTTTGCAAATTAAATATGAAAAGCGTTGCACCAAAAAAAATATATATATATTTCAAAAATGTCAATCGCATATTTTATGTCAAATCGACAAATATGTGTAAATGTTATAAATACATGTCTTGAATTCGCAAATTTTTAACACATTTTTCATTACATGTTTGTAAAATAAGAAAGAAAAAAAAGGTGTGTATTAAGAAAAAGAAAAAAAGAATAAATATAATTACTTAATTAGCTGAAAACAAAATTAAAAAACAATAATAAAAGCTATTAAGAGGCAATAAGATACTCCCTCCACCTCATAATGTGTAAGACCCGATAAATCTTACCGCCTCTTACTAAAAATGAAAAAAACAAACACCATAACCTTTTACCGCCTCTTACTGAGTCAAAGGTAAGAGACAATAAGATGTATTTTTTAAAAAACAACCCCCCCCCCCCTCCCCCTTACATATACGCATGCATAAGAGCTCAAATAGGTAAATGCAAAATATATATTATATAAGAAATAAGACCATACAAACATACAAATTTTTTTAATATAAACCAAAAATTCTTTATAAACTCAGTGAATCAATCTTAGCTATTCATTTTTTGATTTAAAAAAAAAAAAAAAAAAAAAAAAAAAAAAAAAAAAAAAAAACTCATTTTCCTCCTTTTCTATAAAAAATTAAATATCTCACAAATCGTTAATCGTCAATCAAAAAGAATCATACCATCACGACATGAATTAAATCATCTTTCTATAGAAAAACGCTTCTTTATACTTTGACGATTTATTTTTCGAAATTTTTTTGTTAGTGTTGAAGATTTACGTGTGAAAAAATCACATGTGATTCCTGACATACAAATCACAGTGATTCCTAA
Organism: Artemisia argyi; assembly: GCA_030686995.1. Lineage (NCBI taxonomy): Eukaryota > Viridiplantae > Streptophyta > Magnoliopsida > Asterales > Asteraceae > Artemisia > Artemisia argyi. The sequence goes on from CM060680.1 coordinate 184,519,067, forward strand.
CATACAAATCACATGTGATTTTGCAGACGCAAATTTTGACATTAAAACAAAACTCGAAAAAAAAAGTTCGTCCAAAGCATATCGGCCAGTTTACTGAAAGATAAAAATATTCTCATCGCAGTAGTGTATTTTTTTGTCGCTTAACGATGTACCATTTGCAATATATTTTATTTTCAAAAAAAATGTGATTTTGTTTTGTATGGATGGCTAGGATTGGTAGTAGGGTGAAACGAACATGGATAAAAAACCTATGTTATCAATATGGTGTAACGTTCTTGGGGTTTAGGAAACAACGAGCTGGGGCACCCGCGCGTTGCTGCGGGAATGTTGTGAATACTTTTGTTATTAAAGACTAAATTTGCCATTCAACGATTGTCCAAAAATTAGTCTCGAAGTCCAAAAATTGATTCCAAGTTCCAACTATCCAAATTATGTCATAAGGCAAATTATATGAAAACTTTAATGGGCCTAACAGAAAATTTCTATCAATTGTAGCCCAAGACCAAATATCACCAACCCTAAAATTCTGCTATATAAATCCACTAATATCCTTACCACCCTACGTTTTTTAACTCAGTAACCCTAATCCTTTTAAAAAAAGGAAGCCACAAATTATACCTTTCAAAAAACATATCTAAAAAGACAATTCGTCCCTTTGATTCTTTGTATATCCGACACTCACAAACACATACACCGCTTTGATTCTTGTTAACTTCGAATTCAAACACCCTCAACTTTTATCCGAAGCTACTAAAGATCACGGATTGAAGATCTTGTAACAAAGGTCTCAGGCAGGTCGTTTATTTTGTGTTTATGTTGTTGTTTAACCGAACAAAAGGTAGAATGGAAGTTATGTTTTGTTCTTTCTTTTAATTGTCGGATATTTCAAAGAAGCTTTGCTTCAAAATGGATCGATGATGGTTGAGATCTTTGTTATATTTTTTTTGTACGAATCTTGTTAAACCGAAAGAAAGGAAGATAATAGCCGATTCGTTATTGTCTTTTTCTTTAATTTTCGGATATTCAAAGAAGTGTCACTTTTTATATAGATCTATGATGATAATCTCTTACACATTTGTTATAATGACAAATATATAAATAAGATAAGAGAACTGAGATCTATGTTGTGCATTTGTTGTTGTGTGATTTAGTATAATATGTTGTTTGTGAGTTGGGAAGTGATTGGTAAAGTGTTTGATCGCAAAAAAATCCGTTTTATTCTCTAATAGGATAAGAATCTTATTTTTCAAATCTACATCGTAGCTAGTTGAGTTGGTTTGATATTTTTGTAGACTTATCCGTTTTTTTTTTTTTTTTTTTTTTTTTTTCAGGTTGGTTGTTTGCTGCTGCTGTATTGCAACTGTCGCTGGAAAATTTTGAGGCTGCCGGAAAAATTCGCAGCGGCTGCTTTGTTTTTGTTTTTTTTTTGGGCTAAATATAGTGCATATGTAAATGTATTATATTTTTTGTACTTTTTTTTTGGCTAGATGTGAATGTAAGAGTGACAATAGATTTTTTTTTTTTTTTTTTTTAGTAAGGACTAAAATTGAAAAAAATTGCTAACGGGGGATTAACGGTGGAATTTACAGTTAACTGAGGGACTAAAATCGTAAATTTCTTAGGAACAGTACCCGGCACTATTTGGTACTGTTTCGTACTGTAGCAGCCACTATTCTGCACTGTTTGGCACTGTAGCAAATTAATTTTCAGTTTCAGTCCCTTAACGTGGCATTCTGTTGTACAGTTAGTCCCTACCCTTGTTAGATAACGACCGTTAAAGACTATTAAGGACTAACTTCGCACTTGATAACCAACTTCAGGGACTAAAATGGGGCAACCACGAAACTTGCGTGGGTACTGTTGCTACAGCACCCATAACGCTTTTTAGAATATATATAAATAATGTCACTGGTTAATATGTTTAAATTGAAATAAATGTGGGGAAATTTCCAATTTGACTTTGTGTGTAGTGCATTCTGGAGGAATTGTGTCAATGTGGGATACTGGAATATTTGTTAAATCTAGTATTCAATGTGGTGAAAATTATGTTGTGGTGGATGGTAAGATGTTGGGGGTAAATCAAAGATGTGTTGTCATTAATGTGTATGCTCCTCAAGAGTTAGGTGCGAGGTCTCGATTATGGAATAAAATAAAACAGATTATACAGTCTAAAGATGGTTTCTTTATTGTGTTTGGGGACTTTAACGAAGTCAGGGAGGAATCAGAAAGGTGCGGGTCGGTATTTGATCCTCATGGGGCTGCGTTGTTCAACGATTTTATTAATGAAATGGAATTATCAGAATTACCAATTGGTGGTCGAAAATTTATTTGGATGAATAAGTCGGGGTCAAAATGATCAAGCTTGATAGGTTTTGAGTGCCTCAAAGTTTTATTAGTGAGCAACCGGAGATGTCAGTGTTGGCCATAGACCGATCATGGTCTGATCACTCACCTATTTTACTGCGTAACCAGAAGATAAACTACGGGCCAATCCCGTTTCGTATATTCCATTCATGGTTCGAAGTGCCCGGGTTCCATTAGTTCGTTCTTGAAAGTTATAACGATTTTTCTAATGATCAAGGTGATGCATGTATTGATCTCAAAAACAAATTGAAGCATGTTAAAGGAAGACTTAAATTGTGGCATAAAGAGTTCAAAGAACTCAAGATATGTACAAGAAAAAAGTTGTGTGAAGACATTCTTTTAATTGAAAAGAAAATGGATGATCAGATGGCTACTGTTGAAGAGGTTCAAAATCGAGCTGGTTGGATAAAAGAGTTGGCAGAGCATGATATAATTGATGTTCTAGATTGCAAATGGTTCAGGGAGTTATGCATGATGGCGAATGGTGTACGGTTTCTACGCTTGTAAAGACCATATTTTTGGATTTTTTTCGTGACAAATTTGCAGCAGGTCAGTTTCATACCCCAACCTTGCCTTAGTCTCGCTATAATCATTTTACTGCCGAGAAAATTGAAGAATTAGAAAGGCCGGTTACAATTGATGAAATAAAGGATGCGGTTTGGCAATGTGGAAGTGATAAATCTCTGGGTCCGGATGGTTTTTCTTTCAAGTTTGTGAAGAAATATTGGGAGATAATGAAACAAGACATATATAAAGTTGTGACGGAATTTTGTCAAAATAGTAAACTTCCGTTAGGATGTAATGCATCGTTTATTACGTTGATCCTGAAGGTATCGAATCCCATATTTATTAAAGATTATCGTCCTATTTCATTGATTGGTATTCAATATAAGATTATTGCAAAATTATTGGCTCTACGACTGGCGAAAGTGGTTGGAAGTCTAGTAAGTAGTGAATAGTCGGCGTTCGTTAAAGGGAGGCAAATTTTAGATGGGCCGTTAATGGTGAGTGAGGTGATGGAATGGTATAAATTTAAGAGGAAGAAACTAATGATATTTAAAGTTGATTTCGAAAAGGCGTACGATTCTTTGTGTTGGGAATATTTAGAACACGTGATGGAGCAATTTGGATTCGGGCAAAAATGGAGATCCTGGATTCGGGAATGTCTTGTTTCAGCTAGAGTGTCCGTTCTCGTAAATGGTAGCCCTACAGATGAAATTTCTTTGCATCGGGGTCTTCGTCAGGGGGATCCGTTGTCTCCTTTCTTGTTTATTATAGCAATGGAAGGGTTACATTTAGCAATTCAAAAGGCAATAGAAGATAACAAAATTTCAGGGGCATCTGTTGGTATGGATAGAGTAAAGGTGTCACATTTGTTATATGCAGATGATATGGTGTTTCTAACTGAATGAACTCCAAGAGAAGTTGATGGAATTCTAGACATGTTGGACGAATTTTATAACTCACCAGGTTTGAAGATCAATATTGGGAAGTCAAATATGTATGGGGTGGGGTGTCGTTAGATGAGATCACGAATATGGCAGCCTCCACTGGATGTGCAGTGGGAAACTTGCCATTTAATTATCTAGGATCACGATTGGGACGAGCATGGTAGCTAAGGGGCAGTGGGATAGTATTGTTCAAGGGTTTAAAGATCGCCTTTCTAAATGGAATGTAAATTTGCTTTTGGTAGGTGGTTGACTTACCCTTATAAAGTCGGTGCTCGGGAGTTTAGGCATTTATTATATGTCCTTGTTTCGAGTCCCGGAAGGTGTGTTAAAATCTTTGGAACAAATCCGTTCAATTTTTTTTTGGGTAGTCAGGAGGGCGCGAAAAAACTAGCATGGGTGAGGTGGGATAAGGTTATAGCCGAGAAGGAAAGAGGTGGGTTGGGTATTGGTAGTTTGGCTTCGTTTAATTAGCGTTATTACAAAAATGGAGATGTCGTTTTTAAAATGAAGATGGAGCATTATGGTGTAACATCATTAAAGCTATCCATAGGCAATTCGGAGGATTGGATAATAGAGAGGTTAGTAGGGTGAAAACAGGTACTTGGGCACGTATTATTGGATCAGTAAACTATTTGCATGACAAACGTATATTACCTCGTCACACGTTGCGGTACAAGCTTGTAAGTGGGACAAGGTGCGGTTTTGGAAGGACATTTGGTTGGATGATCAACCATTGTCTACTCGCTTCCTCCGTCTTTTCAAGTTAGAAAATGATCAAAATTGTTTGGTTTGGCATCGGTGGATTAACGGGCATTAGAGGTGGGATTGATGTCGTGATGTTAGAGGGGGAGCAGTGAATCAACAATTACAATTGCTTATTGAAGCAGTCTCGTATGTATCTCTCCAATGAATCAACAATTACAATTGCTTATCCAAGGTATGTTCTCAGTTGGAATTACAAGAAAATATATTGATAACCAGATGTTCTTGGGTTCATATATAGCCTCTAGATAGTGCTCTTCGTTACCGAGAAAAGTAAGCATTTTTATGTGGCGAGCTAGATTAGACAAGCTGCCAATGCGCTATAACCTATCCCGCAAAGGAATCGAAATCGCGTCTATTATGTGAATTATTTTGTAATTATACATATAATTATTTTGTAATTATCATATCAAACAACCCCTACTTTCGAATAAAAAGTGTAAACTATGTACATCTTATTTCTATCATACGCCGCTCTTACACGATGAATATTGTCATTATACATCACATGTGAAAATGATAGAAATCCTAAAAATGGACAAAAAAACCAACAAAAGATTAGTTTTATGATATACTACCTCCGTCTCATAATTATAGTCCACTGTTGACTTTTTAAGTCTTCGTTTTGCAACTTTGACCGTAAATATTTTTATTTGTGTTATATAATACTTGATAAAAATTATACCAATAGAGAATACATTTATAACTCAATCCATTCATATATTTTGCATTAAGTAATATATATCACAAATTAAAATATTTATGTTGAAAGTTGAAAACTAAAGACTTCAAAAGTCAACAGTGGAATATAATTATGGGACGGATGTAGTACTAGTTATTGTTTAATGAAAATGAGGTGGCATGTTTTTAGTGGAGGGCCATATTTTTCTGTAGCAAATTGTTCTGTGTGCATGAAAACATGTACGTTTGAAGAATAGAAGGTTGTGTCATTGATGGGCATTGAGATTGGACCTGCTGCCCTAAAATGAGACATACACGAATGTAAATATGGCCCATTTTACATACCCAAAAAAGTCAAAGTTTGTATGACCCAGTTCACGTGTGGGTGGCCTACATTTCGTATTCACATTTAGTGCCTTGCACGTGTGGATCCATCAAGTTATAAATGCACCATATATTATCTTTTAGTGCAAGTTTATGCTTCCAAATTGGCAAATAGAAAGTGTAGTGATTCAAAATCACACACGAATCTTGGTGGAGTTGAACTTATTGCAGTAAACGGATAACATGTTCAAGTTAATCTGGAGAGTGATTTTTCATTACCGTGACTGTTTTCAAACGTTTTTTTGGGTCACCTTAAAAATGTCTAGCTAGTATGGTTTGAACCTAAAACTTCTTATAAGAAGATTAGAATCTCTGACCACCAAGTCACCTTACTGGTGGTTTTGACTTTTGAACGTGATAGAATATAGAACCATAATAATAAAGGCATGTTTGGTATACATCTTTTAAAATAAAGTAATCAAATCATACCTTAATTTAGTTGTTTGGTTGCATGTGGGTCCCACTATTAGGTATCAAATTATCAAATGAAACCCATTGAGTGATAGTAGTCAAAATTGAGTGGTATCACTTGACACCATGTATATATGTTATTTTATTTTATTTTTTTTCTCTCCTCATTTAATTCAAAACTTGTACTAAATTCAAATTCAAATCACAATCCAATCCGAATCCGAATCCTAAACCCACCTACAAACCAAACGGACCCTAAATATTTTAGCTACATATACCTAGGAATGGAAGTACAGAGTATATGTGCATGTTTTGAAATGTTTGCACAAGGGTTTTGCATTGTTGATGAAATAAATAAGAAGTCATTGTGCATTGACTGATTCATCGATAATGAGATTATTTAGCTATACATTATGTCACAGAAGGACCATGGATATTTTGAGTGTTTTGAAACCCGGGTCGACCTGGCCGGGTTAACCGGTTTCACCGGTTCCGGCCTAAAAAATGGGTAAAAAACCCCGGGTTAATCGGTTAGACCTGCCTGGTTTTGAGTAAACTGGGTCAACCCGATTCTCGAAACCCGGCCGGGTTTCTTTTTTTCAAAATTTTTTAATTAAAACCCGGGTTGACCCGGCGGTTGAACTGGTTGACCCTGTCGAAAAAATAAAAAAATAATAAATTGAAAGCCGGGTTGACCCGGTGACTCGACCAAGTCAATTTCGAACCTGGTTATCAAAACATTGGATACTTTTCGTACTTTCACAGTTTCACATGTATTTGTTATTTTGTTAATTATATGTGTATGATTTATTGCTTGAAGTTAACCATATATGTATATGTGGTTGTAGTTCTCGAAGAAATGTACATTGTATTGTAGTTCATGGCAACTATCAATGGTTATTTTTCTTAATTCATTTGCTTCTTATGTTGACCCGTAAATGGACAGTGATGTGCTGATGTGCACGGAAGTGTTGTTATTTCAAATGTTGAATAAATGTTGAATAAGTGTTCGTTAAAAAAAAATAAAAAATAAAAAAATAAGTGTTTTGGGTACTTGGGCTATGATATGCTTCTTGCTCTAAAGGTATGTTTGTCAAAATTAGCATTAAGCAAGCAGTTAGTAATAGCAATTTATTTTATAGAAGTGTTTGATAGAGTAGCTGTAGTTGTAATAGTAATTGTAAAATAACGTAAAAGGGCATACATATTCAAATATAAACTCTTTAAATAAGTTACATGGGGTATTTAAGTAATATTTTAATTTCACGGCTCTTAAAATGTTATTTCAAGTAGCATTTTTTTTTTTTTCATAAATGCTAACTGTTGATCATTCCAAACAAGCATACAACCAGTAATGCAAAATGTTAAATGTTAATTGCTCAAAAATGCTCTTTTATGCTTGCTACCAAACACACCCTATAGCTAAGAGCATTTGGAGACTTGCATTGATGGGGTGACCCTGCTCACTACTCTTGGTCATCAGTCATCTCAGAGACGCATCAAAATATCTTTCCTATCACTTTCTCATCACTTTTTACCTTGCAATTGTCACTACGCACCTCTACCTTCTTTCTATTATTAAATAACCAAAACATACACGCAAATCCTTCACCAAGGACCGGGCTCGATTGCGCCTATTTTGCACGTGATCACCATGAGATATGATGCAAAGGTGAGTGGTGACCCATACCCACCCCGACCCCGACCCCCTCCACCTGAGCAAGTGGTGACCCGTACCTACCCCGACCCTAACCCCCTCCACCTGAGCAACTTCATGCGCATTGCGGATGCTCAATATCAATGTAGTGAATGATTAAAACTTGTTCAAAAAAAGTCAATTCATGATTATGGAAAAAAATTATTTCTTAGATGCCTCATAAACAAAAACATGATCCCATAGAGGTATAGTTACCCTAAAAACACTACTTCTCAAAATAGACATGGTCAATTGGGTGAATGGGGTGACTTCACCCAAATGTAATACGTGACACATTTTTTATTAATAAAATACATGTGCTACTGGGATGATTGTACTAAAAATTTGACACGTATCACACATTTTATAAATAAAGTACAAGTCGATCGTACAAATTGTGAAGTCGTCCCAATCTATAAGAAGCGGGTTTTCTTTTAGGTATACATAATGGGTCAAACTTTTACTTTTGGCTTTTTGGAGCATTTAAATAATTTGCTCTTATGGAAACAAATACTATGTAATTAAAAGCGCACCTACTTTGGACCCAATAAGCCAGTAGAGGATAAGTGGATAACCATGGATTTTACCAATTGGGCTTGCTATGTACAATTAAAAATGATTTATTTATAAAAAGGTAATCGAGATACTATGTACGGAGATAAGGAAGTTCAATACTTGCTAGTTGAAAGATATCCTTATCTAGATTTATCGATGGTGACATATGAATTCATCTTCTCTAGACATGCATCTTAAAATGCTTTATATGAAACTATAAACTCCGAAATATTTTAATTTTAAAATGAAACAACACACTTCGACATATTGTAAATGAAACTATATACTTTGATATATTAAGTCGATCGCCGACTCCGAGCTATTCAAAAAGGTAGTCGTTTTAGGATTAGTCAGCTCGTAATGTCGAGTCGGAAACTCAAGTAAATAAAAAAAATATATCATAATGAGGCTATACTTTGAAATATTGTAAATGAAACTATAAACTCTAAAATATTGTAATCGAGACTATGAATTGTAGAAATATTGTAAATGAAAGTGTGAAACCACTTAAATGTTGCAAAGTTTTTAGGTATACTACAACTACTAGAAAGCAATTTTTGTTAACCAAATCCTAGCTAAAAAGATGCTCATACAATTTTAACAAGTAGCCATTTAATAAATTACATCATAATGACAAACAATTCGACAACTTCTAAATTGATTTGCCATATGAAATGGTGTTGGGACCAAAACGTGCAATTAGTGTTCAACGAATGTACAACAACATTATTAGACGTGGGGTATGCAAATAGACAATATAAGCCATCAGATTTCTTAAAATTAAGTAGTTGTCGTGTTTTCTTGTGGTCCGAATATCGGCTTTCAAGTTGAAAGGCTCATGGATTATTTACTCATAAAAACATTAGGCCCTGAATAGCCCACATAGGCTTGACCAAATCTCCACCACTCATGATATATCTATCGACTTATCGATCCCTCGTAGTCTTCGGGTTGCTGCCTATTTCCGTTAGTAAAGTCCAACCCGATAACACGCAGTGTGTCTCTGGGGAGACTTTAACCCTCAACTTTTCTCGATGAGCAACTCACTTGAGCCGAAGACCTTTTAGTTTTATGTATTAATTAGCCAACAGCTAGGCTCAATGTGTGAACAGTGGGCTCGAGCCATGACTCAACATACACCCGAGCCATCCTCCTCCCGGCAGCCAACCACACAACCGGCGGCTACACAAAAGTACCGGTTCCCAAGTTCTACTTCACCAAATGTTATATAGTATAAGGAAAACGATTGGGAATCCTAAAATATGTGACTAATTGTGTGTCTAATATATGTGGCAATAAATTATTGGTTTGTGAATAAGTGGATCCCCCTGATGTCCCCAATAAAATGCTGACATATATGTTTAGGCATATTATTAGGCATACGAGTTAGTCATCCCAATCAAGGCTCATAGTATAATGTCATGAGTTGCATCATCTATTGTTTCTAACATTTTTAAGCAACAACAACAACATACCCAATTCTATCGAAACGAAGTATGCGAGAGGTGAAATATAAACAGATCATACACCTCGGGACAAACCTGAAAGACCTCCGAAAAATGTATGTATGAAGGTGTGCTCAGAATTACATGCAACGAGTGAACTAACATTTCTAAACACTGCTAGAAAATGTAATTAGCATGGAAGAACTATAGTTGACCGTAAATACGTGCTAAGTCTTCGTATCATCAATAAAGTTAACAATAAAATGTAATGAAACTATTTTTATGGTTGTTCGGTAACATATAATGATTATTTCCATAACTATCTATAAACTATTTTTCGTTGCTTGTTTTGCAACAGCTAATATAAGTTTGGTACTTGCAACAACCTTAATATCACTAAAAACGAAATTATAACCCTTTTTTTTTTTTTTTTTTTTTTTTTTTTTTTTTTTTTTTTTTTCATAATACATATCACCTATCTTACAAATGTCTTTATCAAGACTTGAATCTACAACTTATAAATTAATGAGCAACTCACACAACACTAGACCAAAAGCCAGATAGCAAATTATAACTTGTTCAACATAACTTAGTTTTTATCCATCTGTTTTCTATTAGCGAAACCAAACAAAGATGTAATATAATCTCCTAACCATAGTTGTCAAAATCACGATTCTGATCATAGGATCGTACCCTGCACACAAAAAACGATCAGGATCTTAACAAGATCGTAATTCTAGTAGGATCGTATCAGGATCGTAGGATCGTGGGATCGGATCGTAAGATCGTAGGATTGCCTATTATTATTATTATTATTATTATTATTATTATTATTATTATTATTATTATTATTATTATTATTATTATTATTATTATTATTATTATTATTATTATTTTATTTGTTATTTTATTTATTTTTTATTTTTTTGTTATATTAACTTATTAAAGCCCAATGACTAAAAATTATTCATGAAAGCTATTATTTTGATGTTGTTAATTAATTGTCTTTTGCAAAATTAATGAGTGTCAAATCATTATGCTTTTATGGACTATTTAGAAATAATTTATATGTGTCTTTTTGGGTTTATTATGAAAAACGATTTCGTGCTTTATAACATGTCAGAAGCTTGTTTTTGAAGTAACCTATCTAGATTCTTGACCCAATTTTGTTCATAATTTATTTTATGTTTCATATAAAGGCATGAATATGTTAAAAATTTTCAATAATATTATAAGAATATCTAATTTAATTTATTTGATTATCAAGAAAAAAAATATTGTGTTGCCCTCTATTATAAATTATATCATTTCATTTTCAGATACAATTCATTTATCTTTTTGCATTAATCTATATACTATAGTAAAAAAAAGTCACATAATCACGTACTAATAAATTAACACTATATTTTTGCATCAATCTAAATGTTATCGGCAAAAAAACCTATAAAAATAACATTGAACAAGAGGTAGGTGCACGTATGTAGTAACTTTGTGCAAGCGTGCATTGCAATATATCTGATATTCTACTACTACGGTACTTGAACATATAACTTTTTATTTAAACATCTAGTTATATTCGTTTATCGTATGAAATATTATATAGAAATATAAAACTGCAACCCCTATATAAAAATATATACATTTTCGTAGGATCTTACGATCCTGATCCGATCCTACGATCACAATCTTACAAAGTCGAAAACGATCCTAGGTAGGATCCCGATCCTCACAACCTTGCTCCTAACACTTGTGTATGTAAATTACTTTGCCCATTTTCATTTTTTTTTTTTTTTTTTTTTTTTTTTTTTTTTTTTTTTTTTTAACATGTGTCTTCAAACATATCTTAAGCTAAATCCATTAAACACGAACTTATTTTATAAATCAAAAAATGCATTTAGTATACATGAGACTTATAAGTTGCTTTAATTAAACATGGTTATGTATTTAATAAACCGAAACTTCACTTTTATAATCGTTCAAACATGCGCCCATTGCACATTTTAGACCACTCGTAGCAGAGGCCACTCATCCGATCGGTCGAGCCAAACCGACCTCCCCCCCCCCTCCCTCTAAATAGAAAGATCGGGTTGGTCAGTCGACTAAATGAATTAGAAGGATATGTGTGTGCGAGTGTGTTTTTTTAATTTATTTTTTATGAAGCATGTTTTTTTATTGTGATCGCGATCACTTTTACGATTATTTGATCACGTATTTGATTTTGCTGAGTTGACGCTGAAATGACATAACTGTTTGGTCACCGCTACTGGTCTTAGAAAACCCACAAAAATGAAAATACATGTATAATACAAAAAATTATTTAGTACTAGTAAAACATATTTTCTAAGAATTGGAAAATAAGGTATTTTCCATGTAGGGTGCCAGCAATCAAAAGTCCACACATGGGCAGTGTCACCATCTTCCTAGACATAACACAGGCCCACAATCACATGGAATTCTTCCTTTCCCATCCTAAATGGGTCCATGATCCAACACTCAAGATTTAATGCCAAAAAGATGAAAATCACAGCCGTTGATTACAGGCTGTTTAGTGTGTGTTCCCTGTTTTATTCACACATGATCCTAACCTGCCGGTTAATAACAAACATCTCTCGGTGTATTATCTAACCGTTTGTCGACGACTCACCGCCAACTCTCTTTAAGCGCGTGCCTCTCAAATAATCTCTCTTTTCATATACTAGTATAAGGAAACATTTTTAAGAATTTGCTAAATATAATCATTAGAGCCAAGTAAATATTAAAATGAAAAAAAGAGAAATAACTTACGTTTTTCTAACTTGTATTTTAAAGGTACAAGTTAAGTACACCAAGAGTATACAAGAGTTCACGAAAAAGTACATAGAGATTCACATAAAAGTACAGATAAATGCACTTTTATATGGGTTTTTATGTACAATGTAATTTTATGTGGGTCTCTATGTACTTTTGATGTACTTATGGAGTGCTTAACTTGTGCTTAACATCGAGTTTGATTAGATGCGTGACTATTCATTTAGTTGCATCATAATTAGTTCTGAATGTTATTTTGAAATGAAAACAATGCAAAGTAATTTTAGCAAATTTGACCCGCAATATATAAAATTCACCTAACTTGGTGAAACGCATATGTATATGAAGCTAATTTTTGCTAGAAAAATATATTATAGTGCATCTAAAAGATTGGAGATGCATCTAATTTAGATCGATGCATCTCTTATAGGTGGAATTATAGTTATTTCTTATCTTTGTTATTTTAAAATTTATTTTCATTTAATTATATGGGATATAGTTATTTTTTATATTTTTATTTTAAAATTTCTTCTCATTTTATTATATGAGCTATGTTTAAAATATTCAAACATGCATTAATTCTTTGTATCTTTAATAATAACTAATTATTTGTGCATTTAACATCTCTTAACCGATTTTATATATTACTTGTTATGCATTATTTTTTCTTAAACATAGATCTAAAGGATATGTTTTGCAAAACTAGATGTGGCAATTTGTGGGCTAATTTGTAACAATAAATAAATAAATAAATAAAAATTATATGGGCTAATTTGTAAAAAACTTAGGCGCCTTTAGTCTCCTTCTCATTTTAAAATGGGCATGTATGACCCATTTAAAAGTTTAATATGCATTAACGGACACATGTTTTCTCTCATTTGAAGAATATTACAATTGTTTTTAAAGAAAAATTTAGAGATCTATACTACTATATAATGCATTTGGGACTATTCTAGAATTAGAAAAGCTTAAAATTTAGACTTTTTCTTGCTTATTATGGAAAGATTTTAAAATTAATTTGTTAGGAAGCAAGTTGGTTAGGAAGTTTGTTAGGAAGCGGTTGGTTGCTTAAACTAAAATTATTTGGCTTAACTATCTCTAATATCTATACTTATAAAGCATGAAAATAACTAAACGTGTAACCAAATAACGCAAAATATAATCACATGGTACCCGCCGCCCGTTCTAGTATACTATAATATATTTAGTTATTGAAAATATAAATGAGATGTTACGTTGGAGAATTTTTTTCATCATTTTAAGTCTTCTCTAAAGCAATTTGTGTAATATGAGCCCATTTGACTTTGCTCGTTTAAGTCTATACCCGTTTAAGCCCGTACCCTTTTGGGCCCGAGCCCGTTTGACGCATGGCCAGAGCCTGCCCCGGCCTGCCCGTTTTTGTCACCTCTGAGCAAAATCCATACTTTTATAATAAAAAAATATTGGTCATTTTTAGAATTATTGTTTACAAATAAAAACATGTAGCTTAAAAATTACAATTGTTTCACTAGGAAATTAATCAAGTTTAAATGTTTACATTTCAAGGTTTGTTGATTAGTTGCTATTAGAATTGAAGAGTTATATTAGAACATAACATAATAAAAATTTTAATAAACAATTATTTTTTGAAAAAGTACCTGTTAGTTAAAAATTTGTAATCTAGAATTAAATCTTAGAGCATGGGGAGTAATAACGCCTCCCTAGCGTTATTCATATGTGGCACGAAAATAACTAGGTAAACTTGAGTTATCACCATTTCCCGCTATCTCACGTTGGTTTTGCGTTTCAACTTGAGTTGGTGGAGCAACTCAAGTTATAACTTGGCAACTTGAGTTACAACCGTTTCCCGCCTGGTGTTATTTGGTGTTATGCTGATTTGCGTGCGTGAGTGTTTTTTTTTTTAGTGGGTCCAAGAAAATGGTGTTATTGGGTGTTATGATTTCCTGGTGTTTTTTGGTGTTATATTATTTAGTGTTGAGATTATGTGACGGGTGGCGCTGACGTGACGCTGAGTTATGTCATAACTCAAGTTATGACTCCCCATGCTCTTAAAAATGCTCTTAGAAATGGTGTTTATCTAGATAACCGTAAACCATACATTATATCTAGATTTTTAGTTTGATTACTATATTAGGAGCAAACGATTAAGTAAAACCACTAAACTACATATTACTTAAAAAGTTAGTTTGTACTCTTTCAATCTTAAAATAATTGTTTATCGAAAAAAAAACATATAATCTAAGAAAAACATAAATCTTACTGACTCTCTCTCTTAGCTTTTACAAAATGACGATCTACCTCTAACTAGTTATTTATTTTATTGAAAGTTTGTGATAACAATTTCAAGTAAGGATAATATAATAATTTAGATCAAATTATCTATGTATTTGTAGTAGTGAACAATTAATTTTGGACAAACTGAAATAAAAATATAGACAATAATATTAAAACCGAGGAAGTAGTAATCATGTAAGTTAGTTCAATCATAGAGTTTTTTAGTCTACAACCAAAATTATACGGAGTATTAGATTATAATAGGATGGCCAAAAAAAAAACCCAAACCTGACGGGGAAACCCGAAACCCCACATAACTGGGGCGGGGGCGGGGCATGCTAATTGGGTTACGGGACAGGTTTGGGGATTAAACGGGGATTTTAATGGGGTTTGGGGCGGGGAGCGGGAATCCGCGCCCACCCCGCCCACCCGATTAATATATACATATATACAAACATATCTATGCATATATAGTATTTTGTTAGTATTTATGTAATAAAATATATTACTCTAATATTAGTTTTTTTAGATTTATAAGAATGCATAATTGTGATTATAGAGAGTCGTTTAGTGTCATCTTTTAAGTTTTAATTTTTTTGTGGCATAAATTTATCATTATTTACGTATAATATTATCATTGAAAATTTAATAAGGCTTGTTTTTAATTGATTATTAATAGGTTCGTTATTGGTCGAGAATTACACTCAAAGATGATGCCCCGATAAGATCCCGAATTAATACGGGGCGAGTTTGAGGGACCATCACGCTCCAACGAGACGCCCCGATTAGATCCTCGAAAGGGATCGGCGCTGGAGAGAACTTTAGTAATCGGGTTTGGCGATAGGGATGGCCGCCCCGCCCCAAACTCGCTCCGTTGCCATCCTAGATTATAATGGGCACTTTAGCAAAAATATAGAGAAGAAAAACAAGATTTGCGACATCATGGGCGTGCTAAACTTGTGTTTTATTCCGATAAAATTGAATCTGTTTCTTGATAATTAAGCCGGTTTTGTTCCTGTAATGACATAAGATCAAGAAAGACGTTCGCGTAGCGACATCAAAACAACTATTGCTTTGGGTTCTCAAGAATTAGTTCCATTTAGTTTTTTAGTTAAACAAGTCTGCGACTTGCTAATTATATCAATTTTAACCAATTGGTAATTGATCCCCACAGATTAACCAGCACATTGCATATTTCTATTTCTACTTCTTGTTCCTCATCACAAAACGGACAACGAATGTTATGGAGATCCACGCGTTTTTTTTGTCGAAGTAGAAACGGGCTGGGAAATGCTCCCTCGATCAGTAGTACGTCATAATTAGATATCGACATTTTAAGAAAGCATATGGGGTTCTTACGGACCAAGTGTTTATTCACAAGTTCAATTTACGTCTGTAATTAAGTTGCCGATCGAACGTTTTATTGTAAACATGTCATCCATTGATTAAACAGGTGAAATAGTCATGTTTGTCTAGTAGGACCAAGTTTTACAGTGCAATATCAATCATTTGAGCTGCCCATTGTAGATCTTTGCTAGCCCTAGCTAGCCAGAAATCCATCTACTATTGAGTTGATCCCAAAAGAGTCTATCATGTACGTATTGAGATGCGCACGATATCTTATGCTCGTAATGTGCAGACAAAAGAAAAGATTGCTGATTTCACGTAACTACAAATCTTTAGCTATGTAACTTAATAAAATATTTGCTTCTTCCAAAAAAAAAACACAAAACGTTAACTAGTTTACCATCTACATCTAGCTGCAGTTAGTTTCAAATTACAACACCTTCATACGCCTTATTAGTGTCCAAATTTCTATATACCTTTATCTATTTATCTTAATTACATAATGGAAAGAAGTAGTCAAGAACCATTTTCTTCTATTAAATGCCACTAAGACTTTTTGAATTTAAATTAAACAATCAAAATAATAAAGCATAATGTACAAACCATCAAACACAAGAATAATAATTTAAAAAATACAAATAATAAAGCTAAAATTACAACACCTATGATTAGCCTTAAAACACGTCATTATTCAAAAATGCAATTAATAAACCATAAGTTGCAAATCAAATAACCTATTAATGTGATCATCATAATCCAGACAATTAAATTCGATTTATCACACAGTGTACATGTCAAAGTACGAAAAATTTCAGTTGGTTTATAAAGTATGAAAAATATGTAACTTTTGAATACCGTAATTCATATTTTGTTAAGCAATGTCATGTATAGATGTATTAATCATATATTTGCACGAACTAATGTATATTACTCTGTTTACACATTATATAATATTGTGAGGAATATTACACGACATTTATTGACATACCAAGTATCTTTCACCGTTAATGGTTATAACTTCGTAATACTACTAAGTAATAACTACAGTTTTTGTGTAGCATTGCATCGCTATGCATGTGTACTCTGCTATATTTATATAAGATAGTGTGTGATAAAGTTATTAAATTCTCACTATACGTAAAGTTATTATCACGAAACATGAAACATGTATAATCGAATAATATTGTTCGTAAAAAATTTGATTATAGTATACATGCTGCCGGGCTAGTTTTATCTAAAAGCTTGATTATAGTGATGCCGGGTTAGTTTTATCTAAAAGCTTTTGGAATAATTAATGAATGGACTTACGTGAGCCGTGACGTGATTATGCAGTGCGAGTGGGCATCAAACTTGCACTTGCCACGAAATAAATTCACAAAGGGAATAAGTCACCTAAATCATGTCCCAACCCTAATCTTTTATATAAAACTCAATTTTCCATCACAACCCAACTCACAAACACACAAATTTCCTCTCATACATTCAAACATTCCAAACACAACTCATTCACCAGAAAATCAAGAAAGTAGCCTGCAAACTTTAACTTTCGTTCAAGAATCATTTCATTAAGATATTTTTATAAGCTAAACAACACACATGGATCTTATTAACTTTGAAGCAACCGAACTAAGGCTAGGGTTGCCTGGGTCAAAAGATGACCAGGCGGAGACAAAAGCTGCTCCATCTCCGGTGAACAACAAAAGAAGCTCACCGGAGATGGATTCAAGTGTCTCCGATGAAAACGATTCATCGAGATCTCCCCCACCCACAAAGTAAGTTACAAAACCCATGCAAATTTTTACTAGATCACACCTAAAAACACACATGCACATGTACATCTAAAAGTACCTAGTAAAACTACATTACTTTTTGTCTTTTTACATTTCTTCGCTCTAGGTGTACATAAAGTATAAGTTGTTATTGTATACTTATGTGATATGTTAAATAATTTTCAGGGCACAAGTTGTGGGGTGGCCACCAGTGAGATCATACCGAAAAAACATCATTCAAGCCAAAAAAACCGAAACAATATATATCAAAGTAAGCATGGATGGAGCTCCATATTTAAGGAAAGTAGACCTAAAACTATACACAAGCTATGAAGAGCTAATGAAGGGTTTGCAAGGCATGTTTAAGTGCAATATAGGTTTGTATTCTGAGAAAGAAGGTTACAAGTCTGAATTTGCACCAACTTATGAAGACAAAGATGGAGATTGGATGCTTGTTGGAGATGTACCATTTGATATGTTTCTTACTTCTTGTAAAAGGCTTAGAATCATGAAAAGCTGTGAAGTTATAGAGAGTTGAGTTGATAATTCTATAGAGGGTTTTGTTTTTTTTGTTTCAAAAAATATATGTACATATAATCATGTAATATTTCCGTTTTTTCTTCTATAGTTTTATGATGTTTTTGCGAAAACGGGTATATATATAAATACTTCTTTGAATTTCAAGATATCCTCTTTCCACTTTAATTTTTGATGTCTAACCGTGCTTGTATCTATATT
Organism: Artemisia argyi; assembly: GCA_030686995.1. NCBI lineage: Eukaryota > Viridiplantae > Streptophyta > Magnoliopsida > Asterales > Asteraceae > Artemisia > Artemisia argyi. The sequence goes on from CM060680.1 coordinate 184,537,731, forward strand.
TAGAAAGGCCAGTGAAAATACATAGTAGTACATTGTATCATTGTATGTAACCAGAACTTTGGGATATGATTATATGAACTCGTTTTTACGATGATGTACATGTATATGTTAATTCATAACTTGTTTATGGTTATTTGTTAACACATGATGTAGAAGATTTGAATGGTTTAGTTTGATTGCAATTTTCATAAAGGAAACATATACTATCATTGTAGTTAAAACAATATCCTAACTACAATTGATAACAATATCCCAAGGTATAATGATCTTTCTAAAAGCAGTCTTCATACTTTTGGGTTTATCTTAACGTAGGGATAGGATTTGTCTATATTCTATTTTTCGATATCTCATCCTGCCGTGATCTTCATAAAAGCAGTCTTCATACTTTTGAATTTATCTTAAAGTAGGGATAAGATTTATCTACATTCTACCTATTGATATCTGATCATACCATGATTGGGTACGTTGTTGTTTTTGTATCCTAAGGGATAGAGAGCCTTAAGTTTCTTTATTTAGTTTAGTTACTGGTTTCTTGTCATTTAGTAAGTTTATGAAGGTTATTTTGTATATATGGATAATCATATCTATATATATATATATTTCTTATTGGATATATACTAATCAAGATGATATATAAAGTTGGTTTTTTTAAATAGAAGGTATATTATTAGCTAGCTGCTTTTGAGACATAATCATTAATTCCATTATAATTTTATTCCCACTTGAGCATTTTATATGAAAAGCAAATTATGAAAGGAATCAAAAGTTAAATAACACATATAAAATTGAATGGTGGCACTATTTCAGGGAAACATGTAGAAGAAATTGGAAGTCAAACTTGGATCATGGAAGATGGGATCTAATGAATATTAGATGAGATAATAAAACATGTACAATGCATGTCACATTGTCACAGGATTTAATGGCAAGTTGCTAATCATAATACTCATTACAGTGTATATCACAGGATTTAGTGGCAAGCTGCAACTCATAATATTCGTTACAGTGTATATATCATGGGATTTAGTGGCAAGTTGCAATTTATAATATTCATTTTTTCATTAAAATATTTTCTTATATAAATATATAATCTGCATATCCCGATGGTAAGACAATTAATCTTCACGTAAGACATTTAAAGTTCAAACCTCACCATGAACATACAAATGGTAAACATTTAAAAGTGATCTGATGCATAAACTTTTTATTAACTATACGAAAGGAAAAAGTTAACAAATAAGTATGATTTTCAGTTAAAATGATGAGTTTATTGAAAAATGAGTTATTTTCACCTCTTAATCTTAATGGACTAATTAAGCAATAACTAGGCACTATGTAAATTTACTGAAAAAAGGCTAGTGGCAAGCTTGTTGCTTGTTTGCTTTCAACCACTATGTAAATTCTGTTTTTGTGAAATAAAATCTCTAGCATAATTAATTACTAGGCACATAATGCATTAAGACGTGGTGCATTTTAAGAAATTGAATATTGTTTATGAAAATTAGCACTATGAAGTAAAATCGTATAAGGGTCATGTGATACCGCTAGACCTTCCGATCCCTGTATGATGGTTAAAGAAAATGTCGGAAACGATCACAGGAATACTGCTGTGTACATCCTCTTCCGGAATAACTTGGACATAAAAATATAAAATATCTCGACCATTTTCAAAATAACTAGTCTAACGTTTTACCCGTTAAATGAGGCATGTGTCTAGCACTTTAGCTTGTAAGTTTCATTTTCAAAAGCTTTTTACTCTTTTTACAATATGGTGGCATTTGCCTCTTTTAGTAAGGCTTACTTGAAACCACAAAATGCGTTGCATGATGTTGATTTTGCACATCACCTTCATCTTTTTCTTTATCTTGGAAATGCGACAAGATTCTTTTGTGAAGATGTGTTCACATTTGAACCCCACTTTCTAATTTTTGTTTACTTTGGTAGTGGTTGCGAGCATCTGCCATTGATATCATTAAAACTTGTCAAATTCTTGGCCAAAGAGAATTAACACGCTAAGACCATATCAAATGTACTTAATAGCTTATACCTCTAATTTTATATTCACAACTACACCAATTTTATTCGTATGAATGATATTGAATTGATATTAAATCTCTATAACAACGTTTGCTTGTTGCTTAGCTGACACGCAGCGGACGCAGAAATTTGTTACATGATATGCACGCTTTAATAAAACTAGAAAATGATATGCACTTTTTACACACCGCTTTTATGGTATTCATGTGCATAACACCGCTGCAAAAATGTCCGCCCCTAACAAAATGTTTAACTGTTTTAATAACTGATTGACATTCGATGATACACGCTTCTTCATCTTAATCACTAACACTGTTTGATACCTGATTTATCTTTGATAATTTTGATATATAAGAGGCCGGTTAAGTTTTGGGCGAAAGAGGTTTCTTATTTAATGTTAATTAATTGTTGACGTGCAAATGTTCGAAATTCACATGAATTGCAATTCGACTCGTTTTTGTTGGATAATATTTGACCAGTCTAAACTGTAGACGGGTTTAAACATATAAGATACTTTTGTTAGTAATGTGATCGAAGTGTTAGTGGCATATTCATTTTAACTTCAAAGTGCAAACAATCTTGAAGTGATGATTCCAATCTTCTGAAAAAGAAGGCTTTATCTTGTTGAGCCGGTGATGATTCAAACTTCGTAGATTAGTCGGTAAGAAGGTCAGAAACATGGCCCCAAAAAGAAAAAATAAAATAAATAAATACGTGAATTGCATGCACTCTGGCATTGGCCTAAACATTTATCTCGGCCTGGGCGCATATTCTTTGATCTGAATGTTATCTTATTAACATGGCAATATAGCTTATGGGCCATAAAACAGCACACATCGAGATTGGGCTGAATGTTATATTATTTTAAGCCTTATCGGCTTATCCTAAATAATAGTGGGTCTTGTTTGTTTTGGTCGTTCAAGTTCAAGCCCGCATTCTAAAGTTTGTAAGTTTATGCTAAATTTGAGTATTTAGACCAGGGCATCAGTTCGGTTATCGGGTTATTTGGTTAATTTTTTTGGGTCATAATCAAAAATCGAATCGGACCGAAAATCGAACCGAAGTTCGGTTTAGTTATCGGTCAAAACCGAAAACCGAATTTTGTACTTTATTTACACCATTTATATATATATTTTTTTAATTTTTAATTTAATTATATGAATTTTTGAGGAAAAAAAAGAAAAAAACTATTTAAAACATAAAAAGTGTATTTTATGTTAGGACAAAATTTTAATAATTTTATTTATATATACAATAATATAAATATATATATAGAGTTAGGATCAAATAAGAAAAATAATAAAAATAGGAAGGATAAGAAGTAATCACAACCACACATTTTAGATGCACCTACATAAATGGATGCATCTTCATTCAAATTTTCCCTCCCATATTAAAATGTGTGGCTATAATTACTTCTTACCCTTCTTATTTTAATTATTCTTCTTATTGGATCCCTTCCCTATATAGATATATATATATATATATATATATATATATATATATATATATATATATATATATATATATATATATATATATATATATCCGGTTTTTGGTTCAGATTGCCAAAACTATATCCAAACCGAAAACCGAATTTTTAGTTCGGTTCGGTTCAATTTTGACAACTTCGGTTCGGTTATATATATATATATATATATATATATATATATATATATATATATATATATATATATATATTAACAAAGAAACTATAGGGGTTTAGTTAAAATATTTGTCGCTCAAAAAATTACATGAAGTAACATTTATATGTAAATAGTCTTAAGTCCATCATTTTAAGTAGAGTAAACTACATTTTTGGTCCTTGTGGTTGTATCAAAATCTCACTTTTAGTCCAAAATTCAAAAAATCGCACGGATTAGTCCAAAAGTCCACGTGGACTTCAGTTTTAGTCCAATTTTCGTCCCTAGTTAGTTTATTCGTTAAGTACGTTGCACCGTTAGTCCTTTAACCTAACGGTCGTTAGCAATGTTTGCACCGTTAGTCTTTTCAGTTAAAAAATTGAAAAAATTCGAAAAAAAAAAATTTTCCAAAAAAAAATAATTTGAAAAATTCGATAAAAATTCTAATTTTTTTTTTTCCAAAAAAAAATTTGAAAACACATTTATAAAAAAATTTTTTCTTAAAAAATTCGAAAAAATTTATAAAAAAAAAAAATTTTGACGAATTTTTTTTTCCAAAATTCGAAAAAATTCCTAAAAAAATTTTTTTTGACGAAAATTTTTTTTTACAAAAAAAAAATTTTGAAAAAAAAATTCAAATAAAATTTTTTCTTAAAAAATTCGAAAAAATTTCTAAAAAAAAAATTCTTTTGACGAAAATTTTTTTCTCCAAAAAAAATTTGAAAAACAAATTTCAAATAAAAAATTTTTTAAAAAAATTCGAAAAAAAATCTAATTTTTTTTTGATATACATATTCTAAAATTCGAAAAAATTTTGAAAAACAAATTTCAAATAAATTTTTTTTTTCGAATTTTTTTAAAAAATTTTTTATTTGAAATTTGTTTTTCAAATTTTTTTTCTGGAGAAAAAAATTTTCGTCAAAAGAATTTTTTTTTAGAATTTTTTTCGAATTTTTTAAGAAAAAATTTCATTTGAATTTTTTTTTCAAATTTTTTTTTTTTGGAAAAAAAATTTTTCGTCAAAAAAATTTTTTTTAGAAATTTTTTCGAATTTTTCAAATTTTTTCGAATTTTGGAAAAAAAAAATTCGTCAATTTTTTTTTTATAAATTTTTTCGAATTTTTTAAGAAAAATTTTTTTTATAAATTTTTTTTCAAATTTTTTTTTGGAAAAAAAAAAATTTAGAATTTTTTTCGAATTTTTCAAATTATTTTTTTTGGAAAAATTTTTTTTTTCGAATTTTTTCAATTTTTTAATTAAAAGGACTAACGGTGCAAACATTGCTAACGACCGTTAGGTTAAAGGACTAACGGTGCAACGTACTTAACGAATAAACTAACTAGGGACGAAAATTGGACTAAAACTGAAGTCCACGTGGACTTTTGGACTAATCCGTGCGATTTTTTGAATTTTGGACCAAAAGTGAGATTTTGATACAACCACGAGGACCAAAAATGTAGTTTACTCTTTTAAGTAGATAGTTCTTAGTGTATGTTTCAAAAACATGCACACTTTACTTTGATGCCAAATTTTCAGTTCTTTGAAAAAGCTTGAAAACTGCTATGATCACACATAAATATACATCGAGATTGAAACACCGTCAAACTCAAACCCACATTAAAAGTAGATGATACCACCGTTTTTAGACATTGATATTCTCGAGTCGATGCTTGATTATTTATATGCGTAAAATTTACAGATTTTCTTATTTCAACTACATATAACATGTAAACATATGAGGTTCCTTCTTCAAGTTATTGGGAAGAGTGTCTCTTTAACTCAGATGTACGTGGCTTAATTGAGATATCTTATTACCATTTTTGATTTTTTTTAGCATTCTCAAGATGTTTATCAGGTGATGTTTGAACCTAAAACCAATGTTGCAAAAATTGGTCAAATCGGCCTTGTAATCGACGATTACAAGGTGCACGACCTTTCACCTTGTTGATTTTTACAAGGTAATCGGCCTTGTAATCGGCGATTATAAGGTAATCGGTCTTGTAATTAGTTATTAATCGCTACAAGGCCTTCAACCGCTTCATTACTGACTCACGATTTTTACAACATTGCCTAAAACCATTTTGTGAAGATATATGAACACATGATGGTCAACCTGACGGTTGTTAAGTCGTTAAAACCGCGCATATACGAGTAAAAACAACTTCTCTTCCTCCGAAAACGTGCCAAAAAGAAAATAAAAATAAGAAAATCATATGTTTTATATATGTAAATACAAATTATAAAAGCTTAAAATACAAGTTTTTTAGTTAAATTGCAAGCTTTAAAAATCTAGTATTTGTAGTAGTAAATATTGGAGTAACTAGCTAAACTAACCTCAACTCAATAACCTGTGGTCACCACACTTATTCCAAACACCCCCTCTCTTCACATCGTCATTTCCCCCAATTTTCACACACATTTCTAACGGTGTAAACGCCGTCTAAGAACCAAAAATGCTCGCTCGTCTCGCATCTAAACGTCTCCTCGAGATCCGTCAAGTTTTCCGTCAACCACCTCAATCTCAGGTTCATTTTATTTTCACCAATTTCATAACCCTAATTTCGATCTATTTAACTAATTAAGTAACTTATTTTTTTTTTTTTAATTTTTTTTTCAGTCAACTCGATCGTTATCTACTGCATTGAACTATGTAAGTATACTAATCCTTTTGTTTGTTTATTTATTTATTATTATTTTAATTGGATTGAATTTATTGATTTAATTGTGTTTGTGTAGCATATTGATACTCCGGATAATAAGTCGGATGCTCCGTGGGAGTTTAACGCTGCGAATAAATCCAAGGTTTGTTCTCTAGTTAATTTTACAAATAATTTCTATAGAATTAGATAATTTGTTTCTTAGTGTTTAGCTTAGATGCGTGGTTAATCAATAGTTAGAGCTCTACGTATAGTGACATTGAAAATCGGTACCGTCACTCAATGTTAGCACGACACCGAGAATATCAGCCAACCACATTTTACCTGCACTCATAACTCTAAAAGGAACGTAGTTGTCCAAATGACGCTGCCAATAATGCTGACCATAACAATTAGTTGGGGTGTGGGATGACATTCACCGAGGGCGAGGATGACAATGTGATACCATGTGCTCTTAGTTTAAGTTTAGGTGATTAGTAAGTTATAACTATAATGATGTATGGAAATGATGTGGTAACGGTATCGAGATGTGTTTGGGCTCGGTTGGTTTGGTAGGACGGAAGATGGGAAGAGAATTAGTTTACGTTTTGTTCAATTCGTACACGTCTGTATGAATAGGGTAACTATTATCTATCTAATATTAGTGATGATTTAATCTGTTTCTGATCACTCGACTAATTTGGTTTTAGAATTAGTAATTGTCGAATAGGTCTGTTTATCAAAGTTCTTTTACTCTATAAAATAAAGAGATGATGATTGCATCTACAATAGCGTACAAGGGTATGGCCATATGGGTTTTGTGAACCGCGACTATGAGAAGCTGCTAACCATCACCAAGGTGGCCTAGCGGTCACTCAGGTTCCCTGATGTCCTCACAAGAGGTCTCAGGTTCAGTCTCACTAGGTAAACATCTTGGGTTGGCCCGGGAAAGGGTAGGTCACGCGATACTCTGATTAGGTAGCGTGCATTTGAGTCAAAAACTTGCTCTCCCCGTGTAACCTGAAGAGGGAAAACCCTATCCGTTGTGACTGTGAGAAGCTGATATACTTTGATACAAGAACATATGCATAGGAAGGGTAAGTAGTGAATACTACATACCCTGTTATCTGTACTTAATGCGCGGGCATTTGTAGATGTACATTGTTTTAGAGGATACAAAAGAGTTGGTAGTTGAGTGAGAGAGGGCCGGAACACATATCCGTTCAGTTTAGGCATGTGCAAAGAATGTGAGTAATTGTAATGGAACAATGCTTACTTTTAGTTATGCCTTGGATCCTGAGCTATGTTAAGTTAAGAAGGGATGAGACCTGCAAAGGGACATGTTGATGTGTGATTATCATAACGTAGCGTACTAAAAGTTGCACATTTAAGAAGTTATGGCGTTGCTCATAGATTTGCACTAACCCAAAAATTTCATCTGTCAACTGTTCTTGAAGCTTCTCATTCACATTAATCAGTTAACTTGAAATGCTACTGTCAATTGTTTGTTACTAAATCAATCACTGTCTAAGCTTGAATGTTATGAGAAAAAGCAAAACCATTTCAATTAATCAATCCTCTGCGTATCTTCAATGAAGCGTCTAGCAAACAAACACATAGGATGTCATCTGCATTATTTGAAGTTATACGCAATGTAGGCTAACCATGATTTACATAAGCAGTATTCCCATATAATTTGCGAACAGTTTGCTTCCATAACTTGGGTTTATTACCTTTCTGTCACAAAGGAATACGCTTATGTGTTGTTCCAGATTCTCATTCCTCTGTTTGAAACAAGCCGCTGTCTGTAAATCAACTTTAATCAGCATGACAGTGAAACTCAAATAATATCCATCCTAACTGAAGTCCTACCAGAAGTCCTACTTATCTGTGATAATGTTGGACTAATCACTAATGTCCTTTTTTATTAGCATGATTGTTTAGATTATCTGCTTAATTGCTTTAGATCTAATGTGGTACTTTAGACTTCTTAAGTTAAGAAGCTATTACTATATATTTATTGATGTTGTTGATTTGGTTAATCTTTGAATTTATAAGGGTATTTGCTACATACAGGTTACAGAGATTTTGTCTCACTATCCATCTAACTACAAGCAATCTGCAGTCATCCCGCTGCTAGATCTTGCACAACAACAACATGGAGGGTGGCTTCCTGTTTCAGCAATGGATGCGGTATGTTGGCATGCTTGTATGCATCTTTTTCTAGTTTTATGTGCCTGCAACTTTGCGTATGAAGATCCTTTATATGCTTCTAGATCCTTTTATATAATTATTCCCTTAGTTTGGCATTACATGGACTACTCGACTTACATATGAGTGGGTGGACCTAGAATGAATAGTACTTAAGAAAGAGGGCTCTCCACTCACAGAAGGCCATGGGGTCGACTTACATGAGTTGGGAGCTTATGCTCCACTTCAGAATTTATTTTTTATCTATACACTTTGATAAATGTTTATGGGGAGTCGATAAGCGAGTGGCTCCTGCTTAAAGTTGGTCAGGGATGTCCCGAATTTTGCTTAACGATATGCACCTTTAATGCGAGGTCCACTAGAACACAATTTGAATGACACCTACCCCTATATTTTGCAGAAGTTGCTGACATTTTTCAGTCTCATACAGGCACATATGCTTACACGTGTGCATGTGTTTATCTGTTTATGTAAATGTTTTTGTTTGTCAAAGTCGTCAATTAAAATAAGCATGAAACAGCTGTATCCAAGACGAATCCAAGCATGATTTACAATTGATAATGATGGTGACTTTAAGTATCAAAAAGTTAGTTTCCACCCTGACTTTTTATCATGGACGATAGACATTAGAATTATTATGTGGAAGTTTCCATAAAGCTACACCTGAGTCGTTGTAATTTGTTTTTGTTATTAACCTGAGTTATGTGACAAGGCATGTGCGCAGCATGTTTGTTCTATCTAGTATCTACAACTTTTTTGGCCTAAAAATAGTTTTGACCAATATATTTATTTTTCTGCGATACACCTTTTCTCTGTACATGTGAACTAATACTGTGTCATTTCGCATGTTAAAGGTAGCAAAAGTTATAGAAGTTGCTCCTATTCGTGTGTATGAGGTTGCGACATTTTATTCCATGTTTAACAGAGCAAAGGTAAGCAAAACACATTTACATTTTCTATAGTTATACACAATTTCTATACAAACATAAAAGGTCATGAGTTGGGACAATGACTTTGTAGGTTGGTAAATACCATCTTTTGGTCTGTGGAACAACTCCTTGTATGATTCGTGGCTCACGGGACATTGAAGATGCATTATTGAAGCACTTGGGAGTTAAACGAAATGGTATTCATTTTCATAAATATATAATTATATATACACAACTCAAACCAGGTTATGTTTTTTATACACATAGTGACTCTAAAAGCGGCATCTGAGATATTCTCTGATTTCCTTGGTTACAATATGCAGAGGTTACAAAAGATGGCTTGTTTTCCGTTGGAGAAATGGAATGCATGGTAAGTCACTTCTCTTTTTTATGGGAGTTTTTGTCTTTTCATTGTGAAATAAATACTCTGTACCATCTAAATCTGTAAAATAAGTTGGCACTCATATAGTCATACCACTGAAGTTATCTTACAGTTGTTTGAGTTATATGGTTATAATCTCATATTCTCATATTACCCAAATATTATATTATCAATGCACTATGCTTGGATTTTTTTTTTTTTTTTCATGAAACGTTTATTTTGGCATTGAGAAATTTGAGCGTGATATTTTATTCAAATCGGATAGTGGATGATAATATGGGCTCTTGTTTCTACAGGGTTGTTGTGTAAATGCTCCTATGATAACTGTGGCCGACTATTCAAATGGATCAGAAGGATATACCTATAATTACTACGTGAGCATGATAAAACTATCCTTCTAGTGATTTTGGCACTGAACATCTATCAACCTTGAACTTTAAAAATTATATATTTTCTGGCAAAATGCAGGAAGATGTTACCCCAAAGAGAGTGGTGGAAATAGTTGAGGCATTAAAACGAGGAGAAAAACCACCAGTAAGCCTCAAATTACATCACCTTTAGTTCTTACATTATCTTTATATGAAAGTGAAAATTAGAGGTGGCAAGAAGGGGTTGGGCAATTTGGGTACAGTTTAGTATTTCAGCTCAGGCTGAAACGGGCCAGTTTTAGTAATGGTCAAGACAGTCCACTTTTTGGGACGAGTCAAAATGGGCCATTTAGTTAAATGGGCTTGGGTTGAAATGTTTGGGTTGGAAAACTAGCAATTTTGTCCGTTTTTTATGAATGATTAATGCATTAATTATGTTTTACCAATTTAAAATTGCAATGATAATTTTTTTTCTATAGAATGATGACTTAGAAGGCTGTTCTAACGATTCTTTGATGACTTTAACCTGTTTGACCCATTTCCTTTTAGCCAAGGCTTTTATTAATTTATTTAACGTGTTTAAGATGCAAGTATGTAACACAGCCCAGACGGGTTGAAATTGCTACCTCTGTGAAACTCTGGTAAACTTATTTATGTAAATTCTTGATAGCGTGGGACCCAAAACCCGGAGCGAATCAATTGTGGGCCTGCAGGAGGAAATACTACTTTGTTGGGTGAGCCAAAGCCTCCTCCATGCCGTGACCTAGATGCGTGCTGAGAACCGAATCATTTGTTTTTTTTTCATGAAATGTTGTATTTTTGTGGCAAATGTTCCATCTAATAATGCTATGGCTTCTGATGTTTGCCAACACCCACAAATTCAAAGCTGTTGTTGACATTTGTAATGTATAAGACATTAGCAAATTTTTGAATGCTTTGTTGGAAGAATACGGAGTTCTTGTTATAAATTGTACTTTCATCTGTCATTCCAATTCCTTTGAAATTGTGAATGCAAGACAAATCATTTCATTATCTGTTATGTTGTTTGACGTACACTATGAGTTGCTAAAATGATGCATAATCATCATAATGCCATTGAGCAAGACCGTTCTTTCTTTACCGAGTCTTTAGAAAAATAAAGGTGTTCAAATCATGGCTGTCTTTTCTCATCCTTACAAAGCTCCTTAAGCTTAAAAAGGTAGAAACGAAATGACAGGCCTCTAGAGATAGTGGTGGTCTTGTTGAAGAGATTATGGTACAAAATTATCCATGTGCGTAAACGGGTCTAACTCTATATATGCCAACATGGTTAAAAAAAAAAAAAAAAAAGATGAAACACAAGTACGCCTCAAAAAGAGCTAGGGCATGGCAATGGCATCATATGAATTAAAAACTTTTAGTAGACAAGGTCGAAAGAATCTTGAAACGAAACAAGAGCATCTTATATTAATTAAACTGAGGACCTAGAAATAATTGGTTAAAACATAGAGCTTGTGGTGCAAGACTGTCTAGGAACATTGCCTTGCCTTTTCATCTAATACCAAAACATATCAAAGATTCAAAGTGGAGCTAGATGCTAAAGCAAGGAAGCTCCCATCCAGCCTGTCATCTCCAAAGATGCAAACTTTCCTTTTTTTTTTTTTTTTTTTTTTTTTTGATTGTTATGTAACTGGTGACCATTTCGATCCAATTACTTTCTTTTCCAGTTGCTTTCGGGTATATCAGCGATATTCAAATTCAAAAACTATAAATATTTGGTTAATACTCAGAGCTTGTTGTGCAAGAGTGTCTAAGAATCTTGCCTTCATCTTAATATGAAAGTCAAACATAATACAAAGGTGTGGATGTTTAAGCAAGGCAAGATCCCATCAAGCCTGGCATGAGAACTTCCACTTTCTTGTTAGTTACTTATTATGATTCCACAACATTGCCTAACAAATCGAAATAGATTAATGTTCTTAAAGAAACATGCAGACAATCTTTGTGTCCCTTTTTGTATTATTTTCTTGGATATTTATGCATATTACATACACAGGATAGCGAAACTTATGTTATTGCGAAGATTATGTGATTTGTAAGATAAAAACCGAGTCAAGAAAGTTTTATGCTTTAAATATACACAAGTTTGGTGACTTTCGCCGCGTTGCCGACGTGCCTGTTTATCAGGCTATATGTTTTTTCAGTGATTACACGGCTGTTAATTTTGTAAATTTTTTATTCAGTCAGGCAAAGTAATGTTTACTTTAGTTTCTCAGTCACTACAATTCACTGCGTATTATTGTTTGTGTGATATTTACGTTACACTTTTTTTAGTATCATAGGTAAAGTATTAAGTTTCATCTTGTTGATCATGTACAGGAAATAGAACTTTCAAAAACTATTATCGGTTTGGTGTTAATCTATCTTATGCGGCTATAAGTGAAAGATCCATTAAAAATCAAAGTAAACTAAAAGAATTACAAACTAAAAGAAGGCCAGACCAAATGAAATTTAGGATCTTATTGAATCAGAAAAAAAGCTAGATGTTTCCTGCATCATCTAGCAATCATACAGTACCAAGCAACAATTTTAGTCATTTATTAAAATACATAATCATGTTTGTATTGTACTAAAACCAAAGTGTTTACAGGTAGTAATAATCGACAAACTTGCAAAAGAATTTTTACATGGTTGTAAATAAATATACATCCGTATAACTTTCTCCAACAATGAGTCATAAGGCCTCCCCTCAGCTAAGTATTTTTGGTTCTTGAGAATAGTTGGCAGCTTTCCCTTAAGTCATCAGCTATCATCCCTGTCAACATGCAACAGGAAATACAGTTTCAGTCATTGAGGTTATCATCACAATTTTCTTTTAACTATTATACAATATCTGTATTCGTATATACTATATGAGAACTACAATAAATTTTTAAACTGCACAAATATAAAAATAGCATTCAAGGCTTACATTGAATAATCTCGCTGCCATACTTTTCCTGCCGAATCCAAACACTCAGACACCACTCTGCTGCAATTGAAAGTTGAACAGTTAGATGGAAAAAAAAAAGAAAAAAAAAAGAAAAGAAAACAGGTTATAAATGTGTTGGAACAGCTGAAAAGTTTCTTGCTTATTTTTAGAAACAGGTTGCATGCATCTATCTATCTGTTTTGCTTGGCGTGATTGTATATTCTGGTTCATTAATTGGCTTTTTTCAAATGTACTAGTCAAACTGTTGGAGATGTGAAAGGTTGGGTTATATTCATGTATTAGCAATGATGGTTTACTATTCATGGGGAGTGGCTCAAGAGTTGCAATTAAAGATTTCAGCCTTTTAAATGTTGTATTAATAGCCAATCACGAATTTTAAGACACTTGCAACTGCTATTTAAACACACAAACACACAAAAACCCTAACTGTTTCATAATCAAAAAAATAAATAAATAAATAAATAAATAATAAAATAAAATAAAAAGAGATGACAACTTTCTTGCCATTTTGCAAAGAGCTTGCTGCTGTTGCTGGGTCAAGCTATGTGAAGGATATGATGATCGAAAAGTTTAAAAGAGAGGAAAGTGCTTTGTTGTTGGATGAGCTTGAGCTCAGGAAGAAAGGGCAAGAAATCAGGTTTCGTATAGCTGAAAGGGACTTTGTGATTGAAGAGCTAAAACAGCTGTTCCCTTTTGATTCTGCTGTGATGAGCATTGCGGAGCTGACAAACATGCAGATCCAGGACTCAGCAGAAATCGCAGAGATTCTGGCAACTGTTTCGAAGAAACTGACCCGGGCAGCAGAGGTCCGGAAGTTCATCGAATGGCTGAATGGGCAACCATATTAAGCTTTTGTTGGCTGGTATTCACAAATTTAGTTTTTTGGGCATAGTCTGTTGCTGGTCTGGTTAGGTATGGGGGTATCCTGTAATGGAATCTAAGTATGGTCTAATTTTGTGGATACTTTGCATGTAAATAGTTGCTTAATTACATATTATGTCTAGTGTTATCTAATCAATGAAAAGGCATTCTCGTAACGTACCTGTTTTTTAGCGAACAGCATGGTATTATGTGATTTGTTTGCTGTAGCTATTTGATATAAACGCGCGCTGTGTGACCTAGTACATAAGCAAAGCGCCTGTTTTTTAGCGAACACCATGGTATTATGTGATTTGGTTGCTGGAGCTATTTGATATAAACGCGCACTGTGTGACCTAGTACATAAGCAGAGCGCCTTTGTTAGAATAAAACTGATAACCAAATCTAATCTATAAACCTGAATGTGGTCAATATCGTTGTTTAAAAACTCACAGCATGAGGACTGCTCATCATTCTTCCGTATCCTCTATCACATATTATAAAGGTGAACATGAACTCCAACCATCTCACACAACTCCATCATGTTATAAGACACTTACAATATATAGTTGTTTTTTTGGCTTGTGTAGATGATTCATGTAAGAAGTCAAGATGACATGATTTGTTGCAATCCCTGAAAAAAGTATGCATAATTGTGTAAGGACGTGTTTTCACATATTGATGGGATTGATTATAAAAGTTGATCATTATGGTTCAATATAGAAAAGACATCTTTTCAGAGTGTTTGCGATTAGTCATCCAAACTGCTCACGCGATGATATGTAAGTTAAATAATCAGTTTGGAATCTGCAAATTCACGCAGTTAAGTTTAAAAAGAACGATCACTTTTAAAAAGCAGTATCAAACAATTTTTTTTCAACCCCAAGAGTGTCAAACATTTATAAGCATGAGCGAAACAAATAACTGTGAAATTACCTCGACTGGTGATATGGAACTTAAATGTAACGGAACATGCCAAAAAGTTTTCATAAGGCCTGCATAAGAGATAAGAAAATTGTCATTACCATATGCAACAATTTAAAAAGAGCATGAAAGAATCCTTTTTCAAGGCCGAGGTTGTGAATTATTTATAAGCGTTAACGAAACAAACAGGTATGAAATTACCTTGGTTGGTGATGGAGGATATCGGATTGCATACTGCAAGCCTGCAACATACAGTGAATGGGAAAGACATCATGAAATCATCTCAGACGTATAATAACTTAAAAAAAAATATATTTAAAGAGAGCGAAATTTCCTCTGTTCCTTGCTATACGATCGCTGGCAAATTGACAGTTTGATTGCCGCATACTACACACGTGTTGTAGGCTTCCATGTGTTCGAGACAATCCTGAGGCCAAGTAATCAATCTATGAATGCAAGTATAATAATTACTAAAAAGCTTAAGGATTTCGGTTTTAGTTAGTCGCACCTGATGATCCCAGCTGGCTAGGCGAATCATATCTGTAAATAGCCAAAGGTCGAATAAAAATGGCAAAGCACACACACAAAGTGGGTGCATAGGCAACACTATATCATTAGCAGAGATGCTATGATCAATCGAGATCATATATTCAAATGCAACACAGCTTTGCCGTAGAATGGCATGTCAGATAGGTAATAGCTGGCCGGAGTATTCCAGGTCTGACATGCCATTCTATCAGCAAAGCTGGACCGGCAGAACAGTTAACTGGATTTGTTACGACAGTGCAACCCCATGATTGGTTTCTGCGCATCCATTGTTAATTCCGTCTGTGCATGAGATGATTTGTTACGGCAGTGCTGGAAAGTAGGTTTTCTGCAAGAAGCATAAGACTGAAAATTGAGGTCTTCATCAGAATCATAAGAGGGTTTTAAATTTGAATGTAAAGAATGTTCGAAATTTTAGTAAAACTGAAGAAGTTCAAAGTGGCAACTGTTATTAGGTACATGTTAAGTGTTTTATAAAAAGGAAAGGTGCTTAAAAGACATAAAAGATAGATAAATGTTGCACCGTTTGAAAAGGAATGAGTCCATGTTTATGCCAATCAGTAACAATGGGTTTGGTTGTAAGATATTAAAAAACAAATTGCACACATGAATGATTATATGAAAGTAACAAAGTGGCAGGCTATACATACCAGTAATAAATAAAGGGTAACTGTTTTTGCTTTAAAAAAACAATCTTTCTGGGCTGTTAAAGGCTACTTTGTGACACACAGATCGCATGCTTTAGTAGATTTGTGTCGCACAAAATAACATTTAACAGCTCAGTTAGATATTTTTTTAAAGGCTCTTTTGGAGTAAATGTTGTTTGCGTATACAGAAGACCTATTGGTTCAGACAAAACAGAAAAGTTTAAGCAGAACATGAAAGATACCTGTACTATGTAAAGCTAAAAAAAAATTAGGCTCAGATCGGAATATACACCTACAGGATGCCACACCAAGGTACCACCCATCATCATTGCCAAGATCATCATCATTGCCAAGGCACCATCCGAAATCGCTGCCTGACCTTATGAAAAATCTGCAGTTCACATCTGTGTAGGAAAGCAAACAAAAAGATGAATACAAAATTAGAAACAGAAAAACAACTTAAGGGAGTGTTTGGGATTGCTTACTAAGAGTGGCCATCTACTTTAAATGTAATGTAAGATGGGTCTCTAAAATTGCCAATCCATAACGCTAAATTTTTCACCTGCAAGACACCATAAAAACATTCATGAAAAGTGAGCTCATAAAAGGATGAAGCTGCTGCAAAAGAAAGAAAGAGAAAGTGTATTTCAAACTGCTTATCAAAAAAGCTGCATTTTTTTGCGTAGTTTATAAAAAGATAAAGTTTGTAAAAGAAAGAAAGAAACAACTTATCAAAAACTGCTCTTTCAAAGCTCAATCTTTTTTTTAAAAAAAAATCATCGACCCTCAACATGTGATTCCAATAAATTCAAAAAACTTCACACCAATCTCTTAAACAGGCATCCTAAAACATATAAGTGGCACTCGACCTGTGTATCTCAGTGCGATCAGAGTTGCACTCGCGACACATCGATGCGTTGGAAGTGGTCCTACGATGGGAGTGTTACCAACTTCGTGCACCTCATAACTGGAAGAATCACTGGTTTTATCTCAGACTTCCCCATCAACGAAGTTAAGAATTTTGGGCGCGGAACTACATTTTGCAACAACATGAAAGTGCGTTTATAACATTTAAAAGATAAAAGCAAATGACACAATCACAATCAGGGAAACCAATAATTTAGCCCAAATACAATTTACAAAAAGTATTTTAGCTTTAATAGGTTGATTTGAAAGATCATTTGTATACATTTAAGAATATGTAAATATGCGCATATAAAGAATCATTAACGGGGCTCGCCCCCAATCTATTACAATAGATGCGAGTGGGTCACGTACTACACCCTCAAAAAAAACATCTTAAAAATGCCTATTTCACCATGATGTTTGGATTAACGCCAATCGAGTCCACACATTGTAGCAGCAGCTGCTCCTTTCCACACTTAAGATCCATCATGATTGCCAAGATCATCATCACAGGGCCACTTCCAATGCAGTTGGTGACACTCCCATCGAAAAACGGGAAACATATCTTCGATCATCATCATACATCTTGATTATCACACATTCACAGACTCAGGTAATGCTGGTCTGCCATGGCAACAGTCCCTACAATACAGAGCATTTCAGTCATCAAACAACAAAAAAAATGATACTAAAGAGATCTTCCTAGCTAATGTTTACAGTTTCAATGTTTTTCTGGACAACAAATTTTCGTATAGTAAAGCTTAAGATGGAACCTAAGGTGGTGTATGGCTAACCTTCTAAATAAACCGAATAGAAAGTCATTGCATTATATAACTGAGTACTATTTTTCTATTGCATTTTCAAATGACAGCCTCACACATAATCAGGTTCTACTGACCTTACGCGTTTCTTGGCACGCCTCTTTCTTTCTTTCCCTTCTTCTCTGAGTTCTTCGCGTTACAATATTCCCCTTCAACAGCTTATTCGTCATTTCCATCTTCACTTTCTGATTGAACAATCAAAAGTGTTAGTGAGACATATTCCACTACCAGCACCGCATATGGAGTATGGGTAAGTATCTGAAATTGAAAATACCTTACTTCTACACCGTCAGTACAAAGAAATCCGACATGCATATGGAATGTGCCTGATTGCGAGATTCCAACACATCTGTATCCTGGATCAAACCCACATTTAACACTAACATAAGACAATCCAAATGTTTAACAGCAACACAAAAAACAAATATATACTTAAATTTGTCTCAAAAACTGCAGCACATAAACCACGACTAACGTTTGTCTATCGAATAGGAAAAGGTTTAGGCTTCGACTTTACGAACCTTTTAAACGCTTAGCTCACCCTTTCGTCAGCTAATTTTTCATTTTTACAGGTAAACGGTGAACCGTATGAAGCTCTTGTTTCGTCATCCGATCCACTTCTATATCATATCGCCTGCACTTGCTCTTCGAATCTGAAAACAAACATGACAGAGCTAAAAAAAGTATCCCACTAAAATAATTTCCACTGAAATCATGAAAACCCTAGCTATCAAACCCCCCAATTAAACCCTAATTATAATTATCAAACTCAATCAACTATCAAACCCTGATTATCAAAACCCCAGCTATTAAAAGACACACACATAATTGATCATAAAATCTAACTGTTTTTAGTTCAACCCAATAATCAAAACCCTAATTATGAAAACCCCAGTCATCAAACCCCCCAATTAAACCCTAATTATAATTATAAAAATCAATCAACTATCAAACCTTAATTATCAAAACCCCAACTATCAAAATCCCTAATTAACAAAAGACACACACATAATTGTTTGACGCAACGGCAAACATACCTTGATTCATTCAGGATACGAAAAACGGCATGGAAAACCAAACCCAGTATAGCTCAAGATCATCATCATCAGCAGCAGAGGTGTGCGTGTGGTTAGGTAGGGT
This sequence comes from Artemisia argyi, assembly GCA_030686995.1. Taxonomy (NCBI): domain Eukaryota; kingdom Viridiplantae; phylum Streptophyta; class Magnoliopsida; order Asterales; family Asteraceae; genus Artemisia; species Artemisia argyi. The sequence continues at coordinate 184,556,750 of CM060680.1, forward strand.
GTGTATGTAGCGGTTAGAGATGTGTGATAGTTATTAACCTTGCTACATTATCTATGGGCATTATTTCTGGGCTCTGGGCCAACAAATCAGTAAACGGGCTACACAAAATAGGGCCAGACTCAGGCCTGATGTTGGCGGGAAAAATGGTGCCAAAACGACAGCGTTTATGGTGGGAATTAATATAAACCTTAATAATGCTAGGTCTTGCGATATGTAAATGGGCCATCAAGCAAATATAGTTAAAGAAGTAAACAATTTTAGTTCAAAGAGTATAAACCAATTTATCACATGGAACACAATTTATAGTTAAAGAAGTAAACAATGGACAAGAAGATACTGTGTATCTTTTATATAATAAAACAAAACCCCTAGTGAGTACTTTGAAAAAAGAATATTTCCTTACTAGGTAATATTTTAATTTAATATTTTAAAAATTTGTTTTGTTGATATACTACACAAGTAGAAGATAAATATAAAAAAAATATAGATAAGATGCAATACTACATTAAGTAGAAGATATATACAAAAAAAATATAGATAAGATGCGATTAAATTTTTAAATGATTTTCTTTAATAATAAACAAATATAATTAAAAATCATAAATCAAATAAACAAAAAAAATTAAATTATTTGTTTTTAAAAAAATAAATATACATCATTAAAATTTTTTTTAAAAAACTCGCGCGTGTACGAGTATTATAACTAGTATCGACTGAACCACTCGACCATTTTGCGGCTTCTACCAAAATTGATAATCATTCCAGGAGGAAAAATAAACCAATACCACTTGTGATCAATCAATGATGCACCAAAATAAGTCAAAACTACTTTTTTTTAACCCACTCAATCTTTTTGCACAAATACTACTCAATATCATCACTATTCAACATCTCAAACTTTTTAAGACAACCAACCATTATCCACATACAAACATCACAACTACAAATTATAAAATGTACTATAAAGATAAACATAAGGTTATACATATATTTATCAATGCCCCCACAATCCACTACCACCAAAAATATAAAACTTAAAGCCTCCTCCCACTATAAAAAGCTTATAATCCCCTTTTTACTTAGTCATCCACCACTAGTCTCACAAATTGACACTAAAAAGCACAACATATCAAGCAAAGCTTTGACAACTTTTCTTTTATATCTCTCTCCTTGAATCTTGTGGGCTTTCCATTATTCTTATGAAAACATGATTAGTGGTGGAAAAAAAGATAAAGGCAAATATGATGCTGATTTCAACTAAGAACATATTGGTGAATGATGATTGCATTTGCATTTGCATCTAGGACTAGGACTAAAACTACACATTACACAATTGAAGCTGTAAGTTATTGGATGCTTTTTCGCAATATTTTTGGAGGTTTACAAAGGGGGTTCGGATTCAGGTTTGATAAGTGAGGTTGAGTCGGGTGGTTGTGTGTGATATATAGCTGATGCAAGTGATATGGGCATGATGCAAAGTGCCTTAGATTGTAGAAATTGCATTGCAGAGCCAACGTTTTCTTCCATTAGCTTAGCTACTTGTCGTTCTGTGCCATCGTTAGACCATTTTTCCCATGCGGGCTGGTTTCTACCTCCTTCACCACCTTCATCCTGTTCAAAACTCCAAAACTCAAACTAAAGTCTAAAGTATATTTGTAATTAAAACTGAAACGAGTCAAAAAACTTAAAACTCATCCAAAATATATACTGTACTTCAAGTCCTTAGAACGTTCAAAGTTGCTTTATTCTAATACTAGTTCAAGTAATGTTACCTCAACGGACGAGATAGGGATGTCAGTGACTAGTGGTGCCACAGCACTCGCTCCACCCAATCTACTCATGCTCAATACCTACAAGGTACAAAAAGGTGCACGATCGAATAAATGAAAACACACATGTATGAATTATGGTTCAATGAGTATTATTAGAGTATCTAGTGAGAGATAGGAGTACTATAAGTCAACAAACACCACATTCCACAGGAATATAAAAGGGACCATCACTATGATTATCAACATTGAACATGGCCTGATCGACATGAAAAGGCGGTTGATGTTTCAAATTCTCTTTTTAGCATAACTGAGATTTCCACATTGCAGCTAATCATAATGTTTCCTATAATCGTGTGTGCGCGCACACGCACATACTATATATGTAGATGTGTACAAAAAGCTACTCCACCAATAATCCAATCCAAATGAGTGGTTAGTTATCTTCCAATAGATTATTTGGCATACTAATTATGTGGCAAATCACGCACATAACAGCATTTTTACGAGACTTGTTTGTTGATATTAAGAGTCCCGTACAAGCAAAAATGGATAAACGTATATATGATTCCAGTAAAAAAAATATGTAATACGATGATTGTTTTACCTTGACTTGCAGCCTCAGGAACTTGACATAGTCCACAATTTCATCAAGCATGGCAGCTCTATCTGTCTGCACAAAAATAAAAATCATATATTCCTTAAACAATGGATAAAGCACAAAAGTGTGCATGATTATATCCCATGCTAAATTAAGGGAAAAATCACGAAGAAAAAGAATTGCCACCATTTGCTGAAGCACAGACAAAAACATTTGAACAGGATGATCAAGGGAACACTGACCTTATTGACACTAGGAACTAGTTCTTGTAATGCTCTAATTCTCTCTGCTATTCTTTCACGACGAAGCTGTTTCATATGACATATTTTGTTACCGGATATATTTTGGTCTTACAGAGTTAACAAGTAGAAATACCATGTGAATATAGGGTTCAGATTACTGCATACTGCATGATATTATGAAAAAATAACATATCAGACTTACCCTCTCAGCAATACTATGTGGGTCTGTGGCTTGCCCTCGTCTTGCTCTGACCCTTGTAGGACGAACGGCAGGCGGATTTGGAGCCGTTTGCACTGTGTTAGGTATCGGCTGGCCCTGGAACCCCTATAATATCAAACAATTTGTCACTTATATGACTTAATAGAATAATAGTGTAGCATGCAGCATCATCTTAAAGCAAAATCAAGTGGCTGTCCATAAAAGTTAATGATTGGTAACATACAGAAATTTTTTTTGGTCACATATTTCATTCTTAATAAAGGAATGCACCATAGATGAATATGGGTACTTTGGATGTACATTAGGATATTAACATGGACGGAACACCCACAGATTATGCGTTATGTTAATTTCTATAAAAAAAAAACTGCGATCTTTCTTAAATGCACCATGTTTTAAAAAAATGTGTTTTTAGTATCGTAATTTTTTTAAAATGGATCTAGTCTGTTTTTGTCTTGTTTTCGTCCATGAATAATAACCAAAAGTTCATAATTATTATCATAAATCAACATCATTTTGCCAAATTTTCAAATAACCACCCCTTAAAAACAGGAAATTCAAGTCTTACATACATAAAATACAAAATTTGGCAGTGATTCACGGACAAAAAATTAAAGTCCAAGTTTGAATTAAAATGTAACCATGAAGTCAAATTATATGTCAAACATCACAGATTATATTATTAGGAAAACCAAAATGACAAACATTCCTTGCAATTTCTTGGTCTTCTAAATATAACTAATTTCACACTTTTATCAATTAAGTTGACATACTTGTATAAAGCTACACAAATTACAACAACCAAGCAACATTTTGTTAAGGGAGATAATTTGTACACCATTTATTTTATCTGTACGCTACTAAATAAATTGTATCGACTATTTTACCTCGCATCAACTAAATTCTTTTTAGACCTTCTATATCAATTGGTAAAGGGTAAAATGCGCTAGTAGCATGTCGACGGTGTACAGGTTAGATTAAATTTGTAAACATGTATAAAACCGAAAGCGAGTTACTATTATGCATTTATAACTAGGAAAAAAGATACACAAATCACATGCATATATTCCAGGAATCCAAATTAAAGAACAACTTTTCATATGATTCTACAGGAATTAATGGTAGGGGAAGCAACCTATGGAACAAAATACTTTAAAGAAATTTGATGCCAGGAAACCCTTTTTAATCTTCAAAGTCAAAGTTTTAATAGTTACACTTACAAATCTATCTTTTCAAAAACACAAACACTTTGCCACTAATAATTTCAAAACTTATTTAACAAAACATGTTTTGATGAACGTATAAAATAGAAAGGTAGACATTTATTTAACTTACGGAAGCTGAAACTCGGCTATCAACGACATCGTCACGAAACCTTTTACCACTACCAGAAGCATCCAAACTCAACCCTAAAGGAAATTGATACCCTCCACCACCAACACCAATACCAGAATTCAGCTGCAACATCCTTGAATTATTAGCAACACCTGCTCCAGCCATTACATGACCTTGATCATTTCCCGCCATATTTGGATCATTTGAACCACCACCTCCACCAACACCACCAGCATAAGGAAACCCGAGTATTTGTTCGAAAAAGTCGTCAGCTGAACCGTCTGAAGGATTGCTGTTTGCCATGAATGATAATATTAGCTAGTGTTTTTTTTGTTGTTGTTGATAGTATGATGTAGAAGTAGGTTTTTATTACAAAGTGTAGTTATGGGAGTGTTGATGGTATATATAGAGAGAATGAGTGAGTTATGAGTACACAAATCTTTGTCTTTTTATGATGTTTTTTCTTTTAATGTTTGTGTGTTTTTTGTTTGAAGCATGTAAAATAATGTAGGACGGTTTACATAAGTACTTCTTTTTCGCTTTATTTACAGAATACCCTTTTGGTGTAATAGTAGCAATGCATTATGTGTTCAAAATTCTCACCTCATTTTTCAACCATCACTAACATAAAAACTAACAAGTTACTTAAGAAAATAGCGCTTTCTATATGAAATATCGAAGTGCTAAAATAACGTTCTATACAAGTGCGTGTGTACAATTTTGAGACAAAATATATTTTGATTGCACAATTTGAGGCACTCGAAATTTTGAGGCCATGTGAGTTTACCCGCATCACAGATCCTTATATGCGGCTCAAAACAAACAAATGGTATTTGGAATATTGACAATACCATATACATTTGGATGTAACCAAATTATGTTAGCAAAACATGTAACTCTACTTAAACAAGTTTTCCCCAAACCTATGCGTATTTACAAGTTTGCGCCAAACCTACTTAAACAACATAAAACGCTTGGCCTGGTCTCAAGGAAGAAGAAAGTCAACTTTGTAGAAAAGCAGATAGAAGAGGTAGTTTATAAACTCAAGCTACGAGCTCCGTGAAAACTCACCCCGTATTCTATATGAGTCAGTTGACTTCGATTAGACCAGACCAACATAGGATCACAAACCCAAACTAACCACAAGGGGTTTAATTTCATGTTTCAGTATAAGATCCAACAATGGGATAGCACCTTGATGTCTTCGTGAGTATCTTTAAGATGAGGTTTGAAGGCGAAACATATCCGTTTTCTAAATCTCCAACCGATCCAAGTGGCCGTTTGAACAACTACATCAAAACAAGCTTTCAATGTATTGTTGAAATTGACATTATCACCCCTAGCTAAAAGACTATAAGTATGTTTCAGAAAATCACCACAACCCAACCACGCCGAAACCATATTCCATAAATAACCGCTACGAAACACTCCATGAATTAGTGACAAGACGTTTCTTGGCCTTCATTGCATATCAGACGACGAGTCGAATTAATGCCATGTTTAATTTCTTAGAAATTCAATGTATATGTATAACAACCACCATTCAGAAAAAGTTGAATCATGAACAAAACATCATCTACTTGATGAGATCCGGTTCACTCTCACAGTAATCGTAGTTTAGCTAAAACTTTAAAGATTTTAAATTCAGCCTTTGTACTATCGAACCAAAATGAGTCACATGAAAATTTCATCAAAGAACAAATAAAAAGTTCTCAAGTTTGCATCGACTTTGTCCTATCAAGTCGTCTGGTAATCATTCTTGCCTTTCGAATTATCAAGTTCACGTGCGACATTAGCTTGTTCATCTCTTTGTGTTTCAAATACAAAGCATTGTCTTCGGGGTGTCATTTCATCTGTTTATCGTTGTCATAGTTGATAGTTGATTTACTCATTGCTATAGGTTATAGCTAGATTGTTAGTGTAATCTTATTTCATAGTTTCATCGTGTCTCTTCAACTACTTGATGAGATGCTACCACGTTTTGGTTAGGTTTGCAAATGGTTAACGATGCTTTGTTTAGTAACTTTCTTATAAGCAGTGATGGACCCACATCGAAGCCGGCATGGGCCACACCTGATTTTAAGTTATGAAGTGTAAATATTTTATAAGTATGTCTTTTCTGGTCGCGTGCAACTCTCAATATTACCCAATAAATTCTTTAAAGAGCAATTTTAATAATCATAATCATTACAAAAAAACTAGGCATTCAGACCCGTGCGATGCACACGGCTCGATCTAAATATTCATAGTCATGAAAGACCGTGCGATGCATATGGGCTGTATAGAAGTTTTCAAAGTTTAATATCCGTCTTTTATTTTCGTCATTTTATATTCGAGACGTATTTTTGTCATTATATATATAATTTGTGATGGTAGCATACATTTTGTAAGCATGATACGTATTTAAAATAGTTTATTGACATGTAATCTTTTAAGATGTATTTTTTACGTAATATTTTTTGTCTATTTATTTTGGTATTTACTCTATCATTTTTTTATTGGAACTAACTAATATTAATACATCCGGCTAAGTTATAACTATTTCTTATGATAGTCAACAATGCCCGTGCGATGCATAGGGGCTTTATAGAAGTTTTCATAGATTTAAAATACGGGCGATGCACATGGGCAGTATAGAAGTTTTCATAACGTAATGTTCGGCATTTATTTTCGTCATCTTATATTTAAGTTGTCATGGTGTCACACATTTGCTAAGCTTTATACGTATTTAAAATACTTTATTGAGTTGCACATGAGTTGTATATAAGTTTTTATAGCGTAATCTTCATCACTTATTTTCGTCATTATATATCTAAGTTGTGATGGTATCACATTTCCAAGCATGTCATATATTTAAAATAGTTTATTGACATTAAAAGAGTATACGTGAAGAGATTTTTTTCAAGATGTTACATTGAAAAGAGTCTCTTCACATGTAATATTTTAATATGTATAAGTTACATAAATTATTTTAAATATGAAGCGATAACATTAATGTTGGAGACCTTTTAAATTCATTCCCATGTGATGCACACATGTTTGGATTGCCTCAGGACCATGCGATGCACACATGTTGGATCTAATTGTTTTTATCGTAATGTTCGGGACTAATTTTCGGTTCATGTTTGAAACTCTCATTTTTTTGTGAAAGACGGACTTCGTTGTTCAAATAAATTATATTATTAAAAGCGAACTATAAAACAAATTTCCTTTTTAACAAAACTATAAAAACATAAAACACTAAAGTAATTAGTATATTAAAGAGTATAAATTATAATTCGTATAATAAATTATAATTCGTATAGTAAAATATTGCATGCTTAATTTATAACGTACTATTAATATGAATGCTAAGTATTCATCTATATTGACACCGGTAGCCATGGTGTTGTTCTTGTTGTTGTTCTTCTTATTCTCGTTCATTGGTATTTTGCATATTTTGTTCTTGATACAATTTTCGTGGCTTCTCAATTTTTTTTTTTTTTTTTTTTTTTTTTTTTTTTTTTTTTTTTTTTTAATGTGAAGAGGTTTTTTTGTAAAATGTTATATTTAAATGAGACTTTTCATATGTAATCTTTTAATATGAGTAAGTTACACAAATTATTTTTTAATTAATGTATTATTACAACATTTTTCCATAAACTATAATATCGAATTTGGAGCATTCATTAGTAACTCACTCTAAGTATTTAATGTATGACGACATGAATCACATGATCACAAACTCAAATAAATAATGCTTACCTCGTGATAGGTGTAGGATAACACTTGAAATACAATTTTCTTCTCCTTTATATACTTCTTCGATTTAGAAGATTCTTATTGTTAAGATGGTAGTGTGAAGATATTTTTGTTATATACTACCATTTTTAATATGTAACATCGACATAATTTACATAGTCATATCAAATATCAAAGTCACGCAATATCCCAAGACGTTTAATTAAGAAAGTGACATTAATACACCGCAAGACAAAAAACTACATTAAGAGCAAAAATATTGAAATGCACCAACAAAGTGTAGTAATAATTATTGACTAGAAATTGAATGCTCATCACATTATTTTCAATAAACTTACTTGCTAACGAATCAATAGTATTAGCCCGTTTAGCGGTATTACATGAAGTAAAATATTGTATGTTTAATTTGTAACGTACTATTAATATGAATGCTTAGTATTCATCCCACCTGTGGCCGTGGCGTTGTTGTTGTTGTTGTTCTTGTTGTTGTCTTTGTCATTGTTGTTCATTGGCCTTTTGCATATTTTGTTCTTGATACAATTTTTGTGAGTTCTCGATCTCTTTCTTTACTGCTTCTTGACGCGTTACAAAAAACAATTAGATATAGTTGATCATTAGTAACTTAATACAGTTAATCAATATAGCATTTTCGATCAAAGTAAAAATGTTCGTGCATGTTCCACTTAAATGATAAGACAACAATGTGTAGGATCTCTTAAACCATTAGAGAAGATTATGTTACTATCAAACCTCCTAAGCACCATCTTTATGTCCTACATTCTTACACACACAAAACACACATGAAATTTACATAAAATAATATAAATCAATATGCTAAATAAGTAAGACTATATGATGCTTACTTTACCACCATAATAAGTTGTAGCCCAATGTGCATGCGGTGTGAAGGAAGTTGTGGTTTGTTGTATGTGATTTTTGACACATTATATAGTTGATAAAATATTTGTAACTCATGAACGGGAAGGAAAAAAGACTAACAACTAATTGGTGTGTTTAATTTATGCATTCATGGCATTTTGGTTTGTATTCTTTGAGGTTTAGAGATTGCTTGAAACATGTTGTACCGTACAAACTTTTGTGCACGATTTTTCATGCAAAACATATTGTACCGTACAAACTTTTGTGCACAATGCCTCTTGCTTATTAAATTAAGCATTCCAATCTTTAGATAGTATAGAAGATATACTTTTAATGTTGTTTAAACTACCTTGTACCGTACTATAATTTGTGCACAAATCCTCTTGCACATTAAATTAAAGGGCAAATCGCATAAAAAGGTATTCATCTTAGGTCCAATTTCAATTAAAGGTACTACTCTTTTTTTTTCTCAATTTAAGGTACCCGACTTTTTTTTTTGCCGATTAAGGTTTTTTTTCTAACTTTCGTTAACTATTTCGTTAGTAAATTACATAATTAGTCCTTGACTTTGTATAGGCATTTCATGTTTAGTAAATTACATGATTTAGGTTTTTTTTCAAACTTCCGTTAACTATTTCGTTAACTTTTTACGTTTTCGTCCGTTTTTTTCACGTTTTCGTCCGATTTTTTACGTTTTCGCCCGATTTTTTACGTTTTCCTCTGTTTTTTACGTTTTTCGTCCGTTTTTTCACGTTTTCGTCTGTTTTTCACGTTTTCGTCCGGTTTTTCACGTTTTCGCCCGTTTTTTTACGTTTTCGTCCGTTTTTTCACGTTTTCGTCCGGTTTTTTTACGTTTTCGTCCGTTTTTTTACGTTTTCGTCCCTTTTTCACGTTTTCGTCCGATTTTTCACGTTTTCGTCCGTTTTTTCACGTTTTTGTTGTTTTTTTTTTTACGTTTTCGTCCGTTTTTCACGTTTTCGTCCGTTTTTTCCGCGTTTTCATCCGTTTTTTACGTTTTCGTCCGTCTTTTCACGTTTTCGTCCGTCTTTTCACGTGTTCGTCTGTTTTTTCACGTTTCCGTCCGATTTTTCACGTTTTCGTCTGTTTTTTCACGTTTCCGAAAACGTGTAAAATTAGAAGAAAAAGTGAAAAAATGGACGAAAACTTAAAAAAACGGACGAAAACGTGAAAAACCGGACGGAAACGTGAAAAAACAGACGAAAACGTGAAAAAAACGGACGAAAACGTAAAAAAATCGGGCGAATACGTGAAAAAAACGGACGAAAACGTGAAAAACCGGACGAAAACGTGAAAAAACGGATGAAAAACGTAAAAAAACAGACGAAAACGTGAAAAATCGGGCGAAAACGTAAAAAATCGGACGAAATCGTGAAAAAACGGACGAAAACGTAAAAAATCAGACGAAAACGTAAAAAAACGAACGAAAAACGTAAAAAGTTAACGAAATAGTTAACGGAAGTTAGAAAAAAAACCTAAATCATGTAATTTACTAAACATGAAATGCCTATACAAACTGAAGGACCAATTATGTAATTTACTAACGAAATAGTTAACGAAAGTTAGAAAAAAACCTTAATCGGCCAAAAAAAAAAGTCAGGTACCTTAAATTGAGAAAAAAAAAGAGTTGTACCTTTAATTGAAATTGGACCTAAGATGGATACCTTTTTATGCGATTTGCCCTAAATTAAATCACCCAATATTGTGTAATTGATATACTTTTGATGTTGCTTAAACTACCTTGTACCGTACAAATTTTTTCAATTACTCTGTGGAAAACTAGAAGGGGGGGTTGAATAGTTTTACGTCCTTTTAAATTTATAAACACAAGTTTGTTTTAAAAACTTCGATTCTAGTTTATGTGAACTCAATACTTGCACTATATGAACAATGTATGGTAACTAACTAACAAAGCTAATATAGTAAAGGTAAATAAATAAGTAATGAAAAGAGTTAGAAAGATCAAACAACAACACAAGGATTTATAGTGGTTCGGCTACAAGGACACCTTCCTTGTTCCTACTCCACTCCCCGAGTCACCTACTCGAGAGTTTTCTTCACTATGTCAACAAACTCCCTTTTGGCGGAGAAAACCTTACACACCAATTTACACACCACACAACTTCACAACTTGATCACAACTTCTACACAACTTCTTCACACCAATATACTACACACCAATCTTCTTCACAACTATCTTCTACACACCAATCTTCTACTTCACACCTAACTTCACAACTAACCTACTTCACTACTTATCAACTTCTATTATCTACACAACTTCTATATCTTCTACACAATTAATCACAAGCACAACACAATATTCACAAATGAATATATATACACTATGCACAACTACTCTTCAACACTTCTTGAACTTGGTTGTAGAAAGAGTGTTATTCTTTTGCACTTTGGATGAGAATGGATGATGAGGGATTGAATCACTTGAAACAAGGATTAATATACAAATAATTAAAGGGTTTTAGAGAGTTATAGATCTGAAAATTTCGTGCAAAAGGTGAGGCAAAAATCCAGGTTTAAGGTGGTATTTATAGACAAAAGATTCTGACAGAGGAGCGTGGCCGGTCCCCTTAAATCAAGGCCGGCCCCCTTAAAATTAAGGGGACCGCCCCTTATAATTAAGGGGGCCGCCCAGCTGAAACGGCCAGAATCCTTGTCTTTTAGTGGGGAAAATTTATTTGATGAAAAACTAACTGATTTTGGTTAAAAATTTGAATTCATATATTTAGTATGAATAAAACATTTTTCTTAATTACCAAAAGTGTTTTTCAAAAATATATAATATGTTTATATAATTAAATAAACTTTGTGTTAGTTAATTAAATACCCCTTTGATCATGAGATGTATTAAGCACTTGTTTATCCATACCTTAAGTGATTAAGTTGGATATAGTGATATAAACTAGTTTAATACTTGTTTACGTAGTAATTATACGATTGACGATTTTACATTTTGTGATCGTCAAAATATAGAGATATCGAAATATATGAATAACGTTTTCACACATTATTTATGTCAACAATCTCCCCCTTTTTGATGATTACAAAATTTAAACTCATTAATCAAAAATTAGTATATATTCAAGTATTATTGTGAGTTTATATCACTTCTCCCCCTTTTTGTTAGCATCAAAAAGGTTATCCCATGTTAATGTAAACTCCCCCTCGAAGTATATACCCCTTCGTTTTGAGGCCAAAAGGAATCGAGATATGGATATCTTGTAAAAATATTTAGTGGCAAACAACATATATGTGTATATAGCATGCAAGAGTAGAGACTAAATTTAACCATAACATTAATAATATGAAAAAGATACACCAAGCATTACATTAACAACCATAACAAGTAATGCAACTAACAAAAGCCTTAAAGGCTTAGAATCATCATTAAAATGAAAGACCAAGTCTCAAACATGAGAGTCCTCTCTAGAGCTTGCCATCCAAAAAGGTTTAACACAATTTTATTTGTGAAACACCAAACATGTTTAATTGGGAGGAATGGATGGTGAACATGGAGATGGTGATGGGGGAGGTGTGTTTGTTGATTGAGGTGGTGGAGATGGAGTGGTGTTGTCTTCATTTGTAAGATCAATGAAGAGTTGTTTGGGTGGAATGATGACAAGTTTTTGTTTCTTGGCATTGTTTGAATAGGTGGTTCTTGGTGATGACATGATGATGTTTGATGAATGTTTGAGGATGATGGAATGTGAATTAAACATGCATGGAGATTATATAGTGGGAAAACATGTTTAGAAGTGGAATTAATTTGAAATTGTAATGTTATATTCCAAAATCAGTTTAGTTTTTAAGGGAAATGGTAGCTGGGACTAGCAAAAGGGATCACAAGATGCAAAAGAGAACAGTGAAAAAAAAAATGTTTCAGATGGCCGGTCCCCTTAATTTTAAGGGGGCCGCCCATCTGACGACCCAGAAACCAAAAATTTTCAAAAATTTTCTGGAAAAATGTTATGTTCTATTTTGTATTTGCAGCAAGCTCTATTTGGACATTTCACATTTGTTTTGGTCTATTAGAAAGCATACATGTCATATATTTATATAAACTTTAACTAATCATGCAAACATATATATAGATTAAGAGAAGCATGCATTAAAAAGCATATATTAAAAGCAATCAAGTTAGCATCCTAAACAAATATCCAAATAACAAGTACTTCCGAATATACTTCGGACAAATAGCACACAAGACATAAAAATAAGTATTGTTCAACAAATATAATCCAAGCACATCATCACTTTTTCTTCTCGAATATGCCCTTCAATGTCTTTCCGATAGATTTGAAGCCACCTCTAACTTCTTCATGCAAACTCTTTTGTCTTCTAAGCATCTCAGTAGTTCGTTCATGAAGCACTTCTTCGGTTTGATCACTAGGAGATGGGGTAGAATACTCGGGATAGTCAAGATCCTCTAAATTGTCAACGAACTAAGAAAACGAAGGGGTACTAGCATCATGGATGTTTTCCTCCTCATCGTCATCGTCTTGCCTTGAGGATGATCCATGAAAGCTATGACGACGAGGTTTACCCTTGTCACTTTGAGTTCGTCGAGCTTGTTTTAGAGCGAGAGGACGTAGAGTGGGGTACATGGACTCATAGATACTATTGTCAAGATCGGGGTAGTACTCGATAACATGACGATAGAGACGAGTAAGGAACATTCCATATGGAAGGTTGGCTTTGGGAGTTTTTCTAGCACACTCAATCCGTTTGATAAAGAAGTAGGCCAAATTGTACGGCTTTTCGACAGCTATACAATACAACATGTGAGCAAGGCACGTCGGGAGATGGTCCCAGTGACCTCCGGTACCAAACGCATTCTCACGAATGAGTTCTTCCCAACGCTTCATGTAGGGGCTTAACTCCTTGAGGAGAAGTTGGTATGGAGAGATTTGAACGTTTTTGGATTTAATTTTTCGGCTTGTGGTGGCACGGTCCACACCCAGGATTTGACGAATTTTGTCGGGATCAGGAATTTCGTCGAAATAGGGACCGGAGGTTGGTCGATAGCGATTGAGAGATTCGAGGTCCAACTAGTTTGTGAAAACGGCTTGACCTCTAAAAGGAATTTGGAGGATATGGCCAAATTGTTCGAGAGTGAGGGTGATAAATTCATTTTGAATCATGCAAGAGATGGTGATGAAACCAAGATCATTGGCTTGGACGGTGACTTGGCTATAGAAATCCATTATGAAGCGAGGGATGATAGGTTCGTTTATTTCATAAAGACAATTGAAGTTGATGCTTGTAAACACGCGATTTATGTAGTCGGATTGAGCAAAAGCAAGATCTACTACACGTCCTTCATGAACATTTCTATCTTCAATTTGACGATAGATAAGTCCAATGGAAGGATATGTGGTAGGGAGTTGGGAAACTTTAGGAATGTAGTTTTTAGTGTGAGAAAGATCTTCGGTGGTAGCTTTTGGCATTTTCACCTAAACACATCAACAATACAAAAAGACCAAAATAAATATAAAGAAAGATAAAAGTATATGTTTATTGTTAAGGCTTATGTTGGAACGTAAACACACTTCGTTACTAATCCTAAGAAGTAGATTACCATGTTCCTTAATATTGTTTTTAACTCGTTCTAGATATACTTTACGATGTTTAATAAGTAATTATGGACAAATCCAAACGCCCTTTTAAACATCTTAATATATCATAGAATTTACTAGATTTACATTAGATTGTAAAACTAGCTATTTCTTGCGAGTTTCTTATGCATGTGATTTGTTTTTGAAAAAGATGGTTTGTATTTTTACTTAAAAATGTTATTTTTAGTAATAAACCAAACGCTTCCTTAACTAGTGACTTATACCACTAGTATGTCAAGATATTTAAATATATATGAATTATATATCTTGACAAGTCCGATTAGTAATTTTTAGGTTTATAATTATAACAAAGTTTTATAAAAATTATGATGACTATGTTTCGATATTATTTGGACATAATCCAAACACCCCTATATTGTGAACCAATATAATTTTTCTTAGTCGAAAAATATAATTTCAAGTTTTACAAGTTACAAAAGTATAATGTAATTAGTTTTAACACGTTTTCAAATCATTATTCAACAATGAGTTTACTAAAAATTTTGAAAAGGAGTGTATGAAATTTTTCAAAAATTTTCGACATGATAGTTTATAATAACTAGTTTCTAGTGTTGATCAATCATCCTAATCCTAGGGGAAGCATTTGGTTATGGAGTTTTAAGGCTTAATTCGAAAGAAATTGTGAAATTTGACGAATTTTATAAAACATGCATAACCATGAGTATGATCAAATAAGATGAAATTAGATGAAATGTGTTATGAAAAACTTACAATATGTAATGGTGATTGTGTTAGATGAATTTGCTCTTTGCGAATTAACCCAAATTATGTGATTTGGAAGTGATTTGAGAGGTTTTTGGGTTTTGGTTTTCGTCACAGCAGAAGCATGGGAAGGGGAGTATGAAAAAGTGGAGTGTTTGGCAAAAGAAAAAAGGAGAAAAACGGGTTTGAGCTATCAGATGACCGGCCCCCTTAAACATTAAGGGGGCCGCCCTTCATTTGGCTGCCGGTCCCCTTAAACATTAAGGGGGCCGCCCTCCAAAATTTGATATTTTTTATTTTGGTTTCTGGAAAGAATAAGAAAATATTTATATGTATGTATTAGATTTATATTTAATCAAAAATACGTTGGAGGGTATTCGCACGAAAGGAATTACTTGACACTTTTACTTGACAATTTGCCAATTAAATTTTCTTGATCATTTCGGATGAAATTTATCAAGTTGTCAAGTACACGAGAACATTGTGGAAGATTCATAAGTATATGTATACATATATATATATATATATATATATATATATATATATATATATATATATATATATATATATATATATATATATATATATATATATATATATATATATATATATATATGTAGTATGGGCTTATAAGACGAGAATAAAGGAAGGAGACGTATGCAACGGAAGCCGGGAGTTTGTTTCATCCATAGATTTTTCGACTCATCTTTCTTCATCAGCATGAGTGCTGTTGAACATTAAAGTTCAATAAGGCAAATGGGGAAAAGAAAAGGTTCGTAAACGAACAATTTCTAGTTCTAGAAAATCAACAAATGAATTTTCTAGGTTATAAGATCCTAGATATAGCTAAGTGTATATGTATATGTATATATATATATATATATATATATATATATATATATATATATATATATATATATATATATATATATATATATATATATATATATATATATATATATATATATATATATATATATATATAGTATAAGTAAATAAGTATATATATGTATAGAGATAAAAACTAGAGGGAATAATGAACCAATCAAAATCACATAAAAACTAGATACTAAACTAAGCATGCATTTGTTGACAAGGAAATAAAAGGAAATGTGTACCTTTCGTCTTCAATGCGTTTAACTTCAAAATCTTCAAGAGAAAGTCCGAACACGAGGTGACATCAAAGATTTCCATGTATGAATGGCGAAAGTTTTCACGTTGGTCCCCATTGTCTTATTTGACCAAAGTTGTTTGCCCCGAACATGTTTTGTATTAGACTTGGGTGCATATATGGTGGAAACATTCACCATGGATTGAAGTTCCACATTTGTTGATTATTGTTAAAGTTTTGTCTATTTTGGTTTACTCTTGGTTGAGGTGTTTTAGGTCTAGGGTAAGAATTATTCGGTTTCCTAGGTGGTGGAGTTTTAGATCTTGTTTTAGTTTTGGACGATCCTACTTCGGTTTTTAAAGAAGGTTTATAAAACGGTTTTATTTCTTCATTACTAGCTAGATGTATTTTCTTATCATTTATGAGTATATACTCAGGATTAGATTTTGAAGGTTTTAGTTCCTTGAGTTCGCTTTCAAATTTAACATTTTTAACTTCACTAGTTGAGGCTTCGGTTGAGTTAAAACCTAGACCGGTTTTATCTCCGGATATTCTTTGAATACTTATAATTTTACTAAGTGAGTTACTACTATTCTCAAATTTATCAAGTTTGCAAATTTCTTCCTTAAGTTTGTTGTTTTCACTTCTAAGCACTTGACATGATTTACATTCTTCAAAAGTTTCTTTACCTTTCTCAAGTTGATGTATTTTAATTTTTAGTTCAAGTACTTCATTTTCTAATTGGTTATTTATGTATTTTAATGATTTGTTTTTAGCCATAACTTGTTGTCCTAGTTTGCATAATCTATTGTATTCACTATCTAAGTCTTTTTCATCTAATGATAAATTTTCATCACTAAAATATTCGGTTTCGGAACGTACCTCACTTGATGTTTTAGCCATGAGACACTTTTCTTCCTTTGTTGTTTCTTTCTCATCTTCATCGCTATCACTCCAAGCACCTCCAACAAAGGCTCTTTGATTTTGATCTCTTGTCATCATTGGACATTTTCCAATAAGGTGATTCGGATCACCACACTTGAAACATTTTCTCTCATTCTTGCTATACTTGTCATCATTATTCTTTTGAGATGTTCTTCTTTCATCGTGTGGTTGTCTAACGAATCTTCCTCGCCTTTTGAAGAATTTCTTGAAATTTCTTACGGCCATGGCATATTCTTCGTCTTCGCTTTCGAAAGATGAGTTATCTTCGTTGTTGGATTCCTTTCTAGCTTTCAAGGCAATTGACTTGCTTTGCTCTCGTTTCCCTTTAGCCATTTTGGTGTCCTTCTTTATTATTGCTTCGTAGACTTTTAAATTACCAATTAATTCATCAAGTTGTAGCGTTGACAAATTATTCGATTCTTCAATAGCCGTCACTTTAGCTCGCCATTTTGGGTGAAGAGCTCTAAGAAACTTCCTAACAAAATTCTTACTAGAGAAATTCTCATCAAGTGCTTTTAAACTTGTGATTATAGTGTTAAATCTAGCAAAAGCATTATCAATTGATTCCTCTTCCGGAATCGTGAATTGCTCATATTGTTGAACAAGTAGATCTATTTTGTTATCTTTGACTTGATTATTACCTTGGTGGGTTATTAACAAAGAGTTCCAAATTTCTTTTGCGGTTTCACACATAAAGATCCTTTTGTACTCTTTACATGGTAGCGCATTGTAAATAACCATTTTTGCTTCATTATTTTTAGCAAGTTTTCTTTTTAAATCATCATTTTGTTTTTCAAAAGGTACGATTTCATCTTTCTTAGTTTCGGGGTTATTTTGAATAGGTAAAAAATCACCATTGGTAATAATATGCCAAAGATCTAGATCTTTTGATTTCACATAAGTTTCGAATCGATTTTTCCAATATAAAAATCCATCACTTTCAAATAGTGGTGGTCTTTGCATAGATTGCCCTTCTAAATATTTTTCATATTCCATAGATCGTTACAAGTTTTAAAATACAATATATTTTAAAAATCTTGCTAGACGTGGCTCCTGATACCAATTATGGAAAACTAGAAGGGGGGGTTGAATAATTTTACGTCCTTTTAAATTTATAAACACAAGTTTGTTTTAAAAACTTCGATTCTAGTTTATGTGAACTCAATACTTGCACTATATGAACAATTGTATGGTAACTAACTAACAAAGCTAATATAGTAAAGGTAAATAAATAAATAATGAAAAGAGTTAGAAAGATCAAACCACAACACAAGGATTTATAGTGGTTCGGCTACAAGGACACCTTCCTTGTTCCTACTCCACTCCCCGAGTCACCTACTCGAGAATTTTCTTCACTATGTCAACAAACTCCCTTTTGGCGGAGAAAACCTTACACACCACACAACTTCACAACTTGATCACAACTTCTACACAACTTCTTCACACCAATCTTCTACTTCACACCTAACTTCACTACTTATCAACTTCTATTATCTACACAACTTCTATATCTTCTACACAATTAATCACAAGCACAACACAATATTCACAAATGAATATATATACACTATGCACAACTACTCTTCAACACTTCTTGAACTTGGTTGTAGAAAGAGTGTTCTTCTTTTGCACTTTGGATGAGAATGGATGATGATGGATTGAATCACTTGAAACAAGGATTAATATACAAATGATCAAAGGGTTTTAGAGGATGTTTTAGAGAGTTATAGATCTGAAAATTTTGTGCAAAAGGTGAGGCAAAAATCCAGGTTTAAGGTGGTATTTATAGACAAAAGATTCTGACAGAGGAGCGTGGCCGGTCCCCTTAAATCAAGGCCGGCCCCCTTAAAATTAAGGGGACCGCCCAGCTGAAACGGCCAGAATCCTTGTCTTTTAGTGGGGAAAGTTTATTTGGTGAAAAACTAACTAATTTTGGTTAAAAATTTGAATTCATATATTTAGTATGAATAAAATATTTTTTTAATTACCAAAAGTGTTTTTCAAAAATATATAATATGTTTATATAATTAAATAAACTTTGTGTTAGTTAATTAAATACCCCTTTGATCATGAGATTTATTAAGCACTTGTTTATCCATACCTTAAGTGATTAAGTTGGATATAGTGATATAAACTAGCTTAATACTTGTTTACGTAGTAATTATACGATTGACGATTTTACATTTTGTGATCGTCAAAATATAGAGATATCGAAAGATATGAATAACGTTTTCACACATTATTTATGTCAACATACTCGAATCACTAATCTTATGTACTTACCCTTATGCATAACTATTAAATCAATGTACTAACGCATGAAGCCTCCACATTTCACTTTTAATTCATGAAACATTTATTGTGAGCACTTTGCATTTATAAGACAACTTAAGTTTTTAGTATACGAGTAATTCAGACCCGTGCGTTGCACATGGGCTCTATCTAATTGGTCATAGTGTAATGTGTAATTTTTTTCGTTATTAGACTTTTGTAAGTATGGCATTAGTTTATCGGTAAATTTTATATTTAAACTTTATATGACATATTAGTAGTTATTTATAAAGGTTATATTTTGTATTTATTCTCAAGATTGTAACATTATATTTAAACTTTTTATGACATATTAGTAGTTATTTATAATGTTTAGATTTTGTATTTATTCTCAAAATTGTAACATCCCTATATTTTGATATAAAACTAATATGTAATCTTTGGCACATATTTTCGTCATTATATATTTAAGTTGTGATTGTATCACACCTTTCTAAGTATGGCACACATTTAAAATAGTTTATTAACATGTAAGCTTCGGCACTTATTTTCATCATTATATATATAAATTGTGATGGTTTCACACCTTTTCTAAGCATAACACACATTTAAAATAGTTTATTGATAATAAGTTCCTAAGTTGTGATGTTACCACAACTTTTGTTGGTCAATAAGTTCCTGAGTTGTGATGTTAGTATGTTACCACAACTTTTGTTAGCATGGCATGAAAAATGTTGGTGCATTTATTTCTGTCAATTTTAATTGAGGTCGAGTCAAAAACCGTGTTTGCCACTAATTTTCGTCATAAATAACTTGGGCTGCCTCAGGACCCGTGCGAAAATGATTGTGTAAATTTTCGGGTTGTTAATATGATGGTGAGGCCCAAATATACAACAATAGTTTATTGATATTAAAAGAGTATATGTGAAGAGACTTTTTTCAAGATGTTACATTGAAAGGGTCTCTTCACATGTAATTTTTTAATATGTATAAGTTACATAAATTATTTTAAATATGAAGCGATGACATTAATGTTGGAAACCATTTATATTCATCCCTGTGCGATGCACATAGGTTTGGAATGCCTCAGGACCCATGCAACGCACACATGTTGGATCTAATTGTTTTTTTTTTTAATGTTCGGGACGAATTTTTGGTTCATGTTTGAAACTCTTTTTTGGGAAAGGCGGACTTCGTTGTTCAAATAAATGACATTATTAAAAGCGAACTATAAAACAAATTTCCTTTTTAACTAAACTATAAAAACATAAAACATTAAAATAATTAGTATATTTAAGAGTATAAATTATAACTCGTATAATAAAAAATCAGATCCAATGACCCAAGTTCGAATCATAATCCCGCTCCAATCAATTAATAGACTCGACATTTAACTAAACACAATTTTCTTCTCCTTTATATACTTCTTCGATTTAGAAGATTCTCATTGTTAAGATGATAGTGTGAAGATATTTTTATTACATACTACCCGATTTTCAATATGTAACATCGACATAATTTACACAGTCATATCAAATATCAAAGTAACGCAATATTCCAAGACATTTAATTAAGAAAGTGACATTAACACACCGCAAGACAAAAAACTACATTAAGAGCAAAAATATTAAAATGCACAAACAAAGTGTAGTAATAATTATTGACTCACATTATTTTCAATAAACTTAATTGCTAACGAATCAATAGTATTAGCCTGTTTACTGGTATTACATGAAGTAAAATATTGTATGTTTAATTTGTAACGTACTATTAATATGAATGTTAAGTATTCATTCCACCGGTGGTCGTGGCGTTGTTCTTGTTGTTGTCTTTGTTGTTGTTCTTCATTGGCCTTTTGCATGTTTTGTTCTTGATATATTTTTTGTGACTTCTTGATCTATTTCTTTAATTCTTCTTGGCGTGCTGCAAAAAATAATTAGATATAGTTGATCGTTAGTAACTTAAATATAGTTAATGAATATATTGCATTTTCAATCAAATTGAAAATGTCCGTGCATGTTCCACTTAATTGATAAGACAACGATGTGTAGGATCTCTTAAACCATTAGAGAAGATGATGTTACTACCAAACCTCCTAAGCACCATCTTTATGTCCTACATTGTTACACACACAAAACACACGTGAAATTTACATAAAACAATATAAATCAATATGCTAAATAAGTAAGACGATATGATGCCTACTTACCGCCATAATAACTTGTAGCCCAATGTGCACGCGGTGTGGAGGAAGTTGTGATTTGTTGTATGTGATTTTTGACACATTATATACTTGATAAAATATTTGTAACTCATGGATGAAAAGGTAAAAAGACTTACCACTATTAATTGAGACGTTTGAGTTGCTTGAAATCAATGTGCACATAATAATTGAGATGTTTGAATTGCTTGGAATCAATGTTGAAGGCTTCATATGATAGAATCAATTCTTGGGACATTTAACCCATTTACATTTATAAGGCTACTTAACCTTTTAGAATACGGGGCAGGCAGAACCCGTGTTACGCACAGGCTTTTAATCTAATTGTTAATCGTGCGTATTGTTTTTGTGTATTGTCGAGTGGATTTGTATTTTTAGTTTAGTATGTTGTATGAAACGTTTTTAGTTTGTTGTTTAAAAATATAAAAATGGTTGATATTGTTTTGGTTTTTTGGTCTTTATATTTTCTAAATGGGGTTGTCGTTATTAAATTGTCATACGCTTGATGTAATTTCCTTTGATTGTTTTGGCCTATTACGTAACCCAACAATAATTTTGCATTATATGATTTTTGCATGCTAATACGAAGCACACTGGGTTTTTCTTATTTGTTATAGTGTAATTTGCGTTAATTATTTTTGTTATTAGGTTCGTAAGTTGTGATTGTATTACATCTGTTGTAAGTATGCCATTAGTTGTTTGGTGATTTTTGTGTTTAATCTTTTTATAACATATTAGTATTTATTTATAAAGTTTATGATTAAAAACTAAAGTTAGTTTCATCTCATTTTATTGTATAACTAATTTCATTGAAAATTAACATTGAAGTCTAACTAATATTAATAAATTTTATCAATAAACTCAATTCCAAATAGCTAACCAAATGAATATTAATTAACACAATATTAATAATTCCTAAAACCCTTTGGACTCCACTATTATGTCTTAAACTTAATTTTTATAATTTACAAATGGGTTCGAGTAAAAATTATGTACTTTTCCTTTTCTATTCATTGTTCAAGTTGCATGCTTACATATACTAATCACGCTAAAAAGTATCATTTAACCATTTAAATGTTGC
This sequence comes from Artemisia argyi, assembly GCA_030686995.1. Lineage (NCBI taxonomy): Eukaryota > Viridiplantae > Streptophyta > Magnoliopsida > Asterales > Asteraceae > Artemisia > Artemisia argyi. The sequence goes on from CM060680.1 coordinate 184,579,543, forward strand.
TTTACATATATGCTCGTGCACATTTTCTTGAATCAATTCGCACATGTGAGGTACATCAATAGAAAATACACATAGATTACTTGTATATGAAAATGCATTAACATAATACATATATATATATATATATATATATATATATATATATATATATATATATATATATATATATATATATATATATATATATATATATATATATATATATTGCATTAGGTTAAATCATCAATTATTCTTGAAACCTTTTCAACTTCATCTCAATCACTAACCAACTTTTAATTCTCTACTAATTACTAAATATCATGTGATCAATTCCGGCAAGTCTTGCACTTCCATCTCGATGTTGTATATACTTCACATTAAATGCACCGATTTTGTTTTTTGATAAAAGTTTGAACTTTTGCTTATGTTTAAAACTCAACTTTTTTATTTGATATTATAATTTACAAATGGCTTTAAGTCAAAGTTATGTATTTTTTCCTTTCTATTCGTTACTCAATGTGATATTTTTAATATGTTGTATTTTGCTAATATGGCAAACTCATTTAATGGGCGTAAATATTGGTTTCTTACTAATGATTCTACATATAGAAAAAGAAAACACTTTGCGATGTGTGGACCTTCTTCTTTTTAATAATAATTCAATTGCACACAATAAATTCATTCTAATATTTCTCAAAGAGCATTCGAAAGCAACTACTTACATAAACTAATCACGCTAAAAAGTATCATTTAACCATTTAAATGTTGCTTTATATACATGCTCGTGTACATTTTATTGAATCAATTCACACATGTGAGCTACATCAATAGAAAACGCACATAAATTACTTGTATATGAAAATGCATTAACATAACACACACACACACACACACACACACACACACACACACACATATATATATATATATATATACTTATCTATAACAATCACCTAAATATGTATGAAACAAAGAAAATAGTTGGTATCCAAGTCTTTGGTTCCATTTATCTGAGCATGCATTATCTTGTGTGAGTTTCATGGTACCTGCGTATGATAACTAAATTAAGAAAAAAAAGAAGGCAAAGTTAATTACAAATATCTAAAAGATGTGTGAATCTGTACATACTAAATGTTATTTTGGCCGGTTTATATAGGCATGAATTAGGTTATATCATTAATTATTCTTGCAACCTTTCGCAACCCTTGCACTTCATCTAACCAACTTTAATTCTATAATAAATGCCAAGTGATCAATTCGGGCAACCCTTGCACTTCATCTCCTTTCATGATTGTATAGTTATTATGAGGCTGCATTGAATTTCGAGAATTAGCTATCTTGTACTATATACAATGGGACTCCATCTTGAGTATCTTGATTACTCCACATTAAAATGAATTCGATACAAAAAACAGAGCCTAAGATTACCCCTTCCCACTAATTATGACACTTTCTCACTTTCATGTCCCTACCAACATTCCAAAACTCATCTTTTCATGAATAACAACATCAAATTTTATACATATTTGTAAGATCAAAATTAAAACAAATAATTTGTGAACCTCAATTAATACCATATAATAACCATTGGTAAAGAGACCTTCAAATCCCTATAAAAAAACATAGATTAAAATAAATTCTCAAAATATTAATTTTGTCTAGTTATACTTTCCATCAATTCAACTTTGATTTTGTATTATTTCTAATGTCATGGGGTGGATACATTACAACCTCTTAAACTGCTTAAGTAGAAGGGAAAAAAATAAAAGCAAGATTCAAGCCACCATTAATATTCATCAATGCTTTGTCACACTAATTATAAACATTGTTTACATATGATTTTCATTTTCTTGCATGCCTAATTTTTTGACAGTTCTTTCACAAATGTGGAGATATTATCCACTTCGTCTCCATGTTCCACTTTGTTTTGTTATCAACATCTTGATATACCCCGTCAGCGTCACTAACCACTTATCAATACCTGCAAGAATAACATTAATAAACTACTAACCAACCCAAAATTTTAAAATAGGTTAGCAGATCTAACCCTCGGTTCCTTCTCAGGCAACAATACATCCATTTGTCTTCCATAAACTTCAAAGCTGTACTATCAACCGACTTCACATGCAAGAAAGTTAACCATTTGCTTACCTTTGCACGTATACCCCCTTGCGTTAATCAAGTCAATATTTCTACATGAACCATTGCGTGTAACATTAATATGCATAGTACACTTTCATTGGACGGAGAAATTTTACATTAACCAACTAAATTCAACTCCATAGGTGAGAAGCTACACCAAAAAGAACTTTATCACACTATAAGAAAAAATATGGAAAAACTATTGACTGAAAAAAATGATCATGTCAATATCTATTTCAAAACTATTTATCTAATTAGCAAAGCTTGTTAATTCACAGATATTGAGCCATAAAAACACATGGGGTACATACCATGGTTACGGTTATTGATGCCAATGAGTTCAATGCCATCAATTGCTAGCATGCGATCTATTTCATTATCATCATGTGCCTAGAAATAAAAAGTAGAGATCAAAAGGTGCTTAGTTGGTGTTGCACTGAATTTACACACAAACAATAATAAACTAACAGCAAACATGTGATTCATACAAAATCATCAAACTACACACAAATTAAAGTTTCACACACACACATACACACACACACATCATTAACAAAGACCAAATGGTGTTATTTATAGTATTCAATGATGGTGGTTGAAGGGTTTGTATATTCATTTGAAGGCAAACGAAAAGAGCAAATGATTAAATGAAAATAAAGGCTAGTAACACTTCGTATGGTTTCAATCATTTACATTTGAAACACTAAATATACCTCATATGTACTTACCACTTAAGCATGAACATTAAATCAAGGTACTTACGCATGAAGCCTCCGCATAATGAAACTCTATTTTCTGCATTTAATTCCGAGCATTAGGTAACTTGTACTCTATGCAATCTAGACGCCTCCACATTAAATTAGAATGCCTAATCTTATAGTATTATAGATAAGATAAGATTGCGCTACACCCTCTTAAAAATTATGGGTTCGTCGTCTCTACTTGTAAGGGCTACAACATGAAGTGTTTTAATAGTTCATGGATTGTTTCAATCTGTAGTTCGTCTTTAGTATATTTTTGAAGGGGCAGGTGTTAAATAATATAAACCCCGTAGGTTATTATATTTATTGGGTCACAATATATAAGGTTACATGAGTGGAAAACCTAAACTCACAAACGGGCTCGGGCTTATTTATCATCTAATACTCCTCGCAATTCAAGCGGTGAAATCGCAAAAGCTCGAATTGATAGGTACCTAGTCGCAACGGATAAACGTAATTTGAAAAGATTGTTTTTCCTTGTCGCACTAACTCTAAGCGGTTTGAGAGTTAAAAGCAAAACAGTGAGCCAAGTGTATTATAAAACCTGGATACTTGTTAAAGCGCGTGATGGAGGCTACGAAGGCTTTTCCTGAATGCTTTTCTTCGGAATTTCAATACCAAGTCAATGCCACTGATGGCGTGAGTTAATGATGAGTGCTCAAACACTCATCATTTTTTGTCAAATCCGAACAGCAAAACATTTAAAAACACACAAAAATGCATCAAAATACTGAAAATATTCCAAAATTGTGTTTTACATGTTTCAAATTCAAAATGAGTAAAAACAGATGAAAAACGAACAAAGTTTGCAAAATTGGCAGTTTCAGTCCCCCAACTTTCAAAATTGGGCAAAAATAGTCCCTGAGCACTTATTTTAAAAGATAAGTCACCAAAGGTTCTTTTGAAATCATAAGTGTCATATTTAGTCCTTTGGTGAAAAATTTCAAAAGTTTTGAGAAATTACAAGTTTGGTCCTTGGAGTTTCACTTTTGGCAGATTTGGTCCCTGGTGGGAAATTTTTGGAAAATCATTCAATCTGGTCCCTGGAAAGTCACAAGTGTCAATTTTGGTCCTTGGAATGAAAGTTTGATGAAATTGCAAGTTTAGTCCCTGGATTTTGAAACTTGTCAGATTTGGTCCCCGGATGTCTAAAAATGGGAAATTAACTTTTATGGTTCTTGGATTATTGGAGTTTGGCAAGATTAGACCTTATGAGTACTTTGGGGAATTTACATTTGCAGCCCCTGGAATTTCAGATTTTACATGTAAGGTCCTTGTGATTTTTTTAAGCTTAAAAATAAACAAACACAATCCAATTCCAAAAATCCAATCCACCCAAAAGCCTTATCCAACCAAACACCCTTGGCCCATTCCCCTTAAGCCCAAACTCCCGAAACCGTTTTAAATATTACCTTGGTCAAACAAGTGGTCAAACCGACCACTGTTCATCACCCATAATCCCCCCAAAATCTGCTTCCATGTCCCCCCTCTTCCATTAACTATCTCCACCAACCTCACTTCTACCACTCCTCCATGTCCCTTCCAACCCCCCTCCTCATTAATATCTCCCAACTACTCACCAACCCCCACTCAAACCTACCAAACCCCATTTCCCGCCAAAATATTTTCAAGAGTCAGGATCAACCAAAAACCATCCAATGGTCAAAAATAAAAGTGGGATATTATCAGGACCCTCCCCTGATCTATAAAAGTCAAGAAAGAAAGAAGAGAAGGCATTAGTTAGTGTAGAATAGGAGTAGTGTAATTTAGCTCCACGGCTTAGCTTAATTTTCCAAGTCTATTGTAATTTTTAGCTTTAAAGCTTTGTATTAAGCATTCTCAGTGTAGTTGAAACTCAATTCAATCATTAATTTCAAACTTTCAGTTCTAAATTCCAAATTTGCAATTTTTAAGTAGAAATTTCAATTTATTGTTAAAATCTTAAAAGTTTTTGTTTGTTGTTTGTTTAAGCTTATTTCAGTTCCACTATAAGCTTTTTAAAGCTTTCAAAAGGTTTGAAACAGTTTAAGTTAGGAAACAGAAAAATCTCAAAAATTACCAAAAAAAATAGTTAAAAATAAAAAATTATTGGAGAAGAAGGATGAACAGTGGAGCAGGGCCAAGATGGATGGTTTTATGGTTTAGAACTCATGGTGAGTAATAGGATTGGAGTTTGAGCCCTGTGTATCTCAGTTCCTTGCTTTGGCCAAATTGTGAGCATTTTCTATATTTCATTGCATAACCTGTGTTTGTAATCCATTGTGCTCATTTGTGATTTTTTATGGTTTATTTTACTTCATTATAGCTTATTAGATAGTTTTTTATTGATAGATTAGACCCTGGTTCAAGTATCATTCAGTTTCTTTCATATCAAAAATTTAAAGGAGTGTTTGGTTCTGTGTTGTTCAAGTTGTTCCCCTGTGTTTCAGTTGAACTCTTTGGTTAAAACATGTCACCTTAGGTCCTAATAACACAGTTAAAGCTTTAAATCCAGGCCTTACTTGTTCAATAGTCGAAATTAATCTTTAATCCTAGGCTTTAGTTCACTGTTAGATAATTAGCTTCCATAATCATGCATATGAGTTCATAAGTTGTAGCTGTAACTTAACTTAGCTTTATTTCAGCTTATTACATCATATTTAGTCATTAGATTAGGATCAAAACTCAATTTAGTCAACTTTTCATGTTTTCTTCAAAAGTCAAATTTGACCATTAGCAGAAAATCCAAATTTTGTAAGAATTGTTTTGAATTTTAGGATAAGATTTAGAGCTCAATCTTTTTACATGATCAAGTCTCACAGCTAATCTATTGAATCCCACTTTGAGCTATTTTTTGTGATTTTTCCTTAGAGCTTATCTCATAGCTTAAAATGGCCTGCAGGGGAAGCATCTCCCCTGCATCAGCTTATCTATCTCAACAGCCCACTTTTCATTATCCTTAGCTTGTACCCTGGTGTGCCCCACCCCATGGTTTTTGGTTTTTTAGAAAGCTAATACGCCAGGCTTCAAGGCTCAGGGCTTATTTTGTGGTCTTCAGCTTATTTAGTAGGGCTGCTTGCCCCCTTTATTTTGTCCCATTTTCCTATATGCTGAGTTCTCAGCTTTTGAGCCAACCTTCCATGCCCTCTGATGAGGCGAAAAATGATCCGTTTTTAGGGGGTCATTTAAGCCCGGAATTGAATTTATTTAATCAGATATTGCCCTAAATCGTTCCTTTTGTGATTTTAGGTACTTTGGGAGTGAAATCTAGAAAAGGAAGCAATTCGGACATTTTTGGAGCATAAAAGTGAAGAAAACGCCAAAGACTTAATTTTCCATGCTGGAAACAGTGTGTGACGGCATCAAGAGGGAGCATTTGACGGCGTCAAGAGTAAATACCATGACGACCCAGTACAAACATGAAGGCGTCACAAGTAGAGAGTCAAGAGTTAAATGTGTGACGGCCTGCAAAAGTGGACTACATGACGGCGTCAGATGTAGATCAAGGCAGTCCGATGATTATTTTGGCGGCGAGATGACGGCGTCACACCTTTGTTCTTGACGCCATCAGCCTCTAATATCTGTATATAGTTTTCTAATTTTCATTCATTAAGAGGAACTTGTGTGGAGAAACCCTAGGGCCGAACCTTGTACGAATTTTACAGCTTTTCAAGGGTTTTCAACCCTTGAAACCTTACATGTGCTATTGAGATAAGTATTCTCTTAATTCAATCAATATGTCTATGTGTTGGTTATCTATATCTTGTGCTTGTCTTGATTTCAACATGCTAGGCTAGATTTATCTTGTGTTTGCTTAGATCTAATGAAACCTAGATGTTGATTATGTGTTGATTACTTGTTTATGGTTGTATTGGATGAATGATTTCAATGTTAGGCTTAAGAAAACTGGCAGATCTCCAAATGGTAACATGCTTGAACGTCTTAGGAAACAAACCGATGTGTACTAGGTTTTATTGGTTGTATTTAATGCATGAGTAAATTCTAATGATCCCATGTTAGGAGCTTCTTGCATGCTCGACATAGGAGTGAAGTAGGCACTCATAGGATTGGGGAAGTAAGTACGCCACCCCATGAATGGTATTAAGGAATACAATCTGTCATCCACGCAACTATAACAAGTAATTAACGTGTAAAAGATATATAGGGAGTAGTGAAATCTAAGTAAACACATTTCTCTCACATATTGCTCACAACTTTAGTTTAATATAGTTTTATTTTCATTTTTAGTATTTTATTTTGATTGCATCTTTAGTATTGGGTTAGTTGACTAGCAACTAATTCCGCCCAAATCCTTCAAACCCGAGATTTTTACTTGCTTTCTAAAAAAATATGAAAATACAAAAAGAATCATCCCTCATCTCTAGATCTAGTATTTAGGTTTTCTAATCCTAGCGACACTATTCCTAGCTGAACGATCAATCCCCCAGTACTTGTCAGTATACTATACTACATCGATCAGGTACACTGCCTGGTGAGGGTTGTAAGCTTCTCAAGATCCCTTGAGAGGTAAAGCCTGGTGGAATCCCTACGCATCAAGTTTTTGGCGCCGCAGCCCGGGGAATAGTTATTATCTAGGTTAGAATCTCTTTTTATTAGGTCTACTTGCTAGATTCCTTTCTAGTAAGATTTTATTTTTATTTTTAGGTTTTCTTTAGTCTATCTTATTTCTTTGTGTTTTTGTTCGTAACTTTTCACCACCCGACATCATGGACGATGGGAACAACTTTGAACCCGTCATCCCACCACAACAAAACCCACCACTAGAACCTCTTAGGCCCCGAACCTTAGGAGAGTATTCCCGACCTAGCCACCAAGGCTATCGAAACACCATTGAGCTCACCGGAGCCAATGTGACCCCCTTACGATCTGACACCATCCGGTTGGTGCAAAGCGGATGTGCATTCCATGGACTTCGTTCCGAAGATCCAAATCAACATCTCAAGGACTTCCTTAAAATCGTAGATTCCATAGACATAGATGTTGCAACTAGAGAGACAACCCGATTACGCCTATTCCAATTCTCTCTACGTGTCAAGCTAGTCAATGGCTTGAGCGTTTACCCGCGGGATCCATCACCACATGGGATGATCTCACCACTCGTTTCCTTGCTCAATTTTTCCCACCGGGGAGAACTACTATGCTTAGAAATGACATCTTGATGTTCCAACAACGTCAAAATGAATCTCTTTATGAAGCATGGACTCGTTTCAAGGACTTACTCTAAAAAGTCCCTCATCATGGCATAGATCTTTGGCTCCAAGTCCAAATCTTTTATGACCATATCGACCTCTCCGCGAGGCGAGCCATTGACCAATCGGCCGGTGGTAAGCTACGTGATCTAAGTGCGGAACAATCATGGGAACTCATAGAAGATCTTGCTCTCTATGACAACGAAAGTTGGAATGATCCCCGTGATTTGAACAAAACGGTCAAGGCAATACCTTTGCCTTCGAATAACTCTAGCACTCCCGACCGTAGGATCATGGAACTTGAGGACCAAGTCAAGTTTCTCATGAAATCTTACGAAGCTCCTAAGTCTTCAAGCCAAGTGAACAAAATCACTTCTTCATGCGAATTATGTAGTGGTCCCCATGACACTCGTGATTGTGTGGAACTCCCCGGAACAGCTTTTGCGGACTACGCATCCTCGCGTACCGACGAAGCGGGAGATAAGTGGTACACTTTCAAACCCGAGCCAAACCCTTACGGTGATTCCTACAACCCCTCTTGGAAAAATCACCCAAACCTTAGGTGGAAACAAAATCAAGCCACTTCTTCCAATCCGCCTAATCGTTACCAACCAAACGGTCCACCCTCCAACCGTACTTTCAACAACAATCCTTCTAACAACTATGGTAGTACCAACAATCTTGAAGAATTGATGTCTAAGTTCATGGCATCTCAAGAAGCTCGCATATCTAGGTTCGAAACCGAATTTAACCAACAACAAACGAAGATGACCAACAAGATAGACAACTTGTTGAAAGCCCTCAACAACCAAGCGTTAACTACACCTAGGAAGGACACTAGGGACACCAATAACAGAATCCAAATTAAGGATCCCTCATCATCCAAACATGTCCACTTTGTCAATGTTGTCACCATTAAGCCAATAGATAAGGAGATAGAAGAAAGTGACAAGGATGAAGTTGGAGTTGAAACCGAGACTAAGGATGAAAGTAGGGAAGTTGAGGTTAATAAGGGAGAGGAGTTAGAGGAAGTAGAAACTATAGAAAAGCACTTTGATAAGTTGCCCACCAAGGAAGAACGGGAATACCATAAGGATTTATTCGATAGTCCCGAGAGACCATATATCCTTGGCACACCCCTTATCAAAATGGGAGACCCCTCTAACATTAACATACCATGCAACATCGGGCATATGCATATATGGAAAGCTTATATCGATCCTAGATCTCCTATAAACATCATGACTAGGACTTATTACAATTGGGTGATGAAGAAACAACTTGATTTTAGGATGATGCCCAATAAGAATTTGATAAGTAATTTTGTGGGAAGAGTGAAGGGATTGCATGTGATTATAGGTAATTTCACTTATGAGATCGATTTTATGATAGTGGAAGACACTCGTCCGGTGATAGATGATTGCCTAAGCCAAATAATATTCGGAAAACCACTTGTTGAGGCCACTAGGATGCGTTATGATCCGACTTTAGGGATAGTTAGGTTCAAGGAGGAGAATGATGAGATTGCCTACCAAATGTCTTACAAAATTGAGCAATACCGCATTCTCTCTAATATAGAAAAGGAACACAAGCAAGCGGCTTATTATAGGAATGATGAGGATAGACGTAGAGGAGTAGAGTATGTGAAGAATAGGATGCTTGGTTTCTACAAAGAATGTTTGCAACTAGGTCCGTAATACAAAACTGGTTTAGAAGACGACCTAGAGAGTGAAACCAACGATGAGGTCACGTAGTAACCCATGACCTTGAGTCTAGCTACAAGACTCGTAAATAAAGAAAAGCGCTTCTTGGGAGGCAACCCATACTTTGTGTGATTTTATGTTGTTTGTTTGTTATTTGCTTCCGTATGCATGCTTAATTTTTATTGTTGGTAGATCAAGTTTCTAAACTAAAAAGTGGAAATACTTTACTTTGTTGTTTTGGCCTAGTCTTAACTTCACCAAAAGGTATTTTTGCAAAAGATAAGTGTAAGGGGAAACCCCAAATATGTTTTTGAGAAACAAACCGATCATGATTCTCCACAATATTAAGTGAACATGTATATTCATATTTGTTAGAGTCAAATGCTTGTATCGAGTCATAAGGAAGTTTTGCAGGATTTTCCAGGAAGTAGGACCAAGTTTTTCCAGAAATTTTCCGGAAACTTAACACAAGAATTTCTGCAGGTCACTTCTGACGGCGTCACGTGTAAAAATCTGAAAATTTTACCAGTTTTGTTTTTCTAACGAAGTTTTAAAGTTTTTGTTGAATTATTAAGTTTTATAATCTCCAGAAAATCTGCAAACTTCATTCCACAAGCATTATATCTTATCTTATTTTCTAGGATTTAGTAACTTATGTAGATTGCCGCCGATTTTATGCGAGGGTGCCTTGTCTGTTTTCTCAGGATTTACAGGTTATATATGACAAGAAGATGATTTATTTTTCTGGAAGGGAAGCTTTGATTGTTCATTTTCTTGGAGGAAGATCTAACCTGGCCACCTTATTATCCATACCGAACGAATCAGGGGAGTATTTGATTTCATTCTTTTTACTTTTTCACTTTTACATTCTTTACTTGAACATTGGGGACAATGTTCATCTTAAGTGTAAGGGGAGGGTAAAATGATGATACCTTACAAATACACTTTCGCTTGAGTTTGTTTGTTTGATAGTAGATGTGTAATAAAACTATGAGAAATACTTGTTAGTGCAATTTTAGCGCCAAATTTAAAATTGTTTACAACATTTAGGAGTGAAACTTTAGCCATAGCAAGCGTCTCATGGATAGGAGATTGTATGACTAGCACATAACCGTACCATTCAGAAAAATTTTTCACCCAAATATGTGAGGTTCGCCTTTAGATTTGATAGGAAAAGCATTTACTATTAGTACTTATGAGTGTACTGGTAGCATTTAGATTCTAGAACTTGGGTTAGTGATGTATCCCGAGACCGCTAGTGAGACTACATTCGTGTGGTAGGATTTACTACATGATAAGAGGCATTAGGATCACCCTTGTGTTAAACTCGTATAATAATTACTTGACCATTTAAGTCATATTACTTTGCCAGTTAAGTCAATTAATTTTTCCCACACCCTTAGCGTTGTACTCATTTTTAGTACACGAAACCCCTAGTACACCCCTCCGAGCCTATCTTTTCGTTTCTAACTTAAGCATTTTACTTAAAGGAAGAATTTGTTACACCCCACTTAAATGTACACCCAAATCGCCTTAGCCTTCCGTGTATGCACTCATCTTTAGTGCATTATTGTTATTTGTTAAACCCTAAGTTAATTATCTAATTGATTACATGGTTGCTAAGTCGAGTCATATCCTTGTACATATTGTTTTGGGATGATTGGGACTCATGGGTAAAATACTTATTTTACAGAGTAATGGGGAAGAACATCAATTATTACCCCCATATGTACGTTAATCTTAAAAGTACTCCAAGTGTTTTAATTTTCTTAATTCTAGTCATTAGATTAGTTTATTGTAAAGTATGTAAAAATTCAAGTGTAAGGGGAATGTACATCCCCTATGATGTATTATTTTGGATGGTAAGTTAAAAATGTATGCAAAAAAAAAAAAAAAAAAAAAAAAAAAAAAAAAAAAAAAAAATCGAAAAATCAAGAAAAAGAAAAAAAATAGAAAAAGAGAAAAGAAAAACATACGGACTACCATCCCTTTTTATTCTATGTTCATTTTATGTTTTTGTTATTTTTCATTTATTAGCTTAAGTCGAGTCTAGTCTTGGCTTAGCAACGCTATATTGTACATATAATTAACCAAGATTGTTAACTCGCCACCAGTAAAGACTGCCTATATCCAACAAAACCGTGTATTTCATATCCCTACACCTAACGTTACAACCCTTTAAAAGACCTCTTTGATAGTTTATCCTAGGTGCTTACGCCATGTAGTGGAGGTTTGATCCTTTCCCAAGCCTATGGTAATCTATTTTGCTATGACAGGTAGTGAGAGATATCTTCCGTTTCCATATTGTAATTTATACTTTATTACACCCGAGAGATGTGAGTATCTAAACACTATTTGTGAGGTGCTAGTGTATGACCTCCGTGCTTGTCTTTGGTCTTTAGTGGAACGATTATTTGTTGTAATTACTTTTATATTAGTGTTAAATGACCCCTAACTTGTATTTTGAGTAGAATAAAAGCGCATTTGCTTGAGGACAAGCAAATCTCACGTGTAAGGGTATACGATGAGGCGAAAAATGATCCGTTTTTAGGGGGTCATTTAAGCCCGGAATTGAATTTATTTAATCAAATATTGCCCTAAATCGTTCCTTTTGTGATTTTAGGTACTTTGGGAGTGAAATCTGGAAAAGGAAGCAATTCGGACATTTTTGGAGCATAAAAGTGAAGAAAACGCAAATGACTTAATTTTCCATGCTGGAAACAGTGTGTGACGGCGTCAAGAGGGAGCATTTGACGGCGTCAAGAGTAAATACCATGACGACCCAGTACAAACATGAAGGCGTCACAAGTAGAGAGTCAAGAGTCAAATGCGTGACGGCCTGCAAAAGTGGACTACATGACGACGTCAGATGTAGATCAAGGCAATCCGAAGATTATTTTGGCGGCGAGATGACGGCATCACACCTTTGTTCTTGACGCCGTCAGCCTCTAACATCTATATATAGTTTTCTAATTTTCATTCATTAAGAGGAACTTGTGTGGAGAAACCCTAGGGCCGAACCTTGTACGAATTTTACAGCTTTTCAAGGGTTTTCAACCCTTGAAACCTTACATGTGCTATTGAGATAAGTATTCTCTTAATTCAATCAATATGTCTATGTGTTGGTTGTCTATATCTTGTGCTTGTCTTGATTTCAACATGCTAGGCTAGATTTATCTTGTGTTTGCTTAGATCTAATGAAACCTAGATGTTGATTATGTGTTGATTACTTGTTTATGGTTGTATTGGATGAATGATTTCAATGTTAGGCTTAAGAAAACTGACAGATCTCCAAATGGTAACATGCTTGAACGTCTTAGGAAACATGAACCGATGTGTACTAGGTTTTATTAGTTGTATTTAATGCATGAGTAAATTCTAATTATCCCATGTTAGGAGCTTCTTGCAGGCTCGACATAGGAGTGAAGTAGGCACTCATAGGATTGGGGAAGTAAGTACGCCACCCCATGAATGGTATTAAGGAATACAATCCGTCATCCACGCAACTATAACAAGTAATTAACGTGTAAAAGATATCTAGGGAGTAGTGAAATCTAAGTAAACACATTTCTCTCACATATTGCTCACAACTTTAGTTTAATATAGTTTTATTTTCATTTTTAGTATTTTATTTTGATTGCATCTTTAGTATTGGGTTAGTTGACTAGCAACTAATTCCGCCCAAATCCTTCAAACCCGAGATTTTTACTTGCTTTCTAAAAAAATATAAAAATACAAAAAGAATCATCCCTCATCTCTAGATCTAGTATTTAGGTTTTCTAATCCTAGCGACACTATTCCTAGCTGAACGATCAATCCCCCGGTACTTGTCATTATACTATACTACATCGATCAGGTACACTGCCTGGTGGGGGTTGTAAGCTTCTCAAGATCCCTTGAGAGGTAAAGCCTGGTGCAATCCCTACGCATCACCCTCCCCTGTAATCAATAGTGGGCCCCAGAGGGTGAGTCTCAGCTTATTGGAAAGCCAATAAGCCCAGCTTATTGGTTCCACCTTAAGCTTGGGCTTCTAATCTATCCTGTGGGCCCCACTAAGCCTTGTACTTGGCCATTTTGGCCTGTGTGAACCTGTGTTGGTTTGGTTTTGGTTTATTGCTTATCACAACTTATTACTTGTGCTTTTCTACTTCATTTTTTTTATTTCAAGTTTCATTAAGTCTGTATTTGTCCTTGTGATAGCTTTTTATAAGCTTATTCAAATCTCACAAGTCCTAATAAGCTTATTAGTCAAATCTGTTAAGCACTTTGGATCCCAAGTGCTTATTTTTTATATTTAACCAAAGTCTCTTTATTAAAGTTGTCTAATTTTAGTATTTAAATAGTTTGTAAAAAGAAAATCAAGAAAAACCAAAATTTAATAAAGTGATAGCTTTTATTTAAGCTTTTTAGCTTATTTTCAGCTTTTTCAAAAAGCAATTTTCAATTTTATAATTTTCTTAGGTTCCTTATATCTTAAATTTTAGTAATTTTTTTTTCTTCAGATTTTTCTCTTTTAATTTAGTACTTTTCATAATTTAATTTAGTTTTAATTAATTAATAATTAGTTTTTAATTAGTAATAATTATATAAAAAGTAAAAAATATATATATATATATATATATATATATATATATATATATATATATATATTCTGTTTGAAAATTAGTTTTATAATATTTTAGATTTTTCCAAATTTAAATTTTATTTTTCTAAGTTAATTTCATAATTATTTGTATTTTAGTGTAAATTAAATAATTAAAAGTAAATAGGAAATTAGTAATTAATTAATAATAATTATATAAATAGTGTAAAAATTAATTTTAGTTTTCCAAAAATTTTATTTTATCATTAGGATTGTAAAAATGTAATTTTCATATTCGTAAGTATTTTATTTCTATAAAACTCGCGTTTTATTTCGTATGTTCACGTAACTTTAATTTGAACGTACGCGTTTTTAAGTTTTAAACGCTTCTGGGTTTTCCAATTTTACAATCTTGTTAATATAGCTTATTTAAGTTATTTCCTTTTATATTTCAGTAGTGTAATCATTCACAACCCCTCTCTGTCCAAATTCACCCGATCACAAACCCGTTTTGAATACAATTCACACCTCGTCGGGACATAACGACCTGGTGAAACCCTGTATTCCACGGAGCATTGACTCTTAGCTGTTTGACCGTGTTGACCATTTATTTGGTCAATTTAGGTTGACCGTTTGGAGCCAATCAGTTAACTCCTTATGGTTTGGGAGCTATGATCGAAACATTAAGGAGCTAGAGTTTTAGTTGAAAATTCAAACTCTTTAAGGATAAGGGGTGCCGACTAGGGTTTGACGGGATGACTTAGGGGAGGCAACTTAATGTAGTCAACTAGGTCTGAGGATCATACTCGCTCCGATATTATGTTAAATAATGTAAACCCCATTGGGTATAATCTTTATTGAGTCACAATATATTTTTAGGTTACATGCAAGGCTGTCAAGATCCCACATGAGATGGTTTTTGTCTTTGCAATAACGAGATCGTAAGATCCTACTAATTTGTCATGTTTTATAAACAAATGATAAAGGAGTCGAACTGTTTTACATTTTTACTCAATATCAAAGATAATATTTCATTTTGAAAATGTTATAGTTCAAATTTCAAACACCAAAGTAATAGTTAAACACAAAAAAAGTCAAGTTTTAATCGTTACATATAAATGTCCCAAAACATACGAGACATAATACCAAAAGATTCATACTTAAACTAGCACTTAAGTGGTAAGTCTAAACTCTTAGCTTCTTCAAGATGTTTGATTCGATTGATGGAGGACTTCAATATTTTACTTCTTGGCATTCTGATTTGGGGCAAAAATATATAACTATATATAATTTAATAAGAAAACCAATCCTCACTTACTTATCACTTTTATTTTTGGGCTTAAGTACAAATTGATGGGCTAAAAGATAGAAAAAAAAAAATTGTTGATATGGGCTAATTAGGTCAACTCGGATCGACTAGCGATCTTATGAGTTTGCGTTGGATTTCAAGATCTGACTCACAATCCTACCCCGTATACGATCCATGACGATCCTACACGATTTTATCTAATGACCGCGTAAGATCTTACGAATTTACTCGCGATCTTGACAACCTTGATTACATGAGTGGAGACCTTAAACCCACCAAACGAGTTTGTGCTTATTTATCATCTAATTGCAGGTACATTTTACTGTTTGATAACTATGCATTTAGCATCTTGTTCTTGAAGTTATTCAATGATAGCCAAAATGCCAAATACTAGTTAAGATTAGAGTCTGCTCTTTTGCATGGATCATGTGTTTGGAAATATATGTTATATATTGCCTAATATTTTGTGCCACGTAAATTATATGTTATTAAAATGTAACTGCGCCTTACAAAAATGCGGGTATCATATCTTCTTACAGATATACATTTCATAAGTTGATAATATATTATGAGCCACTCTTACAATTATTTAACCAACATATGATTATAAAGAATGTCAGCATACGATACAGAATTTTAATCATTCATGTGTATACACATAATGCGAGTAATCATTGGATAAATGAGCATGATATCTAAAGAAAAGAGAAAAAAAGAAAAAAGAAAAAAAAAAGAAGAGCTTTTACATACAGCAATAATTGAATTCCAAAATTTCATATGTAGAGAAAGAGGGAACATATGATCCATGGAGGGAAAATGTAGAAACATACTTCATCTAAATCGCGTATATTTGAGCCAAAAATTATTTGTCTAAGATAATTCTGCTAAAAAAATTTCTTCTATTTATCCATTTACAGAGAAAGAACATCCCAAAATCGTCAAAATGATTAATTTTCAAAAGTTGTATGTTATTCCGATTTGGATAATATCATCTTAGCAAATACAGTATATAACTTAGAAAACCATGTTAAATTGCAATACGTGTTTTATCAATTCGGTACAAGTCCCATCCGAACCAAGAATGTGACAATATATTCAAACGTTGATCATGAAAAGATAGGCACGGATTTTCTTTAAGCAAAGTCATATGTCCTACCATTTACAAAAGTCTAAAAGAATACTCAAATGCACGGGTTATCAGGAAAAAGAAAAAATTAATAACTTAAGTCTTAAGGTCTAAAGTTTACTTGACACACGTGTTTAATAATGTATAAGTGCATGTAATAACCTCATCATCATGTTTCGACTTTTAACACATCCTCAAAACATATTTACTGAGAATTCATAACTCGTCATACATAGTCGTGTTAGTCTCATTACTTTTGGTATATGGTACGAACGGTGCCGTTTTGAAAAAAAAAAAAAAAATAGAACGACACCGTTTTGAAGAAAAGAAGTGAAACGGCTTAAAAACCTTATTTACAAAACATCTTCTCAAATTATGCAACGAGTTACGAAAATCACCCTGTATATTTTAGCCATTTATGATTTTTTATATAACGAACTTCATTTATTAAGTATCTAACAAATATGTATCGATTTCTTTATAAAAAATATACCCATCAGATCAAAAGGTCTTCAAATTGTGAGTAAAATGAGTCCAACATTGCAATACTTTTGACATACAATATAATTTTATAAAAAATGTTAAAGTTTAATACTATATATTTTTTGTAAAAGTAAAATAAAATTCAAAACATACCCTTAAACTATTTAACAATTAACAAAAACTACCTTTGACTTTATTTTTAAAAAAATTGCAACAACCCTTGGACTATGTGATGTGTTACGAAGATTACCCTTTTTTTTCTTTTTCTTTTTTAAAAAAAAAATACAATACACTTTATTTATCAAATATCTAATAAATATTTACGATTTCTATATACAATGAAAAGGTCTGTAAGTTGTGAACAAAATAAACCCAATATTGCAATATTTTGACATACCTATGATTTTTTTTAACAAAAAAGTTGAAGTTTTGATATATATTTTCGTAAAAATAAAATAACTTCAAAACACCCCATTAAACTATCTAACAATTTACAAATATATATTTTACTTTATTTAAATTGATAAAATACCAAAAGACAAAGAGAAACACAAAAAGGTTTCTAGGCGGATGGTTAAAACAGAAGACTATAAAGCTTGAAGTCTTGAGTTCAACCTTACGCAGATGCAACTTTTTTAAAAATGTTTAAGTACAAAGGATATGAATGAATCTCATATCTCAGCCTGTTATATATGCAAGAAGCTTACATGAAGATCATAAACCTACTTCGCATAGTCATCATAAGCATAGCCATCATAGTTGTCTTCACGTTCGTGACCACGTGTTAACAACAACCTCATCATCACTATCAGAATCAACGATCTCTCCCACCTTAGAAAATGGGTTACCCCTTTTAGAAGAAGAGGTAGATGGAGAAAAAGAACCACTAGGCTTAGAAGCCCCAACTTGCTCCTTTTCTTTTAAATCACTCACAAAGGGATCTTGTGATGCATTAGCAGCCTTTAAAGACCCATCCTCTTTAGCTTCCATTGTATTCCTAGACGCCACATCCATATTACCATCCTTGTTAGGAATATCAAAATCATCAGTATCAACCATATTAAGTGCATCGAACTGGTTAGACGTAGCAACCTTTGTTCCACTAGTACTAGGCATATGAGCAGCCTTTTTCTTTGTGACATCCAATTTCTTAGGTTCAAGAGGAGGCTTCTTGGGTTGATATTGGAACTTCTTACCCACAATAGGTTTCGTAAACCATCCTTGACCCGTATTAGTTGGACCATTTTGTTTACCCTTCTTCTTGTTATTGGCAGTTTGAAAACCATCATTACGACTCGTAGTAGGCTGGATAGGGGGTAACACCGATTTTGGACACTCAACAGTAGTATGACCAAAAATCTTACACGTATCAGATCGAGGTGGTTTTCACTTATATTCAACCCGTATTTTCTCAATAGTCGAACCCGACCCATCAAGTAGGGGTATTTCAACAGTTAGGCTGTCCCTAAGTACCACATCCGACTTAACTTCAATCAAACACCTAGCAAAACTACTGCGGCCTCAAGATTCCTTGCACATTTGACTAGTATAAGCATCTAACATTTTCGGTATACCAATCAATGCAGCAAGAAGACTAAGATCATCATCAGAAACATCGCAAGAGGAACATCATGGAATTTAACCCACACCGGAATGTTGGTCAAGTCCTCTTTAAGTAAGTTTGTGTTCAAGGTCCAAAGTTTAAGAATAATAGGGACGTTTCTAATCAACCACGGACCATTTTCAAGAACATCATCAACACCTTTCTTCGAATTAAACTTAAAAAAAAAGAAACTTTTCATCATAACCTTTTGTATGCCATACTTGCCCACAAGTTGTCAAAACAAATGGTGCCATTTACCAAAAAGAATGTTACGTAAACGGATATGCCTGCAACGAAGTGCGGCTAACCACCATACTCGTTCAAAACAACTGGAATAGCTTTTTTACTTTATGGATATTTTTATAACTACGTCCTGTCTCCCGAGTTAAAAGCGATAAAGATTTTTATTGCTCAAGTTATCCGAAAAATGAGTAACTCAAATGTTTGCAACCTGATGAGGGTGTTTGTGTCACCGTTTCCGACCATTTTAACTCAATATGTACAAAGTGAGGTTATCTGTCTCCCAAAGTTCATAAAAAAAAAATAAAATAAATAAATAAATAAAAAACTTTTTAAATGAAAGAGTTAAAATTGCTTGATTAAATCTCAATTTATTAAAAGTCACAACAAAAGTACAAATACAATAATTTGAAAATCACCCATTCTAATCTAGATACTAAATAGTTTATGGGTAATAATATGGGTCAGTTCTAGCCTGGTTCGACCAACATACCTACACAAGCCGTTCACAACAAAACCAGCTTGGACCGATGTATAGCGTCCAAAGCCAACTATGCTTTTCTAGGCGTAATATCGTCTGAGCTTCCTGGTTTTGGACCAATTCTCTATGCATCTGTAGTCCTGTTTACCAATTACGTAGTACATCATAATATAACAGAAACACGCACAAACAACACTGTCCCTGCACCAATGGACCTTTAGTCAAATCCCATTTATGACTGCTGAATTTTGAGAAATGATTGTAGGCCCTGCTGAACTCTACCCGAGAAGAATGATTCTAGCCTGTAAGATTAAGTTCAGCTCTTAGAGATGTTAGAATGAATAATATGCTTAAAAAGATGTGTAAACATTAACCGATTCATGAGAAAATACGTTGATTTGTTTACGACAGTGTAATGGAAAAAACGGGTAATGACATATAAAGCATTTCAAAAAAAGAAACAAGTCAAACGGGTTCCGAAAGTAAAAGTAGCCCCATAATGAAGTATTTATAACCACCTAAATTGTTTTATTTGAACTAAAAACGGCTAAATATCATATAGAGAAAATTGCCAAGAAAGGTGTAATTTTCCCGCGCATCAAATGTTAATTTACTTGGCAATATTCCCTATTTAATATAATAAGTATTTATAGAATTTGAAGGAAAAAGAGAAAATAAACGTTAGCGGGTCAAGCGACCTAGTTTGACCCGTATTTTTACCAACTATAATAAACCTGTGACGCATTAACATACAACAAAAAGGGAAACCAATCTGAAATAAAATCAAAGGAATACCTGGTGGAACATTTAAAATAAATAGTTTCAGGTGAATTATACGTTCGAGCATTGGCAAACATCCTCCTTGCATCAGCAAGGAACATCTCAAGTGTTACATAATACTGCTCTGAATCGACCCGTTTAGCCATGGTCTTGAGATCTACAATCAGTTAAACATTAGTTAGATTTAAATAAGGCTTCAGTCATATCTATATCTGGTGGGCTCCACGAAATCAAAATTGACAACGGAAATTAGATTTCTAACACTCATATATTTAATATTTACCAGGGTAAAAACCGTTTACCCAAAAAAACACTTGTATATTTATCATAATGACGTAAAAACTAGAGGTACTGATTATTAATATCTACATATCATTCAATAAGAGGTGGTGATCGTTTAGTGGTTGGTGGATTAAACTATCACAGATATTACTGATGTAAACTGTGTAAAAGAAACAAGGCAAGCAACATGTTCAAAGCACTAGAGATACAGATATAGGACAAATACAAATACGTAACTGAAATGTGTATATTTTTTTACAAAAAAGAAATGTGTATATTGGATAAAGTAGCAATTACCCATGGGATCTCTAATGATGTCATAATAATCTGGAACATCACGAACATCAACAGGATCCTTAAAAGGCCAAGCATCAGCATGATCATGCATTGCCTGCGCAGAATAAACTGTATTGATCAAACTAAGAATATGAAGTACTGATTACAAAATTAGGCATTATGATAGGTCAGGTACGGGTCAAATGGTACATTGGATACCAGTTTTAAACAGGTACGGGTCAGATGGGTCCGGTTGGACCAATTTGCCAACAGCTTTTTTTGGCCTTAGATTTTTAGATTTGGTGAATCATTATATAAAAGTACTAGACTATTTGCCTGTGAAATTCATGGGCTTGTATAAGAAAAATGAGTAACAAAAATGAATATATCTAACACATAACACATAACACATAATCCTTGTATTCAATAATATTCTACGATTCACACAGTTCCTAGATATGAAATGTTGATTGATATGATGTCACATGATGAAATGTTGGATTATCATACAACCATGCATTTTATGAGATTATCCCGATACTGAAAACAATCCATTGATTTATTCGCTGTTACTATAATTCGTTTTTATTTAAACATTCGATTGAAATTAATCTGAAGATAAATTTAGAACATTTTGTAGGGATCTCTCAAAAACTGGATTGCATGTATGATAAATTGATAACAGTTTACATATAAATAGTTAACAAGGTTATATAATGATGACATGGCAGTATGGCACCCATGCCACGTAGACCCCCCCCCCCCCCCCCACCCACACACACACACCAAAAAAAAAGCCAAATAATTTAAATATGGTACAAAATCCATTCCTAAAGATAAATATACTTATAATCCATATTTATAAGAAAATTTTGAATATTTTTTGATAACATATCTATACCTTCATTATAGTTGCAATCCATATCTTTATAAGAACATTTTGAATTATTTTTTTAATACATATCTATTCCTTAATTATAGTAGTTTGACATTTTCAAGAGTTAACCATGCCTATATAAACCGCCCAAATCAGATGCACATTTACAAACACACACAAAAACTATGCTAATAGTTTCACAAAGAATTCGGCGAAGGAAGAATTGAAACTGGGTTGGTTTTCGATATGATTCACGATGCACTAATGCAAGAGGTAATTCTAAAAAAATTTAATATATATTAATTTGTGTTTGTTAGTGAACATCAATTCATGGATGACGGTTTGGTGCTACATGCATGTTTAGTTCAAAATTATAATTACATCCATATTAATTTAGGAGTTATGAGCTAGCCAGTCCTCGGATCTAGTTATATAAAATTATAGGATTTTACAAATACTAATATGAAAATAATGATGTTACTTACTTAGCAAAGCAACTTTGGAGGCTGTACGCACTTGCATATGCTAGGTGTGAGTGTGTGAATTCTATGTTTTAAAAAATGGACCTAACTGGGTAACCATGTCCAACAACAACAATAACAACTCCACCCGGAAGCAGGGTATGGGTAACGCAGGGTATGGGTAACATAGGGCTGAGCAAACGACCCGAACGGACCGGACCGACCGAGACCGGACTGACCACATTCGGTCAGGTCCTCGGTCTTGGCTTTTTGGCTAATTCGGTCCTCGGTCCGGTCCGGACCACAAGCCGATTATTTGGCCTTGTTGGACCGAGACCGGACCGACCACATTAGGTCCGGTCCTTGGTCTTGGCTTTTTGGTTAATTCGGTCCTCGGTCCGGTCCTGGACCGATGCTCACCCCTAACATGTGCCATAAAGATTCATTAATGCAAGATTTCGAGATACTAGTTATACTTGAAAATTGCTTTTAAAGGCTCTGTTCCTGAGATGTAAAATGGAAAGAAGAGAAATGGAAGAGTAAAAACGAGAGAAAAGAAGAGGAGAGGAAAAAATATTGGTTTTTTGTTTTGTGTTCCCAAGTCGGAAAGAAAAGAAGAGGGATTTAATCAAATTATGCACTAAAAAACATCTTCTCTCCTAATCATTCCAATTTGGGAAGAAGATTTGGAGGGGAAATTTGGCATAATTTCCTTCCCCCTTCCTTCTCCTCTTCCCTTCTCTCCAAAAAAACTCGGGAACATAAATATTTTGTCATTTCCTCTCATCTTCTCTTCTTTTCTCTCCAAATAAAAACTCGGGAACCAAAGGGAAGAAAGAAACTATTTTCAAGACTTGCCTTCAAAATCGAACGCATGAAACCAGTCAATTTTTGATTTGGGGTACCATCTACAGAAACATTCATCATTTTAAAGCGAGAATGTCCCCATTGATCAGGACTCCACCCAGCTTCCCCTGCAATCAAATTCAATTATTACTCGTACAAAGTAAAACAGAAAACTGAAAATAACATTAAGAAAATAGATCTAAAAAGATCGGGCTTTTTCTAAGATGTCGGCCCAGGCACAAAAAGGCCTGTCCAAGGCCCGGGCGGGCTTTGCTCATCTTAATCTGATAAGGCATATCCTACTTGAGACTTTCAAAATTTCATCCTACCGATCAACTAGAAAACCTTTCCAAAGGTGAACAATGACAGATTGACATATGGTAATGAGTTGATCTCAATTACATGATACAAAACATTATGACACAAAATATAGCAAAATTGATATAAAAACAGGGACCGATAGACTTACTCAACCCAGGAATTTCTTCAAGTTTACAGACCCTTTTCGGAATTCCAGATTCTTTCTGATAAAAAGAATTACAAAACAGGTCAGACCTTCAGACCAGCAAGAGAATATCACCACCATATTATACATCATAGGAAGAAGATTCTTAACTAAACTGTCATCAAAGTTCACTTTAAATATTATGTAGATGTGGTGTAAAGTGATTTATACACCCAAGTATATTAATTGTATCCATGTAGTTATCTCGGAAAAAAATCTCGTATCGTTCAAGGTCCGATATTTGAAATATCGGTTTTCGCGGTGAGATATCGGTGAGATATCGGTTTTTAGATATCGGATATATATATATATATATATATATATATATATATATATATATATATATATATATATATATATATCATAATTCATAAAATATTAAACAAAAACATAGCATAAAAGTGATTAGATGTTATTTAAATTCCAGCATAAAAGTAGTTCATAGCATAACATGAAAATCACAAAAGCAACAAAAAACATAACAGAAAACAAACGGATTTTAGTTGCAATCCACGGGTTCGGCGTCCGAATCAACATCATCTAAAGCATTCACTTCTTCATCCAAGAAACCCAGAAAAGAAGTGATTGTTTATCTGTTGTATCATGATGCGCCATTCCAAAATTAGGGTTCGAATTTGGGTTATAGTCTAATTAAGTTGGGCCAATTACTAATTGGGCTGCCAAAAAATAAAACCCAGAAAGTCAAATCCAAAATATCGCCGATTTCAATATCTCGCGATACCAAAATATCGCCAAAATATCGCGATATTATCGGATCCGATATTTTGACCGATATTTTGATCCGATATTTTTTTAAGTGGCGATATACGAGATATCGACGATATATCGCCGATATTAACTACATAGAATTGTATAAATCTATTTGCATCATTGGTCAAATTTAATTTAATGTGATATATAATATCATGCACCTCAATTGTAAAATACATATATGCATGCTCATCATACATAACACGCACCTTTTGGAAATCAATACCAGGGTAGACAATGTGACAATTTGAAAGCTCTCTTATTTTCTCATCAATTGCCTGAAAGACAATAAGCAACCAAAAGTTACATAAAGATAACATATTCACCATCTGAAAAAGATCTTTGATTTATCAACTTGTCATACTATTTTATGCTCTCTTATTCCTTTATTAATATTAAGATTAAGGATATTAAAGCCAAATCATGCAGTCCGATTCACATTTAATAAGTTTTTTACCTGTCTTTGACGATGAATCATGGTTGATAAATCAGTGTATGGAAGCTTTGGATCAATTTTACATTCCATAAGAATCCCTCCATCATAATCTTTTATATACCTGCAATTTTAAGATAATCAATAAGGTCTAGAAGTAAAGAAGAAATATTGATAAGAAAAGAATTATGAGGATAGATATGCATACCCATGCCACCGTTCCTTCTCCAAGAAAATATCTTTTGTAAAACCCTACAAATGGATAAAACATACATTTAAATTAGTTCACTAAGATATTTACAGACAAGTTTAAACATGTAGCAAAACACAATATTCAGAAGTCAAGTAACAGACATGCAAGGTAACAACATACTGATTCAGACGAAAGTAATCGAGATGCAAGGAAACATACTAACTGAACAGAAATGCCTACTTTTTAGAATATGAATTGAGTTATAAGAGCTGAAAAATGTCCAACCTGCTTATTAAAATAACCAACAGCATTGTTGTCTGCGTATGTCAAAAAATGAGTAAGCCCATCCACATCTCGTGCATGTTGTTTTAAATGATTCATCAGTCTGGTGCCATAACCCTTTACTTGCTCATCTGATGTGATTGCACAAAAAGCTATCTCTCCAAACTTTTGGCTGACATGTTACATAAATAATTAAATAATTAACTCGAGGACATTATTAGCAATAAGACATAGTTAATACATGAACATCTTTTGATCCCTACTGAGACATGTGACAACTTAGCAAAACAGATATCTGAATCAAATTGAGACAGAAGATAATAAGAATCAACTGAAACATGAACGATGAAAGAGTCTTAACATACAGAAATTCAACAAATGGCATAAAAAATGAAGAAAAGAGTCTCTTTGACAGAAACAAGCTGAAGACGAATCAAACAAAGAAACTATATGACAGAAATAGGAGTAAATATTATTTACCGGGTCGTTGACCTTTTACCCAAAAAAAAATAGGAGTAAATACACCCAAAAGGCCAAAAAGACCAGTTATATAAGCATCGAGAAGCAATAAACGCAAATGAATATCAAAAACTCTCTTTTCAAAATGAAATTATTCCAAATAGAAAAAGAATAGTAAATCATGTCAGCGTAGAATTTCTACCTTATATAAGGGCGATATGTAATGCCACCAACAACTGTATTGCGCCTGATAACCATTACAGATTTGTGGCCCCTGCATCAGATAAAATTTTGATCGTCAATGAAGTATATTAACAGGATGAACAATAGTCATGTAAGAACCAAACGAATTGTCAGTAGATAATATGCAGCAGCTTAAAAATGATCTTCCTTTATTTGTAAATTATAACAGACAAACACTGAAGAACATTTCCTATTAATTATGATCACTGGTATGCATATTCCCTCGAATATCCATCATTTTCATACAATACAAAACAGGTTTTTAAGACGAAATGAAAAACAAAAGGCGACATATTTGACACACCAATACACCATTCTTCCCTGTTTTATAATGGCCAATTGACCATGCGTGAACCAGTCAGCTCCAAACAATTCTATAATATTTTCTCTAAAGTATTGTCTTCCTCCATAGATGTAACTCAATTTATCACACGTCTCTCCTATGAAGAAAACATAATACGAGTACGTAGCTAACAACATACCTATCCATCACAAGACGAACAATGTATTCCTTGGGCATGTTAGGTAGCTGCCTTGCAAATATATTCTTCAGTCCAATTAACCTGCCAAAAACACAGCTTTAAGTACAATTCAAACTATAAAGTTTCAATCTTATAATGCGTACTATTACACATAACACACTACAGCAATTATAAGGCCTTTTCTTCTATTGAGCACATAAAACCGGATGTCTTCCTATGTATATTTTTTAAAGTACATAACCATTGGTCACTATTTCATGACTGAACGTCTTCTTCAGTATCTCAACCTCAGTCGTATATATTGGGACAAGCATCTGCATATACTACAAAGCTTCATTCAAGCTAATGCCCACTTCCCTCCTAGCCCTATTATGTAAGTTAAGCTAGTATCCGATCTTGACTTAACAGATGACCACCCAACTTCCTGAAGATTCCAGGACTCATGGAAGGCTTGCGGATTTATCAATAGTTTCATACTAATCCTCAGATCCTATATCATGGAAGGCTATCTACCCAGCTGTCAACGTTGGCGAGTGCAAATTATGAATTTCACAAAAAAGGTATTGTAATTCTAATTAGTACTTCCCTTATTGTAATATACTTCTAAAAACTAGGAAACTGTTCGTTAGTGTTTTGAATTTGCTTAATATAAAATTTCAGATCAATACAACCCCATACAAAGACAGGCATCATACCACTACTCGGTTCATATCCATGGTACACCTATATCCTATACTATGTACACAAGTCAAAAGAGTAACCAACTTCCTGAGACTTTGAAGGAAGTATGGTAGGCTTGACAATATATCAGTAGTTTCGCACTAATTCCTGAGATTCTGTATAACCCGCTGACCTAATGATCAACTATCTGCCCAACAGCAAACGCAGACTAGTGCAAATTATCACACAAAACAAGGCTTTGTAATTCTAATTAGTGGTAGCATCACACTTCACTTATTCTAATAAACTTCTAAAAAGCAGGAAATGTTCATATTACAAGTACGCAAATAAAAGAGAACCCGTATACCATATCATATGCTCGTCAATTTTATCATTCGACACACACACAAACTTCAGCTTCCCCGCTTCCTCCTACACATATGCCAAAACCAAACAATTAATAAACAAACGCTACTAATATTCCGTCACTATCAACAATACAACAATTTCAAAAAATTTAACCACCTCTCGCTTCAAACTCTCTTCTCGTCCACAATACGCCCCGCTCGTCTGCAAATTCTCCGTAAAAATACTCTTCACCGTCTCCTCCTTCACCGCACCCCCACTCGCGTCCTTCACAACCTCGCTCGGCTCAACTTTCACCGTACTATTCTCCACTTTCGCCTTCACATTCCTCCCCCCTCCCACACCACCACCACCACTACTCTCCAGCCGCGAAACCGTAAAGTTCCGAATAGACGTATCGTCGTAAACCTCCTCCTCATCGTCATCATTCAACACGTCTTCTTCAAACTCCTCACTGTCATCCGACTCGTTCCGTACACTGACTGACTCCAAATCGTCGTTTGACGGCGCGTGGTCTTCACTCGCCGTGAGTTTTCGTTTGTGGAGTGATGACGTGGCGGAAGCGGAAGCGGAGTGCGACGGGGACGGTGATTGGGAGGAGCGTGTGGAGCGTAACGGTGCCGTTAAGTGTGATGAATGTGTGTCCATCATGAATTTGATTGATTAGGGTTTCGGTATGAAAATTAGGGCTAAGTTTAATTGATCGGTATAAAATTTGGGGGAAATGTTTACCATGTTAGTGTTATTCTCAGATATTTACGACTTTGCCAATTTGGTAATAAATTAAGTGGCCATGATCCGGCTGATTCGGCTGGTTGAATCTTGAACCGGTTTTTGGTATCACACGTCAGTTGAACGTGTAACGTGAAAAGCCTTATCTTTAAAGGTTTTTTAAGAGACGGTAAAAAAATTAAAAAATAAAAAAGTTTTTCTAAGAGCATATGTAATACAAGATTGGTGAAAGACTTGACATTATTTGAAAAAACCATTTATCTTGCTTTTTTGCATTGCGTAAATAGCTTGTTATACAAAGACTTGACAAACAACAAGTCTTTTGACAACAATTTGTTCATCTTTTAAAACACATTTTTGTTTCTAAATTGATGTACTAAATGTGTAAAAAGCTTTTGATAATGACTTTTTGCATTGGATCAAAGTTTTACAATGACTTTTTCATTTATGAAATCTAGTTAAATTTATTGTGTGTATTGCATTGTGAATGCTTTAAGTTTAGAGCATTTAATAAACACATTTGCTTCCTTAAATAATACTATAATTTTTATATGAAATAGTGACAAGTATGGTAAATATCATAAATTTAGAAAACTATTAATATCATCTCACATGTAAATATAGTAATTTTGATTTGTTGAATGATTAAAAAACTTGTGCCATCATGGCACAAGTTAGAAAATCACTATTTTTAAAAGTTGGTTGGGATATGTTTAAAACAAGCTCAAGTTTCGAGGACCTTGAGTTTGGCTCAGCTCGTTTACACACTTATTTTAAGGAAAGGGGATTACCACGATAAGATATATAATCACATAAAAAGTTAAGTATCATGGTATGTGGCAGAATTACCACATAAAACTTAAGCAACACGTTTGAACAACTACTATGCCGATTGTGACATGCCACAAACTTAGGGTGCGTTTGGTGTATAGATGGGTTTGGGATATGATTTGGATTTGGTTTAGGATTTGGACGTTGTGTAGGATTTGAATTTAATAAAAAAAAATGGAACCCATAAATTAATTATTTTTATATAATTTGTAGAAAACTAGAATGAGAGGTTGAATAGTTCTACCGATTAAAACTTTGTTTTAAAATTTTTAAATCGACATATGTCAATCTATTTAGATGTGTGTGGATATTGATAGTTAGATGTGAATAGAATATACTAAAAGAGAGAAAAAGAAAGAAAAAACCATTACACGAGTATTTATACTGGTTTGGGTACAATGCCACATTCCTTGCCCTACTCCACTCCTCGAGTACCCAACTCGATAGTTTGTAAACACTACACCACGAGCTCCTTTTCTTGGCGGAGAAGCCTTCACAATGTCGCTTACACTTTTTCGGCATTAAGCTAAATATCAGGTTCTTCCACAAGGTAGAAACAAACCTACGTTGCCTACACTTTTTTCGTTACAAGGCTAGATACCGAGTTCTTACACAAGGTAGAACCAAACCTACGTTGCCTACACTTTATCCGGTACAAGGCTAGATATCGGGTTCTTTTACAATGGAGGAACCAATCCCAACTACTACAACTATCACAACATGCTGGGTTTTATTGATTTGATGATATAAAACAAGAAGAATGAAACATGGAGGACTTAAGAAGACAAATGAAGAATTCTTCAAATAATTAAGAATGAAACACAAGGGACTTGCTTGCTAAAGAATATTTTATTTATTAGTCCTCCGTAGTATTTTGTAAACCCTAAATCTCTATTATATAAAGAGATCAAGGGTACATAGGTTTTATTAATTCTTTGAGATCAAGGGAACGTAGGTTTTAAGTCTTCTGTTAGGAATATAAACACATGAAAGACTCGGTCACCCCGAATATGTATTTGCATGAAGTAGCTCGTAGGTTTAAACATGTTAGTTTAGATATCGTATCACCATAGAGTCGGGTCGGGTCTTTACCCACTGTCAACCCTGTCCATAGCCTACTAGAAGCATTTCTATAATCACTATATAAGCCCTCTCCCACCAAAGGAGAGGGTTGGACTTTCACATAATATTATCTCACTTTCTCTCACTAAGGTTTCATACTCTCTCTTTTTCTCTCTCTAGAATCGACCTAAAACATCAATTCTTCTTGTGTTATGATTATGAATATGTTACAATTGGTATCAATAGCCATGGTTATGACTTATGACTAGCTAGATTGTGTGTTCAAATTCATGGACTTTTTTTTTCCGAATACAGAAGACAAGAAACACATGAGTTGAGCTTTGGTTGTGGTTTGTGTTGATTAAACTTATACGTTGATGCTCACAACAATCTCTTGTGTCATTTCTTGGTATCCTACTGTTGATTTAGTGGTTTTACGTGGAAGATTTATGTTTTTTCTTCACTGCGTTTTGACATTTGGTGAAGACTTCTTGACTGCATTTTGAGGTAGTTAAGGTGGTTAAGTGTTGCGTTTTGGGAAGTATTGGGACTGCGGTTTGGATTTTAACTAAAATGGAAAGAAGACAAAACGCATTGATAGTGACATTTTGTCTAGTTGTGACTGCGTTTTGCCCTCCTGTGTTTTGTGCTACTGCGTATTGGTTCTCTGAGTTTTGAAGTTATCCGTTTTGAGCTACTGCGTTTTGGGACTTCTGCGTTTTGAGGTTCTGCTTTTTAAGTTACTGCGTTTTAGGGCTTATGCGTTTTGAGGTTATGCGTTTTAAGCTACTGTGGTTTGGAAGAACATGGGTAAAATACTTATTTTATAGAGTAATGGGGAAGAACATCAATTATTACCCCCATATGTACGTTAATCTTAAAAGTACTCTAAGTGTTTTAATTTTCTTAATTCTAGTCATTAGATTAGTTTATTGTAAAGTATGTAAAAATTCAAGTGTAAGGGGAATGTTCATCCCCTATGATGTATTATTTTGGATGGTAGGTTAAAAATGTATGCAAAAAAAAAAAAAAAAAAAAAAAAAAAAAAAAAAAAAAAAAAAAATTGAAAAATCAAGAAAAAGAAAAAAAAAATAGAAAAAGAGAAAAGAAAAACATACGGACTACCATCCATTTTTATTCTATGTTCATTTTATGTTTTTGTTATTTTTCATTTATTAGCTTAAGTCGAGTCTAGTCTTGGCTTAGCAACGCCATATTGTACATATAATTAACCAAGATTGTTAACTCGCCACCAGTAAAGACTGCCTATATCCAACAAAACCGTGTATTTCATATCCCTACACCTAACGTTACAACCCTTTAAAAGACCTCTTTGATAGTTTATCCTAGGTGCTTACGCCATGTGGTGGAGGTTTGATCATTTCCCAAGCCTATGGTAATCTATTTTGCTATGACAGGTAGTGAGAGATATCTTCCGTTTCCATATTGTAATTTATACTTTATTACACCCGAGAGATGTGAGTATCTAAACACTATTTGTGAGGTGCTAGTGTATGACCTCCGTGCTTGTCTTTGGTCTTTAGTGGAACGATTATTTGTTGTAATTACTTTTATATTAGTGTTAAATGACCCCTAACTTGTATTTTGAGTAGAATAAAAGCGCATTTGCTTGAGGACAAGCAAATCTCACGTGTAAGGGTATACGATGAGGCGAAAAATGATCCATTTTTAGGGGGTCACTTAAGCCCGGAATTGAATTTATTTAATCAAATATTGCCCTAAATCGTTCCTTTTGTGATTTTAGGTACTTTGGGAGTGAAATCTGGAAAATGAAGCAATTCGGACATTTTTGGAGCATAAAAGTGAAGAAAACGCCAAAGACTTAATTTTCCATGCTGGAAACAGTGTGTGACGGCGTCAAGAGGGAGCATTTGACGGCGTCAAGAGTAAATACCATGACGACCCAGTACAAACATGAAGGCATCACAAGTAGAGAGTCAAGAGTTAAATGCGTGACGGCCTGCAAAAGTGGACTACATGACGGCGTCAGATGTAGATCAAGGCAGTCCGAAGATTATTTTGGCGGCGAGATGACGGCATCACACCTTTGTTCTTGACGCCGTCAGCCTCTAATATCTATATATAGTTTTCTAATTTTCATTCATTAAGAGGAACTTGTGTGGAGAAACCCTAGGGTCGAACCTTGTACGAATTTTACAGCTTTTCAAGGGTTTTCAACCCTTGAAACCTTACATGTGCTATTGAGATAAGTATTCTCTTAATTCAATCAATATGTCTATGTGTTGGTTGTCTATATCTTGTGCTTATCTTGATTTCAACATGCTAGACTAGATTTATCTTGTGTTTGCTTAGATCTAATGAAACCTAGATGTTGATTATGTGTTGATTACTTGTTTATGGTTGTATTGGATGAATGATTTCAATGTTAGGCTTAAGAAAACTGACAGATCTCCAAATGGTAACATGCTTGAACGTCTTAGGAAACATGAACCGATGTGTACTAGGTTTTATTGGTTGTATTTAATGCATGAGTAAATTCTAATGATCCCATGTTAGGAGCTTCTTGCAGGCTCGACATAGGAGTGAAGTAGGCACTCATAGGATTGGGGAAGTAAGTACGCCACCCCATGAATGGTATTAAGGAATACAATCCGTCATCCACACAACTATAACAAGTAATTAACGTGTAAAAGATATCTAGGGAGTAGTGAAATCTAAGTAAACACATTTCTCTCACATATTGCTCACAACTTTAGTTTAATATAGTTTTATTTTCATTTTTAGTATTTTATTTTGATTGCATCTTTAGTATTGGGTTAGTTGACTAGCAACTAATTCCGCCCAGATCCTTCAAACCCGAGATTTTTACTTGCTTTCTAAAAAAATATAAAAATACAAAAAGAATCATCCCTCATCTCTAGATCTAGTATTTAGGTTTTCTAATCCTAGCGACACTATTCCTAGCTGAACGATCAATCCCCTGGTACTTGTCATTATACTATACTACATCGATCAGGTACACTGCCTGGTGGGGGTTGTAAGCTTCTCAA
Organism: Artemisia argyi; assembly: GCA_030686995.1. Classification (NCBI taxonomy): domain Eukaryota; kingdom Viridiplantae; phylum Streptophyta; class Magnoliopsida; order Asterales; family Asteraceae; genus Artemisia; species Artemisia argyi. Next base: position 184,612,714 of record CM060680.1, read on the forward strand.
GATCCCTTGAGAGGTAAAGCCTGGTGCAATCCCTACGCATCACCCTCCCCTGTAATCAATAGTGGGCCCCAGAGGGTGAGTCTCAGCTTTTTGGAAAGCCAATAAGCCCAGCTTATTGGTTCCACTTTAAGCTTGGGCTTCTAATCTATCCTGTGGGCCCCACTAAGCCTTGTACTTGGCCATTTTGGCCTGTGTGAACCTGTGTTGGTTTGGTTTTGGCTTATTGCTTATCACAACTTATTACTTGTGCTTTTCTACTTCATTTTTTTTATTTCAAGTTTCATTAAGTCTGTATTTGTCCTTGTGATAGCTTTTTATAAGCTTATTCAAATTTCACAAGTCCTAATAAGCTTATTAGTCAAATCTGTTAAGCACTTTGGATCCCAAAGTGCTTATTTTTTATATTTAACCAAAGTCTCTTTATTAAAGTTGTCTAATTTTAGTATTTAAATAGTTTTGTAAAAAGAAAATCAAGAAAAAACCAAAATTTAATAAACTGATAGCTTTTATTTAAGCTTTTTAGCTTATTTTCAGCTTTTTCAAAAAGCAATTTTCAATTTTATAATTTTCTTAGGTTCCTTATATCTTAAATTTTAGTAATTTTTTTTCAGATTTTTCTCTTTTAATTTAGTACTTTTCATAATTTAATTTAGTTTTAATTAATTAATAATTAGTTTTTAATTAGTAATAATTATATAAAAAGTAAAAAAATATATATATATATTTTCTGTTTGAAAATTAGTTTTATAATATTTTAGATTTTTCCAAATTTAAATTTTATTTTTCTAAGTTAATTTCATAATTATTTGTATTTTAGTGTAAATTAAATAATTAAAAGTAAATAAGAAATTAGTAATTAATTAATAATAATTATATAAATAGTGTAAAAATTAATTTTAGTTTTTCAAAAATTTTATTTTATCATTAGGATTGTAAAAATGTAATTTTCATATTCGTAAGTATTTTATTTCTATAAAACTCGCGTTTTATTTCGTATGTTCACGTAACTTTAATTTGAACGTACGCATTTTTAAGTTTTAAACGCTTCTGGGTTTTCCAATTTTACAATCTTGTTAATATAGCTTATTTAAGCTATTTCATTTTATATTTCAGTAGTGTAATCATTCACAACCCCTCTCTGTCCAAATTCACCCGATCACAAACCCGTTTTGAATACAATTCACACCTCATCGGGACATAACGACCTGGTGAAACCCTGTATTCCACGGAGCATTGACTCTTAGCTATTTGACCGTGTTGACCATTCATTTGGTCAATTTAGGTTGACCGTTTGGAGCCAATCAGTTAACTCCTTATGGTTTGGGAGCTATGATCGAAACATTAAGGAGCTAGAGTTTTAGTTGAAAATTCAAACTCTTTAAGGATAAGGGGTGCCGACTAGGGTTTGACGGGATGACTTAGGGGAGGCAACTTAACGTAGTCAACTAGGTCTGAGGATCATACCCGCTCCGATATTATGTTAAATAATGTAAACCCCGTTGGGTATAATCTTTATTGAGTCACAATATATGTTTAGGTTACATGCAAGGCTGTCAAGATCCCACATGAGATGGTTTTTGTCTTTGAACGAGATCGTAAGATCCTACTAATTTGTCATGTTTTATAAACAAATGATAAAGGAGTCGAACTGTTTTACATTTTTACTCAATATCAAAGATAATATTTCATTTTGAAAATGTTATAGTTCAAATTTCAAACACCAAAGTAATAGTTAAACACAAAAAAAGTCAAGTTTTAATCGTTACATATAAATGTCCCAAAACATACGAGACATAATACCAAAAGATTCATACTTAAACTAGCACTTAAGTGGTAAGTCTAAACTCTTAGCTTCTTCAAGATGTTTGATTCGATTGATGGAGGACTTCAATATTTTACTTCTTGGCATTCTGATTTGGGGCAAAAATATATAACTATATATAATTTAATAAGAAAACCAATCCTCACTTACTTATCACTTTTATTTTTGGGCTTAAGTACAAATTGATGGGCTAAAAGATAGAAACAAAAATTGTTGATATGGGCTAATTAGGTCAACTCGGATCGACTAGCGATCTTATGAGTTTGCGTTGGATTTCAAGATCTGACTCACAATCCTACCCCGTATACGATCCATGACGATCCTACACGATTTTATCTAGTGAGCGCGTAAGATCTTACGATCTTACGAATTTACTCGCGATCTTGACAACCTTGATTACATGAGTGGAGACCTTAAACCCACCAAACGAGTTTGTGCTTATTTATCATCTAATTGCAGGTACATTTTACTGTTTGATAACTATGCATTTAGCATCTTGTTCTTGAAGTTATTCAATGATAGCCAAAATGCCAAATACTAGTTAAGATTAGAGTCTGCTCTTTTGCATGGATCATGTGTTTGGAAATATATGTTATATATTGCCTAATATTTTGTGCCACGTAAATTATATGTTATTAAAATGTAACTGCGCCTTACAAAAATGCGGGTATCATATCTTCTTACAGATATACATTTCATAAGTTGATAATATATTATGAGCCACTCTTACAATTATTTAACCAACATATGATTATAAAGAATGTCAGCATACGATACAGAACTTTGATCATTCATGTGTATACACATAATGCGAGTAATCATTGGATAAATGAGCATGATATCTAAAGAAAAGAGAAAAAAAAAAAAAAAAAAAAAAAAAAAAAAAAAAAAAAAAAAAAAAAGAGCTTTTACATACAGCAATAATTGAATTCCAAAATTTCATATGTAGAGAAAGAGGGAACATATGATCCATGGAGGGAAAATGTAGAAACATACTTCATCTAAATCGCGTATATTTGAGCCAAAAATTATTTGTCTAAGATAATTCTGACTAAAAAAATTTCTTCTATTTATCCATTTACAGAGAAAGAACATCCCAAAATCGTCAAAATGATTAATTTTCAAAAGTTGTATGTTATTCCGATTTGGATAATATCATCTTAGCAAATACAGTATATAACTTAGAAAACCATGTTAAATTGCAATACGTGTTTTATCAATTCGGTACAAGTCCCATCCGAACCAAGAATGTGACAATATATTCAAACGTTGATCATGAAAAGATAGGCACGGATTTTCTTTAAGCAAAGTCATATGTCCTACCATTTACAAAAGTCTAAAAGAATACTCAAATGCACGGGTTATCAGGAAAAAGAAAAAATTAATAACTTAAGTCTTAAGGTCTAAAGTTTACTTGACACACGTGTTTAATAATGTATAAGTGCATGTAATAACCTCATCATCATGTTTCGACTTTTAACACATCCTCAAAACATATTTACTGAGAATTCATAACTCGTCATACATAGTCGTGTTAGTCTCATTACTTTTGGTATATGGTACGAACGGTGCCGTTTTTAAAAAATAAAAAAAAAAAAAAAAAAAAAAAAAAGAAAAAAAAACGACACCGTTTTGAAGAAAAGAAGCGAAACGGCTTAAAAACCTTATTTACAAAACATCTTCTCAAATTATGCAACGAGTTACGAAAATCACCCTGTATATTTTAGCCATTTATGATTTTTTATATAACGAACTTCATTTATTAAGTATCTAACAAATATGTATCGATTTCTTTATAAAAAATATACCCATCAGATCAAAAGGTCTTCAAATTGTGAGTAAAATGAGTCCAACATTGCAATACTTTTGACATACAATATAATTTTATAAAAAATGTTAAAGTTTAATACTATATATTTTTTGTAAAAGTAAAATAAAATTCAAAACATACCCTTAAACTATTTAACAATTAACAAAAACTACCTTTGACTTTATTTTTAAAAAAATTGCAACAACCCTTGGACTATGTGATGTGTTACGAAGATTACCCTTTTTTTTCTTTTTCTTTTTAAAAAAAATATATATATATATATATAATACACTTTATTTATCAAATATCTAATAAATATTTACGATTTCTATATACAATGAAAAGGTCTGTAAGTTGTGAACAAAATAAACCCAATATTGCAATATTTTGACATACCTATGATTTTTTTTAACAAAAAAGTTGAAGTTTTGATATATATTTTCGTAAAAATAAAATAACTTCAAAACACCCCATTAAACTATCTAACAATTTACAAATATATATTTTACTTTATTTAAATTGATAAAATACCAAAATACAAAGAGAAACACAAAAAGGTTTCTAGGCGGATGGTTAAAACAGAAGACTATAAAGCTTGAAGTCTTGAGTTCAACCTTACGCAGATGCAACTTTTTTAAAAATGTTTAAGTACAAAGGATATGAGTGAATCTCTACTCAAATGATAACATAAGACACTGACAAAATTAAATCATCCAAATTCCCTAGAAGATCATAAACCTGCTTCGCATAGTCATCATAAGCATAGCCATCATAGTTGTCTTCACGTTCGTGACCACGTGTTAACAACAACCTCATCATCACTATCAGAATCAACGATCTCTCCCACCTTAGAAAATGGGTTACCCCTTTTAGAAGAAGAGGTAGATGGAGAAAAAGAACCACTAGGCTTAGAAGCCCCAACTTGCTCCTTTTCTTTTAAATCACTCACAAAGGGATCTTGTGATGCATTAGCGGTCTTTAAAGACCCATCCTCTTTAGCTTCCATTGTATTCCTAGACGCCACATCCATATTACCATCCTTGTTAGGAATATCAAAATCATCAGTATCAACCATATTAAGTGCATCGAACTGGTTAGACGTAGCAACCTTTGTTCCACTAGTACTAGGCATATGAGCAGCCTTTTTCTTTGTGACATCCAATTTCTTAGGTTCAAGAGGAGGCTTCTTGGGTTGATATTGGAACTTCTTACCCACAATAGGTTTCGTAAACCATCCTTGACCCGTATTAGTTGGACCACTTTGTTTACCCTTCTTCTTGTTATTGGCAGTTTGAAAACCATCATTACGACTCGTAGTAGGCTGGATAGGGGGTAACACCGATTTTGGACACTCAACAGTAGTATGACCAAAAATCTTACACGTATCAGATCGAGGTGGTTTTCACTTATATTCAACCCGTATTTTTTCAATAGTCGAACCCGACCCATCAAGTAGGGGTATTTCAACAGTTAGGCTGTCCCTAAGTACCACATCCGACTTAACTTCAATCAAACACCTAGCAAAACTACTGCGGCCTCAAGATTCCTTGCACATTTGACTAGTATAAGCATCTAACATTTTCGGTATACCAATCAATGCAGCAAGAAGACTAAGACCATCATCAGAAACATCGCAAGAGGAACATCATGGAATTTAACCCACACCGGAATGTTGGTCAAGTCCTCTTTAAGTAAGTTTGTGTTCAAGGTCCAAAGTTTAAGAATAATAGGGACGTTTCTAATCAACCACAGACCATTTTCAAGGACATCATCAACACCTTTCTTCGAATTAAACTTAAAAAAAAAAGAAACTTTTCATCATAACCTTTTTATACCATACTTGCCCACAAGTTGTCAAAACAAATGGTGCCATTTACCAAAAAGAATGTTACGTATACGGATATGCCTGCAACGAAGCGCGGCTAACCACCATACTCGTTCAAAACAACTGGAATAGCTTTTTTACTTTATGGATATTTTTATAACTACGTCCTGTCTCCCGAGTTAAAAGCGATAAAGATTTTTATTGCTCAAGTTATCCGAAAAATGAGAGTCTAACTCAAATGTATGCAACCTGATGAGGGTGTTTGTGTCACCGTTTCCGACCATTTTAACTCAATATGTACAAAGTGAGGTTATCTGTCTCCCAAAGTTCATAAAAAAAAATAAAATAAATAAATAAATAAATAAAAAACTTTTTAAATGAAAGAGTTAAAATTGCTTGATTAAATCTCAATTTATTAAAAGTCACAACAAAAGTACAAATACAATAATTTGAAAATCACCCATTCTAATCTAGATACTAAATAGTTTATGGGTAATAATATGGGTCAGTTCTAGCCTGGTTCGACCAACATACCTACACAAGCCGTTCACAACAAAACCAGCTTGGACCGATGTATAGCGTCCAAAGCCAACTATGCTTTTCTAGGCGTAATATGGTCTGACCTTCCTGGTTTTGGACCAATTCTCTATGCATCTGTAGTCCTGTTTACCAATTACGTAGTACATCATAATATAACAGAAACACGCACAAACAACACTGTCCCTGCACCAATGGACCTTTAGTCAAATCCCATTTATGACTGCTGAATTTTGAGAAATGATTGTAGGCCCTGCTGAACTCTACCCGAGAAGAATGATTCTAGCCTGTAAGATTAAGTTCAGCTCTTAGAGATGTTAGAATGAATAATATGCTTAAAAAGATGTGTAAACATTAACCGATTCATGCGAAAATACGTTGATTTGTTTACGACAGTGTAATGGAAAAAACGGGTAATGACATATAAAGCATTTCAAAAAAAGAAACAAGTCAAACGGGTTCCGCAAGTAAAAGTAGCCCCATAATGAAGTATTTATAACCACCTAAATTGTTTTATTTGAACTAAAAACGGCTAAATATCATATAGAGAAAATTGCCAAGAAAGGTGTAATTTTCCCGCGCATCAAATGTTAATTTACTTGGCAATATTCCCTATTTAATATAATAAGTATTTATAGAATTTGAAGGAAAAAGAGAAAATAAACGTTAGCGGGTCAAGCGACCTAGTTTGACCCGTATTTTTACCAACTATAATAAACCTGTGACGCATTAACATACAACAAAAAGGGAAACCAATCTGAAATAAAATCAAAGGAATACCTGGTGGAACATTTAAAATAAATAGTTTCAGGCGAATTATACGTTCGAGCATTGGCAAACATCCTCCTTGCATCAGCAAGGAACATCTCAAGTGTTACATAATACTGCTCTGAATCGACCCGTTTAGCCATGGTCTTGAGATCTACAATCAGTTAAACATTAGTTAGATTTAAATAAGGCTTCAGTCATATCTATATCTGGTGGGCTCCACGAAATCAAAATTGACAACGGAAATTAGATTTCTAACACTCATATATTTAATATTTACCAGGGTAAAAACCGTTTACCCAAAAAAAACACTTGTATATTTATCATAATGACGTAAAAACTAGAGGTACTGATTATTAATATCTACATATCATTCAATAAGAGGTGGTGATCGTTTAGTGGTTGGTGGATTAAACTATCACAGATATTACTGATGTAAACTGTGTAAAAGAAACAAGGCAAGCAACATGTTCAAAGTACTAGAGATACAGATATAGGACAAATACAAATACGTAACTGAAATGTGTATATTTTTTTACAAAAAAGAAATGTGTATATTGGATAAAGTAGCAATTACCCATGGGATCTCTAATGATGTCATAATAATCTGGAACATCACGAACATCAACAGGATCCTTAAAAGGCCAAGCATCAGCATGATCATGCATTGCCTGCGCAGAATAAACTGTATTGATCAAACTAAGAATATGAAGTACTGATTACAAAATTAGGCATTATGATAGGTCAGGTACGGGTCAAATGGTACATTGGATACCAGTTTTAAACAGGTACGGGTCAGATGGGTCCGGTTGGACCAATTTGCCAACAGCTTTTTTTGGCCTTAGATTTTTAGATTTGGTGAATCATTATATAAAAGTACTAGACTATTTGCCTGTGAAATTCATGGGCTTGTATAAGAAAAATGAGTAACAAAAATGAATATATCTAACACATAACACATAATCCTTGTATTCAATAATATTCTACGATTCACACAGTTCCTAGATATGAAATGTTGATTGATATGATGTCACATGATGAAATGTTGGATTATCATACAACCATGCATTTTATGAGATTATCCCGATACTGAAAACAATCCATTGATTTATTCGCTGTTACTATAATTCGTTTTTATTTAAACATTCGATTGAAATTAATCTGAAGATAAATTTAGAACATTTTGTAGGGATCTCTCAAAAACTGGATTGCATGTATGATAAACTGATAATAGTTTACATATAAATAGTTAACAAGGTTATATAATGATGACATGGCAGTATGGCACCCATGCCACGTAGAACCCCCCCCCCCCCCCCCCCCCCCCCACACACACACACCAAAAAAAAAGCCACCTCATCAAATATATGACTTGCAAATAATTTAAATATGGTACAAAATCCATTCCTAAAGATAAATATACTTATAATCCATATTTATAAGAAAATTTTGAATATTTTTTGATAACATATCTATACCTTAATTATAGTTACAATCCATATCTTTATAAGAAAATTTTGAATTATTTTTTTAATACATATCTATTCCTTAATTATAGTAGTTTGACATTTTCAAGAGTTAACCATGCCTATATAAACCGCCCAAATCAGATGCACATTTACAAACACACACAAAAACTATGCTAATAGTTTCACAAAGAATTCGGCGAAGGAAGAATTGAAACTGGGTTGGTTTTCGATATGATTCACGATGCACTAATGCAAGAGGTAATTCTAAAAAAATTTAATATATATTAATTTGTGTTTGTTAGTGAACATCAATTCATGGATGACGGTTTGGTGCTACATGCATGTTTAGTTCAAAACTATAATTACATCCATATTAATTTAGGAGTTATGAGCTAGCCGGTCCTCGGATCTAGTTATATAAAATTATAGGATTTTACAAATACTAATATGAAAATAATGATGTTACTTAGCAAAGCAACTTTGGAGGCTGTACGCACTTGCATATGCTAGGTGTGAGTGTGTGAATTCTATGTTTTAAAAAATGGACCTAACTGGGTAACCATGTCCAACAACAACAATAACAACTCCACCCGGAAGCAGGGTATGGGTAACATAGGGCTGAGCAAACGACCCGAACGGACCGGACCGACCGAGACCGGATTGACCACATTCGGTCAGGTCCTCGGTCTTGGCTAATTCGGTCCTCGGTCCGGTCGGTCCGGTCCGGACCACAAGCCGATTATTTGGCCTTGTTGGACTGGACCGACCGACGGACCGAGACCGGACCGACCACATTAGGTCCGGTCCTTGGTCTTGGCTTTTTGGCTAATTCGGTCCTCGGTCCGGTCCTGGACCGATGCTCACCCCTAACATGTGCCATAAAGATTCATTAATGCAAGATTTCGAGATACTAGTTATACTTGAAAATTGCTTTTAAAGGCTCTGTTCCTGAGATGTAAAATGGAAAGAAGAGAAATGGAAGAGTAAAAACGAGAGAAAAGAAGAGGAGAGGAAAAAATATTGGTTTTTTGTTTTGTGTTCCCAAGTCGGAAAGAAAAGAAGAGGGATTTAATCAAATTATGCACAAAAAAACATCTTCTCTCCTAATCATTCCAATTTGGGAAGAAGATTTGGAGGGGAAATTTGGCATAATTTCCTTCCCCCTTCCTTCTCCTCTTCCCTTCTCTCCAAAAAAACTCGGGAACATAAATATTTTGTCATTTCCTCTCATCTTCTCTTCTTTTCTCTCCAAATAAAAACTCGGGAACCAAAGGGAAGAAAGAAACTATTTTCAAGACTTGCCTTCAAAATCGAACGCATGAAACCAGTCAATTTTTGATTTGGGGTACCATCTACAGAAACATTCATCATTTTAAAGCGAGAATGTCCCCATTGATCAGGACTCCACCCAGCTTCCCCTGCAATCAAATTCAATTATTACTCGTACAAAGTAAAACAGAAAACTGAAAATAACATTAAGAAAATAGATCTAAAAAGATCGGGCTTTTTCTAAGATGTCGGCCCAGGCACAAAAAGGCCTGTCCAAGGCCCGGGCGGGCTTTGCTCATCTTAATCTGATAAGGCATATCCTACTTGAGACTTTCAAAATTTCATCCTACCGATCAACTAGAAAACCTTTCCAAAGGTGAACAATGACAGATTGACATATGGTAATGAGTTGATCTCAATTACATGATACAAAACATTATGACACAAAATATAGCAAAATTGATATAAAAACAGGGACCGATAGACTTACTCAACCCAGGAATTTCTTCAAGTTTACAGACCCTTTTCGGAATTCCAGATTCTTTCTGATAAAAAGAATTACAAAACAGGTCAGACCTTCAGACCAGCAAGAGAATATCACCACCATATTATACATCATAGGAAGAAGATTCTTAACTAAACTGTCATCAAAGTTCACTTTAAATATTATGTAGATGTGGTGTAAAGTGATTTATACACCCAAGTATATTAATTGTATAAATCTATTTGCATCATTGGTCAAATTTAATTTAATGTGATATATAATATCATGCACCTCAATTGTAAAATACATATATGCATGCTCATCATACATAACACGCACCTTTTGGAAATCAATACCAGGGTAGACAATGTGACAATTTGAAAGCTCTCTTATTTTCTCATCAATTGCCTGAAAGACAATAAGCAACCAAAAGTTACATAAAGATAACATATTCACCATCTGAAAAAGATCTTTGATTTATCAACTTGTCATACTATTTTATGCTCTCTTATTCCTTTATTAATATTAAGATTAAGGATATTAAAGCCAAATCATGCAGTCCGATTCACATTTAATAAGTTTTTTACCTGTCTTTGACGATGAATCATGGTTGATAAATCAGTGTATGGAAGCTTTGGATCAATTTTACATTCCATAAGAATCCCTCCATCATAATCTTTTATATACCTGCAATTTTAAGATAATCAATAAGGTCTAGAAGTAAAGAAGAAATATTGATAAGAAAAGAATTATGAGGATAGATATGCATACCCATGCCACCGTTCCTTCTCCAAGAAAATATCTTTTGTAAAACCCTACAAATGGATAAAACATACATTTAAATTAGTTCACTAAGATATTTACAGACAAGTTTAAACATGTAGCAAAACACAATATTCAGAAGTCAAGTAACAGACACGCAAGGTAACAACATACTGATTTAGACGAAAGTAATCGAGATGCAAGGAAACATACTAACTGAACAGAAATGCCTACTTTTTAGAATATGAATTGAGTTATAAGAGCTGAAAAAATGTCCAACCTGCTTATTAAAATAACCAACAGCATTGTTGTCTGCGTATGTCAAAAAATGAGTAAGCCCATCCACATCTCGTGCATGTTGTTTTAAATGATTCATCAGTCTGGTGCCATAACCCTTTACTTGCTCATCTGATGTGATTGCACAAAAAGCTATCTCTCCAAACTTTTGGCTGACATGTTACATAAATAATTAAATAATTAACTCGAGGACATTATTAGCAATAAGACATAGTTAATACATGAACATCTTTTGATCCCTACTGAGACATGTGACAACTTAGCAAAACAGATATCTGAATCAAATTGAGACAGAAGATAATAAGAATCAACTGAAACATGAACGATGAAAGAGTCTTAACATACAGAAATTCAACAAATGGCATAAAAAATGAAGAAAAGGGTCTCTTTGACAGAAACAAGCTGAAGACGAATCAAACAAAGAAACTATATGACAGAAATAGGAGTAAATATTATTTACCGGGTCGTTGACCTTTTACCCAAAAAAAAATAGGAGTAAATACACCCAAAAGGCCAAAAAGACCAGTTATATAAGCATCGAGAAGCAATAAACGCAAATGAATATCAAAAACTCTCTTTTCAAAATGAAATTATTCCAAATAGAAAAAGAATAGTAAATCATGTCAGCGTAGAATTTCTACCTTATATAAGGGCGATATGTAATGCCACCAACAACTGTATTGCGCCTGATAACCATTACAGATTTGTGGCCCCTGCATCAGATAAAATTTTGATCGTCAATGAAGTATATTAACAGGATGAACAATAGTCATGTAAGAACCAAACGAATTGTCAGTAGATAATATGCAGCAGCTTAAAAATGATCTTCCTTTATTTGTAAATTATAACAGACTAACACTGAAGAACATTTCCTATTAATTATGATCACTGGTATGCATATTCCCTCGAATATCCATCATTTTCATACAATACAAAACAGGTTTTTAAGACGAAATGAAAAACAAAAGGCGACATATTTGACACACCAATACACCATTCTTCCCTGTTTTATAATGGCCAATTGACCATGCGTGAGCTTTTCACAAACCAGTCAGCTCCAAACAATTCTATAATATTTTCTCTAAAGTATTGTCTTCCTCCATAGATGTAACTCAATTTATCACACGTCTCTCCTATGAAGAAAACATAATACGAGTACGTAGCTAACAACATACCTATCCATCACAAGACGAACAATGTATTCCTTGGGCATGTTAGGTAGCTGCCTTGCAAATATATTCTTCAGTCCAATTAACCTGCCAAAAACACAGCTTTAAGTACAATTCAAACTATAAAGTTTCAATCTTATAATGCGTACTATTACACATAACACACTACAGCAATTATAAGGCCTTTTCTTCTATTGAGCACATAAAACCGGATGTCTTCCTATGTATATTTTTTAAAGTACATAACCATTGGTCACTATTTCATGACTGAACGTCTTCTTCAGTATCTCAACCTCAGTCGTATATATTGGGACAAGCATCTGCATATACTACAAAGCTTCATTCAAGCTAATGCCCACTTCCCTCCTAGCCCTATTATGTAAGTTAAGTTAGTATCCGAATCTTGACTTAACAGATGACCACCCAACTTCCTGAAGATTCCAGGACTCATGGAAGGCTTGCCGATTTATCAATAGTTTCATACTAATCCTCAGATCCTATATCATGGAAGGCTATCTACCCAGCTGTCAACTTAGACGAGTGCAAATTATGAATTTCACAAAAAAGGTATTGTAATTCTAATTAGTACTTCCCTTATTGTAATATACTTCTAAAAACTAGGAAATTGTTCGTTAGTGTTCTGAATTTGCTTAATATAAAATTTCAGATCAATACAACCCCATACAAAGACAGGCATCATACCACTACTCGGTTCATATCCATGGTACACCTATATCCTATCTATGTACACAAGTCAAAAGAGTAACCAACTTCCTGAGACTTTGAAGGAAGTATGGTAGGCTTGACAATATATCAGCAGTTTCGCACTAATTCCTGAGATTCTGTATAACCCGTTGACCTAGTGAATCAACTATCTACCCAACAGCAAACGCAGACTAGTGCAAATTATCACACAAAACAAGGCTTTGTAATTCTAATGTCACTACAAGCACGCAAACCAAAAGATTAAAATCGTATACCATATCATATGCTCGTCAATTTTATCATTCGACACACACACAAACTTCAGCTTCCCCGCTTCCTCCTACACATATGCCAACACCAAACAATTAATAAACAAACGCTACTAATATTCCGTCACAATCAACAAAACAACAATTTCAAAAAATTTAACCACCTCTCGCTTCAAACTCTCTTCTCGTCCACAATACGCCCCACTCGTCTGCAAATTCTCCGTAAAAATACTCTTCACCGTCTCCTCCTTCACCACACCCCCACTCGCGTCCTTCGCAACCTCGCTCGGCTCAACTTTCACCGTACTATTCTCCACTTTCGCCTTCACATTCCTCCCTCCTCCCACACCACCACCACTACTACTCTCCAGCCGCGAAACCGTAAAGTTCCGAATAGACGTATCGTCGTAAACCTCCTCCTCATCGTCATCATTCAACACGTCTTCTTCAAACTCCTCACTGTCATCCGACTCGTTCCGCACACTGACTGACTCCAAATCGTCGTTTGACGGCGCGTGGTCTTCACTCGCCGTGAGTTTTCGTTTGTGGAGTGATGACGTGGCGGAAGCGGACGCGGAGTGCGACGGGGACGGTGATTGGGAGGAGCGTGAGGAGCGTAACGGTGCCGTTAAGTGTGATGAATGTGTAACGTGAAAAGCCTTATCTTTAAAAGTTTTTTAAGAGACGTTAAAAAAATTAAAACATAAAAAAGTTTTTCTAAGAGCATATGTAATACAAGATTGGTGAAAGACTTGACATTATTTGAAAAAACCATTTATCTTGCTTTTTTGCATTGCGTAAATAGCTTGTTATACAAAGACTTGACAAACAACAAGTCTTTTGACAACAATTTGTTCATCTTTTAAAACACATTTTTGTTTCTAAATTGATGTACTAAATGTGTAAAAAGCTTTTGATAATGACTTTTTGCATTGGATCAAAGTTTTACAATGACTTTTTCATTTATGAAATCTAGTTAAATTTATTGTGTGTATTGCATTGTGAATGCTTTAAGTTTAGAGCATTTAATAAACACATTTGCTTCCTTAAATAATACTATAATTTTTATATGAAATAGTGACAAGTATGGTAAATATCATAAATTTAGAAAACTATTAATATCATCTCACATGTAAATATATTAATTTTGATTTGTTGAATGATTAAAAAACTTGTGCCATTATGGCACAAGTTAGAAAATCACTATTTTTAAAAGTTGGTTGGGATATGTTTAAAACAAGCTCAAGTTTCGAGGACCTTGAGTTTGGCTCAGCTCGTTTACACACTTATTTTAAGGAAAGGGGATTACCACGATAAGATATATAATCACATAAAAAGTTAAGTATCATGGTATGTGGCAGAATTACCACATAAAACTTAAGCAACACGTTTGAACAACTACTATGCCGATTGTGACATGCCACAAACTTAGGGTGCGTTTGGTGTATAGATGGGTTTGGGATATGATTTGGATGTTGTGTAGGATTTGAATTTAATAAAAAAAAAATGGAACCCATAAATTAATTATTTTTATATAACTTGTAGAAAACTAGAATGAGAGGTTGAATAGTTCTACCGATTAAAACTTTGTTTTAAAATTTTTAAATCGACATATGTCAATCTATTTAGATGTGTGTGGATATTGATAGTTAGATGTGAATAGAATATACTAAAAGAGAGAAAAAGAAAGAAAAAACCATTACACGAGTATTTATACTGGTTTGGGTACAATGCCACATTCCTTGCCCTACTCCACTCCTCGAGTACCCAACTCGATAGTTTGTAAACACTACACCACGAGCTCCTTTTCTTGGCGGAGAAGCCTTCACAATGTCGCTTACACTTTTTCGGCATTAAGCTAAATATCAGGTTCTTCCACAAGGTAAACAAACCTACGTCGCCTACACTTTTTTCGTTACAAGGCTAGATACCGAGTTCTTACACAAGGTAGAACCAAACCTACGTTGCCTACACTTTATCCGGTACAAGGCTAGATATCGGGTTCCTTTACAATGGAGGAACCAATCCCAACTACTACAACTATCACAACATGCTGGGTTTTATTGATTTGATGATATAAAACAAGAAGAATGAAACATGGAGGACTTAAGAAGACAAATGAAGAATTCTTCAAATAATTAAGAATGAAACACAAGGGACTTGCTTGCTAAAGAATATTTTATTTATTAGTCCTCCGTAGTATTTTGTAAACCCTAAATCTCTATTATATAAAGAGATCAAGGGTACATAGGTTTTATTAATTCTTTGAGATCAAGGGAACGTAGGTTTTAAGTCTTCTGTTAGGAATATAAACACATGAAAGACTCGGTCACCCCGAATATGTATTTGCATGAAGTAGCTCGTAGGTTTAAACATGTTAGTTTAGATATCGTATCACCATAGAGTCGGGTCGGGTCTTTACCCACTGTCAGCCCTGTCCATAGCCTACTAGAAGCATTTCTATAATCACTATATAAGCCATCTCCCACCAAAGGAGAGGGTTGGACCTTCACATAATATTATCTCACTTTCTCTCACTAAGGTTTCATACTCTCTCTTTTTCTCTCTCTAGAATCGACCTAAAACATCAATTCTTCTTGTGTTATGATTATGAATATGTTACAATTGGTATCAATAGCCATGGTTATGACTAGCTAGATTGTGTGTTCAAATTCATGGACTTTTTTTTTTCCGAATACAGAAGACAAGAAACACATGAATTGAGCTTTGGTTGTGGTTTGTGTTGATTAAACTTATACGTTGATGCTCACAACAATCTCTTGTGTCATTTCTTGGTATCCTACTGTTGATTTAGTGGTTTTACGTGGAAGATTTATGTTTTTTCTTCACTGCGTTTTGACATTTGGTGAAGACTTCTTGACTGCATTTTGAGGTAGTTAAGGTGGTTAAGTGTTGCGTTTTGGGAAGTATTGGGACTGCGGTTTGGATTTTAACTACAACGGAAAGAAGACAAAACGCATTGATAGTGACATTTTGTCTAGTTGTGACTGCGTTTTGCCCTCCTGTGTTTTGTGCTACTGCGTATTGGTTCTCTGAGTTTTGAAGTTATCCGTTTTGAGCTACTGCGTTTTGGGACTTCTGCATTTTGAGGTTCTGCTTTTTAAGTTACTGCGTTTTAGGGCTTATGCGTTTTGAGGTTATGCGTTTTAAGCTACTGTGGTTTGGAATTCTGCGTTTTGTGTACTGCGTTTTGGTGTTATGTGTTTTGGGACTTCTGTGTTTTGGCTTACTGAGTTTTGTCATTTTATGATTGTGGTTTGATTCAAGATTTGGCTGCGTTTTGACCAAACTTTTTCCATTGAGTTTTGGTCTTGAACTATTGGTTGTGACTAATCCACTTCATTACGTTAACTCAAAACAACTAAACCAAATCACAACATAACTACATTTCACCTAATCTTACAAAGTCTAACAATTCACCTTCAACGCACAATCACTAATCATATTATAGATCCAAACTTTATCATAACACATTTAAGTAATTATTATCTCACGGTTTCTTTTGTTGATTTTGTAAAATCCCGTGAAAGAGACTATTTCTCGTTTTAAATCATAAGAGTTGTAAAATCCCGTGAAAGTAAACATCATGGCAAGCACTTCTGACGACATTCAAGCTACCGGGTCCGATACCCGCCCTCATATGCTTGATAGGACGGATTATGAATCATGTGCACAAAGAATTAGACTCTAATTGTGTTAACATTCTTCGGTCTATTTGATGAAGGACCTTTCAAATGGGTACCACTAGAGATGTTATCTCCACAACTGAGGATGGAACTGTCACTCTTGGAATCGACAGACCACATAATTACAACGATCTCAATGAGGAGGAGAAGAAGCGTTATGATGCTGATATTGAAGCATCTAACATTGTGATTCAAGGGCTTCCCAAAGACGTTTACAAGCTTATCAACTTCAACACTGAAGCCAAAGCGGTTTGGGACAATGTTAAAATGCTTCTTATTGGATCTGAACTGACCAAAGAAGATCGAGAATCTTAGCTGTATGATGAGTTTGAACACTTCAAAATGAACCCTGGTGAGAACATCACTAACTACTATGTTAGATTTCACAAGCTTGTGAATGACATGAGGATCATCAGGATGACAATGCCAAACATCCAACTCAATTCTAAGTTCATGAACAACATGACACCCCAGTGGGATAGATTTATCACACCAGTGAAGCTCAACAAAGGATCGAGATAGACAAACTATGAGCAGCCGTTTGCTTACTTACAACAACACGAAAAACATGTTGTCTATGATTGTCAGTTGAGGGAAAGATTCAATCAGACAATAATAAATAATCCACTTGCACTTGTCTCCAATGTTCAGCCACTTACTCAAACATCTCATGATCAAGTTTATCACCATCCTTCTTCATCATAGAATCAGACATCATTTGTCCAATCATCTTTATACCTACCATCTGCTGTAAACACCCAAGTGGATTCAGGATACTCTCACACTGATATAATGATTGACAACCTGTCCAAACAAGTTGCATTGCTTGTTCAACAATTCAGAACAACACTTCCTCAAACCAACAACCAACTTAGAACTTCATCAAATCCACAAAATCAAGCAATTGTGGAAGATGGAAGAGTTGTGGTGCATAATGTTCAGGGAAGACAGAATCTGAATCAAAGGAACATCGCTAGGGGTAACGGGGCAGCTGGTAACAGTGGTGTGCAAAATAGAGTTGGGAATGCTAATCAAGGACAAGCAAGGTAACCCAAGTGTTATAACTGTGGTGATTTAGGACACATTACAAGGAACTGCACTCAACCAACGCATCCACAGAACTCTGACTACTTCAAAGACAAGATGTTGTTGATGCAAGCCCAAGAGAATTGAGTTCCACTGGATGAAGAGCAGTTGATGTTTCTGGCTGGAAAGGAAGCAAACACGTTTGATGTCGATGTTGATGATTAACCAGTTTATGACTTAGCTCAGAATGACCCCAACGTCTTTTAGGCTGATGACTGTGATGCTTTTGATTCAGACGTTGATGATGAACCCACAGCTCAAACCATTGTCATGGAAAATTTGTCCACTGCAGTCTCCTCTCCTCAACAATCTGGTTCATCTAATACATCATTCATATTTGAGGTACTCAAACTATATGACATGGTTGATGAACAAACGATTCCTAACAAAGCACAATCGACAAACGTTGTTGACTCAGCTGCTGATATGGGTAATAACCATATTATTCTATATGAACAATATGTGAAACACAACGAAGAGTCGGTTGTACCTAGTAGTGCATCTTCTGTTGTAGATAATGGTTGTGAGTTGCATGAGAGCACCGTGTTTATCCCTGATGATACTATGACCACTAGACTTAACATCTATAAATATCAGGTGGCCATATACGAACAACGTGCCAAATTTGAGCTAACTGAACGTGAGCAGAAAATGGATGGTCAAATGCGTACATTTATAACAGAACGTAACTTAAGGGAAGAAACATTGAAAAATGAGTTATATTCTTTACAAAGGCAACTTGATCAGACTGTTAAACAAAAACAGGAGATTCAAGAAAGTGTAAATAGTTAAATACACTAAAACAAGATTTCAAAGAAAAAGAAACAAAACTCTAAATAATTTTTTCAGACTTAAAACGTTAAAGAATAAGATTGAAAACAAGTTGTACACACAATGCCAAACCAGGTAAACTGCTCAAATGATGCATAAGCATAGAAAGCTGAGTGATGAACATAGTGAGAAAGATGTAGATGAACCTAAATCAGTTTTCCTTAGGAGTGCTAAAGTTCCCCAACCTGCCTTATATGATGGAAATGAAATGCTTAAGCATGGTCATGCCCCTCATGATGTGTCATCATTTGAAGAGAGTAATGAGATAAAAGTAATAAATAGAGAAAGATTGGCTGAAAAAATGAAGGATCCCGTATGCACAGCAAATCGAGTCATAATCAAACCCCATGATTACTCTGAGGAGAACCGATTAGCTATTTTTGTACCTCAAACTAAGTTGAATCCAAAACAAATATTTTGGTCCTTAGACTTAGAAAAAAATAAAAGCCGAAGAACTTTAATCCAAAACTCCACCCTTTAGAAAAATAGGTGTAGCAACCGTGTACCCACCCATGCACTTAGTCCCTTTAACTCTTCCCACTGAATGTAAAACTCTAATTAGCATTTATGTATTTTGTCAACTATTTGCTGATTTTGATAAAACATGTAAGAAAAGAATTACACTAACGGGAATTACTGAAGGGGAAAGGGGTTTTGAACAAACTAAACGGTGCTACTTAACTGAGGTTATTCCATTTTTTAAACTTTTAAAAGAACATTTTGAGGGGATTAAAAAAACCCTTGAAACTGAATTAAAAAAAGATGAAAGAAGTGTTTAAAGATATGAAAAACATAGGAAAACAAAATGCGATTGAACTTAAAAGCTGTGAGATTGAAAGGAAGAATATTCTCATCACCAATGAGAATTTGATTGCTAGATGTATTGCTCGGGATGTATTTTATACTGCTACTAATTATGCATTAACTGCTTGTCAATTTCACGATTTGTGGATTGCATTGAATGTTACCCAGAATCGTGTTATAGAGCTTGAGGGGGAGAATTTAAAATTGCTTAACAAAAATCAAAACGATGATCATGATAACATGGTCAGGCATTTGTCTAAATTAGAGGTTTATAATCTTAATTTTCAATTAAAATATCAACATCTAGAAGAAAAAAACAAAATGTCAAATGCCAAGACATCTTTGGATGCTCCTGAATTTGATGCATATTTTAAATTAAGCAAACGTGATGAGATTCAAGCTCATATGAACACAATTCGAAAATTGAGATCACAAATCGCTCAATTGAAGTCACATAAGAGTGATGTGATTGTCACCCAAAACCCACAGTTTCTCAGAATTTTCAATATCTAGACATCATGAACAAACTGCGATATGAAAATGATTGTTTTCAAACTGAAAATTCAAATGTCAAAATACTTTACAAAGAGTTATACGACTCAATTAAGGTCACGCGTGATAAACACAATGAGAAGATAACTTCTTTGAATAAAGAGATTGAGAATCTAAAGACTTGGGTGAAAGGGAAAATGCCATTACCACTTCTGACAATGTTGTTTCAAAGGTTTCTGCTTGTAGTAAGTATGCAGTTGAAATTGTGCTTATTCCTCATCCCCTTAGAAACAATAGGGTAGTTCAACAAGTATATCTTACTCACCTTAAGGATAGCCTAGACATCCTTCGTGAGATCGTTGAAGAAGGCAAAATAGAAAAAAACCTTAATAGTGCAATTAGTGATGCATGCATTCTCACCAAATGATCTCAGAAACTCCTAGAGTTTGTCATCGGCACTTGTCCTAGAATAGGTACTCAGCAAGATAGAATTAGTGCATCTTCCTAAATTTAATAACATTGAGGGCCTGTTTGGTTTGTGAATAGGTTTAGATTAGGATTTGGGTTAGTAAATGGGTGGTTTAGGATTTGGTACTATCAAATGAAAAGTCATGTTTGGTTTGTCTAAGGATTATAAATTAGGGTCCAGTGATGCTTTTTTGTTTTCTCATATAAGGACAAGCGTAATAACAATCATATTGAATTTTTGACTTGTCTCAACTACATATAACCAACTGAACAAAACCATTGCAAAATTTACTAAAAATATAAACCAGTAGAGATCTCAGACCTTAAGACACCAACAAAATATAACTTAGCAACTCACATTTACGATAACAATACCTGATCGACAAAGAGAACTTCGTTAATATAGTAACCAAGTAACCAAAATATTACACCAACACTTGACTTTGAATCTATACTTATGTACATAATATGATATAATCACTCGAAGAACCTTCCTCGAGACCAAAAGAAGTACCCATATTCAACTATTCCAACATACAAGCTAATCATCGTCAAGCAAATTTCCCCCCCAAAAAAAAGTTTTACCTCCACACAACTACACCAACGATCAACCTAATCACAAGGAATACCCATAATCCATAACAAAATATCTTACAACTACAAGTACTTACCATATTATCTAGTTACCTGATTAAAGTACTTGTTAGATAATCTAGTTACCAGATGAAAGACTTGTAAGCTTACGCACATAGGACACTCGCAGCTTTTCGAAAAGATTCAGAAATAATTCAAGTTTGTCTTTATTAGCAGCAAATATCTCAGCAGCATGGAGTACATCGCCACTTGGGATGTCGAGTTTCATGAGCTCATCAAGTACGTCTTTCAATTGCTCAGACTTAGCGTTCTTGCGATTGTTATCATCTGTCAAAGCATTAGCAACCGCATTCGCCATAGTTCCGAAATTAGCATTAAATCCTTGAACAAACATTTGAAAAGAATGATTAATTCCTTCGAGTTGTGACTGTATGTCTCGTGTCTTCCTTTTTTTGGTAGCCTTGTTTCCATTAGACGCTGCCTTTTGCTTTTTAGCCATATTTGTTCCATTGGTAAAGTTTGAGGTTGTTTGAGACATATATTGCACATCAGTTTCTTCATCATCACTCAAAGAGATGTGAAATCGACCAACATTATCTCCTCCGCTTTCACCATTTTTCTCATTCTCCATGTTGTGAATCGCGTATTTGAATCCTTCAACAACTGTACCGGTAGCTCTATCCTTTCCATACACCAATTCAAGTTGGTTGAAATATGGAAATGGAAAATCCCATAGTCCATTTGCCTCTTTATGATTCTGTAAAAAAAATAAAAAATACATCATTAAAAACACAACAGAAACAAGTGAAATAAACAATTATTCAAGTATAAGAAGCTTATTTTTGTATAGATTTACCTCACAATACTTGAGATACCAATCTCTTTCACATGCGATCTTTTTATCTACATCATTCCATTGACACCCACTATATTTTAACATGTCATTGATGACATGAAACTTTGTCTTTAGCCACTTGACTTTTGACTCGATATGCAGCGAAACTTTCTTCGAAAAAGTAGGTATTTTGACAAGAATCCTTCTTTGCACCTTAGCCATGTAGTTGCTTCTAAAACCATTGTCGGTCTTCCAAGATGGACACATGCCGTTTCTTGAATAACTTAAATTAGCAATTGAGTCTCACTTTCTTCCCAGTAGCATTTTTGTCTAACACAACCTCGCACTCTGTCCATATTAGCGTATAATAAGGTTAAAAGCATAATCTATAATGAGGAAAAACAAAATATATGGTAAGATTATCGTGGCAACCAATTTAAAAACTCACGCTGCAGGAGTTGGAGTTGCCTGATAAGTTGGCAAAGGATGCACAATAGGTCCGGACTCATTAATTAGTGTTGAAGGAGCATGTTGATAAGCTGGTGATGGATGGGTCATAGGAGCAAACTGATTATATGATGAAGGAACCGTCATAAGATTAAACTGATAAGGAGGTGAAGGATGTATCATAGTCGGCGTCTCATAAGATGGAGAAGGATGAGATGTATTAGCCATAGAACACTTGGGTGCATTCTGCACGCATAAACATTTCATCAATAATTTATGACAAGTAGCCTTAGAAGATATATATATATATATATATATATATATATATATATATATATATATATATATATATATATATATATATATATATATATATATATATATGTATATATATATATATATATGTATATATATATATATACATATATATATATATATATATATATATATATTGTCACAACTCGTAATTTCATGTCCTATTTCAAACGTCGAAATTTCATTTTTTATTTCAGAAAGTTACTATTCATTTCTACTATTCACTATTACTATTCATTTTCACTATTCATTTCCGAAATTTTTATCTCATATTCTCGTAAGCTAAACTATTTTAATGATAATCCGAGAGTTTGGCGCTCGTCGGATCATTTCTGCAAAAATCACGAAGCCGTGTCCGAGATTTACTTTTAGGTTTAAACGTCATTCCAGCATCCCGATATGTCCATAAAACACTATAAATGATAGAAATATGATTTTCTCTCATTTTACGACAATTCTAAAAGTTTTGGAATTTTACGTTTTCCAGTTCAGTGTTTTACGCGAATTACGCGTTTTAGACCCACGTTTCCAGTTTTAACAGCGTTTAAGCAACCCGATGGAACTTACCATTCATTTTATATTTTGTTGTGGATTATTTTGTCAAGTTTAGTCATTCTTTCACGTTTCATATTTTTACGATACCCGGATTTACGTTTCGCGGCTTAACAATTTACGGTTAGCAATTAACGGAACCAAAACTGACTCCGTGAACTAAATAATTAGCCAAGCTTCCCACATACTCATCTTATCTTTCCATGTGCAAGAGTTTTACTTCTAATTGATCACTTATTTACCATAATGCCATCCAAGTAACTAGATATTTATTTCTACTCCAAAACTATTACACTTAGTATTATTTTTACAAATCATAAAACAAGGTTTTCTCTCTTTTCTCTCTTCCTAGCTCCCGACCAACACAAGAACAAGAACAAGGATCCATCAAACTTTCAAGCTCAAGTGTTTAATCTACTCCTAATAATGATCTAGTTAGGGTTTTGAAATAAAAACCACAAAGATTAAATGGGTTTTCATCACCATCTTTCAATAATCATCACAAGTAAGTTACTAGTAATTTTTCTACTCTTTCAAACTATTACATGATGTATTTTCAAGTTTTATTAGCAAAGCATACAAGTATTTATGTTATTCATACCACTTATTACTTATTTTCTTTATAAACATAGATCTATAATTTTTATTAGCAATCTCATGAGATCCACCATTTTTGGTGAAGACTAGGAACCCATGACACCCTAAGAAGGTGTATGGTAGGATTGAGTACTTGTTGAGTTGATTTGAAGTAGTTGGTTAAGTTTTGGACAAGTATTAAACTAGAAAAATCTATTTTTAACACTATATAAATGTTGCTGTCTCATTTTGCAAAACGTGGGAAACTCAGGGGATAGGGTGTAATTTTGGACCAAAGATTTAGAAAATACTTTCAAAGACGAAGCTTTGGGCGAAAGAACGGATTAAAACGAGTTTATAACGAAGGAGATATGATTTTTACAAGTTTAACGACGAAAACTATTTTCTGAAAATAATACGTGTTGTTGCACGATTTTCAATGGACAAAAAGAGGTGTTAGACGTGTTTTATAAGAGCCGATTTACTAAAAATATATTAGTATATATTAATAAGATTCCAGGGATATAAAGAACATAGAAAACGAGCTTATAACGACTAAGATACATGCGTTTGAATTTTTAGACGATTTTAATATTTTCCTTCAGCCCAATACTTAGAAAATTTTCCAAGTATTAACCATTTCACCAAGTGACCAAGTTGAGAGCCATTTTTCTCATTGATAAACTCATTTCTGGAAACTTTACATCATTGACAAAAAGTTAGTTCACCCAGCCTAGTTTTCAAAACATCCAACCGTTTGTCAAAAGGATTTATAACGAATAACTTATGGCCTTCCAAACTTTCCCGAAAACTGCCCGGAATCTGCCAAAACAGCCCAATCACCTTACTTCGCGGCTATTTTCTTTATAATCGAGACCCGTATGGACAAACTTCAGTTCTATGACTTTTTAGCTAAGGTGAAAATCTTCTCAAAATTACTGAGCTTCTTTCCTAACACTTAATATTCACCATTTTTCGACTAGTTTTGCGAGGCCAATTTGGGCATATTTTCAAGTAATGAAAATGTTACATTTTGCGACAAAAACCTTATATTTGCCGATAGAACACCAAACGAGGATCGTGGAGTACCGTTTCAACATATTTACATGGAAAGTGGTTATTAACTTAACGAGACGTTAAAAATGTATTTTTCGACGATAAACGTTATTTTCAAATTTCACTAGTACGTATTTGCATGTGTAGCATCATTTCATTTCTTACATTAGATCATATCATTCATATTAGATTGCGGTTAGAGATCGTGCCTCATTTCTGTGTATTCACTTTTATCATCATAGCTACCGCACTAGGTGAGTCATAGCCCCACTTTTACTTGTTTAATTACTTTATAAACTCTTTGGGGGAGATACATGCTTAAATACTTGTTTTATACTTTTACAAGTCTTCTCAACTACTTGCTCATTTCTGTGAGTTTTCACAGCCCCGTTTTTAATTCCATATTTTGATTACAAATCCCACGGGGGAGAATAAATTGCTTTAATTATTTTTGTGCATGCCAAAGTATAAATTCCTTACATTGTTTAAGTTGCCTTATTACCACGTCATGACAAGTCCCCTTTATTATCATGGACCGTTAATTAATCTACAATCGAGAGTGAGTGAATAGATCTATTGAGGGTGACTCCTCCATCCGTGTTTGGGTTGCTCCAACGGAATTACGGATGCATTTAATTTCTAATATCTTTAGAGTGCCTGGTAAACATTCATTTGGGGCCAAGTAAGAGCCAATGTAAATTTTATTACTGAAATCTTATTACTTTACTTTTTACTTATGGCTATTGTATATACGATTAAAGTTATATACTGATAGTTTTTATCAACCATATTACTGATTTATTACTGAATTACGATGCCTTTGCATCAACTTTATTACTGATTTATTACTGAATTATGATGCCTTTGCATCAACCTTATTACTGATTTATTACTCATTTACGATGCCTTTGCATAAACCTTATTACGGATTTACGATGCCTTTACTGGGAAATCTTCATTCAAATGTTTTACATTACATACTTGTTCACTAAACTATATGAACTCACCAACCTCGTGTTGACACTTTAACATGTATTTTCAGGTATTAATCAATGGCACGCTACTGGAGGTTTTGGCAGGGCATGGCATGGTCATAGAAGACTCTGATATTCATTTGGGGACCGTTTTAAAGTATTTTAAAGGCCTACTTCCGCACTACTTTTAACAATGTAAATTCAATACTTTTGGTTAAACGATTTTATTCTAAATGATTGAAGTGAAAACCATTTTTGAACTTGTGTTGTAATACCAATTGAGTTACACCCCAGCTACATGTAAGCTTCCGCTGGACCCGATTTTGGGGGTGTGACAGATTGGCATCAGAGCTTTGGCTATAGCGAACTGAGTGTTTAAAACCTAGATTATAGCTACTTTCACGAAAACTTAACCCTATGACCGTCACGTGCCTGCCTGCCAAACTGAAACCTCATTTGTGGTTAGTTGCTGACATAGGTGATGAGATTTGTGTCTCATTATCTGATATATTATATTCATTTATTTTAAGAAATAAAAAGTGTTGTGTTTTATGAAATGTAAAATGTAGCAAAAATCTAGTTTATGCAAGTCTTTAAAACTAAGATTATATTTTACTTAGAAACTAAAGTTTACATTTGTCATTAACAAAACTTAGCGAAGATCGTAAAATATAAATAACGTTTTTAGGCGATATTTGTATTAACAATCTCCCCCTTTTTGTTGATGACAAAACATAAACTTTGTTTTTAAGTAACTCACAAAATCTTGGTTTTTAAGACTTAAAAAATATTAATATTAAACTTGTTTTACTTAAGTTATGAAAATCATATTAAGTTTTGAAAGTTTAATATATTTCTCCCCCTTTTTGTCGAAACAAAAAGTAGAGTAGCGAAGCGGAAAAATGCACTTGCTCCCCCTTGCTTGTTACTCCCCCTAAAAGGAGTGCCAAGATGAGAAACATGGATTTTGGATCCTACAAAAAAAATGGTTAGTTGGTGATATATATAGTCAAGCTTGTAGTTACCACACACATTGCAACCACAATGACAACATAAAAATGATCAACCAACAATGCACGAAAGTAAGTAGAAAGAAATAGCATTCCAAGTAAAATTTTGACTTTAAAAAGTCAAAGGAAAAGAAATGGTAAATATTCTTCTACTTCTAAAAACTTAAAAAATAACCAAGAAAGAAAAATAAAAGCATAGGTTCCTCAATTGGGGCAAACGGCCTCCAAAGGTTGTCTAGGATTTGTTTGGGTGGGAGAGAGCATCCAAATGTTCTATGACGTGTTGGAATGCAAACCGGGTTTCATCTTGGAGTTGGTGAAGCAACGTTTTGATGCTTGCACCCATTTGCTCACAATTTGAGCAAACATGGGGATGAGTAGGTAGAAATGGATTGGTTTTGGTTTCTTGGTTTGAGGGTTGGTTGGATTGTGGTTCTTGGGTGGATGATGGGTTTGGTATTGAGTCAAACAAGGTGGTTTGAAATTCCATTGCTTGTTGGAGGTGGTTCTCAACCATGCTTTGTATATCCTCATATGAGGGAAAGAAAGATTCAAAGGTTTGGGCTTGAGAATGTGGTGGAGTTGGGTGATCATGGTTTTTAAAGTTTGGCTCTCCATAAAGAGGACCATGGATGTCATTGTAGATGGGGTGAAACAACAATGGTTTGGGTTGATGGTATATTTGTTGTGGTGGTTGGGTGTGGTTAAAAAGCTCATTTTGGTCAAGAATTGACCTTGGTGAAAAAGGTGGTGGTTGTGAAGGTCTTGGTGGAAGATCATTTAGATCTTGGACAAAAGGGTATGGTGATGTGGGAGGAGACCCAAATAACTCCATAGGTTCAATTTTGGGTAATGGTGATGGTGATGAAGTTTTGGATGGTTCGGTTGGAGCACTTGGTGGAGTTGGGTCAATCCGTGATTTAGTAGGTGGTGGAGTGAGCTCATTTGGTTCATTGGTTGATGGAGATGGAGATGCAAGGTTCAAAAAGTGTTCATTTTTTATAGGTGAGGTGAATTCATCCGAAGATGAGGAGCTTAGGTTGATGGGTTGATTAGACCATAGTGGTTTAACACTTATCCGGGTGGTTTTCCGGATGGGTCGTGATGGTTGAGAGGTGATTGTTGACTTAGTCATGGTGAAAAATGGTTTAGAAGTTCAGAAATTGTGGAAAGGAGGTGTGATTTGATAGTGTTTAGGATGGCTTAATTTATAGTGTTGAAGGATTGTGGAAAGGAGTGTTTGGATTTGATGTTAGTCGATACAAAAATGGAGGTTTCTAATGATTGGGAAAACTAATTGTGGGTTGTCATATCATGGAAGTCAATCCAATGAAAATGGTGAAGTGAGAAGACAAGTTTTGCACTAAATGCTTAGTGGTTTTGGTGGATTTGTTGGAGTATAAATCTCAGAAATTTCAAGGATCCTTTAAAAGGGTTCCTTCCTTTATGTGTGAGGGGTCCTTGAGGTTGTTATGGCTGTTGGGTCACTGAATTCCCCAATCTTTTTCTAACAAGGATTTGAACGTAAAATAACCTAAGTATAAACAAGTCACTGAGTGAACAGTAACTCATTGAGTCATCTTCAGGATGCTAAGACCGAGCCTAAGAAGAAAGGTTCTCCATTCAGTGAGGCGGAACTCAGTGAAGTGTGATCTAAGCCAAGAAGAAGATGATGGGTTCAGTGAGGATGACAATAACTCACTGAACCCCATAACTCCTCAACAACTTCATGGTACTGAAGACTGATGACTAGAAGACTGAAGTTTTGGCGGGACTGGGCGGGAAAGTTTGATCTGTTTCACTAAAGTGCTTTATCACTTTAATGTCAAACTTTCCTCAAATGGCTAAAACCAGGCTGTCATCAGAAAGTGCCTTTTGGACTTAACCCAAAGAAGTTTCCCTTGCCAGAGAATAAAATCTATCAAGATTTTATTGAAGAACACTTAGGTCCATTGTATAATAGAGTTGTTCACATTTGTGTATAAATAGGTAGCATAAGAGAGGAGTAAATGTTGACAAGTTTGTGCAATTAATGCTAAGCATTCACAAACCACTTTTACTCCTCCTAAGAACAACATAACCCCTGAGATAGCTCAGTGGGTCCTGAAAGTTGTTACTCAACATTGATTGAGTTTAGTGAGGAGTCTATACCATACTTGTCATTTTCAATCCCAAGTGTTATTCCGCAAACACTTGGGTACGATTCTTTTTGATTAACTTCTAATAAAGAATTAAACGTTGGAAAATATTGTCTCTTATATTTACGTTACTTTATTGTTAATCTTTTATATATCTTTGTCTAAATGTCATAGAACTTGGTTACTTTAGCTTTGTAGTTATAGTTAACCAAGTAAAAGGGACCAACAAGTGGTATCAGAGCCTCTGGTTTCAAAACTTAAGAGTGCTCAAGTTTTCAAAACTTATGACTGACATAGATGTTCCCCAACTTGTCGACAAAAAGGGTGGAAGCTATTCAGCAACTGCCCCTCGACTAGAAGTTGGCAAATTTAATAAGTGGAAAAAGCGAATGCTTTGCTACTTAACTGGGATGGAACCATATTACATTAAGTTGATTAATGATGGTCCATATGTCCCTACAACTGCCCAAGGTTTAATTAAACCTGAAGCTCAATGGACCCCAGATGAAAGGAGGGTGGTCAATCAAGACCAGCGCCTGAAAAGCATCATTATATCATGCCTCCCTGATGATATAATGGAATCAGTGATCAATTGTCCCACTGCCCAGCAGACACGGACTGACCTGGTTCATAGCTATGAAGGGCCTTCTGATACCAAAGAGAATAGAATCATGGACCTGAAGCTTGAATTCAATACCTTCAGGGCCAAGGATTCTGAAAGTCTCTCTGAGACTTATACTCGGTATAAGACCCTCCTGAATGAGCTGACCAATGATGGTGTTATACTGTCAAAACATGAGATCAATGTTGGTTTTGTCAACAGTCTCCCTGAGAAGTGGTTAAACTTCTCTCAGGGGTTGAGAAATGCAAACCACATTCAGAACCTTGAGCTCCCTGCCATCTATGGGAAGTTTGTCTATGAAGATAATCTTATCACCAGGAGATACCCTGGTAAAGCTCAGGAGACCAAAAAGGCCTTGACAATTTCACCCATATCAACTGCTTTCTATTCAAAAGGTGTTGTGCAGGATTTTCAGGATGGATCTGATGATGAGGTTGACCAAAGAACCAGTGAGGAGTACCTAAATGATCTTCAAATTGAATTTCATGAAAGAGCACTCCTTGCTAATTCAAAAAGGTTTTTTAAGAAAAACAAATTTCCTTCAAAAGAAAATGATAACACTGAATGCTTTAAATGTGGCAAAATGGGCCATTTTGCTAAAGATTGTTTTTCAAAAACAACCTCAGAACCATCCTTCAAATTTTCAGGAAATAACTCTTTTTCAGGCCCTAACAAATTTCAACCAAAGATGCTTCAGTCTAGTCAGAGATTTGAAAAAGTCCCTCAAATTGATTTTGAAGCCAAGTATAGAAAGGCAAAAGCTAAACTTGCCCTTCTTGAATCATCCTCAACAGTCTCTCAGCTTCCTCAGGCTCCAAAGCCTTCTCAAGCCAAGAACAAAGGGCTTGTTGCTGAAACTTATGACTGGGATGAGGTTGAAGTGTCCTCTGATGATGATGAAGTTCACATCAGTGCCCTGATGGCTCTATCAGATGACAACAAGCTTGCTGTGGGGAAGAGTCATGCAAGAAATGGTGAATGGGTTAACATCAGTATGAGGAAGGTTAATCTTTTACTTTCTATGGATGATAATGATGATTGGAAATCTTACTTAGATTATATTAATGTTGATCTTAAGTACGTTGAAGAGCAAAGACTTAATTTGTTTTCAAAATTTAACAAACTGAGTTTTGAATTAAATCATTGTAGAGATGAATTACTTACTTTAAAACAAGCCAAGCTTGAAAGTGTTACACTTCAAATTCAAAACTCTGAACTTGTAAAACAAAATCAAGCTCTTCAGGAAGAACTTAAGAAAGAAAAGGAAATTATTTGGAAATGGACTCAGAAAAACCCCAAACTTTATGAAACACTGAGTCTCACACCCAGCCCCAAAAAGGCAGGTCTGGGTGATGATCAACTCATTGAAGTTTCTGGGGAGAGTAGCCATTCTACAACTTTTCTATTAACCAACATACTCTCTAGCAAAGAACTTGCTCCCAAACCAAGTGATTGGATTGAAAGAAACAATCCTGATAGTAAAATGCCAAATTTTAATAATGGAAGAATCCTAGAGCCTGAAAGTCAGGCTATTAAGGAGCTGCTAGGAGTCACTGATGAACTTAGTCCTACTGAGTCCATCACTGAGTCTAAGTCTGATTCACCACTCCCTCCACTGAAACAACTTCAGGGAGCGGAACCCAATTCTGACCTTGCACCATTAGTCTATCAACCACATTCTCCCAAAGAGAAATCAGGGTTAGGAAAGACTATTCTGAAAAGACCTACTCCTGCACCCACTGAACACCAAAAACCTTCAGTACCCACTGAAGTGAAGCATGAAAGCACTGATTCAAAGGTTGATCAGCTTACTGAACTTGTTAGGATGCCGAGTGAGAAAATCGAGTCTACTGAGAAAAACTCTGACTCAAAATCAACAAAGCCCTCAGTATCCTCAGGTTCCTCCAAACCAAAAACCACTCCCAGATCCTCAGGGAGATGTGAACTGTGCAACTATCCAAATCACAGCACTGATAAATGCTACAGAGTCCTGTTTTGTATGATATGCAAACAAGAGGACCACAGAACTTGTGATCACATCCCCCACACTGCTTCTTTAAAAGCAAGGGGTCTATACAAAAACCAAGGCTATCCGTATGCCACACCTTCCAAACAAAGACTGAATGCTAAGCCTTTCTCACCATGTCCTCACTGTGGTTTTAATGATCATCTTCCTGATGATTTTATGATGAAAGATTACTGTGACATCTGTAGAGATCCCTCCCATGAAACCAGGGGACATGACAAAGTTATTCAGTCTAGAAGGAAAAACCAGACCAACACTTCTCAGTCATCTGAGGCATCAACCACCACAAAATGTAAAACATGTGGAAGCTCAGGTCACACAACTTCAGACCATGATTCACTAACTGAGTTCAAAAAGTCCCTGAGGACCAAGCCCACTAGAAAGTGGGTCAACAAGAAAAACTAACCCAGTTTACTGTTTGTGCAGAAACACATCAAGGATCCCACTTGGCATCTAGACAGTGGATGCTCCAGAAGCATGACTGGTGTGAAAAGTTTTCTGCATAAATATGTGGAAGAACCAGGACCTAAAGTAGTATTTGGTGATAACTCATCAGCTCCCACTGAAGGTTATGGTTCAGTAAACTGCAATGGTATAGTTTTTATAAGAATAGCTTATGTTAATGGTCTCAAGTACAACCTGATAAGTGTTTCCCAACTATGTGATACCAAATACATAGTTCAGTTTGATGACAAGAGAGGGACCATCTTTAATTCCAATAAGGAAGTTGTGTTGATTGCCCCTAGGAGGGATGATGTATATGTCCTTGACATGTCATTCCTGACTCAGAATAGGACTTGTCTATTCTCAAAGGCAAGTGAGACAATCAACTGGCTATGGCATAGGAGACTCTCTCATCTCAACTTCAAGAGCATCAACAACCTGGCCAAACAGAACAAAGTTCTAGGCCTTCCATCCCTGGTGTATACCAAAGACAAGCCTTGTTCTGCTTGTGAAAAAGGAAAACACCACAGGGCATCATTCAAAACCAAACAAACCTTTTCCATCAAAAGCTGCCTACATCTTCTTTATATGGACCTTTTTGGACCTGTCAGTCCAATGTCCATTCACCATGAGAAGTATACTCTGGTCATTGTGGATGAATACTCAAGATACACTTGGGTTTACTTCCTGACCAATAAGAGTCAGGCAGCTGAAACCATCATGTCATTTGTCAGGAACATTGAAAATCAAAATGATGTCAAACTTAAACAGATCAGGACTGACAATGGCACTGAATTCAAAAACCAAGACCTTGAGTGTTTTTGTGATGAGAGAGGAATTTCTCAAAATTTCACTTCTCCCTATACTCCTGAACAAAATGGAGTAGCTGAAAGGAGAAATAGAACACTCATTGAGGCAGCAAGAACAATGTTAAATGGCTCAGTCCTCTCAAAACATTTTTGGACTGAGGCAGTTAAAACAGCCTGCTACACTTAAAATAGGTCAATCATTGTGAAAAGGCATAACAAGACTCCTTATGAAATATTCAAAGGAAGGATTCCTGACATCAGCTATTTTCATGTATTTGGGTGTCCTGTGTTTATACATAATCACAAGGATCACTTGGGTAAATTTGATGCCAAAGCTGATGATGGATACTTCCTGGGATATTCCCTGGTTTCAAAAGCCTTCAGGGTGTTCAACACAAGGAGACAACAAACTGAGGAAACTTATCACATTACTGTGGATGAGAGCACTGAATCCATCAGGTTCTCAAATTCCTCAGTAGAAGAAATTGGTATTGATGACTCATCAAGATATCCTCCTGATGAGTATCATCCTGAGAACAATCCCTCAACCCAATACCAAGCTGATGCTGATGTCTCCTATTACATCATCCCTCACAACCTACCCCAACCACCTATCAGTGAGTTCATTGAAACTCAGCCTGTCTCAAATGAGACTGACACCACTGAACAAATTGTTCAGGAACCCTCAGAACAAATTGTTCCAACAGTAGTCACTGAAGCACATATTGATGAGTTACCTCATGTTCCTTAGTCTGAACCTAATCAGGCTCCTACAAGCTCAAATTCCTATCCCAAACCTCAGGATAGCTGGATTAGATCCAAAATCATTGAGCTTGTGAACATCATTGGTGAACCCACTGAAGGCATGCTCACAAGAAGCAAGGCTGCTAAACTCAAGGCTGCCACTGCCAATATATGCCTTTATGCTGACTATCTCTCAGAGATTGAGCCTAAAAATGTAAAAGAAGCCCTGACTTATGAAAGTTGGGTTCAGGCCATGAGAGATGAATTGGAACAATTTGACAGAAATGATGTCATGACCCTTATTGAATACCCCCAGGGTGTTTTAATCATTGGTATGAAATGGGTCTTTAAGAACAAGACTGATGAGAATGGCACAGTCATCAAAAACAAAGCAAGACTGGTTGCCAAAGGATA
Source organism: Artemisia argyi (assembly GCA_030686995.1). Taxonomy (NCBI): domain Eukaryota; kingdom Viridiplantae; phylum Streptophyta; class Magnoliopsida; order Asterales; family Asteraceae; genus Artemisia; species Artemisia argyi. The sequence goes on from CM060680.1 coordinate 184,646,844, forward strand.
TAATCAACATGAAGGTATAGACTATGAGGAAACCTTTGCACCTGTTGCTAGAATGGAAGCCATCAGGATCTTCCTTGCCTATGCAACTTACATGAACTTCAAAGTTTACCAAATGGATGTTAAAAGTGCATTCCTGAATGGTAACATCAAAGAAGATGTTTATGTGCAACAACCTCCTGGTTTCGAAAGTAGTGAATACCCCAACCATGTCTACAAGCTTAACAAAGCCCTTTATGGACTTAAACAAGCACCCAGGGCATGGTATGAAACTCTTTCAGCCTTCCTGATCCAAAATAAGTTTGTCAAAGGAAGAATTGACAACACACTGTTCATCTACAGAACAAAGGATGATGTCATTCTTGTTCAAGTATATGTTGATGACATCATCTTTGGCTCAACAAGTTACAAACTTTGCAAATAGTTTGAGAAACTGATGACCACAAAGTTTGAAATGAGCATGATGGGTGAACTGACATACTTTCTTGGACTCCAAATTAAACAAACTGAAAAAGGAATTTCCATTTGCCAAGAAAAATACCTCAGGAACCTACTGAAGAAGTATGAGCTCACTGACTGCTCCTTAGTAAAAACTCCTATGGTTCCTCTAAACAACCTTGGCCCTGATCTCACTGGAAAATCAGTGAATCAAACCCAATACAGAGGAATGATTGGCTCCTTTATGTACTTACTTGCCTCAAGGCCTGATATCCAATTCTCAGTCTGCCTGTGTGCAAGATACCAGGCTGACCCTAAAGAATCACATCTCACTGCTGTCAAGAGAATCATCAGGTACCTGAAGGGTACTCCAAACCTTGGTTTGTATTACCCAAAATGTTCAGGATTTGATCTCAAAGGGTACACTGACTCTGACTATGCAGGATGTAACATGGATAGGAAAAGTACTTCAGGATCCTGCCAATTTCTTGGTGGTAAACTTGTGTGTTGGAGTACAAAGAAACAACAGTCAGTGGCCAAGTCCTCAGCTGAAGCTGAATATATGGCTGCTGCAGGATGTTGTGCAAATGTACTATGGATGAAGAGCTAACTGAGTGACTATGGCATTCAGTATAAGATGGTACCTATCTTTTGTGATAATACAAGTGCTATAGCCATCTCAAACAATCCAGTACTTCATCAAAGAACCAAACACATTGACATCAGATACCACTTCATCAGGGACCACATTTCTAATGGAGAAATTGAACTACATTTCATCCCCACTGAATATCAGCTAGCTGATATCTTCACTAAACCTTTGGATGAACCCACTTTCACAAGATTGAAAGTTGAACTGGGCATGTTGGACATAGAATCAGGAAACTGATCAAATGTGTTCCAACCTGATGTAAATTCTCTAGGTCCCTGATCACACTCTTCCTGAAAGTTTTTTTTTGAAAGAAAATTCATTCAGGGGGCTCAGGATGAAAAATGGCATTGAATACCCTAACTAAATGCTCTAAATACTTAGTTAGTTAATGTCCTAGGTAGGTAACTGAATCCTATTAAATATAGGAATATATGTCACTTACACAACTGGCATCCACTCCTTGGGCCACCACATCTCTCTCACCAAACACCACTGAGCATTAAATGCTCCCTCACACACAAAAGTTGTGATGATTTTTACTCTGCAAAAGTGCATTATTTGCAGAGCCGCACAACTGTTCACCCACGATGTGAGAGAAAATAGGGTAATGGGAATCGTGATATTTAATGCGGATATCAAACCAACATTATTATGCCATTTCGGTTAAATAAATTAAACCTTTGGTATCCGTAACATCACTACCCTAATTCCCACCCTATAAATACCCCCACAAAGAAGAACACACACACGCTTTAAAATCTTAACAAAACTCTTGCAAAATTATTTCAAGAACTTTTTGCTTTCAAAAATCTGTGTGTGCTTCTTCTTTATTCAAAACCAGACCTTTTAAAACTATAATGGCATCTTCTAAGGTCATAAAATACGCACCAAATGTGGAATTCCAAATGGAAAGCGTAGATGATGAGTGTGTAAATACTCATCATTTTTACCATTTTTGAGCTGCCAAAACATCTCAAAACACTCAATAATGAATCAAAATAGTGAAAATATCCCAGGAAAGTGTTTTACATGTTTCAAATGCAAAAATATCAAAAACAGATGAAAAACGCACAAAGTTTGCATAATTGGCAGTTTCAGTCCCTCATCTTTCAAAAGTTGTCAAATCTAGTCCCTAGTTGTTCTAAAAACTTGAAAAAGTCACCAAAGGTCCTTTAAAATAAAAAAGTTACACATTCAGTCCTTTGGTGAAAAGTTTCACAAAATGTCAAGTTTAGTCCCTGAAGTTTGAAAATTGTCAAAAATGATCCCTGGGATATGAAAAACTTTGAGAAAAACAAATTTTGTCCTTGCACTAAACTTTTATGACAGGATTGGTCCTTGGTGGAAAGTTTGGTGAAAATTACACAAATGGTCCCTGAAGTTTGAAAGTTTGGCGGTTTTAGTCCCTGGTAAAAATAAATTGGAAAAATCATGCCAGGACCTTATACTATTCATGGATTGCCATAATACACCCTTGGAAACAATTTGGAAAAATGCCAAAACCCACCCCTCAACTTTCGTAAAATTACAAAAATGGTCCTTGTGTAATCCTAAACCAAAACCGGACCTAAAACTATTACCCAAAAATAAATCCAATCCAATCCATTTCCTAAGCCCACCTTCCCTTTCCCTTTTCACTTGGGCCCAACCAGCCCACACCACACCCCCGTTTTATATAAATCCAGGGTCAAACGTTGACCCTGGTCAAATACCAGTCAAACCACCCCAAACCGCTAAACCACCTTCCCTCTCCCCTGGTATTGCCCACCACCACCGCCACTTGCAGAGTCATCATCACATCCCCACACCTCCCTGCACCTACCCTCACATCACATTTAATGCACCACCCCTTGCCTGAAACAGTACAAAAATTCACACACCAAGTTTCCCGCCAAAACACGTGTCTTTTGATTAGAGAGTTGCAATGATCCAATGGTTGAGATTCTAGGTGGGAAATGATCAGAGGCTCAAGAAACCCTAATGGGCAGCTATAAAAGGAAAGAAGATGCAAGGATTATAGTGTGTAGTTTTAATTAGTTTTAATTAGTGTCGAATTTAAATTATCTTTCAAATTCAGTGTAATCTTTCTAATTCAAGCATTGTAGCATCTTAATTATTGTATTTTCAATCTTTTGAAGTTATAAAATCTCAAGGTTTAGTTCTGTTTTATGATTTTGCAATTTACTCTACTTTTTGAATTTCTAAACAACTTCAGTGATCAAATGTACCAAGGTTAATGGACTGAATTAGACTCATTTAGGATCCCTTAAGCTTTTAGAGACTCTAAAACTCAGTATAACTAGAAAAACATAAAAAAATCTAAAAAGTCAAATAAAGTCAACTGTGGTGTTTAGTTCTTGTTTTCAGGTTTGGAGAATCATTGAGGAGCAGGATTGGAGTTGAAGTTTGCCTATCTAAAGATAGGCTTCATAGGAAAATCCCTTATTCAAGCTAGGGATATCTTGTAAGCTTTTGCTCATTTAAAAATTCCTTTAAGATCTTAGTTATTCTTAGCTTCTGATTTGCTTGTTTGCTTATTGCATTTCTGTGTTTGTTTGTGTCTTTTGTTTGTTAGTTAAGTAATTTTTAGCTTAAAATTAATAGCTTGTTTGTTAGAATAATTAGTTACTTAAAATTTTAGATTTAACAGTCAAATTAGCTTAAGTATTAAATTTGTGAGATTGTTGTGGTATTCTGTTTTTAAGTGATTAAACAAGTTTCCCTAGTCATAATCAATAAGTTTGGATCAAGTTTATGCACCCTAGTAAGCCTTTGCTTTGAAAAACTCAAAACAGACCCACATTAAGGTGTGTTTGGATTAGTAGATTTCACTTGTGATATCTGTGTTTCTCTGGTCTAAGTTGGTTTGAATAGCTTTTCTAAGTGCTTAGTATATCATATTGAGTATAAAAACAAGGGTTGCTTGGTTAAAAAGTCAAAATCTCAAAATCTTACCTCTCACAGTTAACTGTGAGAGTTTTGGGTGTCTAAATCCATCTCATTAGCCACATAAGTTGTTAATATAGAGTAATTTAGCTTAATTATAGCTTATAACCTAGTCTTTAATCAGTAAGAGTGATTAGAAATCCAAATAAGTCAAAAGCTCAAGTTTTTCTCAAAAAGTCAATTTGAACCTTTCAGATTTTTGCAAAAAATTACAAGAATTTTTGTGAATTATGTGTTTGGATTGAGGATCTGAAATTCATTGTAGTTAAACTTTTCCACCTCAACTTCAATTTACCAGGGTTTCTTTAATTTTGTGAATTTTTATTTTGGACTAAAACACCCTTGGAAGTTACTTGCAGGGCTGCAAGTTGCCCTGTGCACCAGTTAACCATCTCACCACCATCACTTTGGTGGTGATTTCTGGCCACCCCAGTGGGCCCCAGAGGTTCCATTTGGTTTTTCCCAACCCCCTCCTACCAGGGAACAAAACTTGACCATTTGTTTGACCTAGAATCAAGTGGACCCCACCTGGAATCCATCATTAAGTCTGTCCCATTCTGTGTTGAAATTCAGTTTGCTCAAGTGCTTAATTGCTTCCTAACAGCTTATTTGTGATCACCAATTGTTGTTTCTGGCTTATTTGAGTCAGTATAGCTTATTTGTACCCATTTCCATCATTGTGGACCCCACCCAAAGTCATTTGTGCTTATTTGTCCATTCAGTCAACCAAAGTCAACTGATAAGCAAAAGGGGGTGTTACTGCTTATTTATAAGCTGATTTCAAAAGTGTTTTCACAAAAGATTTCTATTTTCAGTAGTAAAGTTAGTTTGTAAAAGAAAAACCAAGTTTAAATTAAGTGATAGTTTCTATTTAATTCAATTTAAATTTTATTTTTCATTTTTAGATTTTTATTAAGAACTTAGTATTTTTATATTTTTATTAATTACCTTATATAGTAAAGTATTTTTAGTAAATTTTTCAGTATTTTATTCTGTCATTTAGTATTTATTAAATTTAATTTTAGTTTTCTTAGTTATTAATTAATATTAAGTATTAAATAGCATATTTAGTTTTTATAAAGCAAAACCTAGATTTTATATTTTTCCTAGCCTTAATATAGTATAATAGACTTTTAGAAAATATATTTTGAATTTCTACTGTTCATTTTCCATTTTTCTTATTTTAATTGTTTAAATTAGACTTAAGTTAATTAAAAGGTAATTAATTAGTGGAATAGTCTTAAATATAATTTTTAGAGGTTTTTATAATTTTGTAGGATTCCTGTGATGGTTAAGTAATTTTATAAATTTTCTCATAATTTTCTAAGCTAGTTTAGTATTAATAGTAATTTAAATTAGTTTAATTAAGTTAAATAGTTGTTAATTAATAAAAAATTCATAAAAAGACAAAAATATTTATTTTTATTTTTTATACTTTCTTCAAGTTCTAATTTAAGTTTAGAAATTATTTTTGCAAGTTTTTAGTTTAATTTGTAATATTTATAATTATTAGTTAATATAAATAAGATTTAAATTAGATTTTAATTAGTTTAATTAATTAAATAATATTAAAATATTAAAATAATCACTTTTACAATTTCATTTTCATTTTCAATTTTCTTTTAATTTTAAAGTTTCAAAAAGTTTCAAAAGCACCCCTTGTAGTTTGTTAATTACCAAAACTCACTTTTCCTATTACGTGAATCCTGATTGTGAATTTGTGCATATATCTGAGTATCTGATTTTTGTGAATATTATATTTGTGTACCAATACAAAAATAACAGTAGCAAAATCAATTTCACATCATCTGGGCTACTGTTCTCAGTGCCACTCACTCATAAACGATTTCAAACTACACAATTTCAATCTCGCTGGGACTTTAACGACCCGGGGACACACTATACTATCACCGGAGAATTGGAACGAGGCTGTCTTTGACTTATTGACCTTGGTCAATAATATATGACTGTTTCGGGACCAATCAGTAGACCTTACCAAAAATAATATGGTGGGAAACTTTGCCTACCCTGAAGGGTTCCCTGCTTACAGGGATGTGGTGAAGTTTCTACAAAACTGTTTTCTCACCACCACATTCACAAAGACCCCCTCAGTCATCTATCATGACTACTTGAGGGAATTTTGGTGCTCAGCAGTGGTTGAAAACCCTGATGCACCAAAGGAGGCCAAAATAAAGTTCTCAGTGAAGAATGGGACAAAGTCCCTTGTTCTTGACTATAAAACCTTTGTCAAAGCCACTGGCCTTGACTACACTGAGACTTTTGTTGCCCCACCCACTGAAGAGGAGGTTAAACAACTCCTCTTAGAACTAGGGCCATATGATAAGAATCATCCTGATGTTGCTCCAGGGGCCCTACTGAACAAAGCCCCCATCATCAAAACATGGTTCCCTGCCCCTTGGAGGATCCTGATGACATTCGTTATTCAGGTCCTTGGGGGGAATAAGTCCTCAACTGAGCAACTGAACATTACTCAATCAATGATAGTGTACTGTCTCATTGAGGGTAAAAAGATTGACCTTGGAGAAATTATCTTCAGGGACCTCATAGGCAAACTAGGTGGGAAGTCTAGGCAAAAGCACATGTCTTACCCTAGATTCATTTCCTGCGCCCTGAATGACCTACTAGGGTCTGAGTACTTCAAGCCTGACAGTGTCGGCTTTGAACCTGATGTCTTGCATAAGGCAAACTACTCACGTGACCCTAATGAGGTTACACCTGTCGCCCTGACCATATATATGCTGACTGCTATCCAGGGTGACAACATTGTTTCACCAATTCCCTCTCCCACCAAAAAGGTGTAGAGGAAGAAGGGACAGGGTCCAGGAAGGTGGCTCAACCCAAGCCACTCGCCACTGAGACCTCTGCCCCTAAGCCTGACAAAAGGGGGCAACAACAACAGACCCTGACTGCCGACACCCTCAGGATCATAAGCCAATCTTTGGCCCCAAAACAACGGCCAACGGAGGGCACTGAGACATCACACTCAGTGTCCTCGGGCGAACCCGTTCCCAAAGGCCCTGCTGGCATAAACAAGTCAGTAGGGTCGGAACCAACTAAACCTTCACATCCTGCTAAAGACTCTGGAAAATCACAACCAGAGTATCAGGGAGTAAAGGGTCCTATACCCTCGGTGGGGAAGCACTGCTCCACTGAGAAGGGGAACCATAAACAATCACATCCTGCCAAAGGCTCGGGTAAATCACAACCCAAGCAACAGGGAGTTCTCGCCCCTAAATCTTTGACAGGCCAGCACAAGCCTGTTGGAATGGGGGGCATAACCACTCAGTTGCCTGATGAGGACATTCGCCAATCAAAGCTTTTGTCTGAGGGCACAATAACTCATCCCAAAGACTCAAAGGGAAACATACAACCCGCTGATAGGGACACAACAATCACGGCTCCTAGTGATGGTACTGAAAAACACCCATCGGTGCCTGAAGGGGTCACGAGGGACAAAGACTCAGAAGGAAACATACCACCCGCTGATATGGAACTCACAACCAACCCCGAAGGTGCGCATAACTCAGGAACTGACCCTGAAGACCAGGTAGGTAAAACCCAACCTACCGGATTTGAGGGGTCAGGACCTGGCCAAAACAAAGGCGAGTCTTCTTATGAAGAGGAGCCGGTTAACCCTATTTTGCAGATTCAGTCCCTAGCTGAAGCTCAGGCTGTTTTGTACTCTGATGATGAATTCAACAGTGATGAGGAAGTCTTCAAGGCTGGAGAAGAAATGGAGCTTGAGGAGACTGTCCCTGAACCAATTCCTAAGTCTCCTCAATCTTCAAACCATGATGATGCTGACACTCAGTCCGAGCCAGAGTCCTCAGGAGATGATCAGGCTCCTCTCACTGTGAAGACCTTCACCAAATTCATCAAAAAGATTACTAACATTTTGTACAGGGGGATCACTGATGAGGTCTGAACAGGCGGTTCACTTTCAAAATCTCAAAGATGTTGTCAAAGACTTCGATGAAGATGTCAGGGAACAAAATTCCTCAGTCAACCATTCCCTGACACAGATGATCACTCGCCTGAACCAGTTTTTGATAACCCTCAACCAGCTGAATGTAGGGGTTCAGTCGGTTCAAGAATCAGTCAAGGATGATCCTGAACTCACCAGGAAGCTACTTCAGGCATCCGAGACGTATCAGGTGAACTCAGTGGCTCTCACTGAATTACTTGACTTGCTGAAGGGTTCTAATCTTCAGGGTCTCACCACCGCTGTGGAGTCTCTCAAATCTTCCTTCATCAAAATGGAGGAATCAGGACAGCTGAGTCCTAAAGGTCTACTTCTCTGGCATGGACCTTGGGATCCAGGATGACAGCTCTTGAAAATGCACAGGCTGCACTTGACTCCAGGGTGTCCATCATTCAACAGGATACTCAGGAGATCAAGTCTACGATGACCGAAATTTTCAAGCCTTCAAAGGTGCATCTACTTCTTCAGTACAGCCAACACTTGCCATCACTGACATTCAGGCAAATGTTGAGGGGGAGAACACTACTGAAGCCCCTAATACTGTTGAACATGAAGCTGGACAGCCCTCTCACACTGAGGGGGAGCATGTCACTGAAGCAACACCAATCACTGAAGTTCCACCACTAGAGGAACCAGTCTCCTCTTCTCTCGGACAGGACAGAGGCAAAAGTATTGCTACCACCTCTAGTCCTGAAAATGTTCTCAAGCCAGCCTCAACCATGGTCAGATTTGACCCTGATGCACCTGTCAGGGTCCCGTTTGAAATCAATGGAGTAGTACAACTTCTCACTCATGACGAAATTCAAGCTCACATGGAAAGGACTGAGACACTACTCAAGGTGGCTGAGGAAGAGAGAATGAGCAAGCCTGCTATCATTAAGGTTGTTCATGAGGAAGCTGAAAAGATTGGTTTGAATACTGAGGGAGTAGCAACTGTACAAGTTGGTGCTGTCTTTAAAAAGGCTCAGGAAGAAGAGCTAAATGCTCTCAAAATGGAAAGGGAAAACAAGCTTAGGAAGGATGCTCAAATCAGAAAACACAGGATCGAAAAGTATACTTGGGTGATGAAAGAAAGATTAAGACCTGAAACCATCACTGACGTTCAAATCCACAGAAACACCGATCCTGCAATGGTCACCGTCTTCAGGGGACGTGATAAAAGAATAATGGACATCCATAAGCCTTTCAAGTTTGCAGACTTTGGCATCACTGAGCTTGATGAGCTTCGATCAATCATTGCCAAAAAGAACAATGTTGTAGTACCTAAACTTCTCGAATCACTGAAGGATAGGTACGACAGACTGAGAGCAATGCCTGAGGCTCTTAACATTCCCTCACTTTTTCCTGACTCAGTAGAAGAGATTGCTCCATCTAAGGCTTCCAAGAGGAAAAGGAAGCAAATAGAATTGGAGCCTGAGATCAAGGTACCAGGGTTAGAGTGTGACAGGTCGCTTCCTGAAGGGATCACGTTCGTGAACAATGCGGTGCTTGAAGCTCCTGAAAGAGGCTTGTGCTTCACTGATGAATATGGAAGCTTGGCTTTCCAAAGGTAGTCCGATATGGATAAGGCAGGAATCAAAGCAATGCTCATGTACCTCATGTTGGCGTCCCCCATTCAGAGTGATGAGAACAAAAGATTCTGCCAGGACTTGGAAGCAATGATCAATGAACATCCTGAAAGACACCTACTCAGATCAAAGAAAGCAAAGCTTGAAAACCTTGGATACCACCTGAACATCTGATCTGCAACAACTATCCTTTTATTTTTTTTGTAATTTGTAGGGACTTGTAACAACTATGAATAAACTTTGATGTTTTGTTTAAAATTATGTGTCCTACTTATAATTACAACAACATTCAGTAAGAGATGAAGACCCCTACCAACTCACACTGAATCAAGAAACACTTAGGCTATTTGTATGTTCAAATAGGGGGAGATTGTTGGGTCACTGAATTCCCCAATCTTCTTCTAACAAGGATTTGAATGTAAAATAACCTAAGTATAAACAAGTCACTGAGTGAACAGTAACTCAGTGAGTCATCTTCAGGATGCTAAAACCGAGCCTAAGAAGAAAGGTTCTCCATTCAGTGAGGCAGAACTCAGTGAAGTGTGATCTAAGCCAAGAAGAAGGTGATGGGTTCAGTGAGGATGACAATAACTCACTGAACCCCATAACTCCTCAACAACTTCATGGTACTAAAGACTGATGACTAGAAGACTGAAGTTTTGGCGGGACTGGGCGGGAAAGTTTGATCTGTTTCACTAAAGTGCTTTATCACTTTAAGGTCACACTTTCCTCAAATGGCTAAAACCAGGCTGTCATCAGAAAGTGCCTTTTGGACTTAACCCAAAGAAGTTTCCCTTGCCAGAGAATAAAATCTATCAAGATTTTATTGAGGAACACTTAGGTCCATTGTATAATAGAGTTGTTCACATTTGTGTATAAATAGGTAGCATAAGAGAGGAGTAAATGTTGACAAGTTTGTGCAATTAATGCTAAGCATTCACAAACCACTTTTACTCCTCCAAAGAAAAACATAACCCCTGAGATAGCTCAGTGGGTCCTGAAAGTTGTTACTCAACATTGATTGAGTTTAGTGAGGAGTCTATACCATACTTGTCATTTTCAATCCCAAGTGTTATTCCGCAAACACTTGGGTACGATTCTTTTTGATTAACTTCTAATAAAGAATTAAACGTTGGAAAATATTGTCTCTTATATTTACGTTATTTTATTGTTAATCTTTTATATATCTTTGTCTAAATGTCATAGAACTTGGTTACTTTAGCTTTGTAGTTATAGTTAACCAAGTAAAAGGGACCAACAATGGCAAATTTTTAATTTTGGCGGGAAATGGTTTTGGTTAAGTTTATGGAAGATGAAGTACCCTATTATGCTAAACATATTGCAAGAAATGGGTTTCTACCTAAAAGGATTGGATTTTGGTGTTTGGATGTTGAATTGTTGAAAATAAAAACCAAAATTCTGCAGGCTTCTGGCGGCACCCTAAGAATACACAAGCGGAACCCATTTGAGGGTGCCGCCTGGTCCATTGGGCCATTTCTGGGATTCCCAGAAATTATACTGGCGGAACCCAATTTTGGGTACCGCCAGATCCGCCAGAGCTCCAAAAATAGGCAGTCCGCGTTTTTGACCCGCGAGACAATTTTCAAAATTTTCGAAAACTCCTAAAATCAAAAATATAATGCATATCTGGTTAGGAAATGCAAAAAATGAACATGAAAACACTCATATCATATGACTTTGACCGGGGGCTAGCGATATTCACTAAACTTAGTGAAAATATTATAAGCTTGAAAATTTGACAACTTGCTAAAAGTTGTCTTCCTGCATCAAAGTTAGATGAAACATGTTCCAAATAGTATCAAACACTGTACCAACCTACAAGTACATCATAAGCATTGTTTAAACACCCAAATTAGTTCAAACAGCACCTAGTGCCAAACACTCCTACACACCCGCTCTCATTGACGGTCAATCTTGTTCTTGAGCTTTCCAAGGAATCTTCCAAGATTCTTAAACATCCTCTTTGTTTGTTTGAACTCCGCCGACTCATTTGGAATATCCGGAAGTTGGGATAGGTATTCGAGAGGTGGGAGCCTAGAGTTTGACAAATTGTCATCTTCACTCATTGAGGAAGATGATGATGAGGTAGGAGGATGAGGACGTTTTCCTTGGGCTTTGTACACTCTCTTATCACTAAGTGGAACAAAGGTGTGTGGAATGAGAGTGTAGTCAAGACGAAGGCCATTTGGAGTTGGTGGAATGGGTGAGATGAACCTAAAGAGACGGGTCAAGAGCATTCCATACGGCATAGCCGTTGTGCCATGCACGGGAATGTCGGCCATTCTCTTGGCCATGTAGTAGGCAAGGTTGAAAGGTTGCCTAACGGACAAGGAGTAGAGCATGTAGCAAAGGCAAAGGTTGATATGATCTCGGTTTCCTATTGTGCTAATCACATTGGCTCTAAGGACTTCATCCCATTTCTTGAATTGGGGCTTGAGTTCATTCATCTCCATTCCATATGGGTCCTTTTCGACCTCATTTCCCGAACGGGTTCTCCTAGTGTTGGTGGTCCTAACAAAGAGGTGGTCACGGAGTACATCTTTTGAGACAAGGGGTGTGTCATAAGGATGGATACGGTCTTGGAGGTTGTCAAGAGTTGAGAGAGAGTGTAAGTCGGAATAGAGACAAGTACCACAGTTTGGGACACCTAGGATTTGAGCAAACTCCTCAAGAGTGAAGGAGTATTGATGACTACTAACCCTAAAGTTGATATACATATGACCATAATCATCCGTAGAGAGGACGGAGGATGCATAGAACTCTAGAATGAATCTAGGACAAATAGGCTCGTCGATATTCAAAAGACACTCAAAGTTGATTATGGCAAATTCGGCGTAAAGGTTTGTGCCTTCTAGGAAAGACGTGTCAATGGTTCTACCCTCATGGACATAGTGTTTTTCTAGGCTTTGAAAACGTTTACTTCGTTTGGGGTAAGGCCTTTGGTTTTGTGGTGTTTTGGTAGGTACTTAATGGTGTCCTTGTGGTTGTAGTGGGTTAGAGGAGGCATGATGATTCCTAGAACAACAAAATTTCACATTTTAGTTTACATAAACCACTATTATAATGTGGATGTTCTAGTGTGTGTCTATATGAAAACAATGTGGAGGTACGGTTATCTTGACTCATTTTGATGCTTCAAAATCGTTTTATGCAAGTTTTGTTATAAAACAAAAGATAACCCAAACGCTCCTAGTTTAATGTAGCTTCGTTTGAATGTACCCGAAAATACATATTGGTTATGTATTCCCTTTAGCATTCAAGAGACATTATGCAAGTGATGTTTTAAACATAACGTTTTGATTTTGTATTCTCAATGTGAGACGAAAAAATATTTGTCCTACTTGTGAGAAATTTTTGGAAGGATTTGACATGGGGTGTTTTAACAAACATGTTTATACTAATTAAGGATGCAATTCCTAACTATGGGAAACATGATTAGTTTTATTAAACACCTAATCTTATGCATGTGTTTTTCAAGTTAATGCATAACCCCAAGTTTTTGTTTTTGTGCAAGAAATAGAATTCCTAGACTCAGATCAGGATTGTAATCATGTTTAGAATACTTACAATGATGATTGATTTGCAATGTAAATGAATGGAGGACCAAGAATTCGTAGGTATGGATGGATGGTAAAGTGAATAGTAGCAGTTTGGAAGTGGTGGTTTGAGATAATAGGTGTTTGGTTTAATATAAACAAAGATTTTGGTTCTGCAGGTCGGCGGATACGGCGGAACCCTGGAATGGGTTCCGCCCTTTATATCTGAGGGTTCCGCCGACACTGCTGAGAAAAATTGTTATGGATTTGTTTTGATTTTTGTGATTTTTGTCTAATGTCCAGAACTATAATGTAGGTTCCATGAGTCCTAAGCCTAGCCTAAGAAGGTTAAAAGGTTCACGTTTAAGGGGTTTTGTGAGAATGTCGGCTATGTTGTCTTCGGAAGAAACTTTCTCAATTGAGATATTTCCTTTTTGAACGTTGTCACGAAGGAAATGATGACGGATTTCAATATGTTTGGTACGAGCGTGTTGAACCGGGTTTTTCCTAAGATCAATGGCACCTTTGTTGTCACAAAGAATTGTGATGTCGTTGAGTTGAATTTCGTAGTCGACAAGAGCTTGCTTCATCCAAAGAGCTTGTTGACATGCCTTTCCGGCCGAAACGTACTCGGCTTCCGTTGTTGAGATAGCAAGAGCCGTTTGCTTCTTAGAGAACCATGAGGTGAGACATTGTCCAACAAAAGTGCAAATACCACTTGTACTTTTTCTATCGACATAGTCACCGGCATGATCCGAGTCGGCATACACTATGGTGTCTATTCCCGTTCCTTTGGGATACCATAAACCTAAATGTGTAGTGCCCTTAATATACATAAAAATCCTTTTAACGGCTTCGAGATGGGTAGTTTTAGGATCTTCTTGAAAACGAGCACATAGACAAACACTAAACATAATGTCGGGTCTACTAACCGTTAGGTAAAGTAGACTACCAATCATACCTCTATATTTAGTGCTATCTACGGATTCACTTTCCTCATCCTTGGTGAGTTTAGTTTCCGTGGACATGGGAGTTTTGATAGGTTTCGAATCTTCTAGTCCAAATTTCTTAAGCATGTCCTTAATATATTTAGATTGGTTAAAGAAGATACCATCTTCTAGTTGTTTGATTTGGAGTCCTAGGAAAAAGTTGAGTTCTCCAATCATACTCATTTCAAACTCGTCATGCATGATTTTTGAGAAATCCACACATAATTCTTGACAAGTTGATCCGAATATAATGTTATCAACATAGATTTGGATTATGATAATATGTGAATCTTTCTTCTTAGTGAAGAGAGTATTATCAACTAAGCCCATGGTATATGATTGATGCTAAACAGTCAACTTAAATTGACCAAGTAAATGGTCAACAAAGTCAAACTACCTAGACCAATACTCCGTGGATAGTATAGTGTGTCCCCGGGTCGTTAAGTCCCAGCGAGATTGAAATGGTGCTTTTGAAATCGTTTAGGAATGAGTGGCACTAAGGACAGTAGCCCAGATGATATGGAATTGATTTTGCTACTGATATTTTGGTATTTGTACAATGAGAAAATATTCACCAATAACAGATATACAGGTATATGCACAAATTCACAACCTGGTAACACGTAATCAGACAGAAAAGTGGGATATGGTAAATTACAAACTACAGGGGGTGCAAATGAAACTTTTGAAAACTTAAAATTAAAGAAAATTGAAAATGAAAATGAAATTATAAAAATGATTATTTTACTATTTAAATATTATTTAATTAATTAAACTAATTAAAATCTAATTTAAACCTAATTTAAATTAACTAAAAATTACAAGGATTACAAATTAAACTAAAAATTTGCAAAAACAATTTCTAAACTTAAAATTGAACTTGAAGAAAGTATAAAAAAATATATATATTTTTGTCTTTTTATGAGTTTTTTATTAATTAAAAACTATTTATATTAATTAAACTATTTAAACTAATTTAAATTACAAATAATACTAAATTAACTTAGAAAATTACGAGAAAATTTATGAAATTATTTAACCATCACAGGAATCCTAAAAAATTATAAAAACTTCTAAAAATTATGTTTAAGGCTAATCCACTAATTAATTACCTTTTAATTAACTAAAATCTAATTTAAATAATTAAAATAAGAAAAATGGAAAATGAACAGTAGAAACTAAAAATATATTTTCTAAAAGACTTAACTAATTTATAAAACTTAGAAAAATTATAAAAACCTACTGTTGTTAATAAAAATCTAAGAAAACTAATTAATAACTAATATTACCTAATTAATTATTTAAACTACTTTTAAATCTAATAATTAGTAAACTGAATAGGAAAAATATAAGAAAATTATTTTAAATACTAAAAGGTACAAGGAAATTTATAAAAATATAAAAATGGAAAAGTGCTTATAAATAAGCTGAAATGAAAAATGAAAAAGATGGTTTCTATTAAATAGAAGCTATCACTATTTTTATGTTTGGTTTTTTTGAGTTTTTCTTTTTGACAACTGAATATAAGGTAAAATAAGAAACTTTTGTGAAACAACTTTTTATGAAGCTTAAAAATAAGCTGTGTGCACCCCCTTATCTTAAACAGTTGACTTTTATTGACCAACTAGGCAAATAAGCACATATGACTGAATATGGGGTCCACAATGATAAAACTAGATACAAATAAGCACAAGAGACTAAAACAAGCTAAAAACAACAAACAATTAGCACTGGTAAGCCAATAAGACAGAAATAAGCACTTTGCAAACTTGAACTTTACAAAGAACTGGGACAATCTTTAGGGCTGAATCCAGGTGGGGTCCACTAGGCCTAAAGTCAAACAAAGGGTCAAACTATGATCCCTGGTAGGAGGGGAGTTGTCAAAACCAAAAATGAACCACTGGAGCCCACTGAGGTGGTCTACAACAGCCACCAAAGGTGGTGGTGTTGTGGTGGTATGCTGGTGCAAGGGAGGTCAGTCCCCCTGCAAGTGAGTTTGGAGTTGTGTGGAGCCCACACAAAAATTTCCAAAAATCAAACAAGTGTGAGACCTTAGAGAAGAGCTAATAGACTATAACTACAACAAGTTTCAGAGCCTAACTCTAATCACATAAATCATAAAAATTCCTTGAATATTTGGAAAAATCTGAGATGCAAACTTTTGACTTTTTGATTAAACTTGGTTATTTGACTTAGGTGAAGTTTAATCCTATCCTACTGATTGATTAAGCTATAATAAGTTATAAGAGACCTAAATCATGATAGATTATCTAACTATGCATTGAAAATGAGATTTGTGGGACTAAAATCCTTGACAGTTAACTGTCAAGGGGTTTTGAAATGGATTTTGACTTTTCTGAGTACAAGGCACAATTTTAATGGTCAATTACACTTAAACTAGCCTAATGTGACTTATCCCAACCAAAAACAACAACACTGAGTGTCCTAACCTTAGGCAAACACACTAATCCAAACACCCTTTATAAGACTGTTTTATTGATTTATGAAGCTAGTTCTAGATTTAACTTATGAAATCACCAAATAAGCTTGTAATCTGATGTGTGAGGTCTATTTAAGCACAGAAACACAGATGATGACTACTAATACACAAGATTACACTATATTAGCTACAATGGCAGCTTAGAACAAAGAGTATGAACAACAAGAAATCTAAGCACAAGCTACTAATTTTAAAACACAAGCTTAACTAACAATACCTAATAAACACAAAGATCACAGAAATACAAGCAAACTACAAAGATTATCAGGAATTGAATTTTTAGAGGAAAATCAAAATTAGCAATTCTTACAAATCACCCCTAGCATGAACAAGAGGTTTTCCACTGATGCCTATCTTTAGATAGGCTAAGTCCACTTCCAAAATTGCTCTTCAATGCTCCTCAATACCTGAAATCAAAATCAAAACACCACAGTTGACTATTGTTGACCCTTTTTATGTTTTTGATTTTTTCTAGTGATACTGAGTTTTAATGTCTCTACAAGCTTTAACAAGCTTAAGGAACCTAAATGATGCTTATCTCAGTCCATGATTTCTTGCCAAGTTATGAATAGTATGAGGTCCTGGTATGATTTTTCCATTTTAATTTCACCAGGGACTAAAACTGCCAAACTTTCAAACTTCAGGGACCAATTGTGTAATTTCACCAAACTTTTCCACCAAGGACCAATCCTGCCATAAAAGATTAGTGCAAGGACAAAATTTGATTTTCTCAAAGTTTTAATATCCCAGGGACCATTTTTGACAATTTTCAAAGTTCAGAGACTAAACTTGACATTTTGTGAAACTTTGCACCAAAGGACTAATTATGTAACTTTTTGATTTAAAAGGACCTTTGGTGACTTTTTTAAGTTTTTAGAACAACTAGGGACTAGATTTGACAACTTTTGAAAGATGAGGGACTGAAACTGCCAATTTTGCAAACTTTATGCGTTTTTCATCTGTTTTTGATTATTTTGCATTTGAAACATGTAAAACACTTTCCTGGGATATTTCCACTATTTTGATTCAATATTGAGTGTTTTTAGATGTTTTGGCAGCTCAGAAAAGGTAAAAATGATGAGTATTTACACACTCATCAATCCCCCACACTAAAACATTGCTAGTCCCTAGCAATCTTTTGAGAAAAACTTGATGGATTTGAAAACCTCTTTACCAAAAGCCATCACTTCTGGAGTAGCCAGGTATAAGAACTGTGGCACACCTGATAACCGTGTGATTTTGAGCAAACCACCAGCTGTCAACGGATTTGATTAGTCTTTACCAAAAGCCGTTTGCTTCTGGACTAGCCAGCATCTTGATGGACTAAGTCAACATCTTGGTGAGCTGATTACCAATTATGGATTTTCCACGGCCTTTACCACAAGCCATAATCTTGTGGGCTAGCCAACTCATTCGCTTTATGGGATATGGGGAGTTGAGGAACCATACAATTTTTGGCAAATTTCAAGCCATCAACGGGTTTGAGATGTCTTTACCAAGAGCCGTTTGCTCCTGGACTAGCCAATCCATTTGTCATTTAGACTTTGGCAGACTGATTACCACAAAAATTTTGAAATAAAGTGAAAAATTTTTGAAAAATTTAGGCCTAAAAATGGGGGTACTTAGAAAGTTTTGTGATAAAATTCATAAGAATTCCCCCCCCCCCCACACTAGAATTGAATATTGTCCTCAATATTCAAAGTCCCGGCTATTATGTCGAATCTCTGAACGGAAAAAGCTAATATTCGAATCTAGCTGTGGAAATATTGATTTTATTTTTCACTTTATTTATCTGTACATATAAACATTTTTCATTTTTTTTTTTTTTAGGGGATTTATATACATATTTACTTTTCAAAAGGTGGGGGACGGCCACTCCCCCACACTAGGGTGGTAGAAACTAGAAAGAAGTCAGAAATACGGGTGAAAACCCATATATTTTGCTAATTTTTGTTCACCGAGTCACTAGCTTGACTCGATCCCCGAATTCATTGGTCCATGGGGAAAGTTTGGAGATCCGGGACAACCATGGGTGGTATGTCCTGTCCAAAATAATGTTTCAAACGATGACCATTCACTTTGAAGTTGGGACCTTCGGGTTGAGATAACTCAACAGTCCCGTATGAATATACTTTAACAACAGTGAATGGTCCAGTCCATCGGGTTTTTAATTTCCCCGAGAAGATCTTTAACCTTGAGTTGAAAAGAAGGACTCTGTCACCGACGTTGAAAACGCGGTTCTTAATTTTAGAGTCGTGAATCTTCTTTGTCTTTTCTTTGTAGATCAAAGAGTTCTTGTAGGCTTGATCACGAAGTTCGTTTAATTCATTGAGTTGAACCTTACGGTGATCACCCGCTTTATGAAGGTCGTAGTTTGCATGTTTCAAGGCCCAGTAGGCTTTGTGCTTGAGCTCGATCGGTAAATGACACGCCTTCCCGTATACAAGCTTGTATGGAGTACACCCGATGGGTGTTTTGTAGGCTGTACGGAAGGCCCAGAGTGCATCATCTAGTTTATCCGACCAGGAAGCACGGTTTTTACCTACTGTCCTCTAAAGAATCCGTTTTATACCACGGTTGGAAACCTCCACCTGCCCACTTGTTTGTGGGTGATACGCGGTAGAAAGACGGTGAGTAACACCGTACTTAAGCATGACTTTTGCAAATTGATCATTGCAAGAGTGAGTACCGCAATCACTAATTATGGCACGTGGAGTTCCAAAACGAGCAAAGAGGGATTTCAAAAATTTCACAACAACTCGGGCATCGTTAGTGGGTAAGGCCTTAGCCTCAACCCATTTTGACAAATAGTCAACAGCCACAAGAATGTATTTGTTTCCACGAGAAGATGGGAATGGCCCCATAAAATCAATGCCCCAGACGTCAAAGATTTCACAAACTTGAATGGCATTTTGTGGCATTTCGTTCTTTTGTGAAATATTCTCGTGACACTGACAAGCATCACAAGCTTTGACTAACTCGTGGGCATCCTTATAGATCGTGGGCCAATAGAAACCGGAATCAAACACCTTTTTGGCGGTGTAGTTAGGACTATGGTGGCCCCCGGTGGGTCCAACATGGCAAGCCTTGAGAATATCAGCGGCTTCCTGTCCGTATACACATCGCCTGATGACTTGATCGGCACAGATTTTGAAGAGAAAGGGGTCGTCCCAGAAGTAATGCTTAACGTCTTTGAAGAATTTGTTCTTCTGTTGGGACGTCATCCCCTTAACGATGAAGTTACCCGCATGGTAATTTGCAAAGTCGGCAAACCATGGGGTAGTAGAATCACCACGAAAAACAACCGCATTGAGTGTCTCGAGAGCGAATGTTTCATTTATTTCCTTTTTCTCGGACACATCTTGATGAGGGTTTTCTAATCGTGAGAGATGATCAGCAGCAAGGTTCTCAGCTCCTTTTTTATCACGGATAATGATATCAAATTCTTGGAGGAGGAGAACCTAATGGAGATGCCTCGGCTTTGCATCTTGCTTTGCAAATAGGTACTTCAAAGCCGAGTGATCCGTATACACTACGCATTTGGTCAGGATCAAGTATGGCCTGAATTTTTCAAAGGCATACACCACAGCTAGGAGTTCTTTTTCAGTGGTGGTGTAATGACCTTGAGCCTCGGTCATAGTTTTGCTTGCGTAGTGTATAGGCTGAAAGTATTTTGCTTTTCGTTGCCCCAAGACCGCACCTATGGCAAAATCACTAGCGTCGCACATAAGCTCAAAAGGCAGGTCCCAATTGGGGGCAACAAGAATCGGTGCCTCGGTAAGCTTTTTCTTTAATGTTTCAAAAGCTTCGATGCACTCAGGAGAGAAGATGAAAGGAGCATCCTTCTCGAGGAGATGGGTCATAGGCCGGACAATCTTAGAGAAATCTTGGATAAACCTATGGTAGAAGCCGACATGACCCAAAAAGCTCCTAACACCTTTAACGGTGGTGGGATGAGGTAATTTAGAAATGACATCGATTTTGGCTTTGTCAACCTCAATCCCGTTCTTTGAAATTTTATGGCCGAGGACAATGCCCTCTTTAACCATAAAGTGACTCTTCTCCCAGTTGAGACTTAAATTCGTTTCTTTGCAACGTTTAAGCATCTGTTCCAAGTGGGAGAGAAATGACTGGAATGAATCCCCGATGACTGAAAAGTCATCCATGAATACCTCCATGGTTTTCCCGATCATTTCGGAAAAGATAGACATCATGCACCTCTAGAACGTGCCTGGTGCATTACATAAGCCGAAAGGCATACGTCTGTAAGCAAAAGTTCCGTAGGGGCATGTGAAGGTAGTCTTCTCTTGATCCTGTGGATCAATGGGGATTTGGATGTAACCCGAAAAACCATCGAGGAAGCAGTAGTATTCATTCCCCGCAAGTCTTTCAAGCATCTGGTCCATAAAAGGGAGAGGAAAATGGTCTTTATGGGTGGCTTCATTTAACTTTCGATAGTCAATACATACACGCCAACCCGTGACCAAACGAGTTGGAATCAACTCGTTATCCTCGTTGGTGACAACGGTAATGCCACCCTTTTTAGGAACATAATGAACTGGGCTAACCCAAGGACTGTCAGATATAGGATAAATCAATCCCGCATCAAGAAGTTTAAGAACCTCTTGTTTGATAACTTCGTGGATTTTGGGATTTACCCTTCTCTGTTTTTGCACTGCTGGCTTAAAGTCATCCTCCATTAAGATTTTGTGTGTACAAAAGTCCGGGCTTATGCCCTTAATGTCGGAGAGTTTCCAAGCAATTGCTCGCTTGTTTGCTTTAAGAACCTTTAGGAGTGCAGCCTTTTCCTCATCTTTCAAGTCTTTAGCAATAATGACTGGTAATTTATTATCACCCTCCAGAAATGCATATTCTAGATGAGGAGGCAAGTCCTTGAGTTCAACCTCGGGAAAGTCTTCAGTTATTTCAACATTTTTTACTTCCGCTTTATGAAGTATTTTTGGAGACGGAGAGGGTGAAGGATCGTCATTTAACAATCTTTCAAGGAGAAGAATGTCCCCCTCCGGGTCAAGATAGTTTTCATCAACCCCATTTGGGATTGAGCTATCTTGAGCAAGAAAAGCCTCGACCTCTTCCAGAAGGAAGTCACTTCCCTCAACGGAGTGAGGGAAGGGGAAGGGTTGGAAATGATAGGATCAGTAGAAAGACTGCCACTGGATGAGAAACCAAGGACTTCTTGAGAATACTCCTCAGACGCAACATCGATGATGTCAATTCGGTTAACCGTTTCAGCGTCATAGTTGGAGGAGTATCTTGAAGTCTGATCAAGATTGAATGTGATGGCTTCACCACCAACACGTAGAGTGATTTCTTCTTCGAATACATCGATTAAAGCACGACCCATTCTTAAGAATCCCCTCCCGAGAATGAGAGGAACTCTCGGGTCAGCATCGAAATCAACAATCACGAAATCTGCCGGAAAATGGAACTTTCCCACTTTCACGAAGATATCTTCGGCAATGCCGAGAGGACGGGATATAGTTCGGTCTGCAAGCTCGAGTGTCATGCAGGTCGAAGTGAGAGCAGGAAGAGAGAGTCTTTTCCAGACTGTGTAAGGCATCAAGTTATTGTTTGCGCCAAGATCGGCCAAGGCAAAGCATTCAACCATCCCCAAGAAAATACAAAGAATGAGAAATTTCCCGGGATCTCCAAGCTTTTCGGGAAGCTTTTTCAAGAGCACTGCTGAGCAATGCTCATTAAGTGGAGTTTTTGCCATTTCACAGAGTTTTTCTTTATTGCTTATAAGATTTTTGATTGTTGAAGCAAACTTAGGCATGAGAAGAAGAGCATCCGCGAAGCTAATATTGAAATGTAACTCTTGGAAAATTTGATAAAATTTTTCCATCTGATGGTTAGCTTTTTCGCGGTTCTTTTGATCATTCATACGTGAAGGATATGGAATTGAAGGCTTATGATCATTCTTTGGAATTTCATCAGAACTCACAGGAGGATCAAATACAACTTTCGGCTTACGAGCCGGGACCGGGACAACTTGAGGGTGGACGTTGTTGATACCTCCGTTATTAGTAGGAAGTACCGTGTCCGTGGTAACCTCAGGTTCACGTTCCGCTACCTTAGTAGGAGGAGAAGAAGAGGAAGAGGGAATCGCGGGTCCATTGTATGATACCCCACTTCGGGTAGTGATCGCTTTGACATCGCCCCTCGGGTTAGCGATCGTGTTGCTCGGTAGTGTACCCGGGGCCCGAGGGTCGATCATTTAAAGACTTCTGAAGCTCAGAGATCTTGCTGATCAATAACCGATTCGTTTCCTCTTGTGCTTTCATGAATTGTTTTAGCACTTCATCGGAGGAAGACGAGGGTGGAACAACGTTTTGAGGAGGATTTTGAACACGGTTGTTTTGAAAATTCCCTTGATTTTGATTGTTGTTACCCTGAAAATTGCTTCTCTGATTGAAATTACCCTGATTGTAATTTACTTGATTTTGGTTTCTTTGAAAATTTCCTTAAAAACCTTGATTTTGATTGCCATTTTGAAAATTGTTTTGATTAAACTGGCCTTGATTTTGGTTCGGGTTTTGGAAATTTGAATTTTGACCTTGGTTAAAATTCTGATTCGAGTTACGGTTTAGATTTTGATTAAAACCGGGAGGTCCGAGAAAATTGTTGGAACGATAGCTTAAGAGATTTCGGTCCCCTTGTGGTTGGTAAGAATTACCCCCCGTGTTGTAGGAACTGTGAGCAGCATAAACGTTCTCTTGAGGAAAGCCAGCAGTAGCTGGACACGCGGAATAAAGATGTGGGCCCCCACAAGTTTCACAACTTCGGGCCACGGCTTTCACCTATTGATTTTGAACCTGATTTTGCATCGTTTGGTTCTTTCTCAACACAGCCGTAGAAATATCATCCATCTTTTTGGTAAGAGCAATTATTTCAGGAGATGATGATGAAGGAGTAACTGAATTACATGATGCATCCCTCTCCGCAGAGGAATCCCAAAAGTTATGGTGGGCAGTCATGTTCTCAATCAAGTCATAGCACTCTTCGGGACGCCTTTTCATAAAGGTCCCACCAGCAGCAGCATTTAGAATATCCCGGTGCCTCAATGTCAGACCATTATAGAAGGTATCTATGATGGTAACTTGCAACATATTGTGGTTAGGGCACCGATCAATAGCTAGCTTATAACGTTCTCAAGCCTCAAAAAGAGACTCATCGGGACGTTGCCGGAAGTTGCTGATATCATTTCGTAACTTGGTAACCACGGAAGGTGGAAAATATTTTGCTAAAAACTTGGTTACCATTTCATCAAAGGTACGAATAGAATTCCTTGGGAGTCGGTCAAACCATGCAGTGGCATGATGAGTGAGAGAATAGGGAAAGAGGTACAGCCGGAGGGCATCATCGGTGACACCATGCTGTTTCATGCTTTGGGTGACCGTGAGATATTTGTCAAGATGCTTGTTGGCATCGTCACCCAGTAATCCGTGAAATTGACACGAATTCTGGACTTGTTGGATCATGTGGTGCTTGACGCCAAAGTCCATAGCCTCAATAATGAGTGGTGCAATAGGCCCACCCCTTCCCTGCATGGTAGGCTGGCACAGCTCCTCCATCGTTCGGAGATCGGGAGCTGGCACATCCCTGGGAGGGTCAGGGGGTGGTAATGGTGGTGGTGGCCCAGCGTCCATTTCGGTCTTTGGTTCTTTTGTAACAGTACGTAGCTCGGGTACATTTTTCTGATGTTTACATTTTGTTTATGACCGAGTCCGCATGCACTAAAAACAATTTTTCAAAACAAGATCGAGGCAAAACCACAGTGAACTTAAACCAATTATCACAAGTGAATGGCTTCTTTAAAAAATGTACACCACTCACAGGGATATAAAGGCAAGTTTTAATCTTAAGTTTGGGAACTTATTATGTCCACACCCCCAGTTGGTAGGTGTTCAGCCTTGGTTTGCGGTGGTAAGATTTTATGTATTTATTAATTTGAAAAACTGCTTTAGGCTTATGGGTGTGTGTGCAGAAAACTTGGGAAATATTTTTGAAACTGATTCGTTAACCGAAATTGTTCTTTTACGATTACTCGCAGGCTAGCGGGAGGAAGTAAATAGGTTTCCTCTTCAGTTCGCAATTTAATGTCAGAACTTACCTTAAACCAACTGTTTTAGGTTGTAATCTTAAAGAAAACGAAGTAATTTAACTTCACAGTTTGTTTTGTTGTTTTTCATTTTTTTGGTGTTTTTAACACTTTAGGAAAAGTGTTAATGAACTTTTTGATATGATTATATTTTTACAAAAACTTTTTAAAAATTTGTGTGAAATTTGTACATGGAGGGTTTTGAAAACCACTAAACTTCAAACGATTTTTTAAAACACGCAACAACCTCCCCGGCAGCGGCGCCAAAGTTTGATTGATGCTAAACAGTCAACTTAAATTGACCAAGCAAATGGTCAACAATGTCAAACTACCTAGACCAATACTCCGTGGATAGTATAGTGTGTCCCCGGGTCGTTAAGTCCCAGCGAGATTGAAATGGTGCTTTTGAAATCGTTTAGGAATAAGTGGCACTGAGGACAGTAGCCCAGATGATATGGAATTGATTTTGCTACTGATATTTTGGTATTTGTACAATGAGAAAATATTCACCAATAACAGATATACAGGTATATGCATAAATTCACAATCTGGTAACACGTAATCAGACAGAAAAGTGGGATATGGTAAATTACAAACTACAGGGGGTGCAAATGAAACTTTTGTAAACTTAAAATTAAAGAAAATTGAAAATGAAAATGAAATTATAAAAATGATTATTTTACTATTTAAATATTATTTAATTAATTAAACTAATTAAAATCTAATTTAAACCTAATTTAAATTAACTAAAAATTACAAGAATTACAAATTAAACTAAAAATTTGAAAAAACAAATTTCTAAACTTAAAATTGAACTTGAAGAAAGTATAAAAAATATATATATATTTTTGTCTTTTTATGAGTTTTTTATTAATTAAAAACTATTTATATTAATTAAACTATTTAAACTAATTTAAATTACAAATAATACTAAATTAACTTAGAAAATTATGAGAAAATTTATAAAATTATTTAACCATCACAGGAATCCTAAAAAATCATAAAAACTTCTAAAAATTATGTTTAACGCTAATTCACTAATTAATTACCTTTTAATTAACTAAAATCTAATTTAAATAATTAAAATTAGAAAAATGGAAAATGAACAGTAGAAACTAAAAATATATTTTCTAAAAGACTTAACTAATTTATAAAACTTAGAAAAATTATAAAAACCTACTGTTGTTAATAAAAATCTAAGAAAACTAATTAATAACTAATATTACCTAATTAATTATTTAAACTACTTTTAAATCTAATAACTAGTAAACTGATTAGGAAAAATATAAGAAAATTATTTTAAATACTAAAAGGTACTAGGAAATTTATAAAAATATAAAAATGGAAAAGTGCTTATAAATAAGCAGAAATGAAAAATGAAAAAGATAGTTTCTATTAAATAGAAGCTATCACTATTTTTATGTTTGGTTTTTTTGAGTTTTTCTTTTTGACAGCTGAATATATGGTAAAATAAGAAACTTTTGTGAAACAACTTTTTATGAAGCTTAAAAATAAGCTGTGTGCACCCCCTTATCTTAAACAGTTGACTTTTATTGACCAACTAGGCAAATAAGCACATATGACTGAATATGGGGTCCACAATGATAAAACTAGATACAAATAAGCACAAGAGACTAAAATAAGCTAAAAACAACAAACAATTAGCACTGGTAAGCCAATAAGACAGAAATAAGCACTTTGCAAACTTGAACTTTACACAGAACTGGGACAATCTTTAGGGCTGAATCCAGGTGGGGTCCACTAGGCCTAAAGTCAAACAAACGGTCAAACTATGATCCCTGGTAGGAGGGGAGTTTTTAAAACCAAAAATGAACCACTGGGGCCCACTGAGGTGGTCTACAACAGCCACCAAAGGTGGTGGTGTTGTGGTGGTATGCTGGTGCAGGGGAGGTCAGTCCCCCTGCAAGTGAGTTTGGAGTTGTGTGGAGCCCACACAAAAATTTCCAAAAATCAAACAAGTGTGAGACCTTAGAGAAGAGCTAATAGACTATAACTACAACAAGTTTCAGAGCCTAACTCTAATCACATAAATCATAAAAATTCCTTGAATATTTGGAAAAATCTGAGATGCAAACTTTTGACTTTTTGATTAAACTTGGTTATTTGACTTGGGTGAAGTTTAATCATATCCTACTGATTGATTAAGCTATAATAAGTTATAATAGACCTAAATCATGATAGATTATCTAACTATGCATTGAAAATGAGATTTGTGGGACTAAAATCCTTGACAGTTGACTGTCAAGGGGTTTTGAAATGGATTTTGACTTTTCTGAGTACAAGGCACAATTTTAAAGGTCAATTACACTTAAACTAGCCTAATGTGACTTGTCCCAACCAAAAACAACAACACTGAGTGTCCTAACCTTAGGCAAACACACTAATCCAAACACCCTTTATAAGACTGTTTTATTGATTTATGAAGCTAGTTCTAGATTTAACTTATGAAATCACCAAATAAGCTTGTAATCTGATGTGTGAGGTCTATTTAAGCACAGAAACACAGATGATGACTACTAATACACAAGATTACACTATATTAGCTACAATGGCAGTTTAGAACAAAGAGTATGAACAACAAGAAATCTAAGCACAAGCTACTAATTTTAAAACACAAGCTTAACTAACAATACCTAATAAACACAAAGATCACAGAAATACAAGCAAACTACAAAGATTATCAGGAATTGAATTTTTAGAGGAAAATCAAAATTAGCAATTCTTACAAATCACCCCTAGCATGAACAAGAGGTTTTCCACTGATGCCTATCTTTAGATAGGCTAAGTCCACTTCCAAAATTGCTCTTCAATGCTCCTCAATACCTGAAATCAAAATCAAAACACCACAGTTGACTATTGTTGACCCTTTTTATATTTTTGATTTTTTCTAGTGATACTGAGTTTTAATGTGTCTACAAGCTTTAACAAGCTTAAGGAACCTAAATGATGCTTATCTCAGTCCATGATCCTTGCTACAAGTGACACTACTATTATTGAGAAATTTAGAAAATTAAGTAAATTGCAAAATTCACAAACAGAACTGGAAACTTGATCATTTTAACTTGAAAAGATTTAAAATACAACAAGATACTGCTACAATGCTTGAATTAAGAAAGTTACAACTGAATTTGAAAAACTATTTTACTTCGACACTAAAAATACTTAATTAACTACTACACACTTCTTCCTTGCATTCTTCTCCTTTTATAGATGTCCATTAGGGATCTTTTGAGCCTCTGAGTAAATCCCATCAATAATCTGAACCGTTGGATCACTTTAAACCAATCTCAGCCTTTGAAAACTTTTTCGCGCCAAAAAATAATAAGAGCAATTGGGACTATTTAGCGTGTAGGGGGAAACATTAATTGTGGGTTGTCTAGTTGGGTGAGGGTGGTGGGTTTGTGATGATGCATTTAATGCAAGTGGGGGGTGGTGGAGTTTGGCAGGTTGTGAGGGAAGGGGGAAGAAGGAGGCTGGGTGGTTTAATGGATTGGACTATGGTTTTTGGCTTATGATAATACTTAAGGGTCCGGTTTGGTTTTTGATTTCACAAGGACTAATTTTGTAATTTATCGAAAGTTGGGGTTGAACTTGGCATTCTTCCAAAGTGTTCACAAGGGTGTGTTTTGCCAAGTTATGAATAGTATGAGGTCCTGGTATGATTTTTCCATTTTAATTTCACTAGGGACTAAAACTGCCAAACTTTCAAACTTCAGGGACCAATTGTGTAATTTCACCAAACTTTTCCACCAAGGACCAATCCTGCCATAAAAGATTAGTGCAAGGAAAAAATTTGTTTTTCTCAAAGTTTTAATATCCCAGGGACCATTTTTGACAATTTTCAAAGTTCAGAGACTAAACTTGACATTTTGTGAAACTTTGCACCAAAGGACTAATTATGTAACTTTTTGATTTAAAAGGACCTTTGGTGACTTTTTCAAGTTTTTAGAACAACTAGGGACTAGATTTGACAACTTTTGAAAGATGAGGGACTGAAACTGCCAATTTTGCAAACTTTGTGCATTTTTATCTGTTTTTGATTATTTTGCATTTAAAACATATAAAACACTTTCCTGAGATATTTCCACTATTTTGATTCAATATTGAGTGTTTTTAGATGTTTTGGCAGCTCAGAAAAGGTAAAAATGATGAGTATTTACACACTCATCAATCCCCCACACTAAAACATTGCTAGTCCCTAGCAATCTTTTGAGAAAAACTTGATGGATTTGAAAACCTCTTTACCAAAAGCCATCACTTCTGGAGTAGCCAGGTGTAAGAACTGTGGCACACCTGATAACCGTGTGATTTTGAGCAAACCACCAGCTGTCAACGGATTTAATTAGTCTTTACCAAATGCCGTTTACTTCTGGACTAGCCAGCATCTTGATGGACTAAGTAAACATCTTGGTGAGCTGATTACCAATTATGGATTTTCCACGGCCTTTACCACAAGCCATAATCTTGTGGGCTAGCCAACTCATTCGCTTTATGGGATATGGGGAGTTGAGGAACCATACAATTTTTGGCAAATTGCAAGCCATCAACGGGTTTGAGATGTCTTTACCAAGAGCCGTTTGCTCCTGGACTAGCCAATCCATTTGTCATTTTGACTCTTTGGTTGAGGAACTAACGTCCATACATCATTCCTAACAAATTGGTTTAACTCTTCTTGCATTGCAATTACCCAAGATTCATCTTTGATGGCTTCATTAATATTTTTAGGTTCAATGGTTGACACGAAATAAACGTAGTTGCTTTCATTTTGAACTTTTGACCTTAGTATTCTTTCGTTAATATTGCCAATGACACTATCTAATGGATGACTTTTAGATTCTTTGACATTGACAAGTTCTTTGTTTAATAGTTCATCTTCTTTGTCATCACTTAAAATTTCTTGATTTTCTATTGCTTGACTTTCAACTAAGTCATCATCTACCAAAGGTGATGTCTTAGAGGGAGGTGGACTCTCGTCAAATGTTACGTTCAACGATTCCTCGACTCTTAAGGTTTCTTTGTTCAAAACAATGTATGCTTTACTATTTTGTGAATATCCAAGAAATACACCTTCATAAGACTTTGGGTCAAATTTGGTGAGATAATCCTTGGTGTTAAGAATGAAACATTTACTCCCAAACACTCTAAAGTATCCTAATGTAGGCTTTTTACCTTTATATAGTTCATAAGGAGTTTTATTCAAAAATGGTCTAATTAAGACTCGATTTAAAATGTACGTTGATGTGTCAACGGCATTACACCAAAACTTTTGTGGAATGTTTTGTTCATTAAGCATTGTTCTACTCATCTCTTGCAATGTCCGGTTTTTACGTTCTACTACACCATTAGATTGAGGAGTACGTGGAGCCGAAAAGTGATGAGTTATTCCATTATTATCACAAAAGTTTCCAAATTGAAATTTATTATCAAATTCACGACCGTGATCCATTCTAATAGACACAATATTAGACCCTACTTGATTTTGAATTTTCTTACTCAGAATTTCAAATTTATCAAAAGCTTCATTTTTACTTTTCAAAAATTTTGTCCAAGTATATCTTGAGTAATCATCAACTATGACCAAAGTGTAGAAGTTGCCTCCATAACTTTGTATAGCGGATGGACCAAATAAATCCATATGCAAAAGTTCTAGACACCTAGATGTAGAAACCAAGTTTTTAGCCTTATGTCTATTATGGACTTGTTTACCGACTTTGCAAGCATCACAAAAGTGTTGGTCATATTTCAACTTAGGTAGGTTTCGAACTAAGTCTTTGGAGAAGAGGTTTTGGATTAGTCTCATGTTAGCGTGTCCTAAACGTCTATGCCATAAAGTTGAAGATTCATCTAATGAGGTAAGACAAAGTTTGTCTCTAGATGTTGGATCCATCTTCATGACATATACGTTGTTCTTAAGGACACCTTTGGCTATGGTTATACCATCTTTAAGTATTTTGCTTCCGTTTTCACTAAAAAGAACATTATACTTATTACGACAAAGTTGACTAATACTAAGGAGATTAAAACCTAAGTTATCAACATGAGCTACATCATCTATAAAAAGGGAGTCATGAGAGATTGTACCTTTTCCGATGATTTTGCTCTTAGCATTACTACCAAACGTAACATTACCTCCGTCACATTTGTGATAAGACGTGAAGAGGCTTTTGTTACCCGTCATGTGCCTTGAACAACCACTATCTTTAATCCATTCATCCGGTTCCAAATAAACTTTGAGGCAGACCTATTTTATGAAAAACACTCAAACATTTGGTCCCCAATTTCTCATGGGTCCATTTTGGTTAAGCATACCATTAATTTGTTCCAAGTATGAAAATAGAGCATAAGGGTTCCATGGCATGTGGTTTGGAGTTTGGTAATGTCTAGGAGTGTTTTGGTTCCAAACATGTTGGTAGTTTGGTAGAGCGTTGAAGTTGCACTTTGGAAAGGGGCGTTTGGGAATTGGAGTCTTAGGTCTTGGTTGAGTAGTTTTAGCTCTAAATTCATTTTTACTAAATCCTACTCCAATTTTAAACACAGATTTTGTTCCATTTTTGTATGTAACTTTAACAAATTTTGAACGATCCGAAGTGGATGGAGTTACTGCTGCAGCAGACCTGGTGGAACCTTCGGGACCAACGGGCGGAACCCTAAATTGGGTTCCGCCTGATCCGCAGGCTGCTGTAGCAATTTTATTTGTTTCTTGTGCAATCTTTTCTTGTTTCATTTGACCCTTTGAAGTTTCTATTTTCGTAAATCCTAGTCCTGTTTTATCAAAGGGTGACTTTTGAAGTTTCATAATTTCATCCGCACAAGAAATGCTCTTATCGAACTTCTTAAACTTTGTGGTTTGTTTTATTAGATCATTTTGAGTAATTTTGAGTTTCTCAACTTCTAGTTTAAGCTCTTCACATGATTTTCAAGGTGTGTCAATACCTTTACTCTTTTCTAATCTCTTGGCTTTCTCTTTTAACTCATAAACTTCATTTTCTAAAAACTTCTTTTTAGTTTTCAAAAATTTATTTTTGTTTATGATTTTTAAGCTCAATTCACAAAGTTTGTTATATTCTTTTTGTAAAGTGTCATCATCAATAGAGGAGTAAGATGAGTCGGATAATACCTCATTTGAGTTGTGAGCCACGAGAGCAATATCGTCATTCTTTGGCTCATCGTCATCTCCTTCATAGTCACTCCAAGCACCACCCACAAAAGCTTGTTGAGGTTTGCTCTTGGGTGGTTTTGGACATTCTCCTACAAGATGACTTATGTCTCCACACCTATAGCATTTTCTTTCAACCTTTCCTTTCCTATCATCACGATCTTTTCGGAAAGTTTTCTTGTCATCTTTAGGTTGCCTTACAAACTTTCCTCTTCTACGAAAGAACTTGTTGAAGTCTCTAATGGCCATGGCATATTCCTCATCATCACTATCCGAAGTAGATTCTTCATCATCATTTGATTGGACTCTAGCTTTCAAAGCAATGGACTTAACTTTTTCTTTCTTGCCTCTAACTAGTTCCGAATCTTTTTCCATTACCATTTCGTGAACTTTGAGGTTTCCAATTAGCTCATCTAGTGACATGCTTGAAAGATCTTTGGATTCTTCAATTGCCGTCACTTTTGCTCTCCACTTCGGATGGAGTGCTCTAAGAAATTTCCTGACAAAGTTCTTACTACAAAAAGATTCGTCAAGTGCTTTAAGTGAAGTAATAATAGTATTAAATCTAGCAAAAGCATTATCAATAATCTCATCTTCGGAGATAATAAATTGTTCATATTGTTGAACAAGAAGATCAATTTTGTTATCTTTAACTTGTGAGTTTCCTTGATGAGTGACAATTAAAGATTGCCAAATATCTTTGGCGGTTTTACACAAAAAGACTCTTTCATATTCTTTCTTAGGTAAAGCATTGTAAAGCATCATTTTAGCTTCATTATTTTTACCTATTAATTTCTTTTGATCATCATCTTTAATGTTAGTAACTACGTTATCACCATCAATGATTATATACCACAAATCTATATCTTTAGATTTCACGTAAGTTTCAAAACGGTTTTTCCAATATATAAAACCATTTGCTTCAAAGAGTGGTGGTCTTTGCATAGATTGCCCTTCTTTGTAATTTTCAAAATCCATGGATAGTTTCAAGTTTTAAAACACAATATATTTTAAAAGCTTGAGTAACGTAGCTCTTGATGCCAATTGTGGAAAACTAGAAGGGGGGTTGAATAGTTTACCGATTAAAATCTTTTTAACTTGTTAAGTTAGCTTTGAAACTTTCCGTTTGATCAAAGATATATACACAAACACAATATATAACATGCAATTAAATGAAAGAAACGATCAAACCACAACACGAGTATTTATCGTGGTTCGGCTACAAGGACTCTTTTTCCTTGCCCTACGTCCACGCCCCGAGTATCCAACTCGAGAGTTACTTTCACTAGTCAACAAGCTCCTTTCACCGGCGGAGAAAACCTTACACGTCACTTATACTTTTACCGACACAAAGTTAGATGTCGACTTCTTTACCAAGGGTACAACCACTCCCGTTAGTTCTTTTACAAGGGTACAACGACTCCCGATACACTTTGTATTTTGAGGACTAAAATACTAACCGATCACTACTTAAAATACACAATCAAATAAAGTGTAAACTACACAAGTCTACACAATGCTAAGCTAACAAGTCTTGCAATGTTGTGTTGAATACTTGTTACTTTTAGTAAGCTCGTGAATCTCTTTGCTACAAAAAGAAACTTCACATATGAGATGTTAAGAGGTTAGATGAAAGAATGAATGTGTGTGTAAAATATGATGTAAAGTGATAAGCCAAAATTCAACTTGTGGCTTGGTATTTATAGCAAAACCTTCTGCAGGTCTGGCGGATCAGGCGGACCCCTCAGAAGGGTTCCGCCCGTGTAACCCCAGGGTACCGCCAGGCTTGCAGTTGGTTTTGCAATAAATCTTGCAAACCGAACAAGGTCACATCTCATTACTCTTTACAAACCAAACAATGTCACATCTCATAATATCAAGTCAAACACTAAACTTGCAAGTAACATCTTAGTAAGTCAAACACATTTCTTTCCATAAATGTATAATGACAATACTTGCCATAAATGTGATGTGACAATTCTATTTTAAGAAATAAAAAGTGTTGTGTTTTATGAAATGTAAAATGTAGCAAAAGTCTAGTTTATGCAAGTCTTTAAAACTAAAATTATGTTTTACTTAGAAACTAAAGTTTACATTTGTCATTAACAAAACTTAGCGAAGATTGTAAAATATAAATAACGTTTTTAGGCGATATTTGTATTAACAGAATATAGACTGGTCATTTATATTCAACCCGGGATAGTGAGACATAGGCTAAATTGAACATGTCCTCACCAATAGACTTTATTCAAACATGTTAGACAACTATGTATTTATATAGACATACATACCTAGCTATTTTTTTTCCTCTTAATACTTTCACTTTTAAATGGATTTTTCTCCAAACTACAGTTATACAAAACATATATCTTGTAAGAAATACTTTTCTGAGGCACTTATTTTGATAAGCAAATTCCTTTTGGTTAATCTTTTACAAAACAATTGAATGTTAGGAAATTTTAGCATTGATCTTTGGTAAACCATATTATCCACCTGATTGTTAGGAAATTTTAAACATCAATCTTTGGTAAACCATATTATCCACCTTATGTTGAAAACTGTCCTATCTTGCATAACTATTAAATTTTGAAACATCAAGAAAAATGTTACTTGGAAAGCTGTTTGCTTAAAGTTGTAAATTCATTTATTCAGGGAAGGTTTATGAA
Source organism: Artemisia argyi (assembly GCA_030686995.1). NCBI lineage: Eukaryota > Viridiplantae > Streptophyta > Magnoliopsida > Asterales > Asteraceae > Artemisia > Artemisia argyi. Next base: position 184,681,459 of record CM060680.1, read on the forward strand.
TAAAACACACAATCTCAAAACAAACTTTGAAAAATCAATCACTATATTACATCACTTATACATTTAGGATTTTGTGATTTGATGATATAGAACTTGGGGAAAATCTTAGTAATGGAGACTAAGTATCGTAGGTGGAGAAAGACTCAATTCATGACATCCTGCGGAGGATCACAACCTTATCCTAAACTATTATTTTCAACAACACCCTTTGACGAACTTAACCTTGTAAGTTTTTCCACAAGATTCATGATATCCATTTCAATTATTCCTAATAGAGGAATTCGATTCACCCCAAACTCCTAGAGATTTCATTAAGATCCTTTTGGAACTACACTGCATATCATTTGCAGAACAATGGTCAGAAATTAGAGAACGATTCAAACATAGGGAGATATGCCCAGAGCATGAGTGATTGACTCTAGAAATGGTTAGACTAACCATTTGCCATAAATCAGATTCCTTTACAACCATAGTTACCGCACGAGCATAGAGACTACACCAATTGAGGCACTCTATGGTCGAAGTGCCAACATCCATTGACGGATCGAAATTTGGAAAAAGCCAAACTCACTAGTCCAGTAAGCATTCATGAAATAACCAGGAATTTCCTACAAATCAAGAATCAGTTACAAGTTCGATAAGTTGTAAACCATTAGAATTTCAAGTTGGTGGCAGGGTTATGTTGAAAGTTATGCCTAGAAAAGGCATGATACCATTCAGAAAAATTCAGAAAGTTAAACCGATATACACTGGACCATCTAATATTTCAGACAGAGTAGGCTTAGTGGCTTACAAACTTGAGCTCCCATTAGAGCTCAGTAGTTTACATGATAAATATCATCATCTTTTCACCAACACTACTTCAGAAACCAACACAAATTGAACTTTGGGATGAAGTTCCTGTTAGAGGGGAAGAATGTCACAACTCGTAATTTCATGTCCTATTTCAAACGTTGAAATTTCATTTTTTATTTCAGAAGTTACAATTCATTTCTACTATTCACTATTACTATTCATTTTCACTATTCATTTCTGAAATTTTTATTTCATATTCTCGTAAGTTAAACTATTTTAATGATAATCCGAGAGTTTGGCGCTCGTCGGATCATTTCTGCAAAAATTACGAAGCCGTGTCCGAGATTTACTTTTAGGTTTAAACGTCATTCCAGCATCCCGATATGTCCATAAAACACTATAAACGATAGAAATATGATTCTCTCTCATTTTACGACAATTCTAAAAGTTTTAGAATTTTACGTTTTTCAGTTCAGCGTTTTACGCGAATTACGCGTTTTAGACCCGCGTTTCTAGTTTTAACACTATAATTAAAAAATAATAATAAACTAAAATTAACCCTAAAAATTAAATTAATCTAAAATTACCAGTTTTATTCATCTTTTTCGAGCTTAAGTCAATGACAGATGATCGGAAATTGAAACCCTAATTTTTTCCCCAATTTTTGATCCGAAATCAATGACAGATGATCGGAAATCAATGACAGATGACGGTTGTGTGTGTGAATTGTGTGTGTGAAGAAATGAATGTGATCGTTTGATGAGTTTTGAGAAGCGTTTTGTGGGAAGAGAACGGTTGTGTGTGTGTAAAATTACTTTTGTATCCTTGTAACTGGTTGGTAGTATTTTTTTTTTTCTTTTAAATATGGACCGTTTGATGAGTTTGTTGAATGATCGGATGGATGTAAACTCTTTTTAGCCTTTTTAGTTTTACTCCCCTTTGTAGGGGATCGCTTCTCATCAAGAAAATCCCCAATGATAATACACTTGAGTTGCTCATGATACAAACTTAAAACTACTTCGACTGAGACAAATAATATAGTTACTTGAATTCCAACATTGGAACTGTTGAACTTGATAACTTGAGCTAAGATTAAGCATTCTAAATTGAACACATAAGTTGCCATTGAACAATTGAACTTGACCAAGAACATGAGACTTGAAACAACATGGATATGAAGCTGAACTTGTGACACCACTAAACGCTTGAACCTTAAACATTTAGCATAACTGAAGACTTGAATATCAACATTTGAAACACATGAAACTTGAACCTTGAAACCTTCGGCCAACCTTGCTCAATAATCTATGCGATATAAGGTGCCATACTTTTAAATTTGGTCTATTAACGGTATCTGAGTAATATTCACTAAAAACTGGCTTTAGAATAACGAAGATTGTAAAACATCAAATATCTTTAGAATAACAAAGATTGTATTTTTTAAGTGTATCTTTAGAATAACGAAGATTGTAAAACATCAGATATCTTAACAACATAATTAACTTTAAGGGTAAATTGCAAAAATGGTCACTAACGTATCACGAAATTGCAAAAATGGGACCGAGTCATAAAGGCGTGCAAATTTGCCACTAACGTTTTGCAAAAATGCAAAGTAGCCACCGAAGAGCTAATTTCCGTTAGTTTCCTTGTTAAGTGCCACATCACTAAGGGTATTATAGTCATTTTGTTGATTTAAGGTGAAACTGTTACTTTAAGGACTAAATTTGCGATTTAAGTTTTATCTTTATTTCATACCCACCACCACTCTCTACCTCTACACAACCAACACCACCACCCTCTACCGCCGCCACCACCACTACCACCACCCTCTACCACCACACAACCACCACCACCACCCTCTACTGCCACCACCACCACCCTTGCCCTCCCTAAACACTATTTATCATCTTCCCCATTGCAAATGAAAACTTAACTTCATAAAATACTATTCATCATCTTCCCCATTGAATTTTCTATTAAATTTATATTTTTCAAAACAATTGTCAAAAACATCACCACCCTCTACTACCACTACCCTCTACACAGTACCTTGTATAAAAAACATCACCATAAGTCAATCGGATTCTAATCAGGAATGCCCGGAAAGAAGAGCCGCCTTTTTAAACTTTACACATAATTTAACATGTTATACGAAATTTAATTGACGTATCCTGGAAATGTCATACTTATTAATTTACCTTTAATAATTTATTGCAGCGGTGGCTATTTTGCTCAGTTTCCAGCATTACTTGTTCGGTACCATGTTGCAAACTTTGTTTGGTACCAAGTACTAGCAGGAAGGTCCCGATTATAATTATGGTTTTGATAAGCATTAATAGACAAGTATTTCATACTGAACGCTTTTAACTTGAGTAGGTGTAATTGTGTAAAAGGAGTTAAGAATAGAACAGACCTTCGAAGCAAGTAACATTAATAATGCCTTTATGAGTCAAAGAAGCATTCTGGAATATGGTTTAGTTTCTGACAGCACAGATTTACCAATATGACCACTGTGGCAACAGTGTATGTGTGCTTATATGAAAGTTTTATCATGTCCAAACAGTAATATTGTGGAATAACTGAATAAAAAACATTTAACTTAGTCATTTTGAAACATCCTTTTGAGAACATTGACCTGCAATGCCAAGTTGTTATGCAAATGATTGGGATAATATTACCTTTGATAATTTATTAATATTACACTTTGTTGCAAACTTTGTACCAAACAAGTAATGTTGGAAACCGAGCAAAATAGCCTCCACTGCAATAAATTATCAAAGGTAATATTAATAAGTATGACATTTCCAGGATACATAATTAAATCTCGTATAACATGTTAAATTATGTGTATAGTTTAAAAATGCGGCTCTTCTTTCCGGGCATTCCTGATTAGAATCCGATTGACTTATGGTGATGTTTTTTATACGAGGTACTGTGTAAAGGGTGGTGGTGGTAGAGGATGGTGATGTTTTTGACAATTGTTTTGACAAATATAATTTAATAGAAAATTCAATGGGGAAGATGATGAATAGTATTTTAGGAAGTTAAGTTTTCATTTGCAATAGGGAAGATGATGAATAGTGTTTAGGGAGGGCTATGGTAATGGTGGTGGCGGTAGAGGGTGGTGGTGTTGGTTGTGTGGTGGTAGAGGGTGGTGGTGGTGGTGGCGGTAGAGGGTGGTGGTGTTGGTTGTGTGGAGGTAGAGAGTGGTGGTGGTGGTGGGTGTGAAATAATGATAAAACTTAAATAGCAAATTTAGTCTCTAAAGTAACAGTTTCACCTTAAAGCAACAAAATAACTATAATACCCTCAGTGACGTAGCACTTAACGAGGAAACTAACGGAAATTAGCTCTCGGTGGCTATTTTGCATTTTTGCGAAACTTTAGTGGCAAATTTGTACGCCTTTATGACTCGGTCCCATTTTTGCAATTTCGTGATACGTTAGTGACCATTTTTGCAATTTACCCTCACTTTAACATGTCTACTCTAATTAAGTAAGTGGACTGAAATTGCTTCAAAAACTATACATATGTCAATTTAATAAAGGGATGATAACTTAGAAGTGTATCTAACTTGACACTTTTTCCAGTGTTATGTAGTCAACTTTATTTTGTTTCTATTGTAAACCTAAACTTGTGAATTTCGACCTTTATATGTATTTTGTTCATATGTAATGGCTAATTTACCCTTCGTTGTTAATAGGTTGGTTAAAAAACGTTGGGGATAAATAGTCACAAAATACACACAAAGGCCGAAATTCAAAAATTTAGATATACAATAGCAAAATAAATAGTTGGCTACACAACACTCGAAAAAGTGACAACTTAAATACATTTTTTGATAACTAGCAGGGTACTCGCGCGTTGCAGCGGCAGGTGCCCTGAAATAAAAATTTTCAATGAATCGTGTATTTTGGTTTATTATGTTCATTTTGATAATAAATTTACGGATATCAGGAATTTCGTTTAGCCCGTGCCCGTTCGGGCTCGAGCCCACTTGGCACGCTGCCGGTTCGGGCTTGAATATTTGCATAATATGCTTTATTATTTGTATTAGTAACATTTAATGCAAGAATTATGTTTAAGTTGGTTGTACAATATGATTGATAATTTGTATTTTTATGTATGACATGTTTTAATAATTGTATTAATTGTATTTTTTTGACTACTTAATTAATTAATTACAATAAATATCTTGGCCACATTAATAGTGCTTTTTATTTTGTATATTAAGCTTTAAGACTTGTAAGTTATGTAGTAGAAAAATTATGTGCAAGCTATTGAATTTCTATAATAAGCAAGCTAAATTTTGAAGTATTTATATTTAAAGAAGGCTTTCCTCCATTATAAGATAGTAAAATACATTAGTAACACAATCGTATGCTACTTTCCCTTTTACTGGAATTTGATTATTTTACTTAAGTGGTGTTTCATCTTTTAATTAATGAAATTAATACATCCTATTTAATGTTTGGTAAAAAAAAAATGCATATGGCCTATATAAATCGAGAATTGGTTTTCTTCATTCTCAAAAATTCGCAATGTCTATTCTCATTTTCATTACAATTCTTTTCTTCATCCCCACATTTTCATGTGAAAATTCAGTTAATAATTCTACACCCTGTTTCTTAACTAATGAATGACATCTATTTGTTATGAATGATTTGCCAACTGAACTCTTTTTTGATATCCATTATAAAAATCCACCTTTTGAGTCAGCTTGCAGTGGTTGTTCCCTTCAACCTGTAAGAATTTTTGATTGGTGTACTTTGTGCGATAGGTAAAGTGTGGGTAGGCGATTTCACTTGGGGCTCAAGAACGGTTAACGTTGATTTGTTTAGTAAACACATCAGTAACATCTACTATAAATTTACACTTTTATTCCCTATGCAACATTGTTATTGGTTAGTTAAACCAGATGGATTTTATGTATCTCGAAAGAACTCGTCATTCCCAGGATCAAACTGGCAGTTAATTAATCCTTGGCCCGAGAGTATTATGTAACTATTGTAATGTTATATTTGAAACTAATATAAAACAAAACAAATATAATAAAATATCATTTAATTTTCTTTTGTACTTTGTTCTTTTTATCATTTGTCAAAGTGATTCTAACATTAGAGTTATAGCCCGGTACCCCGCGCGTTGTGACGGCGGGTACTCATGTGATTATAATTTTTTGGCGATAGCAAGATTTTTCCAATGCATTGCTTTTAAAAAAAGGGAAAAAAAGATTGTCCAACAGAGGTTATTAATTGAAAATTAGGGTGTTTTAAAGATATGAATGATAAGATGATTTATGTGTACCATTAGATATATTAATTGTTCAATTTTTCAGCAAACTATTAAAATGGTGTTTAGAAGTTTAGCAGATTACTTTTATTAGAAATGTTTTTTGTCTTAAAAATTTAAGACTTCTTTATTCAGAATGTCCTAACACTTTATATAGTAGTATGGATTATTATTTTGTATCAAGTGCTATATTAATTGTACTTTTTAGTGAGAGTATTTTAATGATATCATTAATTCTAGCATTAATATACACGAATATTACAAGTTAATAAGTGATTTACCAATGGAAAATTTGACTACTCATAACTATTTAGTTCATGAGTCTCTTGTAAATGGTATGTCAACATCACAGCCAACCTTATACTCACAAGTTTTCGAGAATATAAAAGTTTCCCTCTCTCACGAGCCTTAACGCGTCAAGAAACTACCCACTTTAGATAATACCACTGAGAATCCTTTGGATAATACTTTTCCTCCTTTACAACCTACCACCTTTCCACAAGATACACATGTGTTGCAAAGAGATTCAACTATTCCATCTGGTTTATTATGCAACTCTCCTATTATCCATCACCCTCTCATTTACAAAGCAATGGTTTCTAATGAAACCTTACCAAAAAAAAGCAACTTCCAACCAATGTGTAGAGGTGTGTGGGCATGAAATATGCAACCAAGCAAGGAAAAACATTCAAGAAGCAACGGTCACAAAGAAGAAAGATAAATAAAAGTATATAAACAAGTTACAGATCGGCTTCAAGTCAGATAATATTAGGTCCAATCTTATTTCATTTTCAAAAAGAAAAGCAAAGTGCAAAAAGAATAAGAAAGGTTGTGGTGTCGTGGGTGAAGGTCTGTCTCTCAATGATTTTGTGAACGATGAGTTCTCAGAAGAGGAAGAGATTGTGATGAATGTGAGAATGTGAAGAATATTGGGAAATCGTTGGGCATCTACATTGGTGAGAATCAAAAAGATTTTCGTAACAACAAAACATTTGACGAGTTTTTGCAAGATTTAGCTCATCACGGTAAAGAAGCATAAAGGTTTGTCGTTGCAGATTTACTCACAGTTTATTGTGCTAGCTCTTTTTGAGACTCATCATGTTAGCATCATTCATCGGTCTCCACGGGTTCAGGAAAAGAAGCAAGCATAGATGGTTCATGTTTTCAAAGTTGAGTAGCTTTGTTCTTCAATTTTGTCATCGCATCTCAAGTTCCATTCAAGGTTTAGTAGGTTCAAATGGTTTGTAATTTTAATTTCCTCAAATGTATCATCTCTATGAGATCTTTTTATCTTTTCATCAATAAATTTTCATTTTTGCCAAAAATAAATAAATAAATAAAATAATATAAGTGTTCAATTTTCAAATTTTTAGCAAACTATTAAAATGGTAGTTACAAGTTTAGCGGGTTCCTTTTTTAGAAATGTTTTTGGTTTAAAAATTTTAAAACTTCTTTATTTAGAATATCGTAAACACTTTATATAGTAGTATAGATTATCTCTTTAATCTCTACTACTTATGAATAGTGTATCTTTTTAAATTCTAGAACTTGAATAATGAAATTTAAATTAAAGTAATTTGCTTAAATTACCTTTAAGTACCCTTTAAACTTGACAACTTTTAAAAAACTTGGCAACTTAAATTATGTTTTTTTCTTGATCAATTTTAAACTTGACAACTTTTCAAAAACACACAATAAATTAATTTTAAAAACACACCTTTTATTTCAAAATACACACACTGTGCATTAAGGGTCAAACCAGAATACACACACTATACAGCGTCACTTTGCTCAAAAAAATTTGTAGTAAATTTGAATATTTGAACAATAATGTATTAATAAATGTGCAAAGCTTTCAATTTTATTCTTATCAAAGTCAAAACCAAATAGAGGAATTCTATATATATCCTTTTAAATTATTTTGACTTTATTTATAAACTTGTTGGCATTAATATACCCCTTGATTATAAACTTACTTTTTTAATTATACATATATAATAATCATGATATTTGTGATGAGTTTATCTCATGTTTTCGTATTATATATAATATGAGATAGGGTGACTTTTTTTTGTGAGGTAAAATATTATCTTCAATATATTATTTTGGTTATCTAGTTCATTTTAAACCTCGAGACATCGTACCCTTGAAATGAATATTGTTATTATTGCTATTTTTAAAATTATAGTTACCATAAGTAAGCTTTTAAAACTATATTATATAATTATTTTGATATATATTGCATATATTAAAGATTTAGAAATGATATATATTCGATTACGAAGGTTTAAAGATGATATAAATGCAATTAGTAGCTTAAGTTAGATGTATATGCAATTTTTTAGCCTTTAGAAAGATACTGTGTGTGTGTGTGTGTATATATATATATATATATATATATATATATATATATATTATGAATTTAAATTGGATATATACGCAATTTTAAAATTTTGAAATGATATATATGCAATTCTCCCAACGAATATTTATAAAGTTATAAATGTGGACAGTTTTAGTTGCTTGGAGGTTTGTTCCTTATTTGCTATAAAATTTCCAATGACATACAATATTAATATCGCTTATATAAATGATTTGGACAAACATGTTCTTATTTAAAATGTTGTTATCTAATGTGTGAAGACTAATGGATTTTTCTATAAGTGTATGTATGGTGACTATTGGACACAAAATAAGCACTTCTAGCTGACTTGAAATTTATAGAAAAGATTGGGTGAATATACAAATTTGAATCAGTCAAGAAACTTGAATATTTGAGGACCCTTTAACTTCTTAAGCTTGGCCCTAACGAAGAATTGGTCCCTTGCCAAAATCCGAACTTGTTTAAGGTAAGCTTCATAATTCATAACGCCGTTTTGAAGAGCTTTGTCGAGTGCGTACGTTACATCTTCCAGAGCTTTATCCTCGGCTAGCAAATCCATCACTAGTTGTGACTCCTCATTTACACATTCAAATGCATCTTCGACATTCCCGCCCATGGCCACACTTAAATTTACTTTGTTAACGGACAACCAGTTTATCAACATGTCAGCTTCATCAGTAGTTTCCTTTACTTTCTGCTTTAGATCTGTCTTTTCACGACATAGTCCAACGATTATATCGTCAGTAGTGTTAACACGCATCTTCATCTCTTCTTGAAGAGTACTAAGTTTTTCAACTTCATCGTTTGTGTATTCCCTCAATGCAATCATGTCATAGTGAAGGCTGCACCAAAGACGGTCCATACATTCCATTTTCGACATATAAGAAGGGTGAGACGAGCTAGGAACATTGACAACATAGAAAGGATGATCTAAGGTAAATATTTTTACAAGGTTGTATACAAGACCTAATAAGTCGTACCCAAAAGGGTCCCACGTTTGAAGATACGACGAGGTTGTCACTCCAGAAAGATCCACAAATGGGTGATTTGGACGAATTGGATTTGCTGGATCTAATGTTACTTGAACGATGGGTGCCATGTTAGGGTAGTGTTCATGAATCCAAATGTTTACATGGACAAAAGGCAACGAGTGAGACACATGTAGGTTCCCTTCGACTTTTAATAAGGTCACCATGGTTCCATCATTGTAAATAAATGTGTCGATAGTAGGACACAAAGACGGGTACTCTTTATGAAGAGAATGCAAGTGTCGTCGTATAAGCCATTTTTGGTCAGGATCTGAATACGCTAACGCGAATTCAGAGTCGCAAAACATCGCATTATCGATGATAGCAACTTGAGATGGTGATGCCATGATGAAGAGAGTTGAACGATTGGTCCCAAAGTACTCGGGACTAATGTACAAGAAGAACATGTGATTTATAAGTGAAATTTGCTAATGTAGCAATTAAAAAACTGATTTGATAAAGAATTTTCAAAAGTCAAGTTCATTATTTTAAAAGTTTAAATTAGGCATATAGTTGCTTGGAAATTTCTAATGACACAGTAATACCAACTTCCTTATCTACTCATATTATAATTTGGAGTTTTGGACAGTTTGTTTGTTGTACTCCATCTGTTTATTAACAATTCATTTCAAATGTTAGTTTGACTGTTAAGATCTATCTTGTTTCTTGCTTCATATTGACAAAATTTGTCACATAATAATATTAGTCGACATAGTCACATTGTCACAGCCCATGCATGCATTAGTCATATTATACACTTAAGGCCAGTAGCGGAACCAGGATGTTAGAATATGGGGGATAAAAGATTTTTTTTTTTTTTTTTTTTTTTTTTTCTTTTTTTTTTGACAAAATTCGTGGTGCACACAAAGTTTAATATAGAACGGGAAATGCTAGAACCACAAAAATAATTCAAAAAAAGAATGTGTCACTCTGATTGGTTTAATTAAGAGAGTGAACTATAAAATAATAAACCAACCGATGAAATAACAAACAATGAAGATTATATATAAAACACAAACAATAATGCCAAAATTCTAGTAGTTATTCTATGAAATAACAAACAATGAAGATTATATATTTCATTATTCGAAAATTACTCTATGGGATTACCTTTGAACTTTCAGTGGCTAAATGTTGGGTTACAACTTGTAAATTATTTATCTAACCATGATTTTCTTGTGCATGCAAATCCTTTTATGATATAAAATTTGCCAAATTGGGATTATGAAATGTTGTGTGTCACTTTCAAGCTTGACATGCATAGTTTTCTCACCAAACCTAAAGTAAAATATAGTTTTGGGTTTCTTTTAGATAGGGATGAGTATGAGGAGAGTGTTGATAGAATGCATGTATGTTTTGACTGTTTTCAATGACAAATATAGCTTTCTAAATTTCGCAAGATATATAGAGCCTCTTGGGCGCAAAAATAAAGCACAACCAGGGGCGGACCTGGACAGTAAGTCATCAGGTGCACACATTTTTTTAACGAGTATAAGAGAAATATAAAATAAATTAAAAGGTACGATTTCTAGTAAACAAACTAAAAAGACGTGCATTTCTTTGGAAATATTAGTTGACTAACTAAACAAGACATGTGTTTGTGTGACACATAACTTCAGGACCAGGTTCATTTTTGAAAATTCAAGATTTTTAACGAAAATTTACAACAGCCGACAAATATCCATTGGGTTTCTGTGAACCCCAAAACCCCCCTAAGCCAAAGTAAGAAGCGGAACATCCACAAAACTTACATAAAAGATTATGGAGAAGCAACTTCACCTGGATTTAAGTCGAACGACTCCAAGTGAACCCTGTGTTTAATAGCCCGAAGCCCAAAAGAGATACATTCTTTGTATCTACCGGTAATATCATGACGACATAAAGATATTAATGAATAAGTAAAAGTAACTTAGAGATGACATGTAGTTCTCTTATATTTTTGCAACTCTTTTATGTTGCAGATGATATTTTTGCAACTCTTTTATGTTGCAGATGAGTAGATGACTGTCTTAAGTCTTAACATTTCATTTTGTCATGTCAACCCATTTCAGGCAACAACCTATAAGTTGGGTCTAAAAATACTAGCCCAACCCAATATTATAGCATAATGTTTGACCCAACCCAAGTATGTGTTATTCGTTTACTCTGCATGAAAGCCCATAAGAATAGCCAGGCCCAAGAAAAAGAGGATAAAGAATATCGTTTCTCTTTTTATATCAAACAAAAAGATTCCGAGTGCGTCTAGTCAAAGTATATTTTGTCTTTACCACGAGCCATTTTCCGGCATGAATACTTTCATAACATATGTATGTAAGCGAGACACATGTCCATTTGACGAGTTTTATTATTCATAGTCATATCAATCTCGAAATGGAAAAAGAGTGCTATTCTTGAAATGCCAAGTACCAAATTCTAGCCTATTCGTCTATGGGTACTAAAGGTCAAAAAGATCGAAAAAGAAAAAGGAGATGTGAATTTTACCACATTTTGGAAAACGACATTTAAATTTACTACTCAAATAGTCCTAATTGAGTAATTGATAGCTTTGTTGTTACAACAAGTTAATGAGATTTTTTAAAAACCTTTTAAAATGTGCTCTCATAAAATGTTAGTCATAGCACCATAATTTTATTGCATTTTTAGATTTTTGGTCACATCAAAACCGAACCAAACCAAGTCACTTTGGTTCGGTTCTCAATTCATGTCTTTTACAAACTCGGTTTTCGATTCGGTTCGTGTCGGTTCTGACCCGATGCTCAGCACTAGATCACATGTTATTAGAAAACTACTAGTCACACAATTATGCTTATGCATTAGGTGCATGTAGTGCATCAAATCGTCATTTATTTGACCAATAAATTGTTTGACTTGATGTATTACTATCAATCATACGACTTACACGTACAATAAGTTTATCAAGTTAATACATTTAAACGTTAGAAATATGTTACCAACAAAATACTAGTTGTAGAAGTAACATTTAAAATAAAGTGACTCATATATATTATTGCTTTTGTTATTATTATATAAGGTAACTTGTTGTTAGGGAAGAAAGTTTGGTAAAGGAACACAATATTTGAAAAACGATTCCTTACCCAACTAGTACTGTAATAAAGAAAGCATAGCTTCTCAATTTTACTTTTATTTTTATTTTTATTTTTTTCTCAAAGTCATCATTGCTTGTAGTTTTTCACAACTTTTGCTGTTGACACATCTTCTTTGCATTTTGGTCCCTTTTCTTTTCATTATTAATGAAATTTATGATAATTTTAATTCCCTTTAGGTAGCATGTACTTGGTACATTGAGTTCATCTTGTTATGTCAGTTTGGTGACAATTCAAGAATGAAATTGCAACAATCGCACCGAACATATAACTACGGTTATTATCTTTTCGAAATTTTGTGGTCGAAAAATCTCATACAAAGTCATGTTGTACACATTAGAAGATTCAACCACTTCACAAGATTGTATAAAATGTAATTAGCAATCACCAAAAGTTGTTCAAAACCTAGAATAAGAGCTTATTCTCATTTTCAACTTACATGCTTTTAAAAAATATGTGATGCATGAAATTGTTTATTTTCACGTGATTAATTTATAAAAAACACGTAAATCTGTATGGTAAAAAAGTGGACAAGTTAAAAGACAAAAATGGCGACTTCGAGAACCAACATATGCCCACTTTGACCGTAACCTAAACATAAAGAATTGTTTTAAAAATGTTCTTAACATCATATTCTCCGCATAACCATGCTTTTTGCTATGTAACTTTTGTTTATTCATTATTATTTTATAAAAAAATGTAGTATGATTTTATGTATATAAAAATTTATTTACTAACAAAACCAATGAAAGGGAATATTGTGCATCCCATTTGACGGTTTTAGTCACCAAATGGAGATTGTGTCTTTTTAAAACACACATATCTAACTATTTGCATTTGGCACATAAACATGGCATAATACAAAGAGCTTTAAACAAATCAAGTGATGCTAACTTTTGTCATATTTACATATTAAGAACTTGTAATTAGGCCAAAAGACGGATTTCTTAGCATAACGATTAGCCGAATAACCATTTGGATTCAGTATTTCCAAAACGCCGGCGTTTTTAAAGATACTCTCACTGGCCAACAAGCATTTCGTCTTGGTTTGAACTAAACCGTAGACGCTCCTAGTATCAACTAAGAAGCATTTCATTTTTCGATCATAGTACAATTTTGGTAAAGTATAAAAATGTCTACTACTTTTGTTGGTATAATCAGGGGCGGACCCATGTACAAACTTTGGGGGGCGGTGCCCTCCACGACTTGACGAAAAAATTCAGATTTTAGTGTAAAAAAATTTTTTTTGGACCTTTTTATTAAAGTGCACCCCTCCAAAAAATCAAATTGCCCCCCACCTTGAAGACAAAAATGTAAAAACCTTAGGTTTTAATGTAAAAAAAATAAAATTATGACCTTTTTATTAAAGTGCATCACGATTTTATCAAAAAAAAATTTTTTTGCCCCCCGCCTTGAAAAATCCTGGGTCCGCCACTGGGTATAATCATCTTGAATAAGTGTATACAAAAACGTTCTTCTTTACCTTTCATGATTAAAGTGGATGTTGTTTTTTAATGAAAAAATGGATAAACAATTGTGTTGGGCTAGACAAGAATCTAGTGAGAAATCATTCAAATAGGATTTGCTTAGTTTGTCGCATTAGATTATAATATTTTACATACTTGCATTTCATCCACTTGTTAACTTGTTAAAGTATTGATATAATATTTGAGACGTGTTATTTACAAAATTTACATATCGATATTAACTAGTATTTGATTTCAAGATGCGCTTTAACCAAGACTCAAGACCCTTGATCAACAAGAAAAAAAGTTAAATGGGTTTTCTTTTAATCTTTTTTAAAGAATACTCTTTCACTATCTAATACTCTCTAGTGTCTTGAGACTTTTTATGCTAGACTAGTGACATGTGTAACTACAAAAAATTTCTAAAGACAAAATTTCAAACTTACTATATAAAGAGAAGCCTTATATACTCATGTTTCATACGCAATTAAACACTTACATACTAAGATTAATCACCACGAAGTTATGTATTATTATGTCTCAATAAGATGTCTTAAGTTCAAACCTCACTAAATATATATTTTTTGTGACAAGAAAAAGAGCTGAAAATAGTTACATACTTATCCGATTTGTTCGAGAATATTTGAGTTAAAAACTCGTCATTCTCAAATAACATGAGTAGATAAAAACTCATTTGTTTACTCTTTCTATATTACGAATTTGGGTTTTACTTTTTTTAAAGTGGTACCAATTTCATCAAGATCACATTTTGTAAATAATATTTTATACAGTGAAAAATAATGAGATGTATCTTGTTTAGGCACGAGAGGAATACAAATATATTGGACTAAGATCACGTTTAGGCACGAGAGGAATACAAATATATTGGACTAAGATCACGTTATTATTATTTGCTTTGTTAATTATTTCAAAGTACAAAGACAAGCACGTGAGTAGTCTTTTAAGAACCGATTAAAGCATGTTGTAACTCTCGAATTCATGTGGCACGTGAGGGTCAAGAAATTGGTGCCCTACAAAATCAAGGTCACTTGCAACTTAATTTTACCTCTTTTACTATGTTATCTCCGTAAGTACTACAAGTGAACAATAATCTAAACACAGACATGATCATAATACAAATCTTGTACGTATCCATAAACACACCACACTCGTAAATATACGAGATACAGGTGAACCAACCTCCAACCGGTCCACTAATACGCACTATATGATGAATTACCAAAAATACGTCAATCGATAATCAAAGCAAGGACCAGCAAGGCCTCACGCGGTGCGGACACTTGAAACGTGTTAGGGAACTAACGGGACAAACGTCATGTCCATGGTTCTTAAAAATGCCAACCAAGAGGATGTGTAGGGTAAGATACATTAGGTACATGGATATACACAAAACACATATCCAAATTAGGCAAACAGCATGGGGGACCTTGAGAGTAACACCCTTCAATCTCATCTCAAAATTAGCTTCTAGCCATCCATATTCAATATCATCTACATACAATCAATACGTTGAATGGGGACCCTTTTCCTTCAAGTTTCAAAAAAACCTCACCCATAAGTTAACACACCACAAGATCAAAACTTTTCTCACCTACCCATTTCCTAAAAAGTGCTGTCCGAAACGAGATTGACACTCTTTTGTCACCTAATCTTTCGATACATGGCAATAACTTTCACTAAACAGCTCATCGACAATGATAACAAGCCGCAAGATCTGATCTCTCATCACTTACCGACACAAATGCAAGAAGCATAACCAGTGGCGAAGCTTGGATTTTTCGAGTGGGGGGTCGGGATCTAAATTTTTTTTTTCCTAACACTATGGGGGGTCGAAACCGAATTAAATTGGGGGGGGGGGGGGGGGGGGGGGCGAAACCGAAAATACCGAAATTTTTCTACACGAAAACTATATACCCCTACATCGCAAAAAAAATTTCGGGGGGTCGGCCGCCCCC
Source organism: Artemisia argyi (assembly GCA_030686995.1). NCBI lineage: Eukaryota > Viridiplantae > Streptophyta > Magnoliopsida > Asterales > Asteraceae > Artemisia > Artemisia argyi. The sequence continues at coordinate 184,697,503 of CM060680.1, forward strand.
CCCCCCCCCCCCCCCCCCCCTATGAAGCTGCGCCACTGAGCATAACACAAAAACTAAGCAAACCGCTAGATCAGAACTTTAGTGAAAACATAACCCGAAAGATAACAAACTGCAAGATCAAAAAACTTGTCACCAACACATCGTCCATCGACAGTCGACTCTAATGCACCCATGATAGTTCCAGTAAATCGTTAGCAAATTCGATCAAATATCAAATTATACTAAATGGCATACAAAACAACATTAAACAAGTAAAGATACCTCAACAAGGAAACAAATATTAAAAATCTGACAGAAAAGTAAAGAATTGTAACAGGAAAGATAACACAGATGATCAGGTAGAAATATGCTACAAACCATAGAATATACCATTTATTTGTTTATTTATATTTCATTATTATTATCAAAAGCAGTTAGTAAAAAGATGGACCCTTACAACAAAAAACACCTAAGGGGACTTAAGTCTACCCATCATCATCTTCTTCACTATATATTTTTTTCTATTTTTTTTCTGGTCTCAAATATACCAGAAATACAACTAAAACAAACAAAACAAAGGATAGTCAAAAATAGTCAAAATACCAAAACCTTATAGTCTAGTCCCATTTGATCCAAACCAGTTTTTGTGATCTGGGTTCCATTTTTAAGATGGTAAGCAAACCAAGAACCTCAAAATCGAAACGAAAATTTGGACCAATATAGGTAATAGACGAGTTAAAACTCGATATATGTAGTAGTTATTATATATCATTTGCCTTCGATGACCGAAGCTAAGCCACTTATGACTTTACCACCAGTCTTTGGTGCCTTTGGTTTGATCTCAACTGGCTCCCACTTTTTCACAGCTTCCTCAGCTTTTTCCTCTTCTGGTATAGCTCCCACTTCTTCCAATTCATCGACCAAAATCAGATCTTTGGGATCTGAAATCGGGTTTGGTTTGGTTGTTTTCTCATTGAAGGACTGATTTTCAGCAGGACTGTTGTCTGTGTTGACTGTGGTGTTGGTGATGTGAGTGCAAGGTGAGAGCCATTTGGCTTTAACATAATCAGCTCTACGCCACGGTGGCAAAGGCATTCCTTTCTTCTTCAAGCTTTGTTTCGCAGCATCTGAAACGATGTTGATGATCTTCTGGAGACGGTCTGGTTTGCCCACGAATATCTGAGGGAGTGTCTGGAGAACTGCTTTGTAGCTTTTGGTTGATCTTGCTATTTCAAACTCTGATCTGAAATCTATGTCGATTATCAAACGCTCCTCTTCGATCATAGCATCAATGTACTCGTATTCCCCTGTTCATTCCCAACCCCAAAACACACTATCAGTGACTGAAGACTGATCAAACCAGCAAAATCAAATCTATATAGTACTTTCAAGCCACTTATTCAAAACAACTCATTTGACCCACAATAATCAGATAAACAGTTCGATATCAGATCATACAAAACAACTTATTTAAGCCATATAACCAGTTTCTCTGATTCACCGGTATAAAAACACAACAAACTTACTCCAAATGACATTTTTCGCGTAAAGGAATCAGTCACAAATAATCAGATAACCAATAAACATATCCAAAACAACCTTTCACACAAATAAACAACAATATGATCAAAATCTCCATTTCAAAATTTTCACAAAATACTTAAAAACTACCTCTATCTGCTGCATCAAAATGCAATAAACCCATAAATTACGAACCAATAAACATATCCAAAACAGTAAAACTAAGAACTACTAAATCTGCTACATTAAAACACAGTAAACCGATAAATAACACACCAAAAAATCGAACAAATCATATACCTGCAGGGTAGGTTGAAGTCTTATCCCAACGAGACTTACACACAGTAACAGCATAACCACAAGCCAACAAACCATCAACCACCATCTTCCTACTAATCTCATCTTTCCTCTTACTCTTATCAAACACCATTTTCGCAACATCCGCCAACAAATTCCTCTCAACCACACTTTCACACACCACCAAACTCTACAACAAAAATCAACCCATCAATTCACAATCACACAAAATCAAATCTTATATAATTTCTTTCCTCTTATATATTTCATAAACTCAGGGGGTGCTTGTTTTATTAACCTTCTTTTTAGGCTTATTAGCTTTTATCTGATTCCGGCTTATTTTTCATAAGCCGAAATTTTCCGGCATCAGAATAAAAAGCTTATATGATGTAATCATATAAGCTTTTAAAAATAAGCCGGAAAATTCAGGCTTATGAAACATAAGGCGTGATCAGATAAAAAGCTAATAAGCCCAAAAAGAAGGTTAATAAAACAAACACCCCCGAGTTTATAAAATATATAAGAGGAAAGAAATTATATAAGATTAAATAAACAAACACCAACTAAATTATATAAAAATAAATAAATAATATACCTTTAAAAGATCAGAAAAATAACCATCATTATTAACTGAATTACCAAAACAATTAGTAACATCATCATCATCACTAACACCACCACTTTCATTATTAATATTATTATTATTATTACTCTCTTCTATAAAATTGATAACCATTTTATCCAAACAAACCGAATTCGGCTCCCCTCCGAATTCCAGCGGTTCGGGTTCGGATACGGACTTATCCGAACCGCGTAAAAAGCTCGAGAAATCGAATAACCGCTTAAACCTCGATTTATTATTATTATTATTCTTATTATTATTAACTGATTCAAAGCTTTTGGTTTCGGGTTCGGTTGAATCTATCGGCTGTATCTTCATTGTCATCGTCAACGGCATAACTGTTTTTTAACGGTTTTTTCACAAAATTAAACCCTAGAAACCCTAATTTTTCAAAATTTTCAAAATTTTATAAAAATTTTATTGCTGAAGTTACAGAATTTGTGGTTTTTTTGGAATCAAGTGATGTTTTGAGAGAAATGATGACGTCATGGTGAGAAAAACTGGCCGGAAAACTCATCTCCGGCGAGATTGTTTTAGAAAAAGTGTTTGATTGGAAAAAGTTGGAGACCGGTGACGGTTGACGATGGTGTTACGACGGATTACGACGGTGATCGGAATATGTGGTTTTTTTTTTGAGTGAGTGAAATTGGGGGTAAAATGGGTGAGTGAAATTGGGGGTAAAATGGGAAGTGAGACTTTGGTAAGGGGTTTGTTATATATATATAAGAAGGTTTTTATGTTTTTTTTTTTAAATGGTGGTGATGTGGATATTGGGGTATGACGTGGCTCTAATTTTCATTTTTTTTATTTTTTATTTATTTAATATTTTTTTTTTTAGTTTTCCACTAGCATTTTAAGAAGATATTTGTCGCGGAGCTTTTTGAAGCTTTTTTAGATCATGAGTAGTGAGTAATAAGTTTTTCTTAATTTTATTGTTTATTTGACAAAAAAGTGATGAGCTTTGAATTTTTTTTAGTAATGCTCATTTTTTTAATGCTTCTGTATTGCTACTGCTAATAGCTCACTGATACTGCTCAGTGCTACTTTTAACAAACACACCCTAAAACTCAAGGTATCGTAACACTACTCAGTTGTCAATTCGACGTGGATTTTTTTAGCTTGTACCAAACCGAAACCGATATTATCATACCCTCATCATACCCTCCGTGCGCCATAGTGAACATTAAACCAAGTTTTTTTATTTTTATTTTCGTTTTTATGTTTTAGTTTAGTATAGCGCGTCTCAGAACAAATACTTTTGCTTGAGTTATGAGTGAAGTGATTTGTGTGAGTGCGAAAAGAAAGAATGTTTAAATGACGATGATATAGAATAAAAATGGAGGTTTTGGCATGTTAAGATATCTAACCCTCTTAGCTGACTAATCGTGAACTCAACTTTATACAAATTTAAATCAGTTAAAGTCTTTTCAATAGTTTGGCATGACTACTTTAGTTTTGTTTTTACAAAAAACTAATTGAACCTCAAATCTCACACATTTGAATGATGTTAGTAACAAGACCTTTACCACTGGCCTATTGTGAGTGGTTTTGTATTATTCTTTGTTACTTTGTGTTACAACCGTAACAACAATACTCAATCTCGTTAAACCAATATATAAAAGAAATTAAATGCACATGGTTATTCCTTTATCTCAGGCAAAACTCGAAGATAAAAAGACCGCTTTGACAAATACATCCGACGAATGTTACTCTAACTATTTCGAAAATAATGTTTACCGGTCAATAATAGATAAATAATAATATTGTAAGAGAGAAAGTAGTTTTGTTTTTTAACATCCATTGGTTGCAAAAAGTCACGCTCTATGTAAAATGTTAAATTGCCATTTGGTAGTTCTAGACTTCTAGCATATGCTAGTTTTTGGATTTTGTTGATATGTTTTGGATTAGATACGATTAACGGTGCGAGCTTTTAATTAAGATAAGTTGATAGGTTAGTAAATAATAAGAAAAGCTAATGTTTGGTAGTTGTTAGAAAGTGACATATAGTTTGTTTTAAATTAGTGTTATGTGTAACTTAATTGTGATAAAGTCGTCTTTCAGAATGATATATGAGTTTTATACGACTTTTTTCGTTTTCGGCTAGTGAACAAATCGATTTTCTGACTGTCGCATCGTTAATCGTATATTACACGATTTCTATCACTCTTTGTCTAAGTTAGTATTTCCTTTGTCTTATAAAAATGTGAGTTAACTACATTTTTAGTCCTCGTGGTTTACCGGGTATAACAGTTTTGGTTCAAAATTTTGAAATGTAACGGATCTTGTCCAATATCCACTGACCCGTAACACTTTTGGTCCAATTTCACTAACACCGTTACTTTGACTTTGTTTGACCGTTAAATAAGAGGGTATTCTTATCCTTTCACATTATATAACACAACAAAAACACACTTTACTTTACAACATCACAACATCCCAAAAAATCACTGATAACTTCTTCCTTATCTCTCCCAACCGGCCACCACCACAATTGGCCGCCACTACTATTGGCCACGACATCACCACCAACCCACTTCATCTTTTTCATTCGACTCACCACACCACACCACCAACCCACCAACCCATCACCACAAACACCCCCTGCCACAAAATCTTGAACATATCCTTTAAGATCTTGAACCAAGAATCGAAACCCATCATCGATTTTGAAAACAAATCGAATAGCAAAGCAAAGACAACCTACCCGAGACCTTGTTTATACAAGATCTTGAAGCTGATGACTCGTTTGAGGTTTTAATTGTGGGGTGATGAAAGGGACGATGTGCTTTATGTGTTTTTGACTCGTGTATTGGGAGGTGGGGATTTGTGTGTCTGATGATGGAGGTGAGAGATGGGGATTTGTAGATGAAAAAATTGAAGAAAAACATAACTAAATAGGTTATATTTGATGGGTATTTGAGTGAGTGGTTATGAAGTTATTTTAAGGGTTGTGGGTGGGGAAGAATGAGAGTGTGGTAAGGGTTTCGTGGTGAAGGGTTGTTGAGATAACGCCGCCAAATGAGGCTGATCCACGCATAAACATCGAATCTTTGTTGTTGTGGATATGGAGGTAGGTTTGAGGGTTGTTGTAGTTAGTTGTTGTGGTGGTTTCGTGTTGGGATGGCGGTGGTGAGGATTTGGTGATGGTTGTGGTAAGGATTTGGTAGTGGTTATGGTGAGGATTGCGGTGGTGAGGATTTGGTGATGGTTGTGTTTACCGATTTGGTGATGGTTGTGGATCTATGTTTGTGTGATATGTGGACTGCCCAGAAGATGTTTGTGGTGATGGTTGTTAACTCTTAAAAAATAGGGTACAATCATAGTACAAATACATAAAGTAAATAATAATAATAATAATAATAATAATAATAAATGGAGGAAAGGACATTTTAATCATTGTACATCAACATTTGAGGGTATTTTAGTCATTTCGCATGTTTTTAACTAGTCAAACTAGCGGTCAACAAAAATTGGACCAAAAGTGTTACGGGTCAGCGGATATTGGACAAGATCCGTTACATTTCAAAATTTTGGACCAAAACTGTTATACCCGGTAAACCACGAGGACCAAAAATGTAGTTAACTCTAAAATTGTTTTTACAACAATAAATAACTATTACAAAGTTGTTGTCTTAATAAGTTTTAAGTTTACTGTTCTTACACCTAACTAACTTAGTTTTGAATGACGAGTTTTGATAGTTAACTTAGTTTTGAATAAGGCAAATGATTAAAAAAATATAATTTTTTGCTTTTGTGGTTATTATTTTTTTTAATTAATCTTTTTAGGTTATTTTGCGAATTTTTTGGACATTTTTGCTCCTTATAGCTAATAGAAATTTTTTTTCCCGAAAGACAAAAATGTCACATAATACTCTAAAAAGATGAATTGAAAAGAAAAGTACTCACAAAAAAAAACAAAAAAATTTATTCGCTACCAAAAAAAAGAAAATTTTGATGACAGATACTTTTCTTAATCATTTACTCCCTCCGTCCCATATTAAGTGTCCATATTCCATTTGCACAAAATTTTAAGAAATCCCACTAACTACACTCTCCACCAATCAAATATCATCTTTACCCACTAAAGTTTTTTCTCATTGGTTGAAATACAACATGGACACTTAATTTGGGACATTCCAAGATTCCATTGTGGACACTTATTATGGGACGGAGGGAGTACCATTTTGAATATAAAGACACAAATACTAGATTATTAGTTGGACATTTAGGACAATTTCATATCTCTTCTAATTTTAGTTGAAAATTTCATATATACTCAAATTTGCATTAAAAATATTATACATTATGCATTCAATATTTGCACTTTGGGTATATATAAATTTGAGTATATATGAAATTAATCATAAAAGTCGGATAATATATGAAATTAATCTTTACATTTATTGTATTTATCACAAATAAATAGAAATTTACTGGTGGGCAATAAAAGTATTACGAGAGTCGTAATATAGAGTATAATGCGATTTATTGATTGTTTGTAATATTTTGTATTTTGATAAGTATTGATATTAAATACGGTCATACCTGTCAAATAGTATACATTTTTCTTTTGAAAATCGAAACGGAAGTTGGCTCGACATGCTTTATTAGGAAACCAGTTAGTCATAATTCAGAACCGGCAGGTTAAATTGGGTTGAAACATAAAAGGAACTTTTTGAATAACTAATTTGATGTTCGGCTCGGTTTTAAAACCCATAATATGCGTTTTAATACTCAAATCAAGTTAATTGTGATTATTATGAAACTTATTACTTTCAAACACATAAACATCTTCATTTGTTAACTAAACGACTTATTATGAAATTATTAAAGTATCAACTATGTAGTCATTTGTCATCCAGCGTCAACACATTGTCAACCAATTGGCGGCAATGTCAAAACCCCATGTCAAAACGGTGGTTGTATTTAGCTTTCTTTCTAAAAGGCGTGCATGTGTATGATCAATTTAGTATTTCCTTCGTCTTACAGAAATTGTTTTACAGCAATAAATAACAATTTCAAAGTTGTAGTCTTAATAAGTTTTAAGTTTATTGTTCTTACACCAAACCAACTAGTACAACATTTAGAATGACGAGTTTTGATTATAAAGACACAAATAATAGATTAATAGTTGGATATTACATTAATATATCTATCATAAATAAGTAGATATTTAATGGTGGGCAATGAAAGTAAGACGAGAGTCTCATTTCGTAATAAAGAGTATAATGAGATTTCTCGATTGTAATGTATTGTACTTTGAAAAGAAACAAATACTAGATTATTAGTTGGATATACATTTAGGCCAATTTCATGTCTCTCATAATTTTAGTTGGAAATTTCATATATACTCAAATATGCATTAAAAATATTGTACATTATACATTCAATACTTGCACTTTGAGTATATATAAAATTAAACATAAAAGTCGGATAATATAGAAATTAATCTTTACATTTATTGTATTTATCACAAATAAATAGAAATTTACGGGTGGGCAATAAAAGTATTACGAGAGTCTCATTCGTAATACAGAGTATAATGCGATTTATTGATTATCTGTAATATTTTGTATTTTGAAAAGTATTGATATTAAATATGAGCATACGTGTAAAATAGTATACATTTTTGTTTTGAAAATCGAAACGGAAGTTGGCTCGACGTGCTCTATTAGGAAACAAGTTAGTCAGAACTCAAAACCAGCAGGTTAAAAGAACTTTTTTAACTAATTCGATGTTAAAAGAACTTTTTTTAACTAATTCGATGTTCGACTCGATTTTAAAACCCATGATATGTGTTTCAATACCGCAAATCAAGTTAATTGTGATTATTATGAAACTTATTACTTTCAAACACATAAATATCTTCATTTGTTAACTAAACGACTCATTATGAAATTATTAAAGTATCAACTATGTAGTCATGTGTCATCCAGTGTCAACATGTTGTCGACCAATTGGCGGCAATGTCTAAACCCCATGTCAAAACGGTGGTTGTATTTAGCTTTCTTTCCAAAAGGCATGCGTGTGCATGATAAATTTAGTATTTTCTTCGTCTTATAAAAATTGTTTTATAGCAATAAATAACAATTACAAAGTTGTAGTCTTAATAAGTTTTAAGTTTATTCTTCTTACACCTAACTAACTAGTACAACATTTAGAATGACGAGTTTTTATTGAAGATCATCTCTCATTATTTGAGTTAAGTTGGGGAAGTGTGAGCCATTAGATTTGATCTGATGGCTCTAATTGAGCCATCAGATCAAATCCAATGGCTCACACTTCCCCAACATAAGTCAAGTTGGTTTTTCTATTTGAGACAATTCTCATCCCCAATTTTGATAGTTAACTTAGTTTTGAATATATAGACACAAATCTTATATACTAAAAGCTTAAGTTGTCTTATAAATGCAAAGTGCTCTTCATAAATGTTTCTTGAATTGATTGTGAAATGTGGAGGCTTCATGTGTCAGCACGTTGATTTAATAGTCATGCATAAGGGTAAGTATATAGAAATCGTGCACAAAAGTTTGTACAGTACAACATGTTTCAAGCCATCTCTAAACCAATAAATGTTTCATGAATTAAAAGTGAAATGTGGAGGCTTCATATGTTAGTACATTGATTTAATAGTCATGCATAAGGGTAAGTACATAGAAATCGTGCACAAAAGTTTGTACGGTACAACATGTTTGAAGCCATCTCTAAACCTCAAAGAATACAAACTAAAAATGCCATGAATGCATAAATTTAACACACCAATTAATGGTTAGTCTTTTTACCTTCCCGTTCATGAGTTACAAATATTTTATCAACTACATAATGTGTCAAAAATCACACACAAGAAACCACAACTTCCTCCACACCGCGTGCACATTTGGGCTACAACTTATTATGATGTTAAAGTAAGCATCATATCATCTTACTTATTTAGCATATTGATTTATATTATTTTATAAAAATTTCACGTGTATTTTGTGTGTGTAACAATGTAGGACATAAAGATGGTGCTTAGGAGCTTTGGTAGTAACATCATCTTCTCTAATGGTTTAAGAGATCCTACACATTGTTTTCTTATCAACTAAGTGGAACATGCACGAACATTTTTACTTTGATAGAAAATGTGATATATTGATTAACTGTATTTAAGTTACTAACGATCAACTATATCTATTTTTTTTTTTGTAGCGAGTCAAGAAGCATTAAAGAAAGAGATCGAGAAGTCACAAAAATTGTATCAAGAACAAAAAATGCAAAAGGCCAATGAACAGTAATGACAAAGACAACAACAACAAGAACAAAGCCACGACCACCGGTGGGATGAATACTTAGCATTCATATTAATAGTACGTTACAAATTAAACATGCAATATTTTACTTCATGTAATACCGATAAATGGGCTAATACTATTGATTCGTTAGAAAGTAAGTTTATTAAAAATAATGTAACGAGCATTCAATTTTTAGTCAATAATTATTACTACACTTTGTTTGTGCATTTTAATATTTTTGCTCTTAATGTAGTTTTTTGTCTTGTGTTGTGTTAATGTCACTTTCTTAATTAAACGTCTTGAAATATTGCGTGACTTGATATGACTGTGTAATTATGTCAATGTTACATATTGAAAATGGTGGTATATAATAAAAATATTTTCACACTATTATCATAAAAATGAGAATCTTCTAAACCGAAGAAGTATGTAAAGGAGAAGAAAATTGTATTTGAAATGTTATCCTACACCTATCACGAGGTAAGCATTATTCATTTGAGTTTGAGATCATGTGATTCATGTCGTCATACTGTAAATACTTAGAATGAGTTATTAATGAATGCTCCAAATTCGATATTATAGTTTATGAAAAAATGTTGTAATAATGCATTAATTAAAAAATAATTTATGTAACTTACTCATATTAAAAATTACATATGAAAAGCCTCATTTAAATATAACATTTTGCTAAAAAAACTCTTCACATTAAAGAAAGAAATCGATAAGTCACGAAAATTGCATTAAGAACAAAACATGCAAAATGACAATGAACAACAACGACAAAGACAACAACAAGAACAATGCCACGACCACCGATGTCAATATAGATGAATACTTAGCATTCATATTAATAGTACGTTACAAATTAAACATGCAATATTTTACTATACGAATTATAATTTATAATCTTTAATATACTAATTACTTTAATATTTTATGTTTTTATAGTTTTGTTAAAAAGGAAATTTGTTTTATAGTTCGTTTTTATAATGTAATTTGTTTGAACAACAAAGTCCGTCTTTCAAAAAAAATGAGAGTTTCAAACATGAACCGAAAATTAGTACTGAACATTACGAAAAACAACAATTAGATCCAACCTGTGTGCATCGCATGGGTCCTGGGGCAGTCCAAACCTGTTTGCATTGCACGGGGATGAATATAAAAGGTCTCCAACATTAATGTCATCGCTTCATATTTAAAATAATTTATGTAACTTATACATATTAAAAATTTACATGTGAAGAGACTCTTTTCAATATAATATCTTGAAAAAAAATCTCTTCACGTATACTCTTTTAATGTCAATAAACTATTTTAAATGTTTGTCATGCTTAGAAATGTGATACCATCACAACTTAGATATATAATGACGAAAATAAGTTCCGAAGATTACGATATAAAAACTTATATACATCCTATGTGCAACTCATATACAACTAAATAAATACTTTATTCTTATAAACCTTAGAAAATGAGTAATAATATGACAACTTTTATACAACATACGTACCAAATATTAAGATATAAAAACTAATATACAACCCTAAAGCAACAAAGAAAAGTCTACTAAAAATGTTTAAAGGTTAACACATTTGTGATACCATGACAATTAAAATCTAAAACGACAAACATAAACCCAAAAAACTATACTTTGACAGCTTCTACAAAACCCGTGTGCATCGCACGGGCTATCCTGGATACATCCATTTTAAAAAATATATATAAAGCTTAGAAAATGTGAGATACCATGACAACTTAAATATAAAATACCGAAAATAAAAGCCAACTACTACACTCTCACAATTTCTATACAGCATACGTCCCAAATATTACGCAATAAAAACTTATATACAAACCATATGCAACTCAATAAAGTATTTTAAATACGTATAAATGTAACAAAATTTATGATACCATCACAACTTAAATATAAAATGACACAAAAAAATACAAAAAATTACACTTTAACAATTTTTATTAAGCTCGTGTGCATCGCACGGGCAATTCTGCCTAGTAATAGACTAATAGTTGGATTACATTAATATATCTATCATAAATAAATAGAAATTTAATGGTGGACAATAAAAGTATGACGAGAGTCTCTTTTCATAATAAAAAGTATAATGAGATTTATCGATTGTAATATTTTTTACTTTGAAAAGTATTGATATTAAATAAGAATATACCTATCAAATAGTATACATTTTTGTTTTGAAAATCAAAACGGAAGTTGACTCAACTTGCTTTACTAGGAAACCAGTTAGTCAGAACTCTAAACTGGCATGTTAAATTGGGTTTGAAACATAAAAGGAATTATTTGAATAACTAATTCGATGTTCGGCTCGATTTTAAAAACCATGATATGCGTTTCAGTACTACAAATCAAGTTAATTGTAATTATTATGAAACTTTTTTACTTTCAAACAATTAAAAATCTTCATTTGTTAACTAAACAACTCACTATGAAATTATTAAAGTATCAGCTATGTAGTCATTTGTCATCTAACGTCAACACATTGTCGACCAATTGGCGGCAAAGTCAAAACCCCCATGTCCAAACGGTGGTTGTATTTAACTTTATTTTCAAAAGATATGCGAGTGCATGATAAATTTAACAAAAAAACATGACTACTGTTACAAAATAATTTATGTAAGGAAAAAAGATGTCACGCTGATATAACGCGGTTTAGCTTTATTAAACATTTGAAACACAATATCAAACACATGTTGCGACTTGATTATTGATTCATTTAACCCGTGTGTAAGTTTTCTAACTCGTGAATCGTGATACGGATCAAAAGACCATTTTGAACGGATGGGTTCACGTTCGTGGCATGGGCTGCCCTTCAAAAGTAAAAACCACAAATGCGTGACTTTCTTTTCACCAAATTACCCTCATGAAAACAAAATTACTACACCTTTTTAAAACAAAAAGTAAAAAACAAGTAAAGGGTAATCTAGTCAATTAAACAAAAACGAGTCGTTGGTGTTGAATTTGTGGAGTCGTTGTACCTATTCACTCAAGTATGGGTAGTTATGTAATTTTACCACTAAAGGGTCTAAAGCAGTTTTTAACTTTTATTTTACTTTTTGTGTTGTACACCGGAATTTGAAGTTTGATATTTGAAACGGTGTCGTTTGGGAAAAAGTAGAAGGGTAAAAAGGTAAAATGTCATGTCACCTGGTGTGGGTCCCACTCATCAATCCATTGTCCTTGACGTTCGGGTAGGTTCTGCTTTTGCTTTCACTATGAATTTACCTTTTAGATAACTACAAGAATCATCCCTGAAGTTTATGTTTTGTATTGATTTTTCCCTGAAGAAAGTATTTGGTCAATTATGGTCCGTTTATAAAGTAGCCGTACTTTTTGTGTCAATAAAAGGCCAAGCTAAGCTCATCATTTTACGCAATAAATTAACATGGGCAGTAACAAATATGTAAGCAAAATCCGAACTCGACGGGAAACAAAACTAATTGAAGCGGGACAGAGCATGTTCAATGGTTACGAGATAGGTTTGAGGCATAAACGCAAATTTTAATTGGGTTCGAGACGGAGACCGAGTCTTAACATCCCCGTCCCACCTTACCACAAAGATATATGTTAGTATTTACGTAATAAAAATATGTTTTCTTAGTATTTGATAGGATTCCTCTTTTTCTTTTTTGTTTTATTTATTTATTTATTTATTTTTGAGTAAATTACATAAATCGTCCTTAAACTTTGGTCAGATTGCATGTTCCGTCTCAACCATTTCAAAAGTGCAGAAATCGTCCTTATGGAAAACCTTTGAGTAAATTTTCGTCCCTGATTGGAACGAAATATGCAATTTCACACTTTCGAATTATGCAATTTTCTTCCCAACCAAGGACGAAAATTTGCTCAAAGGTTTCCTGCAGGGACGATTTCTGCACTTTCGCAATGGTTGGGACGAAACATGCAATCTGGCCAAAGTTCAGGGACAAAATATGCAATTTTTGTTTTTTTTTTTTTTTTTTTTTTTTAGGGTTCTTTAAAGACATATTTTTAAGATAAGTTATTATTTGTAATAGTGTAAATTATCATTAGTTATGTTTAATACTATTGTTGAAGATTTAATAAGGCTAGTTTGTAATGGATTATTAACAAGAATTTTCACCCGCGTGCTACTGCGGAGTGCCTGCATACGTTAGTTTTATCGTTTTAGTTTATGCTTGCCTTTAATTGTTGTTGATTTGCGGCCTGTATTATTCTCCAAAATTTCGGAGTTTTTGCATACGATACGATTGCAGAAAAAGAGAGCATATGCAAATAAAAAAAGTAGAAGAGAAAACAACTATCGACAGGTAAAATTACAAAAAATCAATTCCAGTTCTGATTGGTTTCGGTATTTTAACTCACGTGTTGCCGTGAATCGTCTGCATAACAATAATTCTTACTACAAATGCAGTAGCTAATGTTCATACGCCAATGGCCATGACATCGCCAGTATGGTAAACCATAATGTCACTGAGCAAGTATCTCTACTTTAGTCAATCATTAAGAATAAAAAGTTTAACAAATAATTAGGTTTCAATAAAACAATCGATGTCTACAAGGACATCAATTCAAAAAATTAGATACAAAAACAACATAATGTTGCAAAGTAGACAATGTCACTAATCCTTTCGCTACATCGTTGATTACAAATAAGTAGATTTCAAAAAAACAGTGTCAAAAGGACATCAACTAAAGAAATTAGATACAAAAACAATAAAGTGTTACACGAAAGTGTTGCTAATCCTTTTGCTACATTGTTAGTTGCCAAACTTATTGTTAACTAACACTCTATTCATACTACATGATGTTAATCTTCTCTGTACAACGAAAGACATTTTTTATCTCAAAAATAAATGCTTAGGTTAGTTATGTGTGAGCAACTTGCAGAACTCGATCCCCTTTAAGTCATAGATACCCAACTTTATTTTTGTGCATGATGTTCTGATAGTTGATCTCCAATGCCTCTTCGGCACAACTGTGCTCATATCTAACCCTACAGGCGAACATGATCCATTATAATGACACCTACATATTAAAACACCTAATACCATTAAAAAAAATAATTAAAAAAAAAAGAAAAAAGAAAAAGAAAAAAAGGGTTATAAGAGCACTAAAGGACGCAAAAGTTAAACCTTACTTTAAAAAAGAATTTACAGAGTTTATGATGAATGTGGCATTGCCAATTCTCAAAAAACCCAAAATTCGACACTATTTTAAATGGCAGCTTCGGTACAACATCAAACTTTCTAGCACAGGTTCCATAATCAAAAAGATGGTGTCGGTACCTTTTCGAAGCTACCAATTCATAACTTTTAAATCAATTTCTTCAATACCCTCATCAAAACAGTTATCTTCGACACCCTAAACAGAAAATCATACGGCCATTATTAACTAGACAAAAGAAGAAAAAAAGAAGAAGAATCAACCTACACAATGATTGTGTGTTTTTACGTATTACATTATTTTTGCGTAAATCATCAGAGCCAAATAAACCAACCTGGTCATCAAGTCATCATAACCAAATAGATAGTATCTAAACAAGATTCACTGAAACAACATACGAAAAATGTGGAAAACTATATTACTTTATACCAATGTTTGATAATATAGAGTATTAACTTGTACTGCAACTAACTTGCTTTGTTAATCAACATCTACGCCAACAACTTATACACAGCGTACAACTTATACACAGCGTACAAATTCAGCACTTATAACCACATATAACACTTTACAGGATATCAGGAAGCAGCTGAAGGTTTGTGTGCAAAGAACACAACAATTTTCACACTTACCTTCATGAAAATGTCAAAGGTCACACCAGTGCACACTTAACAGAACTATATAAGCGGAAATAAGAAACGAGTTTACAAAATGAAATGAGGTTTGATAGGAAATGAAAATACGATGATATTTTCATTTTAGGGTAAAATGGTTATTATCCAAAGGTCTAATACTTATCCGGGATAACTGTTAGAGGATAATTAATGACAAAAGGCAAAACAGCAAACCTGAAAAGGTTGTTTGTTTTGATCGTCGACCACCCCTAACCCAAAGGAAATGGAATTTGTTTCCAAAACGAATTCTAATACTTATTGGACATGTATTATAAAATCCTCTTAAGTGCCCTATGAATACAAGACACCTTAAGAGATTCTCATAAGTCTCCCAATAACCCTAAAATCTCCCTATCCTCTCTCACTTTTGTTCGATTAGACGAACCAAAGGGTTACAACCCTTTGGTCGATCATTTCACGTAACCCTAAATCGACCCTTGGTCCATTTTTTTTTACCTAATTTGTAACCCGCCTAATTTGTGATAGGTTCGAGCCCTATTCAACCTATGCAGTACCGGTTGATACTAACCCTAAAGGTGGTTTTCTCCGAGAAACCCTAAAACTGATCGTGTAGCAGCAAGGTGGTCAAGAAGATGTTCTGTGCAGTAGATAAGGTAAAAAAAAGTTTACAGAAAGAAAGATAATCAAGTAAGTTTTCTAAACACCCGTTACGTTAGGTTTAGGTTATGTTACTGTTACTAGATATGTCCATAGAGTTTTGGTCAACGCAATTTTATGAGTTTATTTTACCGTTGTGCATGTTTGATAACTGCCTGGATAAGCACCAAAACCCTACAGCAGCTACATCGCATAGGAAAAAAACAGTCAGCACTATCTACGAAAAGAACATCGATTACCTAAACTTGTATACGACATACAAAAATAGTACTTATGACCACATATCAAACTTTAAAGAATATTACAGAGCGCCCCCGACTACAGACTATACACTCTATATAAAGTAAGTATGCATTACCGCATAGTAGACCCCAAAGATTATCAGAGAGTACAGGGATTACGTTACCTTGTATGCATCACGTAAAAACACTATCCACGACAATGCATTAGACTTCAACTGATAACATAAACTATTAGCGACCATATAGTATAGACAGTATACAAAGTAAACATACATTACTGCATACCAAACTCCAAAAGCTATCAGAAATCTTAAATAAACACAATTACGCACATATACTGACAGGCATAAGGGGGAGAAAAACCATAAACAAAATTGCCTCATGGCCCAATTATTTAACAACATGTAGCATCAAAAATGAAATATGTATGTGTCCAAGAAATATTATGTTTGTCGGAAACTTTAGGTCACGATATGCACACAATTCACGCGATAACTTCAACACCAAGCTGAAAAGGTAAATTCATACATAAGAGCAAATCCTTAACGAAACCTGGAACACTAAAGACGTCGAGAAACTACATTGGAAGACATTAAGCGCAAAACATGATAAGATATATACATTCTCTTTTCAAAACACCCTGATTTAACGACATGACAACTTCTAAACCAAAATTTCAATTTTCCAATTTTAGCCAAGTTATAAAACAACCTAAGGCCAGAATCAGATTTTAAATTGGCTGTAAAGCAGGAATACATATTACGCTGACTGGTTTTTGCGACAATAAAAGCAAGACTTACGAAATAACTAAATCATCACAGCCAAGCAAGTACAGTTCAAAATAGATTTACGAAACATTTGACAATCAATAAAATCCCACATACAATACACTGGCTCAAATATCAATTCAGTCACAAAATACGTTTATATTACTGCACATGGTTTTCGCCACCCCAAAACAAAGGCTGACTATAAAAGTTATGATAACATGTGTACATTCTATTTTCAAAAACACTCTGATACAACGATACAACAGCTTCTAAACTGAAATTTCAGTTTCATATTTTAGCCAAGTTATAAAACAGCTTGAGGCTAGGCTCAGGTTTCAAATTGGCTGCAAAGCATGCTTACAGTTTACACCGACTGGCTCTTGTGACATCAAAAGAACGACTCAAGAAATAACTAAATCATCACAGCCAATCAAGTACAATACTACTACACATGGTTTTCACCACGCCAAAACCAAGGTTAGCTACAAATGAGAGTCACACTATATGTCATCCAATATTATAAACCAACAATAAATAAGTACTATACTCTAAAACACGCAACCAATACAATTAAAATATATAATCGTGATTCAAAATAGACTGCAAGAACACCAAACAAATTACGTAACACCTCCTAAAACTCTTTTAGCTAACTGTAGTAATACACTAAACACAATCACAAATATCACCCATAAGCTTTACAAGAACACAGTATGTTAATCAAATTTTAAAGAACAACCACTAAAGTAAACTTAATGCCAACTAATGTAATGCCACACAAAAATCAAAACCTACAACCGAATCATCATAGCCAATCAAGCAACACACACACCAGCATGTAAACCAAATATCTTTTAAAAAATAATAAACAGGAAACCAACTCATCTGAACTAAACACGTATGATTCAAAATAAAATGCAACAACACTGAACAAATTCCCCAACATCTCTAATAACTCTTTTACCAGATTGTAATGATATTGCTAGCATAGTTACACATATCAACCATAAACTCTGCAAAAGCACCAAATTTTAAACAACAGTCGACAAAACTAAACTTAAATAGGTTACAAAACATAATCACATTATATGCTATATAATTTTTTTACAGACCAAATTTATGACTTAACAGATGACCAAATCATCAAAGGCAAGCAAGTAGCACCCATACGAGCCATGAACTTTGCAAAATCACAATATGCAATAACAAACACAATTACACACATCATCCATAAGCTTTGAAAAATAACAACATGCTAATTAAATTTTAAAAAACAATCAATAAAATCAAACTTAATTAGGCTATAAAACACAATCGCATTACATGCCACTGAATTTTTTGACAGACCAAAACTACAACTTACCAGGCAACCAAATCATCATAGTCAAGCAAGTACACATGTCAGCCAAACTTCTGAAAAATCATAACACAATTACACATGTCAGCCAAACTTCTGAAAAATTAAAACACGCTAACTAGATTTTAAACGACAATTAATAAAATCAAATTTAAATAGGCTTTCTACCTATCATTCCTACCAAAACTCCCAAAACAATTTCAAGTTTAACCACATAAATTAACAAACCTTAAATAACAATATTTTATAAATAAAATAAATTTCAAATCGAATTCTAACCTGCACCAATTGTGCGTTTGTGTGTGAGCTTTTATATATAAAAAACCAAACAATTAAAACGTCAATGCCTCTTATACAATCGGTTCTCAAATCGATAAGGAAATACAGGTGCACAACATGCAGTAATCCATCAAGATCTCTAAAAATGCATAACAAGTTTAACACATGCAATCACCCCAACTGATTAATCGGTAGTTAGTGGAGAGCCCATTAATAAAAAGCGCACTAATCCATTTTTTTAATCCAACTAAGCCATCAGCCCAGCTTGGTGTGTGAACAGTGTCGGCTTATGCTACGGCCCTAAAGTGCACTCAAGCCTCCCCACTCCCTCAAGCCGATCTCCAACCCGGCGGCTTCAAAACAGTGTCGGCTCCCCAAACCACTTCAATGAATGTTATATAGTATAATTGATTCTCAATTTTTTTAGGTTATTGTATGAAATCATATTGCTAATGGCATAAAAACAATAATCAATGTAAAACAGTGCAAGTTTTGTTGAAAATCTTTTCCAAATAGGACATCCCAATAAGATCGCTAACGAGAGTGGAGCAGGTTTGAAGAAACATCACACCAAACTGTGGTGCCCCGATTAGATTCCTGATAAGGATCCTTGTTTAGAGAGTAGTTTGGTAATCCTGGTTATGGTTGGGTATGGCCGTGTCGCTCCAAGCTCACGATGTTACCACTCTTAGCAAGTACATCACATGTGATAATTATATATAATCTTTGCAACAACATATAAGATAAAGACACCTGCATATGCGGCAACTTTAAGGCTAGGCGTTAGGTGCCCTATCTACTCAATGCAAAAAAGTTTGTGAGGTCGGAAAAGATCGATTTACTCGCAATTCTATCGGTATGCAAGGGACTACATAACATTCATTAGAATTAGTTTTTAGAGAAGGGTCGGTCGATTATCACAGATGCACAAAATTAAGATTTCTCAGCCAATTTAAACCTGTCGATGAGATATGATCAGGTCAATTCATGCTTGATTTGATTTTGCTACTTTGTTTACCAAACTCGTCTACTAATGTAATGTAACTTCAACTTGCTTGAGCTACATTGAATAAAGTAGCCCTAGCTATAGTACTTAGAGCATTAGGTGTAGATGGGAAGCATCATCTCCCCATTCGGGTCCCACTCCTGCCACATCACCAAACACCTCAACTTCAACTATCCACAACAAACCCTCCCTCACCAAACAACAACCTCAACTTCCCCATTAGGGCCCCACCTCTTACACATTTATTTTTTTATTCAAATTTTCAAATAAAATAAATTCATTTCATTAAAAATAAAAATATATATAAACAACCCTTCAGTTATATATTTGAGAACTAAAAAGGAAACTAAAAGTGATACCAGATGGGTAAATGGGCTTGGTGAATTGGGTTTTGTACCATAACTTTATAGTTACTTGGTCTATTACTAATATAAACAACCCTTCAGTTATATATTTGCGCCTCCTTCGTCTTCTTCAAGACAAAGTAACAGAGCAAACCTAAATTTGTAGCAGATGGTCCGTTTCATCTATTTCTTTCTTTTGGTTACTTTGCGTATCTTCTTCTTCTTCTTCACTCACACACACACAAACACTTTTATTTAAAAGAAAACAAAAATTTATTAACAGATATGAAAAAAAGAAAAAAAACGAAAGTAACCTGACAATTTGGCAGCTTTTTTGGTTCGCCGTGGCCACGAGGAGGTGCCCAACAAAGAGGAACGGCGAGGGGGTTTTGGTGTAGCGGCAAGCTACGCTCGCCGTTGATTGTGCCAGGTCGGACGTCGAGCCCTACATCTAATGCTCTTATAAGTTCACACCATCACCGGTGTGATGCAATGAATATCCTGATATTCTCACTTTTCATGTTCGAATATTTCAACAAATATTTAACGATAAACAAAAAGATTTTAATTCACTCGAAAGAATTAAATTTTACAGAAGCACTAAACATTGAAAACCTAAATACAAAGGATTACATTTGCATTTCATGAAATAGTTCAAGGACTACTAAGTAATTTCTTAAGTGGGCCCAAACGAGTTTGGCTATTTTTAGGATTTCGTTCAGATGAAGCGGTGAGTGTGACGTTGATCTCATACGACACGCGGCAAACGTTATCATGGACGTTAGTTACGTGGACGGTCATGATTTCTCCACGCGTCAGTTACTATGCCTCGCGATTGATGACACGTGGACATCCCTATGTTTAGTAACTGGTACCATAAACTGAAGTTACTGTCGTATTATATAGTTTTCAAAATATAAAAGTATTGGAATAAATAGCCTATGGATATAACGAGCGGGGTACCCGCGCGTTGCTGCGGGAATGTTGTGTTAATCCAAATTATTTTTATTATTTTTAATTTTTTTAGGGACTAAATTTGCAAAAGATCGCTAACGGGGGACTAACGGTGCAATTTATAGCTAACGTGAGGGACTAAATGTGTAAAATCCTTAGCTACAGTAAACTCACTATTACAAACTGATTTGGTACTGTAGCAGTTACTGTTTTGCACTGTAGCAATACTATTTTCAGTTTTAGTCCTTTAACGTGGCGTTTTTTGCAAAGTTAGTCCTTAGGGACTAACGGTGAAAAAAAAGTTAACCTTAGGGGCTGTTTCTGTTTATTATTTGTACAGAAAAAGCCCCTGAAGTTACTGTTTCTTTTCAAATTTAATCCACGTTTGTTAGATAACGGTCGTTAAGGACTAACCTCGCAATTGATCGCTAACCTTAGGGGCTAAAATTGGCAAAGGTGAAACTTGGGTGAGTACTGTAGCTACAGTGAAAACAAATGACTTTTAGTATATATATATAATTAAATGGAGTTTAATACTACCATGCAATAATTCTTTTGTCAGAATCCGTTTGCAAGATGACGACATACATAGCAATTAAAAAGTTTGTGGACTTGTGGTATATGTTTTTTTTAGTTCTATTCAGGTAAATGACAATTTTTGTATTTATGTTTGTGTTTTGATAAAACGACAATTAAAATGATAGTTTTTAGTTACGAAATTCATTAGACTAGTAATAAAGTGTCCTAAAAGATGACTAGAACGCTTTATCATTTTAGCGTCACATCAATTTTTTTTTTAAATAAAACGCATGACTTTAAGCTCGTAGTAAAACGGCTTCAATCACAACAAAAAACATACTCTACAAATATTAACGAAAAAAACACACACACCAAATGCATAAGATTGGTCGGCTAGCCGATCAAACTACACAAAAAATGTGAGGTGAGGGTGAGGGGACTTACATAGTGGGACTAGTCTTAGAGTCACATTTTAAAGAAAATAAAAAGTTATTATAAAAATCTTGCAGATTGTGTTAAATCTGAACTAAAGATTCATCCTTCTAAAGGAATTAAACCTCGTCCATTTTGTTTTCTTTAAATGCTTCGTTCGGCATTTTAGATATGAGAAACAGAATCTTGACACTTTTTATTGTGGCTGTTTTTATATATTGACATCAGGATTATGTTTCAGCATGAGTTGAAGTATGTATTACAAATACCAGCATGAGTTGAAGTATGTATTACAAATACCAGTAGGATGCGCGTGTTGCGGCGACAGCCAACGGGTACAATATAACTAAAATTATTGACAAACAATGTCTTTGATAATACATTCCTCGTAATAATAACTGTTTACGTACGGTGTGTATTGACGGTTTGGGTGATCGATCTTTTAGTTTCTTACGTTCGGTAAGGACTCCAGAAAAGTGACTGGAGTCATGAGTTGAGGTAGCGCTCACAAGTCGACTTGGTTGGATTGTGTCAATTATCCGAGGGATAATCGACTTGAGTATGGAATTCTCAGGGCGGACTTGAGAAGTATTGCTTGTCATTAGCTTGGGCTATTTCGAGGACGTGATCTAGTATTTATCAGGAGTCCTTTAGGGTTGTGAGAACCCGTAAATGCAGTCTGATGGTTCACGTGGTGGCCATCAAGTGAAAGCGAGGAGTGCACGTGATGCTCGTCCTAACGGTCCTGGCGAGTTTGCCAGGCGTATCGTCTGCTTGGACACGCTTATCAGGCAGGTTTTGCCCTAATCCTACATAGGGAAGTATTTCCCAAGTCTTCTATCGGACTTGAGCCTCGTCTGGCTTGTGTTTCGGCCGAGTTTAGAGTGTATGGACCTTAGCCAAGTGGGGAAGGTCCTATACACTATCAATAACTTTATAGGAGAAAGGAATTTTAAGTTCTATAATTTCAAACAATCACAAACTATATTATATGAAAAGTAGATATTCGAATAGCTTGTGTATAATATAGACATGCTTATTTTTTAAATTTTTTAAAATTTATTTTTATTTCTTCTTGGATAGAATGTTAATTTTTATTTTCCAAATGTTTTAGTGTGCTTGAGGAGAATACTTAAAAATTTATTCTTATAGCTTGTTTGATTTGTACAATGTGATTTATTAATTGTATTTTTGCATTAATGGGTGCTTTATTGATTACATTAATTGAAGATGTTAAATATATATGTTGCTGCGTAAGTTAATTGTACAACATGTATGTATAATTGTATTTCTTAATATTTAAGTTTGTATTGTCTTGTAGTTATTTAATAGAAGGAATAGTTTTCCTGTATTATACGCGGTTTAGATAATACAATTGCAAAGCATGTTTGGGTTTGCGTTGAGAAATGATTTTTGGTGAAAAAGAAGACCGAGAATTAGACCATTTGGATCTTCAGTTCAAAGTTCGGTTATCAGGTCCAGGCTTTTGATTATTCTCGAGCCGGAATTGAAATTTTACTTAAAGATGTTGTTTGAATATTCTTAAAGTTTTTTAGTTTTTCAGTTGGCTCGACAATGATTCAGTTGAACATGCAGGAACATCAGTTGAATGATTCAGGCCCAGTGTTCTCCACTGATGGCTTGTCTCAGGTAAATGACCTAACCACAAGCTCCATACAATTTAATGCATCACCCTCTGTTTCTGAATCAGATCAGGCGCAAGTTGTTCCTTCTGAAACATTTTTCTCTTCTCAAGAGGATGAACAATTAGGCACAGTTGTTATATTTGATGATGACACTGTCGTCTCATTTGATGATCCTATTGAGCAAGACGAAAATGACTTTAGTGAACAACATGAACCTCCTTCTGATCCAGCTCCTGACTGTACAGTTACAGCCAAACTACTTAATGATCAACTTATTTCTAATCACATAACGGACGAGCAAACTGAAGTTTTGAAAGAAAATGCCAATTTGAAAAAAGACATTGAATGTTATAAAAATCAACTTTCAAACCTTCAATATGTCGTTCATCGTGAACAAAGCTTTGAAAAGTCATTTCAAGAATCATATGTCAAAGAACAAAATCTTCAAAAGCAAATTTATGATATTGTTGAGTCAAACAGTAAATTGATTTCCTAACTGGAAAATGAAAAACATGATCTTCAAAAACAAGTTGTTCAACTACAACAGGAACTTTCAAAAACACAAAAAGAGGTGATAACTTGCAAACAAGAATTTTATGAACATAAAGTGCAAAAACGAGAAAAAGAAAATTCTTTACTTGATGATAATATCGCTCTCGAAAGTCAAATTAAAGCTTTTCAAAACATCGTTTATAAACATGGGGAATCTGTAACGACAATTCAAAAGTTTTCTTTAAAACCAAGACCAGGTAAAGGTTTTGGCCTCGGCGATTACAGATCCTCTTTTCTTCGCACTGTGTTCAAAACAAATCCTAAGCTGTACAGTCTGGACCAATTGATGGATAATAATGTTGTGCGTGTTATTGTACATGATACTGAGGAAGAATACGAACTTGAAGAGAGGAGTCGATCTAAAATGAGTAAAGTTGAATATTGCAAACCATATGATTACTCAAAAGCTCCTCATATTTCAAAATCTTTTGTACCGTCAAGAGAAATAACTGAGAAATCATGGTATGTTACTGAATCATATGTTTCATCTTTTAATGGAGCTCCTGTCAAACCCGTGGCACAGGTTAATGGTCCATTACCATCTTCTGGTCATGTGACACCATTACCTACACGATGTAAAGTTTTAGACTATTTTCAAACATTCATGAAAGGCATTGAGAATTTGAAAAACGAAATTGAACATCATTCGCAAATTAAAATTCTTACTTTTCAATCAGCTTACGAGCGGGAAAAACGAGACATTTTTCAAAAACAAATTCTGCCTTTTGTTCAAAATTTACGTTTTTGTGCTACTCGTTGGGAACAGGAACTCCAAAAAGAAGTGAAAGATATGAAAGAAATTTTCGCTCTTAATGAAAATGCAATTTTGGTTCAACAACGCAAAAACCGTTTTTTAAAAACAGATTCGGATCGACTCTTGGAACAACTTCTTCAAGCTGATATTCATACTTTTCTAATGAATGAACTCTATTATTCCAGCAATGCTCAAGTGTTTGCCGCATACTGTGCTGAAATTGTTTCGGTGAAGATGCAAAATGAAACATTGAAACATCAATATGAAACGTTGCGTCAAAACAGTGATGATGTGATAAACAATCTTTCAAAAGAAATTTGTCAACTCAAACAAAAGATTGATTGGTGTCAAGCTCAAAGTATTGAAACTGAATTGCAAGTATGTACCACAATTGAGTCTCGTAAAAACAAATGTCGTCTTCTTAAAAATGAAATTGCGGAGTTAAAACTTGAAATTGCAGAGTTAAAAATTGAAAACGCCGAATGGCAACAAAACCGCGATGACATTCGTTATTGCAATGCTTTACTTGAGTCTGATATTCAGGACAAAAAACACATCATCATTGATTTGAAAGAGAAAATTAAGCTACTTAAAAAAGGAAAATTTATTGACAACACTGTGATAACACCAGGAATGTTTCAAATAAAAATAACAGATAAGGGTAAGCATGCTAAGAGTTCTAATGTTAGCTCTTCCACTTCCACAGGTCTAGTTTCCCCTAAGAGCGTTAGAAGCCCAAAGCCAAAAAGCGTTAAGAAGAATAAAAAGACTAGGCTTTCGCAACGTAAGAATGGAACACTAGAAGTGCAAGAAGTAGAAGCTCACTTTAGGAACTCGAATAAAACTCATGTTGCATCTGATTTAGATTCTAATCTAGCAAATTGTAATCCAAATCTTAATGTAACGAATGCTGAACCTTCTAATGTTTTGAATATTAATGCATCTTGTGTGTTTTGTCGCAAAAGTGTGTTATCTGGTGATCATACCAAATGTGTAGCTAATACTCTCTTACAACGTAAAAAGAAACGTAGATCCTGCTCTTCTTCTAGGTCCACTAATGCCTCTAAGTCTACCTTAAGAAAAATGCCTACTACTGTTTCAAATGATGTTGTAGTCAACCCAAAAGCAGCAATCAACAATTCTAGGAACACGCCAAAAGCTAGTGCATTCACTAAGAACAAAGCAAAAACTAGTTGGAACTGGCAACGTTGGTTACAATACAAACCAAATTTTAAATGGATTCCTAAATTGTTAAATATTTGTGTTTCTAACCAACAGGAACCCACAATTTCATCGGGTTCCAACCTTACTTCTGTTCCATCTCTGTCATCTTCTTTTGATACAGGTGGTTCAGATCGTTCTCTGGATTGTTGATAGCGGTTGCACCCGACATATGACAGGCAATCTCAAATTGTTAAAAAACTTTGTCTCAAAGTTTATTGGAACTGTCAGATTCGGGAATGATCAATACGCTTTAATCATGGGTTACGGAGACTACATGCATGGGAACATTGAAATTAGCAGAGTTTATTATGTTGAAGGCTTGGGTCACAACCTCTTTTCAGTCGGTCAATTTTGTGATGGAGATTTAGAAGTAGCATTTCGCGAGAAAACCTGTTTTGTTCGTGATCTACAAGGCAATGATTTAATGTCTGGCAAACGTGGCACTAACCTTTACACAATTTCAATATGTGACATGATCGCTTCATCTCCAATATGTCTTCTATCCAAAGATGAAACGACTAAATCCTGGTTATGGCACAAACGCCTTTCTCATTTGAATTTCAAAACGATGACTGATCTCGCTCGTCATAAATTAGTTGAAGGCTTTCCAAGATTCCGTTATACCAAAGATCATCTATGTCCAGCCTGTGAACAAGGAAAAAGTACTCGTGCTCATTTTCCCTCAAAACCTGAACACAGTACTAATCATGTTTTACAATTGCTTCATATGGATTTGTGTGGTCCGATGCGTGTTCAAACGATCAACGGTAAACGCTACATCTTAGTAATTGTTGATGATTACTCTCGCTGGACTTGGGTTTATTTTCTTTGAAGTAAAGATCAAGCTCCTCAAATGATCATCACCTTTCTCACAAAAATACAAGTTCAGCTTCGCAATACAGTCAGAATTGTTCGAACTGAAAACGGCACAGAATTTAAGAATCAGACTCTACGGTCGTATTTTGATAAAGTGGGAATTGAACATCAAACATCTATTCTACGCACACCCGAACAGAATGGAGTAGTCGAAAGATGCAATAGAACGTTAGTGGAAGCTGCTCGAACGATGTTAATCAATGCTCAATTACCAGATTACTTATGGGCAGAAGCTGTTTCAACCGCCTGTTACACTCAAAACCGTTGCATGATCACAAAACGCCACAACAAAACCCCATATCAGATTGTTCACAAAAGGAAACCAAACATCAGTCACTTTCATGTATTCGGTGCTTTATGCTACCCAGTCAATGATCGTGATGATCTAGGTAAACTTAAAGCAAAGGCTGACATTGGAATATTCATAGGATACTGTGAAAATTCAAAAGGCTATCGGATATGGAATCGTCGTACTCGGGAAATTCAAAAAACTATTCATGCTAATTTTGATGAACTCACTCAAATGGCTTCTAAGCAACACGGCTTAGGACCCGCAACCAACCGTCTTAACTTTCCGGTCTCTTCGGCTGAACCATTGTCACTTTCTCGTAAAGAAGTGGAAACCTTGTTTGCTCCATTGTTTGATGATACGCCTGTTAACTGTCCACCTGAGGCCACACCAAATTCCGCTGCACATCTTGATCAAGATCAAGTACCTGATACTCCTCAACAAACAACAACTACTGTTGGTAGAGACGGTCCTCCAGTCATATCACCTACAATAACAGAACAAACCGGGTCTAACTCACGACAATCAGCTGGAGATTCCATACCTTTATCAGTTCCACAACCCGCAAAGCATGACCCAGAACCATTCATTAATCCATTTGCTAATGCTCAACCTGTCCCCGACATTGCTGAGTCATCTACACGTACTTTGGGTCCTGCTCACTTGCGAGATACTTATCAACTTCATCCTTCGACACACAAATGGACTAGAGATCACCCCTTAGTTCAAATTATTGGCCATCCAGATGCACCTATCATGACAAGACAACGCCTTCACACAGATGGTGAAACTTGCATTTATGCACTCACAGTTTGTGAAACCGTACCCAAAAATGTCAAGGAAGCAATGACTTATGAAAACTGGATTGAGTCTATGCAAGAAGAATTCGAAACCTTTCAAAGATTAGAAGTATGGGAATTGGTTGAAAAACTTGAAGGCATCATCATCATTGGTTTAAAATGGATCTGGAAAAACAAACTGGATGCAGAAGGCACAGTCATACGCAACAAATCACGCTTGGTAGCAAAAGGTTATTCTCAAGAAGAAGGTATCGATTTTGAAGAATCATTTGCTCCTGTAGCTAGACTAGAAGCTGTACGGATATTCTTAGCATTTGCTGCTCATCGGAATATGATTGTTTATCAAATGGACGTGAAAACGGCTTTTCTAAACGGTCAACTCCGAGAAGTGGTTTATGTCAGTCAACCTGAAGGATTCATTGATCCAGAACGTCCCAATCATGTCTACAAGTGTTAGAAATGAAGTTGAGCGATATTTACGTGAATTGAAGTAGACAACTAGAATGCATAAAGTGCAGGGATTACTAATGTAATATTATAAAAGTTGTCTTATGTAAGGACTATAAATACCCCTCAAGGCTTCACTTGAGGGGTGTGGGTGTGCAACATAATTTATCATAATAAAAGTATCTTTGTTTCACCTCACCTTCTCTCTACTTTCTCTCTCTAGAATAATAGCATATTTTGATCAACCTCGTCCTCCAGAAGGTGATTCTTGGGTTCTACAACAAGCTTAAGAAGTCTCTCTACGGTCTTAAGCAATCCCCCAGGGCGTGGTATGACAAGCTTTCTAAATTCTTGTTGGCTAATGATTTTACTCTAGGCTCGGTGGATCCAACACTGTTTACAAAAACCTACGGGATGGACTTATTAATTGTTCAAGTTTATGTCGATGACATTATTTTTGCTTCAACCAACACAAATTACTCAATGGATTTTGCAAAATTAATGACATATAATTTTGAAATGTCCATGATGGGTGAACTTACGTTCTTTCTAGGACTACAAGTTCATCAATCACCCCGTGAAATTTTTCTAAATCAGTCCAAATATGCTCTTGAGATTTTAAAGAAACATGGAATGCAAAGTAGTGATACTATGAATACACCGATGGCCAATTCTACTAAACTAGATGCTGATATACATGGGACTCCAGTTGACCCTACCAAATACCGAAGTATTATTGGGTCTCTCATGTATATCACATACAGTAGACCAGATATTGTATTATCTGTCTTTATGTGTTCTCGCTATCAGGCTAATCCTATTGAAAAACACCTCAATGAGGCAAAAAGAATCCTTCAATACATAAAGGGAACCATCCACTTGGGGATCTGGTATCCGAAGGATTCTCGTTTTGAACTAATAGCTTTTTCAGACGTTGACCATGCAGGATGCTTAGACTCGCGAAAAAGTACATCAGGTGGCTTACAGTTTCTTGGAGATAAACTTGTGTCTTGGCAATCAAAGAAGCAGGATTGCACATCACTGTCATCTACAGAATCTGAATATGTAGCTATGTCTGCTTGTTGCGCTCAAGTCATTTGGATGAGATCACAACTTAAAGACTATGGCTACTTATTCAACAAGATTCCGATTTACTGCGATTCTAAAAGTGTCATTGCAATCTCCTGCAATACAGTTCATCATTGCAAATCCAAACACATTGATATCCGATACCATTTCATCAAAGAGCATGTCGAGAAGGGTACAGTTGAATTATATTTTGTGGGCACTGAGTACCAATTGGCGGACTTACTTACAAAACCCTTAGCCCCATCAAGGTTTGCAAGTTTAGTTCACCAAATTGGTATGCGATGTTTGACACCATTTGATCTACAAAAGTTTTTAAAACAAAAGTAAAGTGTCAAACATCAACAATTCTACTATCTTTGTAAAATAACTTTTATTTTATTTCTAATAAACCTCAAAAACACAAAAATATTTTCTCTACTTTATTAAAAAAAAAAATGCAAGTATATCACTCTCTTTCAACACCTTGTTATTTTACAAGTGTTGAGGGGAAGACTCGCCTAGAATTTTATAAATGTTTCAAAAACGATATACTTGCATATTTTCTTTGATGCGTTGTTTCGGGATTTCATAAGATATCTCATATCTCGTTTCCTTTTCTCAATATGGTGACGTAAGTTAGTATATCTTGGTGTCTTTACTTATTTCTAAGTTTAGGACTTATCTTGTTAATATTGTAGTTAGGGGACCATATGTGACTAATTTCAAAAGTTCTAAAATAACAAAAACAAACACCCCCCGTTTTTGTCCCATTAACCTCAATAAAATCTTTTCTAAAACCCTTAAACCTTTTCTTTCTAATCCACGGCCCTTATTCATTCGACTAATCCGTGCTTTTGATCTTCGAAACGTAAGTTTTTAAATGATCTTTAGATGATTTCTAACCTAGGTTTTCGTTTAATTGCTTAAATAATGGTTAGATTTCACGAATTTTTGATTTGAAATATTAGGGTTTATGTAATTTCGGGATTATGCAATACGTGCTTGGGAGGTTAATTATTGATAGGGGTTTTATGCATATACTTGTTTCTATCCTTCCTATAACGATTAATCTCATTCAAACACATGTTTGTGTGATTTTTGAAACCTAGGGTTTGGTACGATTTGGGTTTATTGACTTGGTGATGTTTCTGTTATTTTTTCTTGGTGGGATATAATCTTATGTGTATGAGAATCATGTTTGTGCTTATTATTTTGTACAATATACAAGTATGCATGTTTCTCGAGTCTTAAGGGTTTCGTTCAAAGTGGGTTTCTCGTGTTTTGTGTTTATATGAGCTGAATTATTGTGCCTAAATGCTTCTAATGCGCGTTTGTGATATGCAAGTACCTGTCATCATCGATTGTTTCATGATTTTGCATTTTATCGAGAATATGTTCTTGGATATTTTTCGAAATCTCTGTACTCGATTGATTAGTTGGTTTCTAATTGTTGAATATCATCATTTGCAACAGGTTATATCACTTGGAATTCATATTTTCACAACGAAACGTACGTTGGCATTGTTTCGAAATTCTTGTATAAGAATTTTCGAGAAAAACTATATCGCAAACATAATAATTTTTCGCAATCACCATTTTTTCGAGAAATCTCAAAATGTTGTATTTTTTCGAAAATATCCATTTTTTCATCTTCTCGAAAACAGTTAAGTGTTTGCGAAATTATTTCGTCCCTGGCCATATTTTTTCGAAAACATCATTTAAACTAATACTTTCGAAATCCCTTATAATAAGTATTCTCGAAAAACTTTTCTAGTGGTCTGTTCTCGATAAATTTTTTATCGAGAACACACTTGATTTTTTTTTCGAAAATACTTAGTATACAGGATTGCGAAAAATGTTACTAAATGACTGTTTTTCGAAATTATTGGCACTTGTGACTGGGTTTGCGAAATATTGTTCAGTAGTGCACTTTTTCGAAATTACTAATAATGTTGTATCTTGTACTTCACTTGTATCATTTCGAGAACATTGTGATTATGTAATTTCGAAAACATGTTTTATGTGACAATGTGATAATGGATTCTAGTCATGTATAATGTGATGTTATTTGTGATTACTCGTTGTACATATGTGATTCATAATTACAATAGAATCCCTAAGTACACGTCTCTTATCATTATACATGAAATGATTAAACCATACGTTCTTACATGAATCTAAATGCTTATCTATAATCAAACTTTGCAATCGTGCTAACCTGTAACAAATTTCGATGTTTGGTTTATGATAATGCTTTTCAGAATAACATGGCTGAACACAACGAGAATGTCCCCGAACAAGCTCTTCCATTACTCACCATGGATGATATCAC
Organism: Artemisia argyi; assembly: GCA_030686995.1. NCBI lineage: Eukaryota > Viridiplantae > Streptophyta > Magnoliopsida > Asterales > Asteraceae > Artemisia > Artemisia argyi. Next base: position 184,729,555 of record CM060680.1, read on the forward strand.
TCCCGCTAACTACAACGTTATGATTGGCAACAACAATCCACGAGTTGATTTCTACAAATTGAGAATTACTGAGAACTCGTGCAAGATTGTTAAAGATATTCTTCTTGCACATCCATGCAAACATTTGCTCATCTGTTCTACTTCAGTTCCTCTGTTTTACCTTCATCAGTTCTGGCTTACGGCTAAGGCAAATTTGGATGATGAGTCTTTTACTGTTACGCTGGATCGCCAAGTCTACACTGTAGATCACGACGTTCTTCGTACAGTCCTTCTCCTGCCCCAAACTGACAACGAATTTGCTCCAATACTACCTGAACTGGACCTTCTTGACTTCTTTGTTGAGTTAGGATATGATGTCGATGATGACGTACCACTTGTCAAACATTCCAGATTCAATGCCAAGAATATACCTCAGCCCTGGAGAACATTCTGTTTGTTGGTTGTAAGATCTATATCAGGAAGAAAAAGTGGTCGCGAACATCCTAGGCTTGAGCATTTACAAACATTCTGGGGAATGGTGACTTTGACACCTATTGACTTTGCAGTTCCAATCATGAATGATATAGTCTACAACATCCAAACCGAACGTGTTAAGACTATGATCCCGTTCACAAGATTCACCAAGCTTCTCATTGAACATTTCTGCAAAGACACTCCATAATTTATCAAGAGGATGGGAGACCCTAATGAGCTAAAGCACCTCTTCCAGGACGACTTCACCACCTCCTTCATCAAGACGACCACTTCCTCTACCAAAATCAAAGGAATGAGGCTTCCCGAATATCTTCTTGATGATAAAATCAAGAAAAGTCTGAACTACAAATACTATGATAATGACTACAATGGGGTACAGGAAGAAGCTACTATTCAGACTCGTAGCAAAGGAAGTGTGAAGTCTGGGAGTACTACAAGCACCACTGAATCACCGCAGACTAATTCTAAGGCTGCTCCCAAGTCAAAACCATCAGCTAAACCCAAGACTTCCGCCAAACCTAAACCAACATCCAAACCTAAACCTGCAACCAAACCAAAGAAGAAGGTAATTCCTGAGTACATTCTTCAAGATGAACCTACACCTCCACCTTCTGAAATCGATTCTGAGTTCGACACGAAATCTGAAGAAGAAGAACAAGACTTTGAAAGAAGAGTTAGAGTACCTGAAGAAAAATTTCCTGCAACGGAGATCGCCATACAACAAAGTATTGAAACTTTTGAAGCAGAGTCTAGAAAAAGGAAGGGGATCACAATTAATGAGCCTAATGATGATAATGAAGATGAACCAATCGTTGAACAGTTGGTCGATAAATGAAAACTAAAAAGTATAGTTGTCGACACACGAGCTGAAGAAAAGCAATTTCTCAAAGAACAAAGGAAAGCAGCTCTCGAAAGCCGACTTATGTCTCAACCATCAACACCACCACCTGTTGATCAGTCAGAACATGAAGGAGCTACAAGCAGCATGATTCCTCCCGTTGTGTCTACTACTTTAGAATCAACTCCACAACCTGATGACATTGTTAAAGATACAGATTAGACAGTAGATATCACTATGACTGAGACTGCTAATGTAGAAGAGAATGTTGGCGGAAAAGAGAATATTGCTACGAATCAGGAACATGAATACCTCATTACTCCAGAGTTTCTTGCACGAGAAGCAGAGGAAGCAGAGGAACGTAGAAGAAAAGAAAATGAAGAGAAGAACGCTTTCGACACCAACATATTTCTTAAATCATCTTCTCAGCAGACTTCCTCAGCACAACCTCCACCTCCTCAAGACTCTTTACCAAAGGATCCGACTCCTCCTGCTTCTTCTTCAAGCTCTCACAATGAGTCGTCATCCGAATCATCACCTGAGCATTCATCTCCCACACCTTCTGAAACCGCATCAAAGCAGCATTCAATCAATGAACCAAAACAACCAGTTGATCTTCAGGAGCAAGTCAACAAACTTACCAACATGGTTACCGGTCTTGCCAAACAAGTTGAAGATTTTCAGGAGTCAAAGTAGCTGATCGATAAGTTCTTGAACTCTGATTACACAGGATTTATTAAGACTGTCACACAAGATTATCTCACTGAAAATCTAGTTGAGATTGTCACTCCTGAAGTAGCAGACCTCCTTGAACAAATCAAGGACAACTTGGATCACAGAATCAGAAGTTTCGTTAGAAAAATGTTGTCAACAACACCATTCACGCTTCACACTGCAAAAGCTTCTACTGCAGCTCTAACCGTCCCTGAATTATCCTTCAATGACCTGCTTGCTAAACTCTTCGACAAAGTTGCCTACAAAACCACACAGACTACTGAAGAAAAAGCACTTGTTGATGCTATGTCGGCTTACATGTCCAAAGAGTCATGCAAAGATGCAGCTGGAACCCTGAAAAGGTCAAGGAAAGATGACGACCCTGACCCAAACTCAAAAGGCAAGAAACCTAAGTCTGGAACTGGTCCCTCATCTTCTCTACAACTACAAAAGGACTCCACTCCTCCAGGAAATCAACAACACCACTCAGCTACCGGTCAAGGTCCAACTGAAGAGGAAGAAACTTTCATGGAACCTACTGATGACTACCAGGGTCAACCTGACACCGATTACCATGCCTCACCTATTCCTGCTTCTCATGCTGGACCATCTTCACCATCCAAGGCTAAAGACAAGGATGCTACATCTAAGTCTAAGAAATCAAAGAAGAAAAGACGTCATTCATGGCTCGAAAATGATTCAGTTGAATACGAACATCAATTAATATCAGTTGAATAATCAAAAAACTTTTTAATTAAAGTTTTTAAATTAATGATTCAGTTGTTTTTGAAATTGTATGGAGCCGGAATTGGCTTTTTGAAATTTTTAAGTTTGTATTGGCTTTTTGAATATTCTTAAAGGGTATGAAAGGAAAAGTGGGCCAAAAAGATGTTGTTTGAAGATTGATATAGCAAAGGCATATGATACTGTGGATTGGCAATTTCTTGAGCATATTTTAGGTATGTTTGGTTTTCATGAAAAAATGGTGAAATGGATTATGGTTTGTGTCACAACTACCAAATTCACAATTTGCTTGAATGGTGAAAGAAGAGGGTATTTCTCAAGTGGCAGAGGTCTAAGACAAGGTGACCCCATCTCACCTTATCTTTTTACATTGGTAATGGAAGTTTTTACTTTAATGATGAAAAGAAGTACACATGGTAATGGTGAATTCAAATATCACAAAGGCTGCAAGGAAATAAAATTGACTCATCTGTGCTTTGCGGATGATCTATTAATTCTCAGTCATGGTGATGTTAAGTCTATTAGAATCATTAAAGATACTCTCACTGAATTTAGTAAAGCATCTGGTCTATTGCCTAATATGAGTAAAAGCACAGTTTTCTTTGGGAATGTGAGGAATGGTGAGGCTAATGAAATTTTGGGTGTCTTATCATTTAATGTTGGGAAACTACCAGTGAAATATTTAGGGGTCCCTCTTGTGACAAAGAAGATAAGTGCAACTGATTGTAAATACCTGATTGATAGAGTCAAAAGGAAAGTCAATGACTGGAAGAATAATTATCTCTCTTATGCAGGAAGACTCCAATTAATAGCATCAGTTCTTGCCTCTATGCACATATATTGGGCTGCAGTTTTCTTGTTACCTAAGTCTGTTATTAAAGATATTGATAAAGTTCTAAAAGGTTTCTTATGGAGCAATGGTGAATTAAAGAGAGGACAGGCTAAAGTGGCATGGAGCACTGTTTGCAGTCCAAAAAGTCAAGGTGGTTTAGGGTTAAGAATGTTAGATGGGTGGAATGAAGCTTTACTGGTGAAAAACCTATGGAATATTGCTGCTAGAAAAGAGTCACTTTGGGTTCAATGGGTTAACAGTGTGAAATTAAAAGGTAGAAGTCTATGGGATGTACAAAAGGAAAATAGTGACAGTTGGATGTGGAAGTCATTATTGGATTTAAGAGATAAAGTCAGGAGCAAAATATGGAAAGTTATTGGTAATGGTAAGAATACTAGTATGTCGTATGATCAGTGGTGTAATGTTGGTGCTTTAAGTAACTTCATCACTAAAAGAGAGATATATGATGCTAGACTTAAGGATGATATATGTGTTCATGATATGGTGCTAAACAACTGCTGGAAGTGGCCTACTGAATGGATAGATATATTCCCTAGTCTTAGCAACATCAATGTGCCAAATATTGAAGAAGACAAAGAGGATATGACTAAATGGAAGGATTTGAATGGGACTCTTGTGGAATTTTCAACAAAGCAGGTGTAGGGATCTATACCTTGATAGATCACGAGCCAATAGATCGTTAGCTAACTAATGTAATCACTAGCTAGACTAAGTTAGATAATCTCTGTGAGCTTGTAATTACGCGGAATATAAAAACAAACGTATACTAAACTTGATCCTCTATGGATCGATAACATTAATAAAACTTCGTACTAAAAACTTGTTCCTATTACAATGACCTAGGGTTCCTTATTTGAGCGGTTTCCCAAAATTGTACAACAAGAGATTCATAAATAACATCTGGATACTGGAGCAGAGCATAACGAATCTTGGACCTTTGAAGAAATTCCATCATGTCCACATAATCTTCATCATTCTTTCCACGATCAAGAAAGGCATGTTTATTATGATCTCCTTTGAAATATAGTTCAGCCATTGATTGATAATGAGAAATTAGGGTTGGGTGTTCTGAAAAATATTGAAATGGTTTTTGAAAGTATATAGCGAGAGGGAATCAGTTAATTTGGGAGTGGGATATGCACGTCTTGGTTAATTATGGAAGTTACCAAACGTGGAATGAAACTGATGTGAATTATTGGAAAGAAATCCTTGACCAATAATCAACTAAGGCAAATCCAAATTAACTGACTCATCCGTAGAAACCAAATCAAGTGGCTGAAAAAAAATGGTCAATCCGCAGAAAATAGTCAAATGTTGACTATGGTCAACGGATCCATCCGCAGCATCACTCAGCAGAATCTACCCTTCAGTGGAAACCAAATATCTTAAACAAAGATCTTTTAATTCAAAATTCAAATAACCCTTAATTATCTCCAAACTGCCTCGCATTAATGGTAATAAATACACGCAGTTGGGGAATCTTATAAATAAAGGCTAATTATCCCCAAATCTCTCCACTTCAAATCGAATCCCTAATTATCATATCTCCAGTCAAAGATACATTCATGGCTTCCAATCAACCCATCATCAACCTTGCTTCTGACTCATCAGATACTTCTGACCCATTAACATCTCCACCACCATGGAATATGCCAACACGTCCTCGTGGTCTCACAAAGGAACAAGCTAAGAAGAAGAAACATGATGTGCCTGCACCATGTTCATCATCATCTGAAGATCTTCCACCATATCCCTCTGAGATTGATGATCCTGAGTATCAGAGAGAGTTGGAGAGAAAGTGGAATGAATTGGAGAGGGCAAACCGAGTTCCCAGTCCTGATGAGTCTCTCATCTTCTTTACATCTTCTGATGAAGAGGATGATGAGAATGATGAACTTTACACTCCTACAACCTCTGATAAGCCTCAGTCCTCTTGTCCAAGAAAAAGAAAAGTGAATCTTCCATTGCCAAAGACCAGAAAGATTGTACTAGGTTTGCCCTGTCCTCAGTGGCAAGGACTCTTCAATATCAATAACAAGGGCAAGAAGAAGACTGTGGACGGCAAGGGCAAGGGCAAAGTAGAATAGGGACTTTGTTGTTTGTCTTTCACTTTCATTATCTTGTATTGTACATCTGAAGAATCAATAAAATTTGCTTTCTTAAATATTGTTTGTTTAAATTCTTCTGATTAGCATTCCCCTGAACAAATTAAACTTGAATAGGCCATCAGCAGGAACACACTTTAACAATAAGATAACTAGTATCAGCAGCATGTTGGTCAAACCATTGACCTTCATCCGAAGAATCCAATTAAGTGGACAACTTGCACACTTAGTAATTGCTACTGACTCAACTACCTCCCATTAACTTTCATTAACTCCCAGTAAACTCAATTCAAGTCTTTAAAAGAAGTCTTCAAGTCATAATCAACTCACCATTCCACAAAAACAAATCCCAAAGTCATTTTTACACTTGAGTCATGAAGCCATCCCCCAATGTCATTGAAATTTCTTCTGATTCATCAGACTCTACTTTTGACATACCTCAAATCCAAAGATCATACTACTACTTAAATGAGGGTCCTTTAGAGTTATGTCCATCTCCAACCTCATCAGAGGAAACCACTGAAGCTGAGAAAGCACCATCTCCTCTAGCTATGGTTGTCCCTGACTTCACTCCTGTCACTGCATTCTTAACTAGTGAAATGGAAAGAGTTTATGCAGATATGAGAAGAATCTCTGTTCCTGAAGAGCTACAGTCCTTAGGCAGAAAGAAGGGTCCATTGAAGGTGGTGCTTGGTCTTGTAGCTCCCAAACTCTGGAATAAGTACATGCAATCCAGAGGAATCCACAAGAAGATGCCAGACCCAAAGGACTTGGGTAAAGGGAAAAGAAAGATGGAGTAGGTTGTTGCTTGGGGGTGTGCTGGTATGTAGGTGGTTGATTGTAGTTTAGGGATGTGATGGTAGGATGGTGGTTGGTTATTTTGTTGATGTTTTATGTATTCTGTGCTTCTTCTGATGGCTGATCTTGATGTACCAAGCTTGCCACTTATGAATAAAATTTACTTTTATGTCTTTACATCTTATTCCACTGAATGGAGACCATTGAACATCAGCAGGAACATGACCTGAAACCTGACATTCACACAAAACACAAAAGCACAAAAGAACAACCAGAATATTGTACAAGATTAGTAAAAACCTACAAAAGAAAGTTAGTAAACATAATAATCTACATATATACAACATGTACAATCCTCCCCTGAGGCATATGCCTCCCCTGAGGCTTATGCCTCCCCTCAAACATTACATTCAAGGGTTAACCATCCCAATATTGACAACCAGGTGATTAAACCTAGGTCCATCAAAAGCTTTTGTTAACAAATCAGCCACATTATCATCAGTGTGAATCTTAAGCACTTGAATTAGATGCTTCTCATTTGCATCTCTTATAAAATGGTGCCTAATTTCTATGTGTTTAGTTCTCTGATGAAAAACAGGATTTTTAACAATGGAAATAGTACTTTGATTGTCAATGTAGATTTTAGTGTTCATAAAGTTAAACCCATAATCCAACATCTGATTTTGAATCCAAAGTACCTGACCACAGCAATTGGCAGCAGCCACATATTCTGCTTCAGTAGTAGAAGTAGCCACAATGGTTTGTTTCTTGCACTGCCAAGAGATGAGTCTTCTTCCCAGAAATTGACAACCTTCTGTTGTGGATTTCCTATCCAAATTAGCTCCAGCATAGTCACTATCACTGTAAGCCTCCAACACAAATGGTTAATGCCTTGGGTACCAAAGGCCTAGTTTGGGTTGGCCCTTGATGTACTTGAAAATTTTCTTCACTGCATTTAGATGAGAAGTCAAGGGAGTGACTTGATGCCTTGAGCAAGCACTGACAGCAAAAGTAATGTCAGGCCTAGAGGCTGTGAGATACATGAGTGAGCCAATCATGGATCTATACAGATGAACATTAACAGTCTCATCTTGCTCATTTGGATTCTTAAGCTTGGGTGGTTCATATGGAGTGGTAGCAGTCCTCAAAAGTTCAAAGTCAAACTTTTTCAAGATATCTTTAACATATTTTTCTTGATGAATAAAGATCCCTTCAGGGTGTTGTTTGACTTGTAGCCCTAGGAAAAAGGTTAACTCCCCCATTGCACTCATTTGAAATTCACCTTTCATCAAATCTTCAAATTCCCTGCACCATGCTTCCTTTGTGGATCCAAAAATGATGTCATCCACATATACCTGTACTAGAATGATATCCCTGGAGTTCTTCTTAATAAAGAGGGTCTTATCAATAGCTCCTCTTCTGTATCCATGCTCCAATAGAAATGTAGACAATCTAGCATACCATGCTCTTGGTGCTTGGTGAAGTCCATAAAGTGCTTTGACAACTTTGTACACCTTTTTGGGATGATGGGGGTCTTCAAAGCCCTGTGGTTGAGTAACATACACTTCCTCTTCAATTTTGCCATAAAGGAAGGCACTTTTGACATCCATCTGATAGACCTTAAACCCCATATATGAGGCAAAGGCTAAAAATAGTCTAATGGCTTCAACCCTAGCCACTGGTGCAAAGACCTCAGTGTAGTCAATCCCTTCTTCTTGTCTGAAACCTTGAGCCACCAATCTTGCTTTATTTCTTACCACAATACCTCTGGCATCCCTCTTGCATTTTAATATCCACTTGGTCCCAATTGCAATCTTCCCTGCAGGCAGATCAACAAGTACCCAAACATCTTGATTCTTGAATTGTTGCATCTCTTCCTGTATAGCTTCAACCTAACTAGGCTCACTCAAAGCCTGTTTAATGCTTGTGGGTTCAACTTGAGACAAGAAACAAGCAAACAAACAATGCTTCTGATCTGTGTGATTGTCCCTCTTCTGAGTGGATACATAAGTAAAAAATGCACATTGCCCAAACTTGGTATTCTTAATGGCACTCCTGGTGAGTACCATTGCATTTGGATCACCAAGTATATTGTCTTGTGGATGTATGGTGTTGATCCTTTTAATTGTAACAGGATTAACATCAATTGAGGTATCAAGATTGGTTAAAGTGGGAGCAAAGTCTTGATCATAGGAAGCTGATTGAAAAATGCCATCACTTTGCTCAACATTAGCAAGATCTGAGGGAGTTGGAAACCTGCCATAAGGTTCATCTAAACTTGTGGAAGCTTCAGTGGAAACAGGGACTGCAGTAGAAATTCCTTTAGCAGAATCTCCATCAGCAGAATCAACAGATGCATCAGCTGATGCATCAGCAGAATTAGATTTTCTACTTTCTTCAATAGCAGCTTGTTTTAAGAGGGCTTCAGTGTCTTGAGAAAATTCAAGACCAAGTCTCTTAGCTTCCTCAGCAGCTGCATGTTCTTGCTTTTTGAGTCTAGCAAGATCTTCTGCATAGGTTGAATTTTCCACATCATCAGCAGATTTGGCATCAGAGGCTTCTTTGGTAGGAGGATCTGCTAGCTGGATTGGTAAAGTTGTTACAACAATAGTGGGTTCATCACATTCTGAATCACTGTCTGAATCATCCTGTAGGGTACCTGCATTGTTAGAAGATGACACTTGTACACCTGCAGAGGGGTTAGTTTTGTGCCTAGTATAACCCAAATAATCTGTAAGATAATCAAGGTCAAAGTACCATTCATGACCTTTTCCTTGAACATTAACATTCGCTTCCAGAAATTTCAGGTTAAGAGTCTCTTCTATCTTCTTTGCAGCCAAATTATAAACCCTATAAGCCTTGCTGTGAGCTGAGTAACCGACAATATATCCTTCAGCAGCTTTAGCTTCAAATTTGCCTAGGTGATCACTTGTATTCAGAATGGTCACCTGACAACCAAAAGGTTTCAAGTGTTCAATGGTAGGCTTCTTCCCTGTCAATAGTTCATAGGGTGTCTTATTGTGAGGTCTAGTAATCAACACCCTATTCAATACATAACAGGCAGTACCAACTGCCTCAGTCCAAAACATGGTGGGAAGCTTAGAGTCAGCAAGCATAGATCTTGCAGCCTCTATAAGGGTTCTATTCTTCCTTTCAGCAACTCCATTCTGTTGTGGAGTCCTAGGAGTGCTATAATCTCTTTTAATACCCTTTAAACCACAAAGTTCAATAAGATTGGCATTTTTGAACTCTGTCCCATTGTCACACCTAATACCTTTAATCTTATTGTTAAGTTGATTTTCAGCTAGAGCCATAAATTCTTTGAGTGCCTGAAAGGTTTGATCTTTAGTCACTAAGAAAAATGTCCAACTGAATCTACTGAAAGCATCAGTGATCACCAAACAGAAGTACTTATGATCAATACTCCAGATGGATGTAGGACCAAAAAGATCCATGTGAAGCAGCTGCAATGGTTCTGAGATTATGCTCACAGTAGTAATGGCCTTATAAGAAGCTTTGTGTTGCTTTCCCTTGTTACAAGCCACACAATTATGCTCATTGGTGAAGATCTTGGAAGGAAGTCCATGAACAAGTCCATCTTTAGCAAGTTTGTTGATGACTTTAAAATTAACATGCGCCATCCACCTATGCCATTTTGTAGATTCATCCAAGGATGCTTTAGCCACCAAGCAAGTAAGATCACCTTCTGGCTTGACATCATTCAAGTCAAAGGTATAAAGATTATGGTTTCTTGGAGCCTTAAGTAACACAAGATTATCATCAGGCATTTAGAATTCAGGTGAAAGAATGAAACAACCATCTTCAGTGAAAAGCACAGGAAGCTTTTTGTCACAAATTTGTGAGACTGAAAACAAATTGAATCCTTGAAGCTCATTCACATAGTAGACATTCTCAAAATCCACCTTTGGAGTTCTAATGGTTCCTTTTCCAGTAATCCTTCCTACTCCACTTCCAAACCTCACAATGCCTCCATTAAAAGGCACAAAGTCATCCAGCTTCTCTTCATTACCAGACATGTTTCTTGAACAGCCACTATCAACAATACCTAAGTCTTTATTAAGAAGAGGATGTTCCTACAACAAAGAAAGTTAATATACAACAACAACAAATATATAGAGACTTAAGTCATGAAAGACTTTAGCCTGCCCTGTGAATCATTCTGATGAACCCAAGATGATGAGTTAGATCCACAATTGTTCCTGGATTCCCTGTAGTTAAATGGTCTGTAGAAAACTAGAAGGGGGGTTGAATAGTTTACCGCTTTTTCGATTCTTTTTAACTTGAATATCTTTAAAAACATTTACGTTTGCTTAAAGATGTAAACACAATGTTATATGTTTGATTCTTTGAAAAGCTTTTCATGTGAATAACAATTCTAACTTTACTAGTTTCATACTTTAAAAAGCTTTGCTTGTGATGATCCTAACTTTACTTGTTTAGTTCTTTGAAAAGCTTTACTTTTGTTTGAAGATATAAACACATCTTTACTTGTTTAGTTCTTTGAAAAGCTTTATATGTAACTAGCTAGTTTAACTAAAGAACAACATGTAATAAGCCAAGATAAAGAAAGAAATGATCAAACCACAACACGATTGTTTATCGTGGTTCGGCTACAAGGACTCTTTTTCCTTGCCCTACATCCACGCCCCGAGTTTCCAACTCGAGAGTTATAAGCACTAATCAACAAGCTCCTTTCACCGGCGGAGAAAACCTTTACAACGTCGCTCACACTTTTACCGACACTAAGCTAGATGTCGAGTTCTTTTACACGGGTACAACCACTCCCATCGTCGCTTACACTTTTACCGACACTAAGCTAGATGTCGAGTTCTTTACCAAGGGTACAACCACTCCCGTTAGTTCTTTTACAAGGGTACAACAACTCCCGACACACTATGTATTTTGAGGCCTAAAATACTAACCACTTACTTCTACATACATGACACAAATAAAGTATAAGTCACCAAGGCTTATACATGACCAAGCTACCAAGACTTGCAACTTTAGAGTTGAAGCTTGTAACTTCTTGAATGATCTTGTGAAGTCCCTTGCTACATGAGAGAATCACACAAATCAAAAGGTTACTGAGTTAGTTGAGAGAATATGTGAAAATATGTCCTAAAGTGGTGACTCAAAACTAACAAATGGTTTGGTATTTATAGCAAACCATTCTGCAGGTCTGGCGGATCAGGCGGACCCCTCAGAAGGGTTCCGCCCTTGTATCCCCAGGGTACCGTCAGGCTTGCAGTTGGTTTTTGCAATAAATCTTCCAAACCAAACAAGGTCACATCACATTACTTCTAGTCAAACACAAGACTTGCAAGAAAGCATAAGGTTAGTCAAACACTCTTTCTTACCATAAATGTATATGGACAAAGCTTACCTTAAATGTGATGTGACATTACTATTTTAAGAAATAAATGTGGTGTGACAAGACACTTTCTAATTTAAGAAATAAAAACAATGTTTTGTTTAAAAAGAAATCTAAACCTTAGTTAAACAAGACTTAAACACTTAAAGTGATGATTTACTTATAGCTAAACTTCATACTTTGTCATTAACAAAACTTATCAAAGATCGTAAAATATAAATAACGTTTTTAGGCGATATTTGTATTAACAATCTCCCCCTTTTTGTTGATGACAAAACATAAACTTTATTTATAAGTAAGTCACTAGTTTTAGTGTTAAGTCTTATAAAGTTAGTATAAAAACTTGTTTTTGCAAAGATGAGGTGATAAGCACAAGTTTATATAAATTCTCCCCCTTTTTGTCGAAACAAAAAGAAGAGTAGCGAAGCGGAAGTATGCACTTGCTCCCCCTTGGACGATACTCCCCCTAAATGGAGTGCCAAGAGAGGAGACATGGATTTTGAACCTACAAGAAAAAGGTTAGTTGCCGCACAAGACAAGTCATGAAAGCATTTCATGTCTAAAACACAACTAAGAGTTGTGAAGCGGAATAATGCAATACTCATGCTCCCCCTTGAATATTACTCCCCTAAATGGAGTATCAAGGAAAGAAAACATGGAAAATGATCCTACAAAAAGAAAGTTAGTTTCTAAAACACAAGATATACAAGTTACCATAACAAGGTATAGTGCAATCACAATACTTTAAATGGTCAACAAACAAAGCATATCTCATAGTAGGATAAAATGAATTTCATGTAAAATTTGACTTTTAGGAAGTCGAAGATGAGAAATGATGTGAATAACATCCTACTTCTAAAAATAAAAGACCAAATAAAAAGAAACTAAGAATATAAAAATCCTACATCTATAAAAAGGAAACCATCACTTTCCTTAATGAGAAAACATTCTTCTAAAACAAGGGTAAGGTTGTTTGAGAATAAAAGTAGGTGGTGGAGGATGTAGCGGGTTTCATTTTGAATGTTGTGGGGGTGACACGGTTTTGGTTTGTTTGTTTAAATGGTGAAACATTTTCCAAAAGAAACGGTTTTGTTTCATTTTGGAGACTCTAAACTTGAGGTGGTGTTGGTGCTCTAAACTTGGTTTGTTGGTTTTAATGAGCAACATTTTTCAAAAGAAACGGTTTTGTTTCATTTTAGAGACTCTAAACTTGAGATGTTCCACAATGTGGTTTAGGATAAACCTCATTTCATTGTTTAGAGGATCATGGATGTCTTTGTAGATAAGGTGAGACAATAATGGTTTTGGGTGGTGATATTCTTGTTGTGGTGTTTGGTTGTGGTCAAAAGACTCATTTTGGTCAAGCAATGACCGTGGTTTTTCATTTGTGAGAGTTGGTGGTTTTGTTGGTCTTGATGGAAGATCATTGAGATGCTTCTATTTTCTTATACGAAGAAAATAGAGATTCAAAGTGTTGGGAAGGTTCATGTGGTGGTGGTAGTTGAACAAAGTGACAAAGGCTTGGTTTTCCGGATGGATTATCATGAAGGTTTTTGTAAATGGGGTGAAACACAAATGATTGTGGGTGTGTATGACCTTTATCATTTGGAAAAATTTAGGGTCTAGCATAATGGTAAGCCAAACTCTCAATCAATGACGGTGGATGAGGTGCATCATCCAATGACTCATTTGGTTGAAATATTGGTTGTTGTTTGGTTTCCGTTTTGGCAATGGTGTCAAAAAATGACAAATGATGGAGGGCTTGATGGTTTAGGTGATAGGTTTTCAAAAGTTTCCAATAGTGGATGTGGTGATGTTGGTGGTGTATGGAAAAGTTCCATTGGTGTAAGTGTTGGTGATTGATGGTTGAAAAGTGTGTATGTTTGTATTGCCATGTTGGGGAAAGGATGTTGGAGTAGCAAGATTTAGGAAATCTTGAATAGTGGTCATGTTGATGTTGCAAGGTATTGAATATGGTGTTGAGGTAGTAAGGTTAAGGAAGTCTTGGATAGGTGTTTGATTAAGTTATCTCAATTCTTTGGTTTGCAAGAGTTTTGAGATTGAGAGAAGTAATGGTGTTGGTGTGAGTTTTGGGGTATTCTAAAGTGATCAAACTTAAAAAGAATTATGGGAAGGAGTGTTTGGTTTTGATGTTCTACCATTCAAAGATTGAGGTATCAAATGATTTTCATGAACTTGTCACATCATTTGATGTCAATCCAATGGAATAGGGTGGAGTGAAAGACCAACATATGCACTTAATGCTTTGTGATCATGGGATGTGATTTGGTTAAAAATGTTCCAATGGTTTGAAGGATCCTTTAAAAGGGTTCCTTGGGTTAGTTATGTTTGAATTTGAACTTTTGGCGGGAAGTGACTTCCTAATTGTTTTAGTGAGTGAGAGTTGTCCTAATATGGTTATTGGAGGTAAGGGAAGATGTTTCTCACTAAAGAAAATGGTTTGACACTTTACAAGTTTTGAACTTAAGAAAAATGACAAAAATATTCTGCAGGTGTCTGGCGGAACCTTCAGAATACACTGGCGGAACCCATTTGAGGGTACCGCCTGGTCCGTTGGGCCATTTCTGGGATTCCCAGAAAATACACTGGCGGAACCCAATTTTGGGTACCGCCAGAGCTCAAAAATTAGGCAGTCCGCGTTTTTGACCCGCGAGACGATTTTCAAAATTTTTGAAAACTCCTAAAATTAAAAAGATAAGGCATTTCTGGTTAGGCAATGCAAAAATTAGACACGTAAACATACATATCATAGGACTTTGACCTTGAGGTCGAGGATTTCACTATACTTAGTGAAAATTTCATAAACATGAAAATTTGACAACTTGCCAAATGTTGTCTTCCTGCATCATTGTTAGTTCCTACAAGTTCCAAATAGTACCAAATATCTTACCAACACACAAATACATAACACGTAATGTTTAAATGACCAAATCGTTCAACTAGCACCTAGTGCCAAACACTCCTACACACCCGCTTTCATAGATGGTCAATCTTCTTCTTGAGCATTTCAAGAAATCTCTCGATGTTTTTTTGAACATCCCCTTTGTTTGCTTGAACCCCGCCGACTCATTTGGAATATCCAAAAGTTGGAAAATGTATTCTAGATGTGGGAGCCTAGAGTTGGGCAAAGCCTAGAATTGGAAAATGTTTACCTTGGGCTTTGTAGGTTCTCCTATCACTTAGTGGGACAAAAGCGTATGGAATAAGAGAGTAGTCTAGGTGAAGACCTCTAGGAGTTGATGGAATGGGAGAGATGAACCTAAAGAGACGGGTCAAGAGCATTCCATATAGACGTTGTACCTTGCACGGGAATGTCGGTCATTCTCTTGGTCATGTAGTAGACAAGGTTGAAGGGTTGCCTAACGGACAAGGAGTAGAGCATGTAGCAAAGGCAAATATTGATGTGATCCCGGTTTCCTATGGTGCTAATTACATTGGTTCTAAGGAGTTCTTCCCATTCCTTGAATTGGGGCTTGAGTTCATTGAATTTCATTCCATATGGGTCCTTGATGACCTCATTTCCGGTTCTAGTTCTCCTAGTGTTGGTGGTCCTAATGAAGAGGTGGTCACGAAGTTCATCTTTGGACACAAAAGGGGTATCATAGGGATGGATGCGGTCAAAGAGTGTGTCAAGAGTTGAGAGGGAGTGCAAGTCGGAGTAGATGAAAGTACCATGATTTGGGACACCTAGGATTTGAGCAAACTCCTCGAGAGTGAAGGAGTATTGATGACTACTAGCCCTAAAGTTAATAGACATGCGACCATACTCATCCTTGGAGAGGGTGACGGATGCATAGAATTCTAAAATGAACCTAGAACAAATAGGCTCGTCGATTTCTAAGAGACATTCTAAAGTTGATTGTGGCAAATTCCGTATAGAGGTTTGTACCTTCTAAGAAGGATGGATCAATGGTTCTACCCTTATGGACATATCGTTTTTCTAAGGCTTTGAAGACAACGATTTAAGTTTGAGTAAGACCTTTGGTTTTGTGGTGTTTGTGTAGGTACTTTATGGTGTCCTTGTGGTCGTAGTGAGTTAGAGGAGGCATGATGATTCCTAGAAAATCAAAATTTCACATTTTAGTCTAAGTAAACGACTATTGTAATGTGTATGTTCTAGTGTGTGCCTATATGAAAGCAATGTGGAGGTGCGGTTAACTTGACTCGTTTTGATGCTTAAAAGCGTTTTATAATGCAAGTGATGTTTCAATGACGTTTTTCATTTGTTTTAACAATGTGGTGAACGGTGGTAAAGTATGGGTGACGACCGAGAGTGGATATGTGAAATGAGGTGGTGATTGTTTGACAACACTTAAAGCTTGGATATCTTCTTTGTGTTCTTCACTTGCTAGAAAGTGGAAGAGACGCATTTCATAATGAAATTCACTTGACTTTTGATGACATAGACAAATATGTTAATGAGAGTATGGATATGACAATTGCCCTTTGTTTCAAAGAGCGACACAAAGGTGAACATAGGTTTATGTATCATGAAAGGTGGTTTAATCTTAATAGGTTAGGTTATAGTGGGCATGACACACTTGTTTGGTTACATTGTGGAATCTTCTTGTGAAGATGACTAGGTGGAGTTATTGGTGAAGATGATATTGACTCTTGGTTTCTTTGAGGGCATGGAAATGGTGGATGACTCGATATTGATACGACAAAGGATAACTCGATTTCTCTTTTCACATTGGTTGCTTAAGGTTTGAGTGATGAAAGGTTATGAGGAAGATGCTTGAAGTTTTGCTCATTTTGTGAATTTTATGGGCTGAGATATATCGCAAGGTGAATGTGATGAGATGATGGTGAAAGAACAAGTGAACTTAAGTGCTAAATTTTTAAGAATGAAACCCTATTGACATGTTCTTGTTCCTATTGATTTAGAAAATTTTCATGAACATATCAAACCATTGATGTAAGTGAGAGCCCTAATTTTCGTGTGGTAGAGTGTTTGTGAGTGAAGAATGGCTGTTAGTAAGTTGGAGTTGTGAGTAAAGAGGTGTTTGGTTTTGAAATTAAAAATAAAATATCCTGTAGATTTGGCGGACCAGGCGGAACCAAAAAGTGGGTTCCGCCCGTATGGTCTGAGGGTGCCGTGGGATCTGCAGGGAAACCTCAAAAGGAATTGTCTTGATTTTTGTGGTTTTATCCTAATGTTCAAAACTAAGGTTTTAGGTCTTATGAGTCCTTGACTAATCCTAGGGATGATGAATGCTTCTCATTCAAGAGGTTTTGTGAAAACGTTGATAGAATGGTTAACGTATAAGACATTCTTAGTTAAGATGTTCCTCAATGAACATTTTTACCAAGACGATGATGATGGATCACAATATGTCAATTAAGAACATAATGGATTGAATTGTCGCTGAATTTGATGCTTCCTTTGTTGAAGGTATAACAATGTTGATAAGATGAATTCCGTTGTTGATGCGAGTTTGCTTGTTCAAGCAGAGCTTGTTGATGTGCTTCTCCATCCGATACTAATTTGTGAATCATACGCGTTTTGGAGAATCATTGGGTAAGGAAGTATAAAAGTGCAAGTACCACTTGTGCTTTTCTTATCAACTTATTACCGACATAATTCCATTTGTCAAACACTATGGTTTCTATTCCCGTTCTTTTGGGAGACCATAATCCTAGTTGTGTAGTACCTTATGATGTATCCAAATAGGCTCAACTAAAGAGTTGTTTTAGGATTTTCTTTAACACGAGCACATAGACAAAAGCTAAACATAATGTTGAATCTAATTGTTATGAGAACAAGTAGTCTTCCAAACATTTCTCTACATTTAGTTTTACCTACGGATTTACTAATCTCATTCTTGATAAGTCATCAATAACTTAACCATTGAGAACAAGAGAGCAACTAGGAATGTCTTTAAGTTAAAATCCATTGCTTTTGTGGCTTGCTTTTATTATCAAAAGGTATTTCAAATATTGACACTATTCTTACTTGATTACTTTGAAATATCAATTTCGTTTCACTAGTTGTTTTATTCTAAATTCCAAAAATTGTTTTTGTTGAATTTGTTTAGACACAACTATGACCTATAAATCAAGTTTTATAACTTATGTCAATTTTGCTTGATTCAATGTTTGTCTCATGGTGAGGAGATGTTATTTTATACTTTTATTCTTAATGTTTTACACACCATACTTGTCTTGCCATCATTGGACTTTCGACTAAGTTATCATCTACCAAAGATGATATCATAGAAGGAGGAGATCACTCGTTAAATGTCTTATTCAACGACTCCTCGACTCTTTGGGTTTTCTTACTTAAGACACTATGAGCTCTATTTATTTTGAAAAAGTCCAAGAGGTACAACATCATGAGACTATGTGTCACATTTGATGTGTAAATCCTAGATGTTGAAAACTCATTTTCTTTCACACATCCTAATATATGCTATTGTGATTTGTTTCACCTTGTGTGTTTTATGTGAGATTATCATAAAGGAGTGATTGAAGAAAAACACAATTAAAGACTCAAAGTATGGTGTTTGAGAAAATTGTTTAACAAAGGTTTGTTTTGCAAGCATCACAAAAGTGTTAGACATTTTAACACTTAGGAAATTCTTAGTTAGCTCACTTGTAAGCAAGAGTTGAGTGAGACATACTCAAGAGTTTTTCGTGTTTATCTCTTGATGGTTAAAGAACCAAAACACCTTATATCTCCTACTAGTACTAAAGACTAAATTCCTTGTTGCATAGAATCTAATCTTAGTTATTTACAAATAGCAGGTAGACACTCTAGAGTATTACAAATAACACATATTCGAACACATAATGCTAGAAACAAGATACAATCAAAGTCAAGTTGAAATAATGCGTACCTTTTAAATTGCATAGAGATGCTATCAAGCGGATAAGCATTACGCGTAAAAACTTGGTTTGACGACACGCTTTGAAACTCAATAACTCATGTATCCAAGAAGGTTAGATAGTCATATAAAGGCATAGAGAATGATAGTCTTAATCCTTTAATCATGAGTTTCTATTAGAGATTGAATTATCTCTAAATTTCTCTTCTAGGTTTGACAAATTTTACATGCTTTGTTTTATTAGTTGATGATGCTTATGAGTTAAATCCTAATCTGGTTTTATCTTTAAACAACCTTTGACTCCTCAACAATCTTTCAAAAGATTTTGAGCTTTCATCAAATTTAACTAATAATTTTTCCTTTCTCATTTTGCATTTTAATCTCATGTTTGTAATCTAGACATAATTTACATTCTAGATTAATTTCAACATTACTCTCAATTCTAGACATTTTATCTTCTAATAAGATTTCCTTTTCAAAGATATTCTTAAGAGATTTTGAAGACTCAGTCTTGAAGATAGTTTTTAGGTCCATGTTGCATAAAGGTTTAGATTCATTTTCTAGTTTAGAAAACTCTAGGATAAATTAATCAAAGCAAAAGAGTTTGGTTTCAAAGTGTACCTTGCTTGATGTTTTATCTAATTTAGAATCACAAACCGGATGATTGACTTCATCTTCATCCGAGTTATTCCATGAATCGCAAGCAAGACTACTACGAGCTTGACACGAGTAATCACCTTTACTTATACCTTGCTTGTTGTTTCAATAAATTGATAATTAACTACCGGATCATTGTCTTCGTCAACATCCATTACATTCCAAGATACGCAAGCAGGTTCATCAAAACACATGTACTCATCTTCACTTGTACCTTCATTTAAAACATTTAAACTAGTAGCACATTTATTAACTTCTACTAAGTATCTATCAATTAGTTTTTCTAAAAATTCTAATTCATATGTAAGATCAAATTGATCATCTTTGACTTGACATATTCCTTGATGAAAGTTTACCATATTTTTCCAAACATCATTAGCCTTTTGACAAAAATACATTCTTTCATATTTGGTACTAAAGCTTTGTAAAGCATTGTTTTAGCTTTAGTATTTTTATCAAGTTTAAGATAGTTATCTTGGTTTTCAAAAACTTGTTTTCTTTGGTTTGAAATTACCAAAAGAAATAATATGCCAAAGATCTTGATCAATTGATTTCACATAGTTTTCAAAATTACTTTTCCATTCAAGTAAGTTTTCTTTTTCAAATAGAAGTTGGTTTTGAATAGGTTGCCCTTCTTTGAGATTTTCAAAATCCATGGATCGATCCAAGTTTTAAAATGCATTCTATTTTAAAGATCTTGAGTAACGTAGCTCCTGATGCCAATTGTGGAAAACTAGAAGGGGGGTTGAATAGTTTACCGCTTTTTTGATTCTTTTTAACTTGAATATCTTTAAAAACATTTACGTTTGCTTAAAGATGTAAACACAATGTTATATGTTTGATTCTTTGAAAAGCTTTTCATGTGAATAACAATTCTAACTTTACTAGTTTCATACTTTAAAAAGCTTTGCTTGTGATGATCCTAACTTTACTTGTTTAGTTCTTTGAAAAGCTTTACTTTTGTTTGAAGATATAAACACATCTTTACTTGTTTAGTTCTTTGAAAAGCTTTATATGTAACTAGCTAGTTTAACTAAAGAACAACATGTAATAAGCAAAGATAAAGAAAGAAACGATCAAACCACAACACGATTGTTTATCGTGGTTCGGCTACAAGGACTCTTTTTCCCTGCCCTACATCCACGCCCCGAGTTTCCAACTCGAGAGTTATAAGCACTAATCAACAAGCTCCTTTCACCGGCGGAGAAAACCTTTACAACGTCGCTTATACTTTTACCGACACTAAGCTAGATGTCGAGTTCTTTTACACGGGTACAACCACTCCCATCGTCGCTTACACTTTTACCGACACTAAGCTAGATGTCGAGTTCTTTACCAAGGGTACAACCACTCCCGTTAGTTCTTTTACAAGGGTACAACAACTCCCGACACACTATGTATTTTGAGGCCTAAAATACTAACCACTTACTTCTACATACATGACACAAATAAAGTATAAGTCACCAAGGCTTATACATGACCAAGCTACCAAGACTTGCAACTTTAGAGTTGAAGCTTGTAACTTCTTGAATGATCTTGTGAAGTCCCTTGCTACATGAGAGAATCACACAAATCAAAAGGTTACTGAGTTAGTTGAGAGAATATGTGAAAATATGTCCTAAAGTGGTGACTCAAAACTAACAAATGGTTTGGTATTTATAGCAAACCATTCTGCAGGTCTGGCGGATCAGGCGGACCCCTCAGAAGGGTTCCGCCCTTGTATCCCCAGGGTACCGTCAGGCTTGCAGTTGGTTTTTGCAATAAATCTTCCAAACCAAACAAGGTCACATCACATTACTTCTAGTCAAACACAAGACTTGCAAGAAAGCATAAGGTTAGTCAAACACTCTTTCTTACCATAAATGTATATGGACAAAGCTTACCTTAAATGTGATGTGACAATACTATTTTAAGAAATAAATGTGGTGTGACAAGACACTTTCTAATTTAAGAAATAAAAACAATGTTTTGTTTAAAAGGAAATGTAAACCTTAGTTAAACAAGACTTAAACACTTAAAGTGATGATTTACTTATAGTTAAACTTCATACTTTGTCATTAACAAAACTTAGCAAAGATCGTAAAATATAAATAACGTTTTTAGGCGATATTTGTATTAACATGGTCTTTTATATGTCCAAGAACAATCTGCTGAGGACTTTTCAGCAGAATCCCAATTACCCCTTCCCATACTCATTGGGTCAGTATATTCATACCAATGATTAGCACCAATAAATGGTTGAGATCCATATCTATTTCTATTGGTATTCATATATCTATTGTTAAAAACAGACCTATTGGAATAAACAGGCCAATCAGCAGGAGTGGAATACATTCTGCTGACATGATAATTGGCCTGTGAAGCTAGTGAGGGTTTGGTATTAGTCCACTTATGTCTAGGTCTATTGTTAACAACAGAAACACCCATCCTCTTTTCATGAAAATCACAATCCTTAATTAAATGCAACTTGCTACCACAAACAAAACACTTCTTTTTCTTATAAGATTTATTAAATCCAAAAGATGTCTTATTAAACATAGAATTATTCAAACAAACATCAGAAACAGAATTGTTTTGTAAACACTGAAAGGAATTGTTTTCATAAGAAGTAAATAACAAGTTTTCAGAAGAGGCTGGTTGATAAAGAGCTTCATCAGCAGCAACTTCAGATTCCACAGACTTGTAGGTTGACTTGTCAGAAATTTTTGTTGAGGACTTGGGTGAGTCTGACTTGGTCTTGGAATCACAGCTGGCATAACTAGAGGTCTCTGAGGTCTTGTCCTTGGAAGAACAAGAGACATAAGTGTTAGAATCATTACTAGATATACTTCTAGTGTCAGGGGAGTCATTGATCCTAATGCCAGTGGTTTCCTTTGATTCTGGTGAGTCAAACTTATGGGATGTGGGTTTAGGGGTTCCTATGGATGGACAATCTTCAGACTTATTTGGTAAGTCCTTAGACTTTTTGCCAAAGAGATGGTGTGAACCATCAAAGTCAGAAGTTTTGGTGGTAGGCATAAATACACCTCTGATAGGTCCTGGTACAGCATGCATCTCACCTTCTTTTAGATAATTAATGGGGATAGAAGAGTTATGGTTCTTCTTATCTAAATAGTGATTAGCGTCTGGACCTACATACTTCTTAAACCCTAGACCTATCTCAGAAGTAACAGACTTACTACTGTAGAGCAACCTAGATAATTTATCACCTGAAACTAGCCACTCTTTATGCCTAGCTACTTCTTTATCCAGTTTCTCTTGCAAAAGATTTTTCTCAGACTGAATTCTAGCTTTTTCTTTTTCAGAAAATTTCAATTCATTGCTAGCACATTCTAAATCTCTACTTAAAACTCTAATCTTTTCCTCATAAGCTAATTGATTTTGTTGAAACCACACCTTTTGTTGTTCTAAAGTTTTAAAAGCTTCTTTATAAGTTGCAGCTTCAATAAAACAAGCATTATATTTTGGTTTCATATCATCATAAGCTTCTTTTAGAGTTGTAAATTTAGAATCACAATCACAAGCACAAGTAGATACCTGAGGAGAGATTCCCATGAGACCAAAGCTATCATCACAACTAGTCATGCAGGAGATTTGAGGAGAGTTGCTTGTATCATCATCATGCTCATTCCAGTCCACATTAGTATCTATAGCAGTGATCAAGGCCTTTGATTCTCTAGCTTCCACTTCTTTCTTCTTGTATGCTGAATACCTGGTACTGGCTTCACCTTTCTTGGCTATGCATTCTCTTGCAAAGTGACCAATTTCTCCACAAGCATAACACTTCACCTTCCTTCTATCAAACCTAGCTGCATCTCTTCCTTCAACATTGAGCTTTTTACCAACCTTTTGCTCAAATCGCCTCACCTTGAGAGATAGCATAGCCATTTGCCACTTTAAGTCCAATTCTTCTAAAGCAAGTTCATCAATCTGCTCAAAATCTTCATAAGCTATTTGTTGTTGTTTATCAACTTCAGCAACAAATGAATGAAGTACATCTTCCATCACATTGCTAATCTTTGGATGAGTTATTGGATTAGCACTTGAAAAAGACAATGTGGTCATTGGAAGACTTTGGCTTGGGGTGGATGGACTTGAGTAAACCTGTGGTGCTGACGATGGACTTGTATAGGTATGTGGCATGTAGTTTGAATTAGAACTGACAAATGCAGATTGTGAAGGAGTTGCTGCATATGGAGAGAATCCCTTTATGTCACCTTCCAAAGCTCTGAGTTTGTTGTACAAGTCATCAAAGGTGAGGTAGTCCAAGCCACCTTTGGTTTTCAATGATATACTCACCTGAGACCATGAGGGAGGCAAGGCTCTTAGAAACCTAGAGTGCACCTCCTCATTGTCAGGTCTGGCCAGCAACTGATTCAAGTGACTCAGAATCATCTGAAACCTGTCATAACCTTTGTGAAGACCTTCCTCTTCAGTGATCTTGAATTCTTGGAACTCCATCTTCAGCATACTTTTTCTCATCCTCTTTGATTCTTCATTCCCACCAAATCTAGCTTTTATGGCCCACCAGATTTCTCTTGGATCAGTCATGGAATGAAAATCTCCCATGTGGTCATCAGGGATTGCCTGCAGCAATATGGTTCTTGCCTTGTTTTCCCTTTGAATAGCAAGAATTTCTTCAGCAGAAACAGGTTCTAATATTGTAACTTTCCCATTAGCATCAACACTTTGCTTTCTAGGACGACAACCATTGAGTATAACATTCCAGAGGTTATAATCAACACTTGTAATCCAATTCTGCATCTTCATGGCCCAGATTTCATACTCATCCTTCCTAAGAAAAGGAAGTTTTGCATTGCTGTTGGAGAAGGCCACTTGTTGTAGTTGTTGAGTGAGAGAGCCTACTTCAGAGAGAGCAACATCACCTCCTGGTTTGTCTGCCATAGGTATTGATTGAGTAGTTATGTGATTGTGTAGAGGTTACAGAGAGTATCTAGTGGCTCTGATACCACTTGTAGGGATCTATACCTTGATAGATCACGAGCCAATAGATTGTTAGCTAACTAATGTAATCACTAGCTAGACTAAGTTAGATAATCTCTGTGAGCTTGTAATTACGCGTAATATAAAAACAAACGTATACTAAACTTGATCCTCTATGGATCGATAATATTAATAAAACTTCGTACTAAAAACTTGTTCCTATTACAATGACCTAGGGTTCCTTATATACTAGTGGAAACCCTAACCTTTCTTACAAGAAACGAATAATGAAAAACTAATAAAAGATATTCTACATATCTTGTCCTAAAATACATAAGTTATATCCACGGTTAAACTCTATCCGTAGGATCTCTAGATGTCCGCAGGAACCAGTCATCAGTAGAAAGTAACTAAGCCTTCCGCAGGAACCTGTCAGCAGTATCTTCAATAATTCCTTACAGCAGGCATGGGATGTATTTAGAATGCAAAATGAAGATGTTAGATGGAACAAAGTGGTGTGGTTCTCTCAATGTAATCCTAGATATGCTTTTGTTCTCTGGATGGCAGTTAGAGGAAGATTACAAACACAAGATAGAGTGATGAAGTGGAACAATAATCAAGACATGAAATGTTCTTTGTGTGAATTAGTCAATGATTCACATGAACATCTTTTCTTTGATGGTTTTTACTCAAAAGAGATATGGAAAAAGTTAATGGAAATGATTGATGAAAGGAAGATGCCTGATAAATGGGGAGATGTAATTGAGAACTACTGTAACAGACCATGTAACAACTCTATTGGAAGTGTGATGAGGAGAATTACCCTGGCTACAATTGTGTACTATATTTGGAAGGAAAGGAATGCAAGACTATTTAGAGGAGAAAAACAAACTAAAGAGGTGGTTATGAAGAATATTATCGAAAATATCAAATTACAAATGGTGAGTTTAAAGATGAAAAGGACTAGTAATGTGGTCAAAATGGCTGAGAAATGGCAGTTGAATATCAATTATGTGGAATAAAGGTTGAATGAGGATTGGATAAGCTAGACAGATGGCTAGAACCTTGTTTGGGATTAGATCATCTTGTGGATAAAAACTGGAAAAGACTGGGAATGTAACAGTGTTCTTTAGTTAGAATCTCATTAAGTTTGATCTATTCCTAAACATAAAGTAGTTTCCTGTCTGAAAAAATGGAGTATTCAAAGTAGTTTGGGATAACCAGGCACTTTATGGCTAAGGAGTGCTATGGAATTGCAAAAATGATTTAATGATATCTGCAAATATTTTAAAGGTTTTTTGAAAGCCTAAGATCATACTTCTATACTGGAAGTATCATCTTTTCAGATCAGCATAATGGAAGGCCTTGTAACTTGGTTTTTTAGACTGTGATCTCTAAGGGCAATCAGTTGGTGGTAACAGATTTGCATTGATGAGTTTGTAGTTCTAAATTGAAGAAACCATAAAGTAGGTTACCTATTATGAAGGGTAGCTGATCTAGGTGGGGAATGCAAGTTGAGTGGAATTGAGAGTTGTGAAAAATGAAGCTTCATGGTCCACTCATTGTATTCCCATAGGAGGTAATGGTTGGTCCTCACCGCAAGGCGTGTGTTCCCAAATGTGTGAAGCCATTCTAGAGATGGAAATGTAGCACATTTGGTATAGCCCTTGCTTGTGGAGGGGTTATGGGTTCCTAACGAAGCCATACTCTTTTCTGTCTTGACTATTGTGGTGGCAGGATGAATGGTCTTGATGGAAAGAGATATGGAAATGTAGTTAGATGGTAAGGTGCAAGAAAAGGTGAATGAAGGTGATCTATATGATGAAATGAAAAGGTCAGATGATTGAATGAGGAATGTGCAGAACAGTGATGATGATTGTTTTGTTTCTGTTTTGTTTTAGTTTTCAGTTTTTTATCAGACATCTGTTTAGATTAGTCTGATATCTGAATTCTCTGCTTTTAGGAAATGTCCTAAGCAGTATGTAAATAATACATTGTATCCATATTTGTGAAGTGATTAATATAAGAAGTTCACCTTTTGCACCAAAAACAATATTGTACATCACAAGTTCTTGTACACTTGCACTAATCACTCATTTATGTTGAAACCAAGATCGTTTAACAACAAAAACATTAACACAAATGAACAATTAGTCAATGATTCAAAACTAGACTGGCATTAATCCGCCGCGTTGCGGGCGAGTCTGTTTTTCGGCCGAGGTGATTTAGCATAAATAAAGTAGACATTTTATTTAAAAGTAGTGATACATACCAGTTTTTTGGTTGTTTAAGTAGTCTATTGTCAACTGCGAGCATTTGAGGCGACACAATTATCCGTATGCACTCTGCCATTTACTATGCTAGCAAGTACAATCTTGTTTGGACAAATTGTTCCGCACACCTTTATCTGATGGACACCCGCTCTTGGTAACTGTGAAAAAGAAAGCAACAACAACATATAAGCAACATTCAATATAATTTGATACAAATGGATCGACCATCAGGCATTCCAAACACTCTCAAAACTACCTAACTGTATTTTGGTCCACCATTTACCCACGTTAAGCGAAACCACAACACTACATTTAGCATAAGGCAAGACATTTGAAACTCTGTAAAGTTGCTTATTTGATACCTAAAAACATAATAAACAATTATAAGGGGTCTGTGCTATTGTTTACCCCTCATCGGCAGTAAATGCTAGGTAAACCACTTGCTCGCTGTCGGTCACATTCGTTTTGGATCTGCCTCATCCTGCCATTTTTTTTAAAATTGAGAATGTCGGCGACGATTGCTGTAACGCGTCGGGGCAGACAAGTTGTCGTTTTGTTGATAATGTTGTCATTTCGTTTGATGTCTTTCACAGCTTACGCTGGCTTCCTATTGGGCTGCTGCAATGATATTAGTTCTGCAAAAACAATATTTTTTTAATTGACACTTGAAAATCGAAGAATTTACTATCGTTGATTAAAAAAATGTGACATATAATCAAGAGATTGATCTCATGTTTCGTTTGACACGGGTAGCCTGACCTGATTGTGGTGTATGCTGAAGATTACCCGAAGCAGGCGGAGAGGAATCAGTGCCATAGGGAGCACGTGTACATGCATAAACTGTAAACTGCATATCTGTAATGGTATATTATTGGTACAATGATATTGCTGAAAGGAAATTATAGTGCAGAATTTGTTGTTTATACGGATGGTATACTTCATTACACTAATTCAGTTATGTGGCTAATATAATATCAATAGACAAACGATAACTATCAAAATATAGATGCGATAGAATTTACCAGAATGCACATATAATGAAGGCGGGCAATCTGATACATTCATCCTATTGGATAGTTTCAGCACCTGCATACATCTTCAGAATAGGCTGATCTTGGACTGCTGGTGCGACCTACCACTCTAAAACCTGACAGTAACAAACTCATCAGCAAATAGTCGTCAAGTTATAATTTTTTTCTCACAAACATTAGTGTAGATAAGTAACCTCTGTTTCTTATAGATTATTTTACCTTAAGAATCAGTTGATCCAAATTTGTAATCGGCGATCAGATGCAACTTGTGATACGCTGAAAGGAAAAGACCACAGGTGTATTGCTTAACAGTGATTTGAAAAACGTTTATCACAAAATGTAATAGCTATTGGTATTATGTACAACTGAGGCTCAGATAGATTAAGAATCGAAAAGGAGGATCCACCCGCCATGGCTGCAACCTTACCAGGTTACCCTGCCAACGTGCGAGTCTATACCCGAAGCCACAAAACCACAATGGCTGCAACCTACAGGTCGTCTGGCCAAGATACCGGTTTCTGGAAGCAACATTTTTCAGTTATACAACTGCAAGCATCCATCATCATCGCCATAGTAATTCAGATATAGAAAAAAAGGGACAACGTCAACGGGCAGAAACCCAAATGATAATTTAGCCATGAGATCCGCGAATGTAGAGGGCATACCAACTACTTGCGATGGCTGCAATGTGTAAAAAGCTACAGCAGCCTTTTGAATGTCACATACGACAATGGTAGAATACATAACTGGGCTCAGATCTGTAAATGAAATGAAGGTCTAAAAAACAATCTCATACGTTCCTACGTCAACATGGCTGCAAAGAAACCTGGTTGCATAGTAATAAATCATACTATGCCATCCAGTCATTGCCATGCCAGGTTATGGTAACAATTTCATCGACCCATCCGAACCTGCTAAACTCATAACAGTCATCACAGCCCGTTACCATTCCCGTATGTGTACATTACTATCTATTAATCTAAAAAAATGGAGCAGGGCTAAACTAAGCGGGCTGGGCCACGAAAAAAGGCTAAGAACATGGGCCGTATTTTTGGCAGGAAGAAAGGGTTGCAAATGGCGTCCTCTCAACGGGATTTAATATATACTTATAATATAATGGCATGGGATGCGATGCCCCCAAAAAAACAATGGCACCACAAAGACCAACACAAAGATTAAGAACCAAACAAACACTGAACAACCGCCATGGCTACATTAGTGTAAACGGCCTACCAAGATACAGCCATTGACAATCGTCAAACAATTCCAGTAACATATCCTACAATCAAACAAAACCCGTTTAGTCAATATACCTTTTATTCCATCAACTTAACTTTGGCCCATTTTGACATATTAGGCCAACAACTTAATTTTCTAATATTACTGTAATAGAATATTTGATACGTATTTACTAAGATTTGAGAAAAATAGAATTTTTTTCAAATGTGTGAATATAAACCTATGACCTCAAGGCTCCTATTTGAGGTCCAATTAGCACCTTCAGACCAAAACGACACTTTTAAGTAAAGAACACATGAACTTTAAATGGCTAGGACCATGGTTTTAAATCATCATGCCTCTTCATGGTCCGCCATACAGCATTTTGTTCTTTTATGTACTATCTCTTATTCTTTGATAACAACGACGAAAAAAATCTTAAATTTACATTCCTCCAGTAGGAACAATTGTTTTATCCAAAATCCGTGAGAAAATAAAATTCAGAATCTAAGACCATATAAAAAAAATGGAAAATAACTATAATCTATCTGATTCTAAGCAGGAAAAAGTTGAAAAAATAGCTTACTATGTCAAAGCTTATATCCATATCGAACCTTGTCACACAAGGTATTAACCTGCACGCACACACCAACAACAAACACAAATATAAAAAGCTATCAATTAGTTTACCAAAAAAATGCATCATTGTTACCAAAAACTCTAAATCTCAAATCTGGCAAAACTAAAAAAAAAAAAACCGGAAACCATAAAAAAATTACCTGGTATAATCGACTCTGAAACCCGTTCATCTAAGAAACAACCATAACACCGGCTTGTGTAAGACAATCATTCTCCCAGCAATCTGTCGGCACCAACATCGAAACCCATGTGACCAGCTGTTAGCAAATCTTGAAGGCCAAAAGAAACCCACAAAAAATTCATGAAGCAACAATCACGATTATTGGTGATGATTACTGTGTGTGTGAAAAGAGTACCCCCGGAAGTTTCTAGCTATCTGTGTTTTATGTGTTATACTACGTAATTTTTTTCTTTTTTGTATATAAAAAAACTGGAGCAGGGCTAAACTAAGCGAGCTGGGCCACGAAAAAAGACTAAGAACTGGCCCGTATTTTTTGGCGGGAAAAGAGCGAGTAAAACGGCACCGTTTGCACGGAATTTAATATAAACTTATAATGGTTCAAATTCATATGAAAAAGGACAACACAAATCATCCGAAAAAACAACAAAATAAAATTCAAACTTTGTCTGACCGTAGTAATTTATTCTTCAAACGAGTAGTGAGTACCGTGTATAGCAACAAGATTTTATTGCGGCGCATAATTTTGATTTTGATATTTTGGTTAGGTATTTCGCATAACATTTATACATACAACGTAAAAAATCAATAAGTAACTGTAAATAATGATTTTACGTAACATAACAAATTTTAATAGATAATTTCAATATTTAAGAAATGAGATACATTTCAAAATTAGTTTCTAACATTTCATTTAAATAAAAGAACAGATTAGTTTCCTAAAAAATCACTTTTTGATTTTTTTTCTTTATATATTAGAGGTGAATTATTTTATAAACTAAGTTTTTGTTATAAACTGAGAGACAAATCTCCACCATCCATTTAGTTTGATATAATGGTGGGGATTAAGCTAAGATTTAATAAGACAAGCTAAGTCCATGTTTTTTTTTCTTGTTCTTTTTGTCTATCTTATTTAATTCATTTTTTTTCCTTTTTTCTTTTCTTTTATTTCTTTTTTTTAACTTCACGTTTTTGTTCCTTTAATTCAAGTTTTTTTTTTTTTTTTTTTTAATTGTTATTATTATTTTTTTTACGTTTTTTCATTTTTCATACATATTCTTCGGTTTTTTACGTTTTAGTCAGTTTTCGTTCGTTTTCATACATTTTTGTCCGTTTTCATACGTTTTCGTCTGTTTTCTTACGTTTTCGCTCGTTTTCATACGTTTTCGTCTGTTTTCTTACGTTACCCGTTTTCATACGTTTCGTCCATTTTAATACGTTTTTGTCCGTTTTTATACGTTTTCGTCCGTTTTTTTACGTTTTCGTCTGTTTTCAAACGCTTTCGTCCGTTTTTATACGTTTTCGTCCGTTTATATATGTTTTCATCCGTTTTCGTCTGTCTTAATACGTTTTTGACCGTTTTTATACGTTTCATCCGTTTTCATACATTTTCGTATGTTTTCAGGCCTTTTTGTCCGTTTTCACACGTTTTCGTCCGTTTTTTTACATTTTCGAGTGTTTCAGACGTTTTCGTCTACTTTTATACATTTCTGTCTGTTTTTATACGTCTTCCTTCATTTTTTGTCCGTTTTCATACGTTTTCGTCCGTTTTATACGATTTTGTCCGTTTTTATACGTTTCCATCCTTTTTTATACGTTTTTGTCCGTTTACATACGTTTTCATCTGTTTTCGTCCGTTTTCATACGTTTTCGTCCGTTTTCGGATGTTTTCGTCCGTTTTGAGACATTTTCGTCCATTTTTATACATCATTGTCCGTTTTCAAACATTTTCGCCCGTTTTCGTACGTATTTTTCCGTTTTCTTACGTTTTCATCTATTTTCATATGTTTTCGTCCATTTCTAAATGTTTTCGGCCATTTTTAGATGTTTTCATACGTTTCTGAATATCGAAAGTATTATTCTTTGATACTCAGAATATCACAAGTGATTTTCAACTAATGTTTTGTAACATGAAAATCACTTGTTCCGGGGAGTTCCACACAATCACGAGTGTCATGGGGACCACTACATAATTCGCATGAAGAAGTGATTTTATTCACTTGGCTTGAAGGCTTCGGAGCTTCGTAAGATTTCATGAGAAACTTGACTTGGTCCTCAAGTTCCATGATCCTACGGTCGGGAGTGCTAGAATTGTTCGAAGGCAAGGATATTGCCTTGACCGTTTTGTTCAAGTCACGGGGATCATTCCAACTTTCGTTGTCATAGAGTGCAAGATCTTCTATGAGTTCCCATGATTGTTCCGCACTAAGATCACGTAGCTTACCACCGGCCGATTGGTCAATGGTTCGCCTCGTGGAGATGTCGATATGGTCATAGAAGATTTGGACTTGGAGCCAAAGATCTATGCCATGATGAGGGACTTTTTGGAGTAAGTCCTTGAAACGAGTCCATGCTTCATAAAGAGATTCATTTTGACGTTGTTGAAACATCAAAATGTCATTTCTAAGCTTAGTCGTTCTCCCCGGTGGGAAAAATTGAGCAAGGAAATGAGTGGTGAGATCATCCCATGTGGTGATGGATCCTGCGGGTAAACGCTCAAGCCATTGACTAGCTTGATCCCGTAGAGAGAATTGGAATAGGCGTAAACGGGTAGTCTCTCTAGTTTCAACACCTAGGTCTATGGAATCTACGATTTTGAGGAAGTCCTTATGGTGTTGGTTTGGATCTTCGGAACGAAGTCCATGGAATGCACATCCGCTTTGCACCAACCGGATGGTGTCGGATCGCAAGGGGGTCACATTGGCTCCGGTGAGCTCAATGGTGTTTCGGTAGCCTTGATGGCTAGGTCGGGAGTACTCTCCTAAGGTTCGGGGCCTAAGGGGTTCTAGTGGTGGGTTTTGTTGTGGTGGGATGACGGGTTCAAAGATGTTACCACCTTCCATGATGTCAGATGGTAAAGAGTTACGAACAAAGGCACGAAGAAATAAGATAGACTAAAGAAGACCTAAAAAATAAAAATAAAAATCTTACTAGAAAGGAATCTAGCAAGTAGACCTAATAAAAAGAAATCCTAACCTAGACAATAACTATTCCCCGGCAGCGGCGCCAAAAACTTGATGCGTGGGAATCGCACCTTGCTTTACCTCTCGAGGGATCTCGAGAAGCTTACAACCCCCACCAGGCAGTGTACCTGATCGTTGTAGTATAGTATAGTGACAAGTACCGGGGGATTGATCGTTCAGCTTAGGAATAGTGTCGCTAGGATTATAAAGCCTAATTAATAGTTCTAAAGGTGAGAGATGATTATTTTTTGTATTTTTATATTTTTATGAAAGCAAGTAAAATCTCGGTTTTTGAAGGAGTGGGCGGAATTAGTTGCTATTCAACTAACCCAAAACTAATATATAATCAAAATAAAATACTGAAAATGAAATTAAACTAAATTATACTAAGGTTGTGAGCAGTAATTGGAGAAATTGTGTTTACTTAGACTTCATTACTCCCTAGACATCTTTTACACATTAATTACTTGTTATAATTGTATGGATGACGAATTGTATTCCTTAATACCATTCGTGGGGTGGCATACATAACTCCCCAACTCTATGAGCTCTTATCTCCTCCTACACCATGACCCAACACAACTATAGGATTGTAAACAGTGGCTCATGCATTAAATACAACCAATAAAGACCTAGTACGCCTCGGTTCATGTTTCTTAAGACGTTCAAGCATGTTACCATTTGGAGATCTGCCAGTTTTCTTAAGCCTAACATATAAATCATTCATCCAAGAACAAGAATAGACAAGTAATCAACACATAATCAACATCTAGGTTTCATTAGATCTAAGCAAACACAAGAGAGATCTAGCCTAGCATAATTGAATTGAGACAAGAACAAGATATAGACAACCAACACATAGACATATTGATTGAATTAGAAGAACACTTATCTCAATTACAATGCAAGGTATCAAGGGTTTGGAACCCTTGAAAAACCTGTAAAAGAGGCACCAAATTCGTCTTTAGGGTTTCACCAAAACTTCTCTTTTTTTTAATGAAAAAAACTAGAAAACTATATATAGGAAAACTGGGCTGACGGCGTCAAGACAAGCATGTGACGCCGTCACCTCGCCGCCAAATACTTCCTCGGACGGTCTTGATCTACTTATGACGGCCTGTGTGACGCCGTCACCAACCACGGTATTTTATTCTTGGGACTTTGACGCCGTCAGGATGGATTTTGACGCCGTCATCAACTACGGTGTTTTATTCTTGATGTCTGACGCCGTCAGGGTGTAACTCTTGACGCCGTCACCTAGTGTCTTCAGCATGGAAAATTGATACTTTGCCGTTTTCTTCACTTTTATGCTCAAAAAACGTCCAAAATGGCTTCTTTTCCAGAATTCACTCTCCAAACACCTAAAATCACAAAAAGAACGATTTAGGGCAATATTTGATCAAATAAAGTCGGATTCGGGCTTAAATGACCCCCTAAAAACGGATCATTTTTCGCCTCATCATATAGTATAGTGACAATTACCGGGGGATTGATCGTTCAACTCAGAAATAGTGTCGCTAGGATTAGAAAGCCTAAAAACTAGGTATAGAGGTGAGGGATGATTCTTTTTGTATTTTTTATATTTTATGAAAGCAATTAAAAATCTCGGGTATTGGAAGAGTGGGCGGAATTAGTTGCTAGTGAACTAACCCAATAACTAAGATGCAATCAAAATAAAATAACAAAAATAAAAATAAAACTAATTAAACTAATATGGGGTGAACAATACATGGGAGAATCGTGTTTACTTAGATTTCACTACTCTCTAAATATCTTTTACAAGTTAATTACTTGTTAAAGTTGCGTGGATGACGGATTGTATTCCTTAATACCATTCATGGGGTGGCGTACTTACTTCCCCAATTCTATAAGCTCCTAATTCACTCCTATGTCGAGCCGGCTAAGAAGCTCCTAACATGGGATCACTAGAATTCGCTCATGCATTAAATACAACCATAAAAACCTAGTACACATCGGTTCATGTTTCTTAAGACGTTCAAGCAAGTTACACAATTGAGATCTGCCAGTTTTCTTCAGCCTAACATTGAAATCATTCATCCATTACAACTATAAACAAGCAATCAACCTATAATCAACATCTAGGTTTCATTACATGTAAGGAAACACACAAAAGATCTAGCCTAGCATGTTAAAATCAATACAAGCATAAGATATATTCAAACAACACATAGACATATTGAATGAATTGAAAGAAAACTTATCTCAATTGAACATGAAGGGTTTCAAGGGGTGAAAACCCTTGAAAATACTGTTACAAACGAGCTAGGGTTTATTATGTTCGGCCCTAGAATTCTCCACACAAGTTCCTCCTTTAATGAATGAAAAATAGAAAAGTATATATAGATTTTATGAGGTGACGGCGTCAAGAGTAAAAATCTGACGCCGTCATCTCGCCGCCAATAAAGTTCTCGGACTGCCTAGATCTAGATTTGACGCCGTCATGTGTAATCTTATTTCAGGCCGTCACTAAATTTACTCTTGACGCCCTACTTCTGACACCGTCACGTTTTCTCTGGGCCGTCATCCATTTTGCTCTTGACGCTGTCATCAAATCCTTCTTGACGCCGTCATCTACTGTTCCCAGCAAGGAAAATTAAGACTTTGCCATTTTCTTCACTTTTATGCTCCAAAAACGTCCAAAATGCTTCTTTTTCCAGAATTCACTCCCAAAGTACCTAAAATGACAAAATGAACGATTTAGGGCAATATTTGATCAAATAAATTCCAATTCCGGCTTAAATGACCCCCCTAAAAACGGATCATTTTTCGCCTCATCAATTTTGTAACATGAACATCACTTGTAATTTTCTAAATATCATTTGCGATATTCTGAATATCACTTGTGATTTTAATGTTACAATGCATTAATTGAATATCACTTGTGATTTTAATGTTACAATGCATTAATTGAATATCACTTGTGATATTTAGAATATCACAAGTGATATTCTGAATATTACAAGTGATATTCTGAATATCACAAGTGATTTTCAACTAATGTTTTGTAACATGAAAATCACAAGTGATATTCTGAATATCACAAGTGATATTCAGAATATTACAAGTGATTTTCACGTTTTTTTCACTTTCATACGTTTTCGTTCGTTTTCATACGTTTTTGAATATCAAAATTGATATTCAGAATATCACTTGTGATTTCTGAATATCACTAATAATATTCTGAATATCACTTGTGATTTTCTGAATATCTATCACTTGTGAATATCACAAGTGATATTCTGAAACGTATGAAAACGTCTGAGAATGGCTAAAAACACAGAATATCAATTGTGGTACTCAATATATCACTTGTGATATTCAGAAAATCACAAAACATGACATGTGATATTCAGATAATCACTTGTGATATTTCGAATTTCACTTGTGATATTTAGTATATCACTGGGGTGATATTCTGAATATCACAAAATATCACTTGTGATTTTCCGAAACGTATGAGAATGGCCAAATATTGAAAAACGGACAAAAACGAATGAAAACGACGAGATTATAAGAAAACGGAAGAATATGTATGAAAACAGAAGAAAATATATGAAAGCATAAAAACACGTATGAAAAAGGAAGAAAACGTATGAAAAACAGGACGAAAACGAACGAAAACGAATGAAAATGTACGAAAACGCAAGAAAACGGATGAAAACGCAAGAAAACGGATGAATAAGTACGAAACAGACAAAAATACATGAAAGCGTAAAAACACGTCTAAAAACGGATGAAAACGTATGAAAAATGGATGAAAACGGATAAAAACGAATTAAAACGTCTGAAAATGGACGAAAACGTGTATAAACGTATGAAAACGGACGAAAACGAATTAAAACGTCTGAAAACGGACGAAAACGTGTATAAACGTATGAAAACGTAAGAAAGTGAAAAAAACTTGAATTAAAATAAAAAACGTGAATTTAAAAAAAAACACGTGAATTAAAAAAAAAACGTGATTTAAAAAAAATAAATTAAAAAAATGTTTATTAAGAAAAAGCTTGAAAAAAAAAAAAAAAAAAAAAAAAAAAAAAAAAAAAAACAATGTGAATAGAAAGGAGGGACCAAGAAAAAAAAAAAAAAAAAAAAAAAAAAAACAAAAAAACCTTGACTAGAAAACAAAAAAGACAAAAAAAGACCACGTGAAGGGCTAAAAAATACAAAAAAAAAAATAAATAAACAAAAAAGAAAAAAGAAGTGAATATAAAGAAAGATAAAAAGATAAGAAAAAAACATGGACTTAAGTTGCTCTTTTAAATCTTAGGTTTATCCTTACCATTAGATCAAATTAGATGAATGATGAGGATTTGTCTTTCAGTATGTAACAAAAACTTAATTCACAAATGAACTTTTCTCTTATATATAATATATGTAAAATTTGGAGTACTTGTCAATAAGACAATAAATAAACTATTTTCGACCAACGATATTGCAAGATTATACCAATGTGTGCCAAAATTTACGGTGAGTAGCAACAAATTTATTGACAATAGAGTTAAATTTCTATAACTATATTAATTGCATTATTTTCAACCATGTTAAATTGAATGGGTTCATGAAAATCATAATAATATATTAATGGTTGAGCAGGTATATAATTCCGTCAGATTGTCATCTTCGCATGTCATTTTCTCATTTATTAACCATTCAAGTTAGTTAGCTTTAATTAGCTAAGAAAAAGAAAGATTTTTATAAACAAGTGTAGTATTTTATAAAAAGTGTAGTATTTTTAAGAAATGACATGATGACCATTTTGATTGAGAAAGTGACGTAATTTTAGAAATATAAATTTTACTAAAACAATCAAGTTAATCGGACACACCCAATTTACAAACACAATAACAATCGTATAACGAATGCTAGTTGTTTTATTACGTAAGAGTGCTAATCAAATTATCAAAAGTTGATGTCACAAATTATTTCTGATTAATGACAGTCAAAATATCATCAAATCATTGCCGGATAAAATGACACAAACGCAAAGTATTCTACGATTTTATCAAACAAACAGACAACTGATTTGAATTAGATTATGGAAATAGATGGAAATGTGTTAGAGTTTGACAATCAAATAACATATTATGCGGAAGTAAGGATCAAGTATAACAAATATAAAGATTAATTAAAACATAAATAGTAATGTACCTGATGCACTTCAATAAACCTTGAATCTTATGTAAAATAAATCAATGATAAACCCCTTACCGTTTTGTTTATCGATCTCTTGATAATTACTATAGTTAGTAATTAACTTGTTCTTGTACACACAAACTACCAACGAATAAAAAGTTATGCAAGTAACAAACACTTATTTTTGTTTAACACAAAAATCGACCCAAAACCCTAGAGGGTGTTTGTGCCGATCGGCTAGGGAAGAAAAGAGGCAAAGAAAAGCTTTTAGGGTTTGTGTGTGTGCACAAAAGATGTGAAAGCTTTTACCCTAGGCCTTGTCGTATAGTAATCTTGGGGAGCAAGCAAGGCTTGGGTCGACCCTCCCTTGGGCTTGATCGACCGGCCATACACCCACAAGGGTGTTCCGGATCCTTCTTGCTTTCCAAATTACATTCTAGTCCTTTTCCTTTCGTTACTAATGATAGTTAGTACTTATAGTTAATATTTAACGATCATTAAGTCCCTCAAGTGTTTATTTAAATATATATTCGATACATATATCATATATATTTAATTTACTTTTATTCTTGTTTGTAATGTGT
This sequence comes from Artemisia argyi, assembly GCA_030686995.1. Lineage (NCBI taxonomy): Eukaryota > Viridiplantae > Streptophyta > Magnoliopsida > Asterales > Asteraceae > Artemisia > Artemisia argyi. Next base: position 184,767,962 of record CM060680.1, read on the forward strand.
GCAATCCCGAGGTCTCGGGTTCGATACTAGTCATTTACTTATTAATATTTATACGTAACTTTTAACAGCTCCCACTCGTATATCTATTAATAGTAAAATGACATTGGTTGGCGTCTTGCAACACTCCAATGCCCCCAGTTCGACTCGAGCTAGGTTTCCTGAAAAAACCTTTAATGATTCATCATTATAATTATCCTTTCACTTCTAATACTACATTAATAAAGATGTGAGGTTCTTTATTAAATTCTGTTTCTCGTCTCTTTATGATTGAACAAAATTACCAAAACATCTGAACATATTCCAGATAGACTTTGGGCGTGGCCACGCAAATATTTTGTCAACCCTATGAGGGGCCCAACAGTATTAAACTTCTGAACAAATCAGAAAGAACAAATTCTCTCTTGACTACAAGAATAACCCATGAACTTCGCAACACTTCTGAAAACAACCCTTATGACTTCCAATTACGGTAAGCGGTAGATTGTTCCACAAAAATGCACTACATCCATGACACTTATCTGGTATCTCAAGTCTGAGGATAACTTTAAATATGATTCTCACATTAAACATTAAATCATATTGTTGGGATAAGTCCAATACTCAATTCATTGAATATCATGTGAAATTGGTATGGCTACGCATCAATATACTTTCAAGTATATCCTTAACTAATACTCAAAATTGTTGTTAGCATTAAAATTATATTAGAAAGTGATGGTCATTATCATATATTGTAACTTTGTAATGTGTCATAGTTTTTGTTATTAGAAAAGTCAATGGGCTATGGACTTGGTAAGCTAGTATGATGTTAGTTTATTATGTAAGCCTTTTAAAGGATAAGGAATCCATGTCCATTACCAAGCTCATGACAAAGCCCATAGAAAGCCTTAGGGCATCTCATGTAACCAACTATATAAACACCTCAAAGCTCATTTGAGGTGTGTGCTTGTGTGTGTATTGTGTGTGTTTTTCTTGAATAAAAGCTCTCATTTCTATCTCTCTCTACTCCATACGAAATACATATACATCATACAAGTTACCATCTTTCCATCTTTACTTCATATTTACTTCTATTGTTGTGATAAAGTTGTGTTATCTAAGGTCCTACAAGTGGTATCAATCGCCTTACAATGATTTAGGAGGGTTAAGAGTTTGTTTGTGTCGAGTTTTTTTTTGGCTATCTACACATTTTTTATCAAAAAAGTTCTTTACTTTTCTTGTTTTTCTTGGTTTTTAACACTTTTTTTTTTTATTACAAACTAGTGTTATAAACATTTTCTAACAAGAAAGTTTCAATCTTTTTGAAGATTTATAGCTTAAAAAATTCGATTTTGATTATTATACTTGTTTTCGAGATCACAAAAAAAATTTCATAAAAATCATCAAGTTTGCAACTTTTTTTTAAGTTTTGGTGTTTTTATAACTAGAAGTACAAGAATCTTGAAATACAAACTTCATTTGGATGAGCTTTTAGCAAAATCAAAATTCTAGCAAACTTTCTAGAACACAAAAAAATTTCATAAAAATCATCAAGTTTGCAACTTTCTTTAAGTTTTGGTGTTTTTATAACTAGAAGTACAAAAATCTTGGAATACAAACTTCATTTAGGTGAGCTTTTTGCAAAATCAAAATTCTAGCAAACTTTCTAGAACACACTTGTACCATCTTTCTAAATCACAAAGTTTCGAGAACACACTTGCTCCCGTTGCTTACTCGGTGTTTCCCTTGCTTGTATAAGTGAGAAAACACTTCGACTCGTGGTATACTCTCTAAATTTTATAATTTAGAAAGTTTTGGTGCTAAGTTTCTAGAACACTGAAAAGTTTCTATAACACTGAAAAGTTTCTAGAACACTGAAAAGTTTCTAAAACACTGAAAAGTTTCTAGAACACTCAAAAGTTTCTAAAACACTGAAAAGTTTCTAGAACACTTAAAAGTTTCTAAAACACTGAAAAGTTTATCCTATCTTTCTTTAAAAAAAAAAAAAGTGCCTTAATTTAGCTTCACGTTCATGGTACCTCTCAAAACTTTCTTTCCATCAATGGACATGGAACCTCTCAATGGAAACTACATCTTTATGGCAAATCAACAGGCAACAACATCAAGCAGTGATTCTGATCTTCCTCCTACTTATGATTCAGATCCATTCCATGAGGTAACAAATTATGGTAATGATGCTAATCCGTGTGCTCATGAGAAGCCACATTATGTGCCACTTGAACCTAATTATGATACATATGTGGGGGAACAAGTTAATAGCAATGTTAACTTTGAAACTCCAGATATGGATCCTAATGAAGCTCAAGTTGCACAAAATGGTGCTAATGATGAGGAAACTGATGCGTGGGGATCGCACCAGGCTTTACCTCTCAAGGGATCTTGAGAAGCTTACAACCCCCACCAGGCAGTGTACCTGATTGTTGTAGTATAGTATAGTGACAAGTACCGGGGGATTGATCGTTCAACTAGGAATAGTATCGCTAGGATTAGAAAACCTAATTACTAGTGCTAGAGGTTAAGGATGATTATTTTTGTATTTTTATATTTTTTAGAAAGCAAGTAAATATCTAGGGTTTGAAGGATTTGGGCGGAATTAGTTGCTAGTCAACTAACCCAATACTAAAGATGCAATCAAAATAAAATACTAGAAATGAAAATTAAACTAAATTAAACTAAGGTTGTGAGCAATAAGTGGAGAAATGTGTTTACTTAGATTTCACTACTCCCTAGATATCTTTTACACGTTAATTACTTGTTATAGTTGCGTGGATGACAGATTGTATTCCTTAATACCATTCATGGGGTGGCGTACTTAACTCCCCAATCCTATGAGTGCCTACTTCACTCCTATGTCGAGCCGGCTAAGAAGCTCCTAACATGGGATCATTAAAATTTACTCATGCATTAAATACAACCAATAAAACCTAGTACACATCGGTTCATGTTTCCTAAGACGTTCAAGCATGTTACCATTTGGAGATCTGCCAGTTTTCTTAAGCCTAACATTGAAATCATTCATCCAATACAACCATAAACAAGTAATCAACACATAATCAACATCTAGGTTTCATTAGATCTAAGCAAACACAAGATAAATCTAGCCTAGCATGGTGGAATCAAGACAAGCACAAGATATAGACAACCAACACATAGACATATTGATTGAATTAAAAGAACACTTATCTCAATAGCACATGTAAGGGTTCAAGGGCTGAAAACCCTTGAAAAACCTGTAAAATTCGTATATGGTTCGGCCTTAGGGTTTCTCCAAACTCGTTCCTCATAATGAATGAAAATTAGAAAACTATATATAGAAAATTGAGGCTGACGGCGTCAAGAACAATCTTGTGATGCCGTCATCTCGCCGCCAAAAGAATTCTCGGACTGCCTTGATCTACATCTGACGCCGTCATGTATTAACTTTTTCCAGGCCGTCACGTATTTTACTCTTGACGCTCTTCCTTGTGACGCCTTTATTTCTGTACTAGGCCGTCATGAAATTTACTCTTGACGCCGTCAGGAAAATGCTCTTGACCACCTACTGTTCCCAGCTTGGAAAATTAAGTCTTTGGCGTTTTCTTCAGTTTTATGCTCCAAAAACGTCCGAATTGCTTCCTTTTCTAGATTTCACTCCCAAAGTACCTAAAATCACAAAAGGAACGATTTAGGGCAATATTTGATCAAATAAATTCAATTCCTGGCTTAAATGACCCCCTAAAAGTGGTTTATTTTTCGCCTCATCATATACCCTTACACTTGAGATTTGCTTGTCCTCAAGCAAATGCGCTTTTATTCTACTCAAAATACAAGTTAGGGGTCATTTAACACTAATATAAAAGTAATTACAACAAATAATCGTTCCACTAAAGACCAAAGACAAGCACGGAGGTCATACACTAGCACCTCACAAATAGTGTTTAGATACTCACATCTCTCGGGTGTAATAAAGTAATATCACAATATGGAAATGGAAAACATCTCTCACTACCTGTCATAGCAAAATAGATTACCATAGGCTTGGGAAAGGATCAAACCTCCACCACATGGCGTAAGCACCTAGGATAAACTATCAAAGAGGTCTTTTAAAGAGTTGTAACGTTAGGTGTAGGGATATAAAATACACGGTTTTGTTGGATATAGACAATCTTTACTGGTTGCGAGTTAACAATCTTGGTCAATTACATGTACAATATGGCGTTGCTCAGCCAAGACTAGACTCAACTTAAGCTAATAAATGAAAAATAACAAAAACATAAAATAAACATAGAATGAAACGGGATGGTAGTCCGTATGTTTTTTCTCTTTTCTTTTTCTATTTTTTTTCTTTTCCTTGATTTTTCCATTTTTTTTTTTTTTTTTTTTTTTTTTTTTTTTTTTTTTTGCATACACTCTTATCCTACCATCCAAAATAATACATCATAGGGGATGAAAATTCCTATTACACTTGAACTTTTACATACTTTACAATAAACTAATCTAATGACTCGAATTAAGAAAATTAAAACACTTGAAGTACTTTTAAGATTAACGCACATATGGGGGTAATAAATGATGTTCTTCCCCATTACTCCATAAATAAGTACTTTACCCATGAGTCCCAATCGTCCCAAAACAATATGTACAAGGATATGACTCGACTTAGCAACCATGTAATCAATTAGATAGTTAACTTAGGGTTTAACAAATAACAATAATGCACTAAAGATGAGTGCTTACACGGAAGGCTAAGGCGATTTGGGTGTACATTTAAGTGGGGTGTAACAAATTCTTCCTTTAAGTAAAATGCTTAAAGTTTGAAACGAAAAAATAGGCTAAAGATAGGCTCGGAGGAGTGTAATAGGGGTTTCGTGTACTAAAAATGAGTACAACGCTAAGGTGTGGGAAAAATTAATTGACTTAACTAGCCAAGTAATATGACTTAAATGGTCAAGTAATTATGATACGGGTTTGACACAAGGGTGATCCTAATGCCTCTTGTCATGTAGTAAATCCTACTACACGAATGTAGTCTCACTAGCGGTCTCGGGATGCATCACTAACGCAAGTTATAGAATCTAAATGCTACCGGTACACTCATAAGCACCAATAATAAATGCTTTTCCTATCAAATCTAAAGGCGAACCTCACATATTTGGGTGGAAATTTTTTCTGAATATACGGTTTTGTGCTAGTCATACAATCTCCTATCCATGAGACGTTTGCTATGGCTAAAGTTGCACTCCTAAATGTTGTAAAAAAATTTAAATTTGGCGCTAAAATTGCACTAACAAGTATTTCTCATAGTTTTATTACACATCTACTATTAAACAAACAAACTCAAGCGAAAGTGTATTTGTAAGGTATCATCATTTTACCCTCCCCTTACACTTAGGATGAACATTGTCCCCAATGTTCAAGTAAAGAATGTAAAAGTTAAATAAGTAAAATGAATGAAATCAAATACTCCACGGATTCGCTCGGTATGGATAATAAGGTGGTCAGGTTAAATCTCCCTCCAAGAAAATGAACAATCAAAGCTTCCCTTTCAGAATGTAAATCATCTTTTTGTCATACATAACCTGTAAATCTGAGAAAACAAACAAGACAACCTCGCATAAAATCGGCGGCAATCTACATAAGTTACTAAATCCTAGAAAACAAAATAAGATATAATGCTTGTGGAATGAAGTTTGCAGATTTTCTGGAGATTATAAAACTTAATAATTCAACAAAAACTTTAAAACTCCGTTAGAAAAACAAAACTGGTAAAATTTTCAGGTTTTTACACGTGACGCCGTCAAGAGTAAACTCGTGACGCTGTCAGAAGTGACCTGCAGAAATTCTTGTGTTAAGTTTCCGGAAAATTTCTGGAAAAACTTGGTCCTACTTCCTGGAAAATACTGCAAAACTTCATTATGACTCAATACAAGCATTTGACTCTAACAAATACGAATATACATGTTCACTTAATATTGTGGAGAATCATGATCGGTTGTTTCTTAAAAACATATTTAGGGTTTCCCCATACACTTATCTTTTGCAAAAATACCTTTATGTGGAGTTAAGACTAGGACAAAACAACAAAGTAAAGTATTTCCACTTTTTAGTTTAGAAACATGATTTACCAACAATAAAAATAAAGCATGCATACGGAAACAAATAACAAACAAACAAAATAAAATCACACAAAGCATGGGTTGCCTCCCAAGAAGCGCTTTTCTTTATTTACGAGTCTTGTAGCTAGACTCAAGGTCATGGGTTACCGTGTATCGCTTATGCTCACATAACCAAGTGTGAGCCATCTAATAGTCGCCTCATCTTTCTTATAATCATCTCCTAACTCTAAACATCCGCGATAGTGTAGCAACCCGTAAATTTTCACACATCAAAATGACTATTTTGTCCTTTTGACTGACTTTTGACTATTTGACTTTTACCGTAACGTAAAAGCAATTACTATAACCGGTAGTCTTCCAAGTTAAATAATTCATTCTGTTTTTGAATTATTACTCTCTGAACGTTTACGTTCACCTTCGTCTATTTAACGAGATGTTATATTGCTTTTCCTGCGTACCCGATACCGTAATAATAATGGTTACATTCGATAATCACTATTCGGAATCAGTAGTTTCGTTTTTATACAACTATTATAAAAACGCTTCCAGAAATATATTTCTCACAATTACCAAATCAAAGTACCGAGGTTACACTTTAGCTCAACGGGACACGGGACACATGATATAATAATAAAACAAACTTACCCTTATCTTATCACCTCCACCACCTCCCTCTTCATATAAATAAGCAGATAAAATCAGATCTTATCTATCTCTTCCTCATCTCTCTCACAACACCGCCTCTCCCACCTCCTCAACTCTCTTGTTAACCGCCACACCATCATGAGGAGAAGACAAGGGTGGCTCGTTACGGGTTAAAGAGAAGGGTCACTCATAGGTCTTTGTGGTTTGGTTTGTGACCGTGAATCACCACAGCCGCGCCATCAATATCATCATCTCTTTACTACCTCCTCCTTTCCTTGTGGTATGTCGAAACACATCTGGTATATTATCTTCTTAATATTAAACCAACTAATATATTATTTGTATGATTTTCGTGGAAATAAACTGGATTAAAACTTGTTTTTAATTAAGATTCGTGTGGTGAAACGGATTTAAGAGGTTGTTTGTTTGGCTTCGTGTCACCCCACACCGAAGGGTGTGTTTGGTTGTCTTGTCTCGGACCACCAACGCAAGCCCACGAGGGTGCTGGCTTGTTTGTTTCAGTCACACCCAAGGGGTGTTTGTTCTTGCTGAGGTTCAACTAGAAAACCCACATAGGGGTGTTGTTTTGGATCAGTATAAACAACAAAAACCCAAGAGGTGTTAGGCCTCTGTTTCGGTTCAAACAGAAAAACCCAAGTGGGTGTTTGTTGTCTGGTCTCAACAAAAACAGAAACGAGGGAGAGTGTTTAGTTATTTAAGCTTATTATTATTTTGGCTTATAAGATTTACAAGTAGTTTTACTTATTTGGTCCAACACCGGAACTCACAAGGTTGGTTTTGGGGTTTGGTTTCTCGGCTCGCTAACAGCCCCTAAAGGGTACGTTTTGTTTGTCTATTTTCTACACAAGAGGGTGTTTTGGGTTTAGTCTCGACAATAAGGGATGTTTGTTTGATCCTGGTTCTTGACTGGAAACCACCCATAAGAGTGTGCTTGGTTTAGTTGTTCTACCCACCACCTAGACACCCAAGTAGGGTGCATTTGGTTTTGCATATAACAGCCCATCAGGGGGCATTTGGTGTTGTTTTACTGTCCCGCGCCAACAGTCGCCCCGAAGGGTGTACTTAATTGCTTGTTGATTCGTCTTGTTACAGCCCTCAAAGGGTGTTTGTAATTTGCTGTCACAACAGCCCCATCAGGGGTGTTTGTTGGTGCGTATTAACAGCCCAAGGGGTGTGTTTGTTGGCTGCCAAAACAGCCCCAAGACCAGCCCCAACCGAGGGTGTTTAGTGGCTGCAAAACAGCCCCAAATAGGAGTATTCGTGTGCTGATTTTCTGCACCAAATGGGTGCGTTTTGTTTGTCTATTTACTGCATACATGAGCTGTTTGGAACAGCTCACTGCAGTCCCGCCTTTTTGGCGATATCTAGAGTTCTACAACTCCGGTTGATGCACCGTTTGCGGCTACATTTAAGTTTATGTCTTACCAACATTTCATAAAACTGGGCCGAACTCCAGAAATGACCAAAACCATGAGCTTTTTCTGATTGAAATCTGGTGTGCAGATTTTGACACCTTTCGCCATTTTGGCTCTCATTTACTCATCGGGATGAGTTATGAGGTGCGCCACCCGGCGAAACGACCACAAGACATAGTTCTATCACCCTATCTAATTACCTAAGGCCCATAACTCACTGAGTTGTGCAGACTTTCCAATCTTTGGGACTGTTTCAGAATTCCAGGTTTCTAACTCATATACCATGTCAAATATATAATCTTACAAGGGTTTAGGATTAATGTATTGCACTCTTAATGGACTTACGACTTAATAACAAATCACTTATTACACGGACTGTCACTTGATTATTATTTGATTTCTACCCAATAACTAATAAATACAAGTTGGAACTTCTAATGACTATTTATTAGTTAAACGTAACTAATCAACAGATCTCATTTATTTATGTGCTTATCTGGTTCATACCGGTTTATTCTTCTTTTATACGTGCACATTACCTTTCATACTTATGCTATATGATTTGTGCCTTGGCGTGCGTTTTGTCTGAGTCTATGACTTTATATCACCACACGAATGGGATACTAAACTTTTTACAAACATTGATACAAATATTCCACGAAAACTACAACACTCTACCTTTTGAAACTCATACGTATCGATTACTTTCTGCGTATTATGTTTTGAGACAAGCTTATATTCATTAGGTTATGCCGATTCTGTATCGTTGCGCTCTAATTATTGACATCACTTATGTTACTATTCTGCCATATTCCTTGGCACAGTTGTGTTCATTACATCACTACATCCCAAGGTGAGTTCATAGCCCCACTTTTCATTACTTAATTGTTTTACAAACCCTTGGGGGAAATACATGCTATTTTTAACCGAGCACAATACTTTCAAATTGTATGCTTGCCTGATTGTTTTATTATCACTAAGTACAAGCCTTGCTAAACCGAGATCCCTTATTATGAACCATTTAATCACTAGAAATAGTGAGCGCGAATATTGTGAATAGGCCTATTGGGATTGACGAATCCCATTTGTAGTGAATACGTTCATACAAATGCATTAATATTTGAGACCTGGGTATGACAGCAACATACCTACCGGGATAAAACCGCTAATCGATATTGGTACCCGTTAACGTTTTGGTGTCATAAGCTTAGTGAATTAATAACCGTACCGGGCGTATAACAACGTAGCCTACCTGTTTTGTTTTCCAAACATTGGTGTGAGTCTATAGCTCACACTACCAACATATTGTGTTCAAACATTAAACAAACTCTATGAATATCACTCAACCTTTGTGTTGACCTCTCAAGCATGTATTTCAGGTTCATGACGATCAAGGATGGCACGGAAGCGCACGGATACTCAAGAGGGCTATAAATTTCATTATCATTCAAAACTCATTTAATGTGATTTGTAAACATGGAACCATTTGGGACCTCATTTTGTAATCTCTGATATTTATACAATTTGAATGATAAATCTTTTAAAACGACTCAATTGGAGTTCGTTTTCTATTATTGTGACTATTGTGCCGTCGAGTAACACCCAGTTTGAATTCCGCTGCATCCATGAATTGGGGGTGTTACATATTGGTACCAGAGCCATAGTTATAGAGAAACGGGTCTAATTGAGACCTAAACTATAACTACACATACAAGCAACAACATTTTTATAGCCTTCCGCTCTCCGTGTCTTCCATCCTCCAGACGATTATGGACTTAGTAAGCATGTTATGCTACACAAACATATTAGTATATTCATATATACCCATTTTGAGCATTTCCCTGTAGACATTTTATGCTACACAAACATAATTGCATATTAATATATGTACCATAAACATAATTGAGCATTCCCCTGTAAGCATTTTATACTACATGAACATATTAGTATATTGATATATAAACTCGGTTTATTTTCAATCATTTATCTAAACAATGGACTAAACATATCTGTGTATGCCTATTCTAGGGCATTACGACACAACCAGATTCTCCCAATCATGTTCCTACTCCAACATTTTATGTCCAAGACATTGTAACTGATTGCAATGGTCTTTCCTATTTTCCAAGACATTGTATTATACAATGGTCTTAATCATTTCTCAAATGTTTTGAGTCACACAATGGTTTAACCTACTTCCCAGACATTGTGAATTGCACAATGGTCTAACCTACTTCCGAGACATTGTGTTTTGCGCAATGGTCTCTATAATTATTCCATCACATCATCAATATCATTTCATATGATATCAAAAACCCGTCACAACTTATCGATTTCTAAATAGAAATATGAGATTTATAAAGGACAAACAAATCCATCACCTACAAAAGCTGAAGTTCAGCTCTACATTTATCAAAGTTTTCTTCTGAAACCTTCATTGTTAAAAGTTCGTGATCCTGGCCAAGTATGTTCTATTTTAGAACTACTTAAAACTTCCTTTCCATACGTACCTACCCTTACTATCTTCTATGCAATGGAATATGAAAACATACGTTACAAGTCTTGTATGGGCGGGACTTGCAACTTAAGGGTTTGACATCGCCTTTGTTTAGTGGACAGTTTCTCAAAAGCAACGGACATATCACAAGTATACCTAATTTAGGTATTTGAAAATTTTATCGAACCTTGGCTAAATATAGACTAGTCACCTATATTTAACCTAGGGACAGTGGAATATAGTTTGACTAACTATATTCGACTTAAAATTTTCAAATACTGAGAATAGTTGTGCTAGGGTTATGTTCAGGTTAATTTCCTACATGAACTCAATAAACCACCAGAATACTTTAAAACAATCTAGAGACACGATAGTGCCTTACCACTCAGCGAAATCTTAACACCTTATTTGTACTACCTAATTTCATTCTTGAAAGTTTTCATTTATGAGATAATTCGAACTACTATCTTGGGATAGTTATCAATTCTTCTCTTCATCCTGTAGATGTACTATCCTGTTTAGGTCCTAAGGATACCATTCCATCATAAACCTTTAAAATTTCTTAAAATTTCAAAGCAAACTTGACATCTCTACCAATATTAATGTTAAGCATACACTACACACTTTTGTTCATCAACATATCACATCATTATCTTCACAACCGTTGCAACCACAAGCTCATTAACAGATCTTGATGTACTTTTAAAGCTCAAATCATCCTTAGTTACACCACAAGCACCTTCATCAGCTTTACAAGATTGAATATTCATTTTGTACTTTTGGAACACCAGTATCATCTCGTAATACACTACCTTGTAACTCACCGGCTAAGTATGAATGTTGTGTTGGGAATTCTTAGGTAGGATGATTTATAATGTCCTTATTTGAAATGGATTGGGATGCCTTTTCATTTAAATAAAGAAATTGTAAATCACCGAACCATAAGTTTATATTCCTCTATTTATATTGTTTGGGATGCCTCTCTATGTAAATAAAGAATTATAAACAAGTGGGCTTAGTTGTATCCGATATGACATGAGTATGAACTCGAACTTTAGAATCTCCGGTATTCTATTTCTCAGCAAAAGTTTTAAGATCTCATTAGAACTTCCTAAGTTCATTCATAAGTTGTCACTTTTGTCGTTGCAAATCTTTACAATCATGAGTTATTTATTGAGTTAACAGACTTGTTACACTTTTGACTTGGTTCAAAACTAGCAGACTGTGTTTGATATTCTACCTACTTTACTTGAGTGTCTGGACACCTACACATAAACTCTCCCAAGAGTTCCTTCCATTTGTTGACCTTTATTTTAGAGACATTGTTTCTTGAAATGTTCTCTCTCCACATCCCCACGCCGTTTGTTACTATTGTTATTTTTGCCATTATTTAATTCATGAGCAGACCGAGCTCTTACAACATGATCCACTGGCTTACGAGACATCAAAATTGATTCATCATCTAGGCACCTAAATGCAACCACTCTCTCTAGGCTTTTGAAACTGCTGCATTTGCAACTCATGAAATCCTTGTGAAAACAACCTCTTAACACCTGGCACAACAATCACTCGAAGAGGCGCCACAACATTTGGTTCTCCAATATTTTCAGCTAGCCCTACAACATTAGACTCTCCAATTGTTTTAGTCCTCCAAACATCTATACCCTTACTTTATTTCTTACAAATGTTAGTTTGAGCCATGATATTAATCGTAGCACTTTCGCTCACCCATCAAAACATTAAAAGAGTTCCTGATTTCACCTGGGAGTGTGAGATCAAAATTCTCCACAAATACCTACTCTTTCCCATACATCTCAACATCGGACTATACAAGATCCAGACTAGGATTGGTCACTATTCCTCTAGAAGAGTTCCAGATTGACGAATGTCTGAACTTTATCACAGAACCAATCAAGATCATAGACCGTAAGGTCAAACAACTTAATAAGGTCGCATTCCTGTTGTTCAAGAGTTCGTTAGAACTTTCGGTAAGAACTCGAATTCACGTGGGAGCGTGAACACCAGATACGTCGCAAGTACTTCCATCTTGTCTCGACTCTCGAACACTCTGTCAACAGATAACACCCGCTGAACTTCGGGACGAAGTTCCAATTGAGGGGTGGATACTGTAGCAACCCGTAAATTTTCACACATCAAAATGACTATTTTGTCCTTTTGACTGACTTTTGACTATTTGACTTTTACCGTAACGTAAAAGCAATTACTATAACCGGTAGTTAACCGGTAGTCTTCCAAGTTAAATAATTCATTCTGTTTTTGAATTATTACTCTCTGAACGTTTACGTTCACCTTCGTCTATTTAACGAGATGTTATATTGCTTTTCCTGCGTACCCGATACCGTAATAATAATGGTTACATTCGATAATCACTATTCGGAATCAGTAGTTTCGTTTTTATACAACTATTATAAAAACGCTTCCAGAAATATATTTCTCACAATTACCAAATCAAAGTACCGAGGTTACACTTTAGCTCAACGGGACACGGGACACATGATATAATAATAAAACAAACTTACCCTTATCTTATCACCTCCACCGCCTCCCTCTTCATATAAATAAGCAGATAAAATCAGATCTTATCTATCTCTTCCTCATCTCTCTCACAACACCGCCTCTCCCACCTCCTCAACTCTCTTGTTAACCGCCACACCATCACGAGGAGAAGACAAGGGTGGCTCGTTACGGGTTAAAGAGAAGGGTCACTCATAGGTCTTTGTGGTTTGGTTTGTGACCGTGAATCACCACAGCCGCACCATCAATATCATCATCTCTTTACTACCTCCTCCTTTCCTTGTGGTATGTCGAAACACATCTGGTATATTATCTTCTTAATATTAAACCAACTAATATATTATTTGTAAGATTTTTGTGGAAATAAACTGGATTAAAACTTGTTTTTAATTAAGATTCGTGTGGTGAAACGGATTTAAGAGGTTGTTTGTTTGGCTTCGTGTCACCCCACACCGAAGGGTGTGTTTGGTTGTCTTGTCTCGGACCACCAACGCAAGCCCACGAGGGTGCTGGCTTGTTTGTTTCAGTCACACCCAAGGGGTGTTTGTTCTTGCTGAGGTTCAACTAGAAAACCCACATAGGGGTGTTGTTTTGGATCAGTATAAACAACAAAAACCCAAGAGGTGTTAGGCCTCTGTTTCGGTTCAAACAGAAAAATCCAAGTGGGTGTTTGTTGTCTGGTCTCAACAAAAACAGAAACGAGGGAGAGTGTTTAGTTATTTAAGCTTATTATTATTTTGGCTTATAAGATTTACAAGTAGTTTTACTTATTTGGTCCAACACCGGAACTCACAAGGTTGGTTTTGGGGTTTGGTTTCTCGGCTCGCTAACAGCCCCTAAAGGGTACGTTTTGTTTGTCTATTTTCTACACAAGAGGGTGTTTTGGGTTTAGTCTCGACAATAAGGGATGTTTGTTTGATCCTGGTTCTTGACTGGAAACCACCCATAAGAGTGTGCTTGGTTTAGTTGTTCTACCCACCACCTAGACACCCAAGTAGGGTGCATTTGGTTTTGCATATAACAGCCCATCAGGGGGCATTTGGTGGTGTTTTACTGTCCCGCGCCAACAGTCGCCCCGAAGGGTGTACTTAATTGCTTGTTGATTCGTCTTGTTACAGCCCTCAAAGGGTGTTTGTAATTTGCTGTCACAACAGCCCCATCATGGGTGTTTGTTGGTGCGTATTAACAGCCCAAGGGGTGTGTTTGTTGGCTGCCAAAACAGCCCCAAGACCAGCCCCAACCGAGGGTGTTTAGTGGCTGCAAAACAGCCCCAAATAGGAGTATTCGTGTGCTGATTTTCTGCACCAAATTGGTGCGTTTTGTTTGTCTATTTACTGCATACATGAGCTGTTTGGAACAGCTCACTGCAGTCCCGCCTTTTCGGCGATATCTAGAGTTCTACAACTCCGGTTGATGCACCGTTTGCGGCTACATTTAAGTTTATGTCTTACCAACATTTCATAAAACTGGGCCGAACTCCAGAAATGATCAAAACCATGAGCTTTTTCTGATTGAAATCTGGTGTGCAGATTTTGACACCTTTCGCCATTTTGGCTCTCATTTACTCATCGGGATGAGTTATGAGGTGCGCCACCCGGCGAAACGACCACAAGACATAGTTCTATCACCCTATCTAATTACCTAAGGCCCATAACTCACTGAGTTGTGCAGACTTTCCAATCTTTGGGACTGTTTCAGAATTCCAGGTTTCTAACTCATATACCATGTCAAATATATAATCTTACAAGGGTTTAGGATTAATGTATTGCACTCTTAATGGACTTACGACTTAATAACAAATCACTTATTACACGGACTGTCACTTGATTATTGTTTGATTTCTACCCAATAACTAATAAATACAAGTTGGAACTTCTAATGACTATTTATTAGTTAAACGTAACTAATCCACAGATCTCATTTATTTATGTGCTTATCTGGTTCATACCGGTTTATTCTTCTTTTATACGTGCACATTACCTTTCATACTTATGCTATATGATTTGTGCCTTGGCGTGCGTTTTGTCTGAGTCTATGACTTTATATCACCACACGAATGGGATACTAAACTTTTTACAAACATTGATACAAATATTCCACGAAAACTACAACACTCTACCTTTTGAAACTCATACGTATCGATTACTTTCTGCGTATTATGTTTTGAGACAAGCTTATATTCATTAGGTTATGCCGATTCTGTATCGTTGCGCTCTAATTATTGACATCACTTATGTTACTATTCTGCCATATTCCTTGGCACAGTTGTGTTCATTACATCACTACATCCCAAGGTGAGTTCATAGCCCCACTTTTCATTACTTAATTGTTTTACAAACCCTTGAGGGAAATACATGCTATTTTTAACCGAGCACAATACTTTCAAATTGTATGCTTGCCTGATTGTTTTATTATCACTAAGTACAAGCCTTGCTAAACCGAGATCCCTTATTATGAACCATTTAATCACTAGAAATAGTGAGCGCGAATATTGTGAATAGGCCTATTGGGATTGACGAATCCCATATGTAGTGAATACGTTCATACAAATGCATTAATATTTGAGACCTGGGTATGACAGCAACATACCTACCGGGATAAAACCGCTAATCGATATTGGTACCCGTTAACGTTTTGGTGTCATAAGCTTAGTGAATTAATAACCGTATCGGGCGTATAACAACGTAGCCTACCTGTTTTGTTTTCCAAACATTGGTGTGAGTCTATAGCTCACACTACCAACATATTGTGTTCAAACATTAAACAAACTCTATGAATATCACTCAACCTTTGTGTTGACCTCTCAAGCATGTATTTCAGGTTCATGACGATCAAGGATGGCACGGAAGCGTACGGATACTCAAGAGGGCTATAAATTTCATTATCATTCAAAACTCATTTAATGTGATTTGTAAACATGGAACCATTTGGGACCTCATTTTGTAATCTCTGATATTTATACAATTTGAATGATAAATCTTTTAAAACGACTCAATTGGAGTTCGTTTTCTATTATTGTGACTATTGTGCCGTCGAGTAACACCCAGTTTGAATTCCGCTGCATCCATGAATTGGGGGTGTTACAGATAGTATCTTTTATTCTTTTCATGAGTATATTTAAGCCATTTTCTCTTATCATTCTCACTTAGCATTTCTATGGGCGGATATCTACTACACTTCTCCATGGAAAAATTCTTGAACCTAGGGTTTGCACGGGGCATTTGGTAGACAAAGTCTTCATCCCCATCCGAGAATGTGATTAACCCTTCTATAAGTTTTTCATCAAGGTTGGTCAACCTTTTGAAGGGTTTTCCAAACACAACTTGGGTTAACTTATCTTCAATAAATTCTCCTAGACTCTCCATAACCATGAACTCAACAAGATAAACCAAGCTTCCTACAAACACATGCAATGGTATTGCCCTAGCAATAATATTTTCCCCTTTGTATCCTAACTCATCTACCATGATTTTATTATATTCATTACGTGAGATTATATTCATTGGGAGAGGAGTTAAGATAGGCGTTAAAGCTCCTAAATCCGATCTTACAAGGAAATTGCATGTTAAATGAACTATCACACTCAATCCTAGTTCTAGGGTCGACATACCTAAGAGGGTTTATTTCCTCTTCCATCCTATTCTCATTAATCACATCACCATCATCAAGATCCTCATCGGAGTCTGAATAGTAAAAAGGACTAGCCCTACGGTCATCATCATGATCAGACTCCTCTAACTCAGAATTATTGTCAAAGTGGTGGTTGGGCGAGAGGTTGGGTGGGTTCTCATTCTCGACAAAAGGGAGTGGGTCGGGCATTTGGAAAATCCTACGACGAAAAACATGAATAACAGGAATCAAACGATCAATGTTATTGTTATCCATCGAAATAGTTTACGAACAAAGGAAACAAAAAATAAGATAGACTAGAGAAACCTAAAAATAAAAATAAAATCTTACTAGAAAGGAATCTAGCAAGTAGACCTAATAAAAAGAGATTCTAACCTAGACAATAACTATTCCCCGGGCTGCGGCGCCAAAAACTTGATGCGTGGGGATCGCACCAGGCTTTACCTCTCAAGGGATCTTGAGAAGCTTACAACCCCAACCAGGCAGTGTACCTGATCGTTGTAGTATAGTATAGTGATAAGTACCGGGGAATTGATCGTTCAGCTAGGAATAGTGTCGCTAGGATTAGAAAACCTAATTACTAGTGCTAGAGTTGAAGGATGATTATTTTTGTATTTTTGTATTTTTTAGAAAGCAAGTAAATATCTCGGGTTTGAAGGATTTGAGCGGAATTAGTTGCTAGTCAACTAACCCAATACTAAAGATGCAATCAAAATAAAATACTAGAAATGAAAATAAAACTAAATTAAACTAAGGTTGTGAGCAATAAGTGGAGAAATGTATTTACTTAGATTTTACTACTCCCTAGATATCTTTTACACGTTAATTACTTGTTATAGTTGCGTGGATGACGGATTGTATTCCTTAATACCATGGTGGCGTACTTAACTCCCCAATCCTATGAGTGCCTACTTCACTCCTATGTTGATCCGGCTAAGAAGCTCCTAACATGGGATCATTAGAATTTACTCACGCATTAAATACAACCAATAAAACCTAGTACACATCGGTTCATGTTTCCTAAGACGTTCAAGCATGTTACCATTTGGAGATCTGCCAGTTTTCTTAAGCCTAACATTGAAATCATTCATCCAATACAACCATAAACAAGTAATCAACACATAATCAACATCTAGGTTTCATTAGATCTAAGGAAACACAAGATAAATCTAGCCTAGCATGGTGGAATCAAGACAAGCACAAGATATAGACAACCAAAACATAGACATATTGATTGAATTAAAAGAACACTTATCTCAATAGCACATGTAAGGGTTCAAGGGCTGAAAACCCTTGAAAAACATGTAAAATTCGTATATGGTTCAGCCTTAGGGTTTCTCCAAACTTGTTCCTCATAATGAATGAAAATTAGAAAACTATATATAGAAAATTGAGGCTGACGGCGTCAAGAACAATCTTGTGACGCCGTCATCTCGCCGCCAAAAGAATTCTCGGACTGCCTTGATCTACATCTGACGCCATCATGTATTAACTTTTTCCAGTCCGTTACGTATTTTACTCTTGACGCTCTTCCTTGTGACGCCTTCACTTCTGTACTAGGCCATCATGAAATTTACTCTTGACGCCGTCAGGAAAATGCTCTTGATGCCGTCACCTACTGTTCCCAGCTTGGAAAATTAAGTCTTTGGCGTTTTCTTCACTTTTATGCTCCAAAAACGTCCGAATTGCTTCCTTTTCCAGATTTCACTCCCAAAGTACCTAAAATCACAAAAGAAACGATTTAGGGCAATATTTGATCAAATAAATTCAATTCCGGTCTTAAATGACCCCCTAAAAGTGGTTCATTTTTCGCCTCATCAGAAACCCGTGCTTTCTTTGAATCATTATTGAATAATTGTAGCATTGAAATTGAGAAAGTGAAAAAGGTCAATCGCAATGTTAAGGCCGCGAATGAGAAATTGACCACTGAGCTTGAGAGATACAAGGAAAATGCAAAAAGTTTTCAAATCCACAAATAACGTGAGTCAGGACTTGAAATTGGTTACAAGAAGTTACTTGTTAAAGATAGGGAATGGAAAAACAAGTTTGCCAATCTTGAAATAAGTTCAACAAAAACCATTAACTCTTTAAAACAAGAAATTTCTGAGTTAACAAACCAAATTTCAAAACAAAAAACAGCTTATACCAATCTTGAAAAAGAACGGGATGAGTTGAAAAAGGACTTTGCAATGAAAGAATATAAACTTTTGGAAGAAATCGTAGAGTCAGAACACAAGATTGCACATCTAGAAGAATTAGTGGTTAAGTCGGGTCAGTCAAGTCAAACAATGAAAATGATTTCAAACCAAACTAATCCGATTTACCATACGAAACACAAAATGGCTCTTGGTAACAACAATCCTTGTAATCTCAAGAAAGCTCAGGAAGAACATAATGTTTTGTATAATGGTAATGTGATTTACACCAAACATGATCCTCCCGTCGTTCGGGATTCTGTGCAAACGATGAAACTTGTCGAAGAGAGCATAAATAAACTGAAACAAAAAGATTTGAAACCCATTGATTACAACAAATTGAACAAACTTTTGGGAATTACTTTTGTTCCACAAACAGAACCATCTGTGTTTTCCATAAAACGACCTTTCTAAAAAACAGTTTCTAAAAATGTAGTTGCTTCCAAATCGCTTTCAAACATGGAACAGATGTCTTCAAACAACACTTTTAACACAAGTGCTGCCAGAGGATATCTTGATGATCTTCAAACCAGAATTGGGCAACTTCAAACGCTTTTAGAATCTAAAATGAGACTGAATGAGATCAATTGGAATTCCACGGTTCATTTACAGCTGAAAAAGATTCTTGAAAAAGACTTTGCTCCTCCAATCAATGCCATTAATGTGAGAGTCATTCATTTTGAACAAGATTTTTTGAAAGAAACGACTGACTTTGTCAAGGACCACAAATCCCTGGTAAAGGAAGCTAATGCAAATCTTCAAAACATCAAACTTTTGGAAAATCTAAATGATTCTCTTTTCGAAGCTGTTATGACTACTGATATTATGTCCATCATTTTACAAACATATTATGTTCAAGACGATGAACGACTGAGAGCTGAGACCTCCGAAATTGTTTCAAAATATGAAAATGCTCTTATAAAACTTGAAAAAGAAAATGTGTCATATTTTAAACAACTTGATCGAAAAAGAGAAGAATGCAAGTATGACAAACTGTCGTATGAGCGTGCCTTCAAGAACATGAAAGAGCAAAATGATCTTTTGAGGGCTCAACTTGAAAGTCAAAAAGGGAAGGGTGCGGAAACTAAGTTTGCAAAACCATTGACTTCGGAGAAACCAAATGTTTCAAACACAGTTTAAAAACCAAAAATGTAAATTTCACGGTTTGCTCCAAAAGTCGATGAGAAAAAGGATTTGACAAAACCAGTCACTCCAACACCCATGCCCAAGAAAAGTGAAATTGAAAAGATTGTTGATAAACAAAAATTGGTTGTTGAAAGATACACAAATGTGAGTGCACCTAGCCCTTCTAAGAATAGTACACCAAATGTGACTACAACAACTGTAAAAGAATCTGTTGGTTCTAATGACATTGTCCAAAATCACCATCTAGAGGAAGCTAGGAAAAAGGCACAACTTCGAAAAGACAAAATTTTAGGTGCAAAACCTAGTGTGATGAATTCTACAAGATTCCAAAGTACTGCTAGTAGTAGTAAACCATTACCTAGGAACAATCTACAAATTACTAAGGATTGGCTTGCATCTAAGAGTAGTGGCACAAATGAGAATGCTTGGAACGTAGAATGCAACACAAAGAATTCCAAAGTCTCGTCCAACAACAAACAATTTCTAAAGAAAGGAAAATCAAGTGTCAAGACACAATCCACTAAGACACCAAATCAAAACAAACCCGTTGATAGGAAGCAAGATGTTAAGAAACCTAATAGGTGGAGACCGAAAAGATGTAGTTTTTCCAATACTGAGACTTCTGCTGCATCTGATAAGAAGACTACGTCTAGATCTTACCTTAGGTGGATTCCCACGAGAAAAGTTTTTAAAACAGTTGGTCTTAGATGGATTCATACAGGAAAGATTTTTTATAGTTGCACCAAGACAAATAATAGTGATAATCATCAGGATAAGGAAGTAGCAACCATTACAACTGTTGATAGTCGACACCCACAGAGTGATTATTCATGTACTTCTAACACTGTTATTTGTAAAACCTCTTCGTCTTCGGTTGTAGGTGCTTCAACTATCTCAGAACCCAGTTCATCAGAGGGCTCAAATTCTGTAAATTCTATAAAATTATTCTTTCAATCTTCTATTTTTGATTTTCCATTTTCTTTTATAAAAAGAAAAACAAAATACAAAATTTGAAAAACCAACAAAAACAAAATACAAAAATATAAAATTTTCAAAAAAAATACAAAAACAATATAAAATCAAAAAAACCCAAAAATATTCTTCCCACGACATGTCTCTCGAATAAATCAATATTCTGTACGTTTATAGAAATATCATTCAATAATGATACGGACATGTACAAATGCTTGAACGGGAGTTCTTTAAAATATTTTTCTAAAAACATGTCGTTTCTCAAAAGTTTCTTCACTATGGCTTTCGTATACTTCAGTACGAAACCCGAACCCTAATGATGACTTTTGATTATTTTTCAAATCAAGGACTCGTACGTTCAATGATGAAATCTTTTTTAAAAAGTTCGAGTCTAAACAAACGAAAAAGATTTAAAGCATAACTCATTTTCAAAACATAATTCTTGAGCACTTTTTCAAGATTGTTCAAAAGATTTCTCAAAATCTCTCAAATGAGTGTTCAAGATAACTCCCTCAAAACCCTTAATTGATTTTAAATGTGCTATCATTAAGGGGGAGTACAAACACAAAATGTTCCAAATTCATGCAAATCTGTCTTTCTCTCCAAAAGCTTTTTCTTAATCAGTTGATATAAAAAATATCACGTTATGCTATTTTTGAGGGGGAGAAGACATGATTAAAATGTGATCAAAGATGTTTAAAGTTTGTGACTGAATCTCAGAAGAGCTCGACTCAGTAAGTACCAATGAATTGACGAAGCTTAAAATGTCAGTAAACGAAAAGACTTGTCCTGGACGGGTAATAATTTCAAGCTAGTCTAACTAGTGATGTAAGCGTGTCTCGAATAGGACTTGTCTGAGTAAAATGTACCGTATCGAGAGAATTTCTTTGGACTTGACCAGGACGGGTAATAACTTCAAGCTAGTCTAACTAGTGATGTAAGCATGTCTCGAGTCGGTCATGTTCACTGAAAGTGGATCAATTCAAAAAGTGCAAACTCCTCCCACATGTGCAAATTTCTTAAAAATTACATGAGAACATGTGAAGGGGGAGTCCTTCAAATGAAATGCAAAACTCTCAAAGTGGTAACAACAATGTGTTTTATTATCGTAAACACTTTGAGAGATTTTCAATAAATGGTTTCATGGCAATGATAGGATAGTCATGGAGTTATAAGGTGACTAAGGTTAGGGAAAACCGTCCTATGATCCGCCAGAGCCGGAGGGATCTACCCAAGGACAAATCCAATAGATTAGAATTAGAAGTCCTTAGGTATGATTGAAAAAAGGAGAAAATGATAAAGGAGAAAGAAGGGGTTGAAGAATTAAAAATAAAAGTTATGATAAAGGGTGAAAAGAAATAGCCCTCCAAATGTTCAACCTTAGGGCAGACACCGGGTACAATTCGTATGCTACTGGTTGTTACTAAGGTGACACCGGTATTGAAGACAAAGACGTCATGGACCCAGTGACGCACTGCACTAAACCTTTTTAACCACTCAAGTTCTCTTAAAAGAGCTTGTTTCATTCTCACGGGGAACCGGTGTAATCTATCGACCTGTCTCTTAGAGATGGTTGATATTGAAGCAGGAGACCAAACCAAATGTGCACTTATCGAGTCTAGGGCCTCGAGATTCATCAAAAGATCTCATAGGAACACATGATATTCTACACTGGTTGTTCAACATTAAGGACACCAGATGTAAACTTAAGAGTCCTACGCAGATCTTAGCAATCTGCTAGAACATTTATGAGAGAATTCACACAAGTGATTCTCAATGATTGAATGGAAATTCCTGCCAGGGTCAACATCAAACAGCCCTGACAGCAGGTCACTTCGGTAATTCTTTATGGGTTACGCTTAGTGTTCGCGGTGGTCTCAAAAACGGTCTACAGTCGTGGAGTGATCCCCAGCGACTCACCCAGTCATTGAGCTACTAAGTAGGTCTTGTAAGCTCCCTCGGGAGTATCTGACATGGGAACGGCCTTGGTAAGGGTTAGAAGGAGTCTTCACACTATGCTGTTGACGATCTCTAATTCCTTATCTGTAAGTACCGGTTGATTTATTGCTAACTGTTTACCTGTAGCTATACATCATCTCCATAGCGAAGGATTCCACATGCTCATACATGCATCACTACGTCAAAGGAAAGTTCTCACAAAGATCAAAGCAAAGTAAGGTTCAAAGAAAGATTCTACGCAATGTGAAAGAATCTACAGAAGTAAAGTGACAAAGATCGGTGTGAAAGAACGGGAATAACAAATGCATGTATCACAAAGACTAAAGACGTATGAGCATGTTGGAATGGCGAACAACCACCACAGACGCAAAAGTGATGAAAGGCAGATGACTCCACATCACAAAAGAACAAAGAATGATCAAAAGTCAATCATCAAATATCACAAAGCATGAAGGAACAAAGACTAATGACTATTCTACTACGACACACAATGGTCAACAACAAAGAACAAAGAAGATCTAATCACGTGGAGCATCATTCGAATGACCACCCCTTAGGGGGAGATTGTTAGCATTAAAATTATATTAGAAAGTGATGGTCATTCTCATATATTGTAACTTTGTAATGTGTCATAGTTTTTGTTATTAGAAAATTCAATGGGCTATGGACTTGGTAAGCTAGTATGATGTTAGTTTAATATGTAAGCCTTTTAAAGGATAAGAAATCCATGTCCATTACCAAGCCCATGACAAAGCCCATAGAAAGCCTTAGGGCATCTCATGTAACCAACTATATAAACACCTCAAGCTCATTTGAGGTGTGTGCTTGTGTGTGTAAGTGTGTGTGTTTCTCTAATAATATTCTCTCTTCTTTCTTTCTCTACATTCTCTACTTTCTCTCTCTAACATACTTCACATATCAAGTCACCAAGGCTATTGTGTGTGATAAACATACTTCACATATCAAGTCACCAAGGCTTAGTTTAATAATATTCCCATATCAATAATCGACAACGGACAATTTAGAATAATAATTTATTCATGGATCTTAAACATGCAAATATAGGATATATTATTAAGACAATGAATAAATAAACATAAACAATACTTTATTTCATTAAAATAATAATTGTACATTACATCCCTTATCCAAATACTAATCACAAATGGGCATGAAACTTTCAGCTAATTTAAGTCCTATTCCTTCAGCATGCTTGTAAAGCTTGGTGCCAGGCAAAGACTTTGTAAATTGATCTGCTAAGTTTTCATCTGTGTGAACTTTGAGCATTTCGATTTCACCTATTTCGAATTGTTCTCGAACATAGTGATGCTTAATCCAAGCCCTGAAACGAACTTCCTAATCCAAACAGCTTCCATTGCAGCTTCTGAAGCAGCTATATACTCACTTTCTGTAGCAGACATTGCTAGTACACTCTGCTTTCTGCTCCTCCAATCCACAGCTCCTCCATTAATGACAAAAACATAACCAGTCTGAGACTTCGTATCATCTTTATCACCTTTCCAAGAAGCATCGCAGTAACCTGTAACATCAAGTTCTGCAGATGGAGTACCCCCATAAACTAAGAACATCTCTTTAGTAGCCCTAAGGTATTTAAGAATATTCTTAACAGCAGTCCAGTGTTTCTCACCTGGATTATGCTGATATCGACTGGTTAAATTCTGAGCAAACGCCACATCAGGCCTTGTGCTTTTCACCGCATACATAATAGATCCCACAGACGAAGCATAAGGGACTCTCTTCATGCGTTGTACCTCTTCAGGTGTTGAAGCACAAACTTTCTCGCTCAAGCCATGTTGTTCTTGCATCGGCAAATATCCCTTCTTGGAATTTTGCTTATTGAATCTCTTCAATATTTTATCAATGTAAGCACTTTGGCTTAATCCAATTAATCGTTGAGATATATCTCTATATATCTTGATTCCCAGAATAAATGCAACTTCCCCTAAATCTTTCATAGAAAAACAACTTCCAAGATTGTTGGGATCATAGTTTTCACTATTTTATCAAGTCTCGGTCATTTGTAATAATGTTAGGTTGCTTAACTATTATTTACTTTCATTTACTAAATGTATTAAGTTTACTAGGCTTAAGGTATGTAACCCATGGGCCTCAAAGCCCACGAAATGATGAAAAGAAGGAGAGGGAGTGTTGCCCTAGCTCCTTCCCTATATATAGAAGCCTTAGGTCATTTGTAAACTTGGTTGGTTATTTCATTATTCTAAGAAAACTCTTTCATTTCTATTTCTCTTATTGTCTTAATCAACCATCTCTCATTATCATCTCTTTTCTATCATTCTTATACTTGTGTTTACATAAAGTGTGACCTAACAAGTGGTATCATTCGCCGAAAGAAGGTGTAGTTATTGTTTTTCATTGATTTTGATCTTAAACTTGTTTTTTAAATCGAATTTTAGCTAAAATTTTTGTACTTTCTTGTTTGTTTCTTGGTTTTTATCACATCTTTGCTTACAAACTTGTGTTAAAAATCAAAACAAACCAAAAAGTTCCAAACTTTTATCAAAAAATTCGACTTGGTGATTTGTACTATTTTTCGAAATCTTTTTCATTTTTGAAAAAGTTAATAAAGTTTTCAACTTTCTTAAAGATCTCATCATTTTATTACTAAAAGTACAAGAATCTTGAAATAAAAACGAGTTTTTGGTTAACTTTCTTAGAAAACAATTTCTGCCAAATTTTCGAAATCTTCTTCATACACAGTTTCGAAATCTCTTGTTAAGTGTTCTACATCGACTTCGGTTTGTGGACTCAGTATTTTCTTTCTTGTACAAGAAAGAAAGTTACTTTGACTTTTGGATAAGTTTCGAAATTGTATAATTTCGAAACTTCGTTTTTTTTTAGATTGTGTTCTCGAAATTTCTCATATTTTCGAAATCACTTTTTTTTTCGCAAACACTCTCTAGTTTCGCGAAAATCCCCAAAATCTCATTTTTTTCGAAATCTCACGTTTTTCGAAATCAATTTTTTCGAAATCTCACTTTTTCGAAATCATTTTTTTCGAAATCAATTTTTCGAAATTTCACTTTTTCGAAATCACTTTTTTCGAAATCACTTTTTTTCGAAATCTCATTTTTTCGAAATCAATTTTTCGAAATCTAACTTTTTCTAAATCACTATTTTCGAAATCTCACTTTTTCGAAATCACTGTTTTTTCGAAAACTTTAAATTACAAGTTTTGCAAGTTTTCGAGATTTGGCTACATCTATACCTTCTATAAGATCCATTATTACACAAGTTTCTTTCTAAACATTTTTCTTTCTAATATCTTCTTACTATCTTCTTAACATTTCCAAAAAAAAAATTAATTTTTATAGGCGACTAAACGTTCAATTTTACGCGAAATTCAAATTTTGGTTTAACAGTGAAAATTTTTGCCCAAAATTCAAAATTTTAGGCCAAAATTCAAATTTTTTCGGTGAAATTTGGCGGCAAAATTTTTTAAACTCAAAATTTTTCCTGTGACATTAGAATGGCATTTTATAGTGATTTTCAAAATTTTGGAACAGAAAATTTTTCAAATTAATTTTGGAGGGAAAATCTGAAATCACTATTTCGACCTTGAGTGTGACATTTTGGTTTGATTATTTCGATTACGTCGCAACAATCAAGGGGGAGAGAAATGTCCTTTACAATGTCTCAAGTACCATCTTCTTCCAACTACCTTCCTCACCAATATTCCCATCAGCAACAGTATCATCAGCTACAGTATCATCAGCAACAGTTTCATCTACAACAAAGTCACAGCTCCCTCATTGATCATGTTCTGCTCTTTGGCAATGAATCAAGGCCTCCAATGTTGCTACCAGGAACGTATACTGTTTGGAAACGGAGATTTCTACAATGGCTCACAGATCGTCCTGCTGCAGATCTCATGCTTAATTCCATTCAAGATGGTCCATACAAAATGATAATTCTTGCTGATTCAACAGGGATTATGAGGCTACAAACTACTGCAGACTTGAATGCTACTGAACTCGCTCAGTACGATGCTGACCATCAGGCTGCATGGTCCATGTCATTAGCCCTTCCCAATTCAATTTACATGAATATGGACTTTCAAGACAGTGCTTATGAAATGTGGAAATATCTTGAAGCTTTGCATCGTACCGAAGAACTTCATCACATCAGAATGAAGCAAATTCTTGAATCTTGTTTAAACATGAATCTACTGAAGACCATTCTCCCTGCTCCACCATCTCCAGATGTTGACCATGGATCACTAATCTACACTCCAAATGGTCTCTTCTTCAATCCTCCGAATGCACCTGAGCCTTTCTTCATTCCTCAGCACCATCCTGCTACACTACATAATAATGTGCAATCTCTACTGCAAAATCTAGTGAAGCTTAGTCAAGTATCTACAAAGAAAGGCAAAGGCGTAATGACGGCTAGTTCTGAATGGTTAAACACAATGGAAGATACTGATGATGAAGAAGATCTTATCGAACCAAGCATGGCATTCTTGGCATATACGGAAAATATTGCAGAAGAGGAAGATCAAGATTATGATTCAACCTCACTCTCTGACGATAATGTTGAATACAATGCCACACTTAGTCAAATGGAAGTTGAAGGGCGTAATCTCAATGCAGTTTTGCAAAGTGTCATAGGAGATATTCCATCTGATGATGAATATGCAGATTTGGAAGCCAATACAGCAGATGTCATGTTAATGTCACATCATGATTATGTTCAAGAACCTGCTACTTCTAATATCATGATCCAATATGATTCATCTCCGCAACAGACTTCAACTCAACTTGTTCCATATGACAACAGTGATGCAGTGTACTATTCAAAAACCAATGAAGATGACGATGAGGATTTCAAAATTCTGAATCAAGAACTCGCACTTATTGCTAGTACCCTCAGCAAAATCTCCAACAAGACAAACAACCGTCTTCATTCTTCTTCTCACATAAGGAATCAAGCTGTTGTGCAAGGTGAAAGAGTTGATAGACAAGGAAGGAATGCTGAAAGGACTATTGGGAATACTGCAGATGTAGTTAATGTAGGCAATGAGGTTAAAATATTGGAAGATAAGTCGGGTGTCATGGAAGATACTGAACCAATATACGACATAAATGCTTCTGATGACTCTAAAGACCCATTTGAGAGAAAGATGACTGAAGCTGAGAAAAGAGCCATCAATTCTACAGAAAATTGCTTAGCTCATTTTGAATCAGTTAAGACTCAATGCAAGATTCTCTCAGATGCATGGTTTCCTACCGGGGGGGGGGGTACCTTTAATGCATTCTTCGGAACTGGAATGGATCATCTAACCTTCCAAAGGAAACTCCGAGAAAACATTGTTCAAATTGAAAAACAAATTGAACAGGGAAGCGATTGCATGGTAGGATTTAGAGCGCTCAAGGCTCAGTTCAAAGTGTTCATGGCATTGCATTTTAAAGCTCTCATACACTATAAATATGAAAGCAATGTATGGAGAGAGAACATCACAAGTATGGAGGTTGAAGATTTTAGAGATCAACTTGTTTCACGCCTAAACCGTTTAGAATTTATGCTTAATGAAAGATCACTTCATCTGCGTGCTATCAAAGAACAGAAGTTGCAGATTCAAGAAGAGCAAGTTCATAAAGTTGATACATTGGAAGATAATTTGGTTGCCATGGAATGCAAAGGGACAGAATCAGAAGTGCAGGATGACAACAGCAGATTGGGGAATGATAAAGATGCAGATTGTGCAGAGATCAGACCCTTCTGTGACTCAGAGCCCAACTTTGACAAAGGACAGATGGATGAGGAAGATGTCATACCCTATGACAAAGAACCGAACTTTGACAAAGAGCAAATGGCTGAGGTACAATCTACTGTTGATCATATTATGCCTGCAAATGAGAAACAACAATCTGAGCAACCTAACTTCAGTAATGTAGGAAAGGTTGACCAGGATGTTCTACAATGTCTTGACAAACATTCTGAGTCTGAGTCTTTACATGATAATCTAATGACTGAAACATCAAATCAAACTCTTGAGTCTGAAAACCTTCTTCTCAAAAAGACCATTGCCCAGTGTCATAAAATTTTTTCAAAACTAGAGGCACATTGCATCTCACTTGAACTTCAAATGCAAAACGAATCTCTAAATTCGGGCAACAAGGTCAATTTTTGAATGAACAAAGAAAACGTGTGGATACATTAGTTAAAGAAAATGAGCTTTTAAAAGGTCAAATTCAAGAAAAGGTGTTTGCACATGCTGCATTACAAAACAAATTAAGAAGACTGACTGGCTAGAGTGTGGATACTAAGTTTGCAAAACCATCAATCTTGGGGAAACCGCCTTCTCAAACAATCAGAAAACATGCAGTGGTTAGACAACCTACTGCATTTAAATCTGAACGATCTAAATTTTCAAAACCTCGGTTTGCCTCCCAAGTTGTTGAGAAAAACAATTTGACAAAACCAGTCACTCCACATTCTTGGCCTAAGGAAAATGCATCTGTGTCTGCCAAATCTCAACACGTGATTATACCTGGTTCATATAGGATTAGTTCGAAAACTGTGTCTAAAACGAGCATTAAAAGTAAAGAGTTTTATGGCAAATACGACATGTACAAGAACTATGATCTAGAAAAGGCTAGGAAAAAGGCGCTACTTCAAAAGGATAGAATTCTAGGTTCAAAACCTCGTATGATGCCTTCCACTGTAGTGCAAAACACTGCCAGTAGTAGCACACCAAAACCTAGGAGTTCTCAACAAACTAATAGGAATTGGCTAGCATCTAAGAGTAGTTGCATAAATAATCATGTTGTTTGTGCATTAAAATATCTTCAAAAAGGAAATTCACTTGAAAAGGCTCAATCGACTAAGACAAACAAACCCGTTGAACAAAAAGTCATAAGTCAGAAACCTAAGAAGTGGATCAACATAGGATGTAGGTTTTCTCTAAGAAGTGATGCTCCCACATTTCATTCAACAGCATCTAAAAGGAAAACATCTCCTAGATCTAACACTAGGTGGGTACCCACGGGTAGAATTTTCAAATCAATTGGTCTTAGGTGGATTCCTACAGGAAAGATTTTAGACATTTGCACCAAAACTAATGTGATCTCCACAACTTTTACCTCTGAGACTAGAATGAAAACCATCGGTATTGTGTGTTCGAGTGTCAAGAAGATAATTGACACTACATCTTTATGCTTCTAACATCTGGAACCCAGTTACTCTTGGGGATCCTTGTTCTCTGTTTTCTTGTCTCTTCTTTCTTTCTGTGCAGATTCAACAGGTATGGCTTCGGAACAAATCAGTTTCGGACCCGAGCTTAATGTTAATGGCTTCTGAGCACAACAGCTTAGGACCCGTAATCAACCGTTTAAAGCACTTCAGCAATGGCTTCTGAGCACAACAGCTTAGGACCCGCATCCAACCGTCTAAACTTTCCAAAATCTTTGGCTGAACCATTGTCTCTCTCCCGTAGAGAAGTGGAAACCTCGTTTGCTCCATTGTTTGATGATACGATTGAAAACCGTCCTTCTGAGGCCTCACCAATTTCCGCTGCACATCTTGATCACCATCAAGTACCTGACACACCTCAACAAACAACAACAATTGTTGATAAAGACGGTCCTCCAATTGCATCTCCAACAACAGTAGGACAAACCGCTTCCAACTCCAGACAATCAGCTGAAGATCCATTACAACAATCAGTACCACAACCTGCAGATTATGATGGAAATGCTTTCTCCAATCCATTTGCAACGACTCCAACCGTTCCTGATATAATAGAGTCGTCTTCTCGCAATTTGGATCCGTCTAATATGCATACGTTCTATCAACATCACCCTTCGACACATCATTGGAATTAAATGGATTTGGAAAAACAAGCTGGACGCAAAAGGCACAGTGATTCGCAACAAATCTTGTTTAGTTACAAAGGGATACAGTCAATGAAGCAGGATTGTACATCACTGTCATCAACAAAAGCTTAGTATGTAGCCATGTCTGCTTTCTATGCTCACGTCATTTGGATGAGAACTTAGCTCATGGACTACGGCTATGTATTTGACTAAATCTCAATATACTGCAACTCAAAGTGTGCTTTTGCAATCTCGTGCAACACCATTCATCATTCCAAGGCCATACAAATTGCTCTCCGCTACCATTTCATAAAGGAGCATGTTGAGAAGGGTACAATTGAATTAGAGTTTGTGGTAACTGAATACCAATTGGCGGATTTGTTTACAAAGACATTACCTCCATCAATGTTTGTTGATTTAGTTCACCATATTGGTATGCGGTGTTTGACTCCATATGATTTGCAAAACTTTCTTAAAACCTAAGAGAGTCAAACATCGAACTTTTTTTGTAAATATTCTATCATAAAGTAAATACAAAAAAACTGCAAAAAGAATCTTCTTTCTCTGTGTACAAACTTCTAATCTTCAAAACTATGTTCCTACATTGACAAAATGGAACATGTTTTGAGGGGGAGAAAATTTTTCACAAAATCATGAAGTTTGCACACCTAATCATTATTCTTCAAGGATAAAATGTTTCTTCATCATTCGGATTAAAAACTCATTTTTTTTTCGGCAAGGATTCCAATTTAACCATGTTTAGACTTCAAATGGAAAAGTAGTTACTTTAATGATTAAAGTTCACAAAAGTCTTAAACTTAGGTAAAAGGATATTGCATGAAAAAAAAATAATAAAACAGGCTCGCATCAATGGTTTCACAAATGTTCTCAAAAGTTTCAAACATAATCAGACTAACAATTTTTTATCCTCGATTTCTTTTCGATTGTGAGTTTCTAATTTCTTCATTGCTGTTATCTAATCGTTCCCTAAATTTTTCAAATGTTTTCAACAGTCAAAAGGCATAATCAGAAACTAGGGTTCAAGTAATTATCGATCGGGGCATTTTCTTTTATGTGTTTAGTCTAATTAATCATTTCATATAACCTTAGAGAACACTAAAGAATGCTCGATTGGTGTGTTTGCACGATTAGATACAACATAGTTTAGAAATCATGTGATTTAGGGATTAAGATATCGATGTCTTTGCTGCTATTACTAGGACGTTTGTTTGTTTAATATTCAGGCATTATGATGCTAACAAGTGTGCTTAGACTCAAATCATAACCTCTAACCATTATCATAATTGGATTATCTCGAGTGATAGGATGAGTTAATCTGTGATCTTGTGTGTTTATTATAGAATTCTGAGCATTTTTGGTAGATTTAGAATGAGTTTCTTGATTCATCTGTATACTTGTTTGTGCCTGATGCATTTTCTCTGTGTGCAAGTACATGTCATCCCATTGAAAGTCAAAATTTCAACATTCGACAAAATGTTTCTTATGGAACATATTTTGAGGTCAAAGGGCAAAATGTGTTTAAAGGTTAAACTGGTAAAAGGATTCAAAATGGTGAGAAACAAATTTTTCCAAACTCTACACTCTCATTTTACACCGGTAAAGCAAGTGTGGAGACCGAAGCAAAGTCATTCAAAACCTTTCAAATTTTCACAATCTGGAATGCTTTAACACAATAAAAGAATGTCTCTGATCTGAACATCCCAAATACCGGATGTTTTCCATGCATCACAAAAACGAATCTTCAAAAAGAACCCATGAGGTTCAACTTTAGATGGAAATCTTTTTCAGATTTTAAAAACTCAAAAGAGAGACTCCGGGTCTCAAACAACTTTTCAACAGTAAAAGAGTTTTGAATTTCAAGCATTCTTTGTTGTATAATACTTGATTGTGTTTTCTAAAACCTTGAGCAGAGTCGTCTCACGAATTTTCAAAAAGTATTTTATAATACGATTCAAAATTCTACTCAAGAAGACTTTCTCTCGAATAACATTCATTATTTGAGGGGGAGTATTTTGTTTAAAGAAAACTAATTTTGTATTAAAACAACGACTTGTGCACTCATTTCAGTGTACAATTTGGTTTTCAAAGAAAGGAAAGTGCCTTGCTAAACCATTTCTTAAAAAACAAAACGTGCACTTTTCCTTGAAAAACAAGAAGTTCTCATGCAAAGCTTATCTTAAACTCCCTTAATCTTGAGAAAAAAATTTTCAAAATTTTTCAAAAGGTTTTTCAAAACTTTTCAAAATTTTGCTCAAGATTTTTTTTTTCAAATCTTTACTCCCCAATTCGATCCACAGTTTAAAAAATGTCAAAACACATGCTCGTTTTGAGGGGGAGTATTTTGAAATCAAGTCACTTTCGAAACATTCGGTTTGTTACGAGAAGTCGGAACCTTAGATTTGTTCTCAATAATCGTCAAAATATCCCTAGGCGTACGATTCAAGATATTGCCACCGGCGGCTGCGTTTAAAGAATCTTGATCGTTTTGCGTCAAAGCGTTATAAAACGTGTCGATTTGGTGTAACTCGGAGAAACCATGGTGAGGACATTTTCGAAGAAGATCCTTAAAGCGTTCCCAAGCCTCACCAAAGTTCTCATCAAAACGTTGTTGAAAATTAGTTATATCATTCTTAAGATTAGTCGTTTTGGACGGCGGAAAGAAATGATTAACAAATTTCGAGACGAGTTCTTCCCATGTGTGAATTGATCGAGGGGGTTCTTTTTCGAGCCAAATCCGGGCTGAACCCTCGAGTGAAAATGGGAACAACATCAATTTGATAGCATCGTGAGGGACATCCTTAAATTTCAAAGTCGAAGTTAGCTTATTAAACCATCGGATGTGTGCGTGAGGATCGTCCCTCTCAAAACCGTGAAATTGTTTTGACGTAACAAGTTGAATCAATCCAGTTTTAAGCTCAAAATTATCGGAAAGGATTGGTGGTAAAACAATTGCATCCCCGTATCCCTCGGTAGGACACTGGAGCAATTCTTGCATAGTACGTTGATCGTAAACCGGTTGTGGTCCCATCGGCGGGATCACATTGTTTTGGATACCACCCATCGGCGGGGGTCCCAAGTGTTGTTCGTTCGGGTTCATTTCCTCCGTATTAGGAAATAGAACTCGGTGTGTGTGACGAAACAAACTTTCCGGATTTGAAAGTGGTGAAACAAGTCGTTTAGACGTAGAACGTGTGTTCATACACCACAAAAATCAAAGTTTTGAAAAGTAAAAGGAAAATCAAATTTGAAAAGGAAAATCTTTTTGTATTTTTGTTTTTATAAAGCAAAATTCACAAACTTAAACTTTTGTTTTTTTTTTTCTTTTTCAAACGTTACGTTAATTGTAAAACGTTTCCCTTAATCTACTCGCGACGGAACGGGAGAGAAGAATGGATCTCTCTTCAGCTTGCAATTTAATGTCAAAGCTTCCGTATTTTCCGCTTATTCGGTCGTAGAATCAAAGTAATCCGTCTAGCAAATAATTTCACGCGTAGTTATATTGGGAGACTTATTTGGTTTACAACGCCCTTTCTTTCGATCGAGTCGAGGCTGTAACTTTATTATTTTTTTGGTATTTTTGTGAAAACACTTTAGGAAAAGTGTTTTTGATTTTTCGATATTTATATAATATATACAAAATAGAGGAAGGCTTATCAAAACACAATTTTTCAAAAACGAAATTTCAAAAATTCACTTCAACCTTCCCCGGCAGCGGCGCCAAAATTGATTCGTGAAAATCAAGTTATAGTATAGATAGTAAGCTCAAAGAAATCCGCAAAGAAATACGGATAATCCGAGGTCGTATTCCGTGTGAAGGGTGAATGGAATTCCGAATTTCCGATTCGGAAAACGCGTCGTGAAAAGTGTAAAAAAGTGATATGAATGAGATTACACTAATGAAATATTAAATGAAGCACAAATAATCAATTAGGCACGTAATTCAACTAAACAAACCAAAAACGTAACGTAGAATCGAAAACCGTAAATTAAAACGTGAAATAAACGTTAACGTACGAAATAAAACGCGACTTTTAAGCTACACGACTCCTACGGACTTGGAAATAATTTTTAAAAGTTAAAAATGATAAAAGAAAATTTTGAGAAAAAGAAAAATATTTTTTTTTACTTTTTATGTATTTATTATGAATTAAAAACTAATTTAACTAATTAAAAATTACAAGAAAATGCAAATAAAGTGAGAAAAATAAAAATTAAATTTCTAAAATTCTAAAATAACTAAAAAGAAATTTTAAAATTAAAAACTAATTTTTTTGGCTTTTTATGTAATTTCTAGA
This sequence comes from Artemisia argyi, assembly GCA_030686995.1. Lineage (NCBI taxonomy): Eukaryota > Viridiplantae > Streptophyta > Magnoliopsida > Asterales > Asteraceae > Artemisia > Artemisia argyi. Next base: position 184,803,244 of record CM060680.1, read on the forward strand.
AATTAAAAACAATTAAATCTAATTAAAAATTCAAAAGAAATTCAAATTAAATGAGAAAAATACAAAATAAATTTCTAAAATTCTAAAATAACTAAAGATAATTTTCTAAAATATTTTTGGATTTTTCTGGGGTTTTTCTGATTTTTTTTGGAATTTTTGGTAATTAAAAAGTAATTAAAAATGATTAAAAAGGAAAATTAAATAAGAAAAATAGCAAATGAACTTGGAAAAATCTGAAAATTTCAGGGAAATTCTAAAATATTATTCTTAATCTAGGAAAAATAAAAAAATTGAAAAATCAGCACTGGAAGTGCTGATTAGACCAAAACTGCTTATTGGAAAGTGCTTATTAATAAGCAAACTTGACCAAGGGTTGACCAAACTTATACCAAGTGATTTTTGAGACTAAATGAGCTGTATGGAACAGTTAGAAGACCAAGGTGACTCAGAAACACAGGATAAGGCTCAAAACAGGTATAATAAGCTATAGTTAAAATAAGCAATGAACGAAACAGAAAAAGCAATTGATCCAAAACAGTTAACAAGCAATAATGTGCTCAAATGAACTTGTAAGAACCAATAAACTCAGAGTTCAAACATAAAACACACACTAGCAGGCCTAGGTTTGCAAACAGATTCTAGCTTAAAGCACTCAAATAGACAAGGCTATTAAGCTGTTCCAATAAGCTGATAGGAGAGAGCTTATGGATGCTAACCAATCACTAGTAACCAGAGATCAAGAATCCTCCAATAAAATGGACTTCCAATCCAATCTACTCACTCAATTCTACCTAAGAAACTATATTGTCTCTGAATGTGCAGGGAAATTTATAAGCTAAACAGCCAACTTAAATGAGCTTTTCAAATAAGCTAGAGAGCTCCAAACCTCAAAATTCTTTTTTATACTGGTTAACCTACTACCAATCTTCTAAAATCAACAAACCAAATGTATTTTGAACCAAATTTGAGGGCTGTGCACCTCTGAGAATTTTGACCAAAACAGATGACCAAAAAAACTTTTTGACTTTTAAGATGAACCCAAACTTTGACCAATTTGAATTTAGATTGCACTTTTATGATTACTGAGGTGATTAGAAGTTAATGAGTGATTCAATTAAGCTATTAGCAATTATACTACACCTAATATGAGAATTTAATAAACCTAAAACTACTTAATACTAACTGTTATGAAGATTAGAAAGTTAAATTGACTTTTAATGAAAACCTACTTATTTTAATGACTTAAGCTAACCTAAATAGACCTAATGTTAACTAGTTATACCAACCAAACTCACAGAAATCAACAAGAACTCAGCTGAAGAGCTTAATCCAAACACCCTATATTATGACTGTCACAACTTCAAAACACCACCACAAAGCTGTCAAGCACAACCTAAACCAATTCTAATCAACTTAATCTAATCCAAACCTTTAAGTGAACCAGAGAAGCAGACCTAAGATGATTAACTAGAACCACACAGATCCAAATAGTAACAGATAATGAAACCAATGGCACACCAGAATCAGTTATAACTCAGATTAATGAAACAGTAGCAACTAGATCTCACTCAAAATTTAAATCCAAAGCAATCCAATCTCAATTATAGATTCAATAAATCTCAAAACCAATCCAGAACCACACAGATCTCAGATGACTTATGACAGAAAGAAATGAAATAGTAGCAAACAAATTTAAGATTCACTTGGAAATAAACTCAAACTATGCTCAACTAAAATGCAAATATTAAATCTAAACAGAAATAGACAATTAATATTCAATCTATACTACTTAATCTAAAGAAAATTCAATAATCAGCTTATGAAAATTAAAAAATGAAAACGTACCACGCCTCTCAGCCAAACAGAGAGGCTATCCCACACAGCCTGTCTTTTGACAGGCCAATAAGCTCCAATTGGCTGTCTTAACTCCTAAGAATAAGCTGAGCTTATTTGCAATAAGCTGTAGTTTGACTTTGTTTGACTTTCTAGGAATTGAGAGCTTTTGATTATTTGGTGCCTTAAACAGATTCACAAAAGCTATATACAGCTTATATGAAACTATTTGAACAAATGAAAAGCTTGTTGAAGCTTTTGTAAATAAGACTTGATAATTTTTTATTTTTATTTTTTTTATTTTTTTTTATGCAAACTTGAAACAACAAATAAGTAACTAACTGAAAGCAATACTGAATTGAAAGAACAAATAAGTAAATAAGAGTAATAAGCTGAGAATAGAAATGAAATAAGCAATAAGCAATTTAATTATGAAAGTAAAAAGACAATTGAATTAAACTAAAATAACTTTTCATTGATATTGAAAAAGTATTACAAACTAATTTTAACAGCATAACAATACAAAAATAAAGGCACACTCGATACATGATATGGAGGGGGTATTTATAGCTGAGCTGAGGTGAGTCCTTGGATTGCCAGGTCACCTATCCGTGTGATAGTGTGTTTGTTTGAGCTCATATCAACCGTGTGATCATGTTCCAGATACATCCCATCAATATCAACCCTTGGATCGTGTGCACATGATTGGGAATCCTTCGTGTATACTCTTATTGGTCCATGTGTCATTCCTTTGCGTCAGGTTGTCAGCTGTCAGCTTCTAGAAGCTTTCAATCATATGTAATTATTACCCAATCGGGGTAATTTTGGTGGGAGGGTAATTAGGGTTCTTAGTGGAACAGTGAAATCTGGGTATTTTGGGGTAAAATTGGGCGGGGTTTGTTTTGGGGGTGTTTATTTTATTTAAAGGTTGCGTTAACTGGGTATTAAATGGGAGGGTTGACCGGGTAAAGATTGGTTTGACCTGGGTAATTAAACAGGCTGGGTACAAGGCTAAAGGTGGTGGGCTTTAGGTGTATTTTGGGCTTATTTAAGGGCTGATGTTTTAATGGATCCGGATGTGTAGTTATAAGCTTAGGATTAGTAGTAGTGAAAATTTCAAGGACCTATGTTGTAAATTTGCAAACTTCAAGGGCCAAAACTGTAATTCTTTGAAACATTTTCCCAAGGGTATATCTTGTCATTCTCACATAGTTGAGGGTTGACTTTGACCAATCTTTGAATATTATTCCAAGGGACCATTTGTGTAATTCTCTGAAACTGCAGGGACTAAATTCGCCAATTTCTCCAAACTTTCACTAGGGACTAAACTTGGAAAATGATGAATCTCTGAGGTTGATTTTGTCATCTTGAGCTTAGATTTTGACCATTTGACTTCCCCGGCTCCGGCTTTTGACACTTTCCATTCTCGTGCTCGTTTTTCGTCGGATTTGCTTTGTTTTCGTTCATTTTTCTCATATTCGTACCTGCACATACACAAATACAAAAACATGCATTCTCTTGGCATTTTTTGTTAGTATTTGGTATTTTTGGTCTGATTTTGAGTCTAAAAAGGATGAGTGAATAAGCACTCATCAAATTCCCCCAGACTAAGGTATTGCCGTGCCCTCACGCAATGTCATCACCTCACGCTTAAAAGATAAATAATTTTAAAACCTCTCTTTACTGACGTTGTAAAGTAGCAAAGATGTTCAAAAGAGATAGTAAAATCATTTATTCTCAAAAACGCTCCGTTTTCCGATTTTCATGAATAACAACTACAACTACTATTTTTGTACTTTTTCATTTTTATATAAGTGACGGTTTGCCTTGACTTTCATTATCAATTCTTATCTGTTGATAACTTTCAGGGTCTACGAGTAGAAACACTTCTCACAGAGAAGAGACCATACGGATAAAAATCGTCATCCTTGATTTTTCACAAGCTCCCAAACTAAGCGTAAAATCGAGATCATTGTTTATCAGAAGTTAGATGCTAACACTGCCCACGAAAGTTACTTGTGTATTACCTCTTGTCCCCAGGTCCTAAGTTTTGTATCTAAGGATTTTAATTTGTGAGAAATGAATTGCTTCATATTTTCTCGTTTCGATATATGTTAGTCCGATAAGAGCACAAAATTTGAACGCTAAGTAGTTTCCAAACTTTCCTTCGAAAATCCCTGCATACAGAAATCGGGTCCACATGAAGGTCTCTGATTTAACACGATTTGTAGGGGCTCCTTTTTTATTTACGACCGAGACATACCATGTTTGATACCCGAAACGGAAGCTTTTTATTAGGGAAACCCCCGGAGTCGAAGCTTGGCATTTTTGCATAATCATAAGCACTTTAATAATACTTTGGTCCTTAGTCCTTTATTCTTTTACAGTCAACGGTTTATGAGCCGCCAAGATGTAAGAGTTTTATTATGACTTTGGATTTCTATCCGCTGCTTTTTTATAGCTTTGGATTCCTCTGCCTTTTATTTTGGCTTTGGACTATTATTATTGATATTCATAACTATATGCCAAACCCCAAGTCCTACGGCCTTTACTAAGATCACAACATCGGCTGCGAACCGGCAAGATGCAATAGTCTATTTCACCGTAACACTGGCAGTTGCTCAATGTGTACCAAACCCCCATATGCAGAGATTTTATTGGGAACGAGAAAAAACTAAGTATTGCCCAAACCGTATACCCTTAATTAATCCTAGACATCTATTTATATATTGGTGATGTTGCTGATGGGAACAAGGAGGCCACAAGTACCTCTCGTGGGTTTTTAAATCCCAGTGATGCGATCCGTGTATAGCACGAAACTTCTAAATAAACTCTATCATTCCTCGATCTCCGCAAATTTAAAATCCCAAATAATGAGATCCGCGGATGCTTAGCCATAATCTTTTGATTATTTTGGTTAAGGGAAACAAGCTAGGGCTCAACACGCCCGGTCAAGTCGGAACATTTATTTCTACTCTCGCCGGTAGGAAAGTCAAAACAAGGTGTCAAATCTTATTATTCATATCATATATTTTTTTCAATTTTCATTTTTTTTTTATTTTATTTTATTTATTTATTTATTTTTTTTTGGTGCTTAAATAATGTGGTGACAAAAATTAAAATTTTTGGTGGAAAACGGAGTTGCGTAAGTTAACAGCTCAGATGATGGTACAGGTCAAATCGAATCGAAGATTCACTCCCCCAGACTAAAGTGAAACATTGTCCTCAATGTTTTAAGGGTAAAGGTAATCCTACGTAAAATCTAAGGCCGTTTATTAAGTATGCCAAGAGATAAACGTTAGTCGATAAGATTTTGGATATGGTGAATTTCCGAAAGAGCAGTGAAGGATGAGACTCGAGTGGAGAGAACGACAAACCACGAGCACTAGAGTCCTCAAACTTCGGGGAAATTCCTGAACATAAACAACAACCACGAAAACACGAGTTTGGAAAGGGTCGCCCCCCTCACGTCACGTTATTAGAAAATAGAAAATAGAGAAAATGAAAATGGATAAGCATGGGGTGCCTCCCACGAAGCGCTTGTTTTTGTTCACCGAGTCACATGAGCTTGACTCGATCCCCGAATTAATTCGTCCTTGGGGAGAGCAAATGGAAAATAATCTCTCTCGGGCTTTCATTAAAAATTGAAAAACATTTGAGTTAGTTGAAAGTTCCATCCCGAAGAGATAACCGCTGGTATTTTAATGTTGAAAACGTTTAGAAACGATACCAGGATCAAATACAACATCCTCACTCCCCACGGAGTGAAGGATAAGAGAAATCACACCGAACGTTATAAATGGCAAGAACGTTATGATAACAATCTTGAAAAACTCCTCATCTTCAAAAGAAAACTTCATAATTGTGGAATTATGAATCTTATCATTTAAACTCATTTTAAAATCTTTTCCGGGTGGGAGGGTTGGGATAAAATTTTCTTTAAAATTCTCATTCTTAAGAACTCCACCCGGATCATGATCAACTTCAAGATCAAAACTGAAACTTTCATATTCAGAAAATTTTTCAATTTCACATTCAATTTTGTCAAAACAAAATGACTCATATTCCGGAAGAGAGATAAAAGCATGAGAAGTGGTACTGCCACGACTCGTCTCTTCCGAGTGATCGAAATGAAAAGCTTCAAACGTCGGATCATAAAAATCAGGACGATAAGTGGGATTGCCACTCATCTCCTTAGTCATATCGAAGGTAAAAATCTCAAATTCTGGTAAAAATTCCTCAAGCTCGGGCTCAAGAGGATTTTCAATTATGAACTTAATCTTCGTCTTAACTTTATCCGGAGGGATTGACGGTTCATCATTTAACAAATTGTTAAGAAAAATAGTATCTCCCTCCGAATCAAAGTAAGAATCGTCAATCTCAGAAAACGGAATTGTATCAATAGCAAGAAATTCATCGACCTCTTCCCAAAAAGAATCATGTTCCTTAGTCGGAGGAAATGATGTGGAAGAGTCGGAGACGAACGTTTTCACAAAATCATCAAAGGAATAATCACAAGCATCAATGCTATTGACGGAGTACTTCTTTGATTTCGGAGCATCGGCTTTAAAAATCATTATGTCATCATCATGTCGTAAAGTTAAAGTATCCTCAAAATGATCAACTAGGGCTTTTGCGGTTCGTAAAAACGGTCGCCCTAGTATAAGAGGAACTCTCGGATCGGGTTCAAAATTAACAACGACAAAGTCGGCCGGAAAAGTACACGAGTTTACTTGAACAAAAACATCTTCCGCAATTCCAACCGGATGAGTAATCGAACGATTAGCAAGTTCTAAAGTCATTCGGGTTGGTTTAAGTTCCCCCATTCCAAGTTGTTCGTAGATCGATAATGGCATGAGGTTTATACTCGCACCCGAATCGGCCAGGGCGTTGCAAATGTCTTGATCTTTTAATGAACACGGAATGAGAAACTTTCCCGAGTCACCAAGCTTTTCAGGAAGCTTCTTGAGAAGAATAGCGGAGCATTGAACATTTATCGGTGTTTCGGCTAATTCGAGCAATTTCTCTTTATTACTTATTAGATTCTTAAACGTTGAGGCAAATTTCGGCATGTAAACAAGAGCATCCATGAAACTGATATCAAAGTGCAACTTTTGAAAAATATCGAGAAACTTTTCCATTTGTTTTTTAGATTTTGCACGGAGCTCTTCATCATTAAATCGTGACGGATATGGCAATTTAGACTTGTATTTCACATTATTCTCAAAAACGACTTTTTCTTTATCCTTTGACTTTTGAACAACCGGAGGTTGGACGTTTTCGGAACCTCCGTTATTAGTAGGAGGTACCGGGTCCTTTGTCACCTCGGTCTCACGGTCCACTACCTTTGGTGGAAGAGAAGAAGTGGTAGTCGGAACCGTGGGTTCATATAAAGCACCACTGCGAGTCGTGATCGCCTTAATCTCGCCCCTCGGGTTTGGAATAGTATTGCTTGGAAGAGTGCCAGACGTCGACGCTTGATTCATCTGCATAAAACTGCTCATCATTTGCTTAAGCTCATTCGTTTGTCGAGTCATGGTTGTGTCGATCTCCTTCTTAAGTTCAACCCTCATGTTGTTGATTTGATTTTGCATTGCTCGAATGTTAACATCGTTCGTTTTCATGTAATTAGCAAGCTCAGGAGAAGGTTGCGGTGGTTGATAAACTTGTTGTGGTGAAGGGACTTGATAATTTTGAGTTTGATTGAAATTGGTTCCACGGTTTTGATTGTAACCTTGGTTTTGATTACCTTGGTTATTTTGAGGATAACGGTTTTGATGATTTTGCACGGGTGGAAACCCAGGTGGACTTGTTTGGTTAGCACGAAAATCTTGGTTTTGATTGTAGTTTACGGCTGCTACGTTAGCATTATAAACTTGGCCATCGGTGGCTTGACAATCATAATACGGATGCGGTCCACCACAAATCACACATTTTTCATTAACAGCTTTAACGGGCTCGGGTTTTTGGTTATGCGACTTAAACTCTTTCATCATACAACGGATAGCATCGGTAAGTTCGGCCAATTCCGATGATTGGACCGACGAAGGTGAAGGAGGAGTAAAAGAAGTCACTTTCGAAACATTCGGTTTGTTACGAGAAGTCGGAACCTTAGATTTGTTCTCAATAATCGTCAAAATATCCCTAGGCGTACGATTCAAGATATTGCCACCGGCGGCTGCGTTTAAAGAATCTTGATCATTTTGCGTCAAAGCGTTATAAAACGTGTCGATTTGGTGTAACTCGGAGAAACCATGGTGAGGACATTTTCGAAGAAGATCCTTAAAGCGTTCCCAAGCCTCACCAAAGTTCTCATCAAAACGTTGTTGAAAATTAGTTATATCATTCTTAAGATTAGTCGTTTTGGACGGCGGAAAGAAATGATTAACAAATTTCGAGACGAGTTCTTCCCATGTGTGAATTGATCGAGGGGGTTCTTTTTCGAGCCAAATCCGGGCTGAACCCTCGAGTGAAAATGGGAACAACATCAATTTGATAGCATCGTGAGGGACATCCTTAAATTTCAAAGTCGAAGTTAGCTTATTAAACCATCGGATGTGTGCGTGAGGATCGTCCCTCTCAAAACCGTGAAATTGTTTTGACGTAACAAGTTGAATCAATCCAGTTTTAAGCTCAAAATTATCGGAAAGGATTGGTGGTAAAACAATTGCATCCCCGTATCCCTCGGTAGGACACTGGAGCAATTCTTGCATAGTACGTTGATCGTAAACCGGTTGTGGTCCCATCGGCGGGATCACATTGTTTTGGATACCACCCATCGGCGGGGGTCCCAAGTGTTGTTCGTTCGGGTTCATTTCCTCCGTATTAGGAAATAGAACTCGGTGTGTGTGACGAAACAAACTTTCCGGATTTGAAAGTGGTGAAACAAGTCGTTTAGACGTAGAACGTGTGTTCATACACCACAAAAATCAAAGTTTTGAAAAGTAAAAGGAAAATCAAATTTGAAAAGGAAAATCTTTTTGTATTTTTGTTTTTATAAAGCAAAATTCACAAACTTAAACTTTTGTTTTTTTTTTTCTTTTTCAAACGTTACGTTAATTGTAAAACGTTTCCCTTAATCTACTCGCGACGGAACGGGAGAGAAGAATGGATCTCTCTTCAGCTTGCAATTTAATGTCAAAGCTTCCGTATTTTCCGCTTATTCGGTCGTAGAATCAAAGTAATCCGTCTAGCAAATAATTTCACGCGTAGTTATATTGGGAGACTTATTTGGTTTACAACGCCCTTTCTTTCGATCGAGTCGAGGCTGTAACTTTATTATTTTTTTGGTATTTTTGTGAAAACACTTTAGGAAAAGTGTTTTTGATTTTTCGATATTTATATAATATATACAAAATAGAGGAAGGCTTATCAAAACACAATTTTTCAAAAACGAAATTTCAAAAATTCACTTCAACCTTCCCCGGCAGCGGCGCCAAAATTGATTCGTGAAAATCAAGTTATAGTATAGATAGTAAGCTCAAAGAAATCCGCAAAGAAATACGGATAATCCGAGGTCGTATTCCGTGTGAAGGGTGAATGGAATTCCGAATTTCCGATTCGGAAAACGCGTCGTGAAAAGTGTAAAAAAGTGATATGAATGAGATTACACTAATGAAATATTAAATGAAGCACAAATAATCAATTAGGCACGTAATTCAACTAAACAAACCAAAAACGTAACGTAGAATCGAAAACCGTAAATTAAAACGTGAAATAAACGTTAACGTACGAAATAAAACGCGACTTTTAAGCTACACGACTCCTACGGACTTGGAAATAATTTTTAAAAGTTAAAAATGATAAAAGAAAATTTTGAGAAAAAGAAAAATATTTTTTTTTACTTTTTATGTATTTATTATGAATTAAAAACTAATTTAACTAATTAAAAATTACAAGAAAATGCAAATAAAGTGAGAAAAATAAAAATTAAATTTCTAAAATTCTAAAATAACTAAAAAGAAATTTTAAAATTAAAAACTAATTTTTTTGGCTTTTTATGTAATTTCTAGAAATTAAAAACAATTAAATCTAATTAAAAATTCAAAAGAAATTCAAATTAAATGAGAAAAATACAAAATAAATTTCTAAAATTCTAAAATAACTAAAGATAATTTTCTAAAATATTTTTGGATTTTTCTGGGGTTTTTCTGATTTTTTTTGGAATTTTTGGTAATTAAAAAGTAATTAAAAATGATTAAAAAGGAAAATTAAATAAGAAAAATAGCAAATGAACTTGGAAAAATCTGAAAATTTCAGGGAAATTCTAAAATATTATTCTTAATCTAGGAAAAATAAAAAAATTGAAAAATCAGCACTGGAAGTGCTGATTAGACCAAAACTGCTTATTGGAAAGTGCTTATTAATAAGCAAACTTGACCAAGGGTTGACCAAACTTATACCAAGTGATTTTTGAGACTAAATGAGCTGTATGGAACAGTTAGAAGACCAAGGTGACTCAGAAACACAGGATAAGGCTCAAAACAGGTATAATAAGCTATAGTTAAAATAAGCAATGAACGAAACAGAAAAAGCAATTGATCCAAAACAGTTAACAAGCAATAATGTGCTCAAATGAACTTGTAAGAACCAATAAACTCAGAGTTCAAACATAAAACACACACTAGCAGGCCTAGGTTTGCAAACAGATTCTAGCTTAAAGCACTCAAATAGACAAGGCTATTAAGCTGTTCCAATAAGCTGATAGGAGAGAGCTTATGGATGCTAACCAATCACTAGTAACCAGAGATCAAGAATCCTCCAATAAAATGGACTTCCAATCCAATCTACTCACTCAATTCTACCTAAGAAACTATATTGTCTCTGAATGTGCAGGGAAATTTATAAGCTAAACAGCCAACTTAAATGAGCTTTTCAAATAAGCTAGAGAGCTCCAAACCTCAAAATTCTTTTTTATACTGGTTAACCTACTACCAATCTTCTAAAATCAGCAAACCAAATGTATTTTGAACCAAATTTGAGGGCTGTGCACCTCTGAGAATTTTGACCAAAACAGATGACCAAAAAAACTTTTTGACTTTTAAGATGAACCCAAACTTTGACCAATTTGAATTTAGATTGCACTTTTATGATTACTGAGGTGATTAGAAGTTAATGAGTGATTCAATTAAGCTATTAGCAATTATACTACACCTAATATGAGAATTTAATAAACCTAAAACTACTTAATACTAACTGTTATGAAGATTAGAAAGTTAAATTGACTTTTAATGAAAACCTACTTATTTTAATGACTTAAGCTAACCTAAATAGACCTAATGTTAACTAGTTATACCAACCAAACTCACAGAAATCAACAAGAACTCAGCTGAAGAGCTTAATCCAAACACCCTATATTATGACTGTCACAACTTCAAAACACCACCACAAAGCTGTCAAGCACAACCTAAACCAATTCTAATCAACTTAATCTAATCCAAACCTTTAAGTGAACCAGAGAAGCAGACCTAAGATGATTAACTAGAACCACACAGATCCAAATAGTAACAGATAATGAAACCAATGGCACACCAGAATCAGTTATAACTCAGATTAATGAAACAGTAGCAACTAGATCTCACTCAAAATTTAAATCCAAAGCAATCCAATCTCAATTATAGATTCAATAAATCTCAAAACCAATCCAGAACCACACAGATCTCAGATGACTTATGACAGAAAGAAATGAAATAGTAGCAAACAAATTTAAGATTCACTTGGAAATAAACTCAAACTATGCTCAACTAAAATGCAAATATTAAATCTAAACAGAAATAGACAATTAATATTCAATCTATACTACTTAATCTAAAGAAAATTCAATAATCAGCTTATGAAAATTAAAAAATGAAAACGTACCACGCCTCTCAGCCAAACAGAGAGGCTATCCCACACAGCCTGTCTTTTGACAGGCCAATAAGCTCCAATTGGCTGTCCTAACTCCTAAGAATAAGCTGAGCTTATTTGCAATAAGCTGTAGTTTGACTTTGTTTGACTTTCTAGGAATTGAGAGCTTTTGATTATTTGGTGCCTTAAACAGATTCACAAAAGCTATATACAGCTTATATGAAACTATTTGAACAAATGAAAAGCTTGTTGAAGCTTCTGTAAATAAGACTTGATAATTTTTTTTTTTATTTTTTTTATTTTTTTTTATGCAAACTTGAAACAACAAATAAGTAACTAACTGAAAGCAATACTGAATTGAAAGAACAAATAAGTAAATAAGAGTAATAAGCTGAGAATAGAAATGAAATAAGCAATAAGCAATTTAATTATGAAAGTAAAAAGACAATTGAATTAAACTAAAATAACTTTTCATTGATATTGAAAAAGTATTACAAACTAATTTTAACAGCATAACAATACAAAAATAAAGGCACACTCGATACATGATATGGAGGGGGTATTTATAGCTGAGCTGAGGTGAGTCCTTGGATTGCCAGGTCACCTATCCGTGTGATAGTGTGTTTGTTTGAGCTCATATCAACCGTGTGATCATGTTCCAGATACATCCCATCAATATCAACCCTTGGATCGTGTGCACATGATTGGGAATCCTTCGTGTATACTCTTATTGGTCCATGTGTCATTCCTTTGCGTCAGGTTGTCAGCTGTCAGCTTCTAGAAGCTTTCAATCATATGTAATTATTACCCAATCGGGGTAATTTTGGTGGGAGGGTAATTAGGGTTCTTAGTGGAACAGTGAAATCTGGGTATTTTGGGGTAAAATTGGGCGGGGTTTGTTTTGGGGGTGTTTATTTTATTTAAAGGTTGCGTTAACTGGGTATTAAATGGGAGGGTTGACCGGGTAAAGATTGGTTTGACCTGGGTAATTAAACAGGCTGGGTACAAGGCTAAAGGTGGTGGGCTTTAGGTGTATTTTGGGCTTATTTAAGGGCTGATGTTTTAATGGATCCGGATGTGTAGTTATAAGCTTAGGATTAGTAGTAGTGAAAATTTCAAGGACCTATGTTGTAAATTTGCAAACTTCAAGGGCCAAAACTGTAATTCTTTGAAACATTTTCCCAAGGGTATATCTTGTCATTCTCACATAGTTGAGGGTTGACTTTGACCAATCTTTGAATATTATTCCAAGGGACCATTTGTGTAATTCTCTGAAACTGCAGGGACTAAATTCGCCAATTTCTCCAAACTTTCACTAGGGACTAAACTTGGAAAATGATGAATCTCTGAGGTTGATTTTGTCATCTTGAGCTTAGATTTTGACCATTTGACTTCCCCGGCTCCGGCTTTTGACACTTTCCATTCTCGTGCTCGTTTTTCGTCGGATTTGCTTTGTTTTCGTTCATTTTTCTCATATTCGTACCTGCACATACACAAATACAAAAACATGCATTCTCTTGGCATTTTTTGTTAGTATTTGGTATTTTTGGTCTGATTTTGAGTCTAAAAAGGATGAGTGAATAAGCACTCATCAGAAGGCTTCTTACTTTTGAGTATAATTAATCAAACATTTTCTGATTTTCATAATTTTGCTCCAAAGGCAAGTATTTCACCTCAATGAGTATTCACTTGTTGAGGAGCACTTGAAACATTCATCGTTCGAAAACCAAAAGTTCTTGTTAAAATCTCCCCATAAGACTCAAAAAGCATATTTTAATCAAAAGTTTATCAAAAACAACATCTAATATGCTATTTTTGAGGGGGAGAAAAGTGAAAGTGATTAAAATATGAAAGTTAGATGTTGCCTAAAAGTCAAATCTCATGCGAGCTAGACTCAGATTCACCCAGGAATTGACGAAACATAAAAGTTAGTAAATTCGAAAAGACTTTTCCTCGACGGGTAATAACATCAAGTTAGTTACTAGAGCTAGTTGTCACCTAAAAGCTGACAATGGAACTCTTTAACTAGCCACGTAAGCGTGTCTCAAAAAGGATTTGTCTTAGTAGAAATGTACCGTTTCGAGAAACTTTCTGTGGACTTGACCAGGCCTGGTAATAACTTCAAGCTAGTCTGACTAGTGATGTAAGCGTGTCTCGAATCGGTCTTGTTCACTGAAAGTGGATCAATTCAAAAAGTGCTTGTTCCTCCCGCATGTGCAAATTTATTTAAACACTTAAGAGCACATGTGAAGGGGGAGCCCTTCTAGAGAAAACACAAAACTCTCAAAGTGTTAAACAAAATGTTTGATAATCACAAACACTTTGAGAGATTTTCAATCAAAGGTTTCTTGGCTATTGTCGGATAATCATGGAGTTATAAGGTGATTATGATAGGAAATTCAGTCCTATGATCCGCCAGAGTCGGAGGGATCTACCCAAGGACATCACCAATAGTTAGAATTAGAAGTCCTTAGGTATGATACGATAAAAGGAGAAAAGAATGAAAGGGAAAGAAGGAGTTGGAGAATTAAAAAGAAAAGTAAAGAAAAGGGTGAAAAGAAATAGCCCTCCAAATGTTCAACCTTAGGGCAGACACCGGGTTCAATTCATATGCTACTGGTCGTTGCTAAGGCAACACCGATATTGAAGATAAAGTCGTCATGGACCCAGTGACGCAATGCACTAAACCTTCTTAACCACTCAAGTTCTCTTCAAAGAGCTTGTTTCATTCTCACGGGGAACCAGTGTAATCTATCGACTTATCTCTTAGAGATAATTGATATTGAAGCAGGAGACCCCTCCCTAGTCTCCGTATAGGAAACCTAAGTGTGCACTTTTCGAGTCTAGAGCCATGAGAAACATCTAAGATCTCCTAGGAACACTTAGTACTTCTACAACTGGTGTTCTACTTCAATGGACACCAGCTGTAAACTATCGAGTCCTTCGCAGATCTTAGCAATCTACCGAGAACGTTTATGAGAGAATTTACATAAGTATTTCTCAATGATTGAACGGAAATCCTGCCAGGGTCAACATCAAACAGCCCTGACAGCAGGTCACTTCGGTAACTCCTTGCGGGTTACGCTTAGTGTTTGCGGTGGTTTCTTAGCGGTCTACAGTCGTGGAGTAATCCCCAGCGACTCACCCAGTCATTGAGCTACTTAGTAGGTCTTGTAAGCTCCCTCGGGAATATCTGACATGGGAACGGCCTTGATAAGGGTTAGAAAGAGTCTTCACACTATGTTGTTGACGATCTCTAGCTCCTTATCTATAAGTACCGGATGTTTTATTGCTAACTGTTTACATGCAGGGTTACATCATCTCCATGGCGACAGATTCCACATGCTCATACATGCATCTTGAAGTCATCAAAAGCTCCCTCAAAGATAAAAGCAACACAAAGTTCAAAGAAAGATTCTACGCCAAAAAGAAGAATCTACAAAATATAAAGACTAAAGATCTTAAGTGAAAGAAAGGGACTACGTGCATGTATAAGTCAGAATTCAAAGATGTATGAGCATGTTGGAATGGCCGACGACCACCACAGACGCAGAAGTGACGCATGGCAGATAACTTCATAAGATGATCACCACCTCATCAACAAAGATCAAAGAACAATGAACGATTTTGAAGACGTCTAAAGCCTTGAAAGTCAAAGATTAAGATGAAGACGTCAAGCAACCGTGATGACTGACCCTTAGGGGGAGATTGTTGGGATCCTTTTATATTTAGTCAAGTCTCGGTCATTACATTTTGTAATAATATGATCACAACTACATCAACTAAGAACAAAGAACGATGAATGATTTAGAAGACGTCTAGAGCTTTGAAAGTCAAAGATCAAGACGAAGACGTCAAGCAACCTTGATGACCGACCCTTAGGGGGAGATTGTTGGGATCATAGTTTTCACTATTTTATCAAGTCTCGGTCATTTGTAATAATGTTAGGTTGCTTAACTATTATTTACTTTCATTTACTAAATGTATTAAGTTTACTAGGCTTAAGGTATGTAACCCATGGGCCTCAAAGCCCACGAAATGATGAAAGGAAGGAGAGGGAGTGTTGCCCTAGCTCCTTCCCTATATATAGAAGCCTTAGGTCATTTGTAAACTTGGTTGGTTATTTCATTATTCTAAGAAAACTCTTTCATTTCTATTTCTCTTATTGTCTTAATCAACCATCTCTCATTCTCATCTCTTTTCTATCATTCTTATACTTGTGTTTACATAAAGTGTGGCCTAACAAAGATATGCCTTAACCTTTTGCAAACTTGGAATATCATTTCCCATGATCAATATGTCATCAACATATAATATAAGGAAAATTACATTACTCCCACTCGCTTTGTGATATACACATGGCTGATCAAGATTTTGAGTAAATCCATACTTCTTAATGATGCGTGGGAATTGCACCAGGCTTTACCTCTCAAGGGATCTCGAGAAGCTTACAACCCCCACCAGGCAGTGTACCTGATCGTTGTAGTATAGTATAGTGACAAGTACCGGGGGATTGATCGTTCAACTCAGGAATAGTGTCTCTAGGATTAGAAAGCCTAAAAACTAGATCTAGAGGTGAGGGATGATTCTTTTTGTATTTTTATATTTTATAAAAGCAAGTAAAAATCTCGGGTTTTGGAAGAGTGGGCGGAATTAGTTGCTAGTCAACTAACCCAATAACTAAGATGCAATCAAAATAAAATAACAAAAATGTAAATAAACTAAATTAAACTAGTGGTGTGAGCAATATATGGGAGAATTGTGTTTACTTAGATTTCACTACTCCCTAAATATCTTTTATAGGTTAATTACTTGTTACAGTTGTGTGGATGACGGGTTATATTCCTTAATACCAATTATGGGGTGGCGTACTTAATTCCCCAATTCTATAAGCTCCTACTTCACTCCTATGTCGAACCGGCTAAGAAGCTCCTAACATGGGATCACTAGAATTCGATCATGCATTAAATACAACCATAAAAACCTAGTACACATCGGTTCATGTTTCTTAAGACGTTCAAGCAAGTTACACAATTGAGATCTGCCAGTTTTCTTAAGCCTAACATTGAAATCATTCATCCATTACAAGTATAAACAAGCAATCAACCTATAATCAACATCTAGGTTTCATTACATCTAAGCAAACACACAAAAGATCTAGCCTAGCATGTTAAAATCAAGACAAGCATAAGATATATTCAAACAACACATAGACATATTGAATGAATTGAAAGAAAACTTATCTCAATTGAACATGAAGGGTTTCAAGGGTGAAAACCCTTGAAAATAATGTTACAAACGACCTAGGGTTTGTTAGGTTCGGCTCTAGAATTCTCCACACAAGTTCCTCTCCAATGAATGAAAAATAGAAAAGTATTTATAGATTTTGTGAGGTGATGGCGTCAAGAGTAAAATTATGACGCCGTCATCTCGCCGCCAATAAAGTTCTCGGACTGCCTAGATCTAGATCTGACGCCATCATGTGTATTTCTGCTCCAGGCCGTCACCAAATTTACTCTTGACGCCCTTGTTCTGACGCCGCCACGTTTTCTCTGGGCCGTCATCTATTTTGCTCCTGACGCCGTCATAAAATTCTTCTTGACGCCATCAGGTACTGTTCCCAGCAAGGAAAATTAAGTCTTTGCCGTTTTCTTCACTTTTATGCTCCAAAAATGTCCAAAATGCTTCCGTTTCCAGAATTCAATCCCAAAGTACCTAAAATCACAAAAGGAACGATTTAGGGCAATATTTGATCAAATAAATTCCAATTCCGGCTTAAATGACCCCCTAAAACGGTTCATTTTTCGCCTCATCACTTAATTTCACTATCAAATCTCTTATTCCATTGTCGTGATGCTTGCTTCAATCCATAAATGGATCTTTTAAGCTTGCATACACGATTTGGGAATTCTGGATTCACAAACCCGTCAGGCTGCGCCATGTAGATGTCTTCATCTAGGCGACCATTTAAGAAGGCGATTTTGACATCCATTTGCCAAATCTCATAGTCATAGTAAGCGGCTATGGCTATAAGAATCCTAATAGCCCTTATGTCAGCTACAGGAGAAAAGGTCTCCTCATAGTCAACACCAAAAGTTTGAGTATAGCCTTTAGCTACCAAACGGGCCTTATAGGTGTGTACAATGCCATCCATATCAGTCTTTTTCTTGTAGAGCCATTTACTCCCAACTAACTTGGCACCGGGAGGTAGGTCTACTTCTTCCCAGACTTCATTGTCTTTCATGGATTGCATTTCCCCATTCATAGCAACCTGCCAATTTTCCTTTTCAGGACCATTCATGGCAGCTTTATAACTTGTAGGTTCATCAAGATCTCCTACCAAGTTATCATCACACTCCATGTTAAGACATAGACATGTTGGTGCTTTCACAGGTCTAGATGACCTACGAATGGGAATCACTTCAACTTCTGGTGGAGGACCTAAACTTTCAGGTTCTTTAGGAAGTTGGCTAGTGTTTTCAGAAGGTGCTACATCTTCATGATCGTCTTCCAGATCGTATACTCTCCCACTGAATTCTTGAGATATGAGCTCCTTTTCCAAGAAGTCTCCATACCTTGCAACAAAAACTTTGTTTTCAGTTGGGTAATAAAAGTAGTAACCCATAGTTTCCTTAGGGTATCCTACGAAGATGCACTTCACAGATCTTTGTTGGAGTTTGACTGCTGAGTCATGTTTAACATGCGCCTCATAACCCCAGACCTTTAGATAAGACAATTTAGGAGCTTTTCCAGTCCATAACTCATATGGAGTCTTATCAACCTTCTTTGTTGGAACCATATTAAGAATGCGAACTGCAGATTCTAAGGCATAATCCCAAAACGAATAAGGAAGAGTTGTTAGATTAAACATAGATCGTATCATATCTTGCAATGTGCGATTCCTTCTCTCAGATACACCATTTTGTTGTGGAGTATATGGAGAAGTAAGGTGCTGGACAATTCCCTCCTTTTCTAACTAATCTATGAACTCCTGACTCAGGTATTCACCACCTCTATTGGATCAAAGAGCTTTAATCTTCTTTCCAAGTTGCAACTCTACTTCTGCTTTAAACACTTTGAATGTTTCAAACACCTCATGTTTATGTTTAAGTAAATAAACATAACCATAACGGCTGTAATCATCCGTAAATGTTAAAAAGTAGCTAGCACCTCTCCTTGACACATGTCTAAGTGGTCCACACACATTTGTGTGAATAAGACCAACTAGATCATTAGCCCTTTCAATCCTATTTTTAAAGGGTTTCTTTGTCATCTTCCCAACAATGCAAGATTCACACTTATCAAATGATTCATCATTGATCTTTTCTAAAAGCCCATCATGTTGCAGCTTTTTCATGAGATCCTTGCCAATGTGAGCAAGTCGACAATGCCAAAGATAAGACGAATCCAGACCTTTCTTGATTCTCTTACTATTGATGCTATACATTGAATTATTATTAACAAAATCATTATCATTATCATTCATATCAATTTCAAAGACACCATTCACAGCAATAGCATTAAAATAAAAAACACCATTTAAAGAAATTGAAATTCCATTGCTAGAAATAGTATGCTCAAAACCAAGGTTCAACAAACATGAAAATGAAATTACACCTCTAACAATTGACGGTGCATAATGACAATTATTTAAAGATACTAGTAGGCCCGAAGGCAACACTAAATCAAAAACTCCTATAGCTTCAACTCCTGCATGCGCTCCATTACCAACGTGCAAGAATTGTTGTCCATAGGCCAGCTTTCTCTCAACTCTAAACCCCTGCAAGGTATTGCAAATATGAATGCCACATCCCGTATCATATACCCATGAATTCAATTTAGGAGTAAGAGTGAATAATTCAATCATAAAGAACGCACCTGATGAACTGGGGTTACCAGCTTCATTCCCCTGCTTCTTGAGTCGCAAGTCATGAATGTGGAGAGGGCAATTGCGCTTCCAATGGCCCTTTTCATGACAATGGTGACAAGCCTGATCCTTCTTGTTTGGCGGATTCACCTTGTTTTGCTTAGGCTGATGTTGCTTCATCTTGGGTTGAGGTTGATAGGCCATGACCTGCTTTCCTTTGTTACCTTTCCCCTTGCCTTTGTTCACATGCGATTTCTTCTGGATTCTCCCTCCATGAATTGCCAACACTTGCGGGGTAGGGGCCTTGACCTTGGCTGGTAGACTCTTCTCATAATCAACAAGCAATGCGAGTAATTCTGAGACTGTCTTCCCCGAGCAGTGCATGTTGAAATTCTGCACAAAACCAGCAAAGTCCTTGTTAAGGGACCTTTTGATCAAGTGCACTTGCACATTGTTCGGGTAACCAAATCCAATTCTGTGAAGCTGATCAAATGATTCTTTCATCTCAGTCACATAATCTTCAACTGGTTTACCATCACCATGCTTGCAGTTATGTAGCTTGTCAAGTTCATCATACAATTCAACTGTCGGTGGTTTCTCATAAGATTGCTGAAGTACTTCAAGCATATCTTTTGGGTAAAAGTACTCAAACTTCTTTTGTAATGGAGCACTCATGCTAGTGAGCATTAAACAAGCAACCTCATTGAACTTAGCATGTACCACCCTCCATGCCGCCTTAACTGCTTCTGGTTCAGTAGCAGCAGGCTCAGCAGGGCACTCTTCGGTCAAGTAATCTAGCTTTCTGGACGCCCTCAAGACAATTCTGAGCGAACGGTGCCAATCATTGAAATTCTTTCCAGTCAATTTTTCTCTTTCAAGATGACGCTTGAAAGCAGAAATCACAGTTGGGTTATCGGGTTGAGCCATATCTACAGATAAAAGTTCAAACATTAGTATTTTTGATAATAAATATCTTCAAGAAAATAAAATACCCATAGGCTATATTCATATAACCACTAAAATTTTCTTGAAAATCTAGGATCCAACTTTACATAGTTCCACCACATCAGTTGATCTACTAGTGGTGAAAGTACAAAAGATAGTAATATGTCGAACAATAATTGGCAAACAAGATTTCCAATTCCTAGATCATTATGGGATTTACATCAAATTGATTCATCAATTTGCCTTGTAAGCATGTTTCATCCCATCTCATGCCTTAAGTTCTAGGTCTCACGCACAACTTAATTAAGTCGTCTACCTTAGAAACTGTAAAATTACCATTATGGTCTCACGCGCTAAAAGGATTTTACCTTGTTATAATAATTTAGCCTAGGTCTCACGTTTACTAAATTAAAATTCCAAGTGTTCCATATAGATAGATGGTATGTAACTTAAATTTTAAGGGTATTCAATTTTGATATGTCAATCAAAATATGTATAAAGATGCATGCACTCATCTATATAGCATAAGTTTTCAAAAAAAAACTTTTTATTACCTATTCGTGAAATTAATACACAAAGTTTTACTTGAGGTTTAATAAACCCTAAGATGACTTTCTACAAGAATGATTTTTAAAAGAAATTCGTTTAAGACGTTTTCAAGATTGTGATAACCAAGGCAGACTCTAAGGCTCTTTTCTAAGCCTTCATATCACGATTATGAATTTGTCTTAAAAGAGTTACTTTTAAAAAGCATGTTGTACAAAACATCAATCAAACAAAAGTTTATGGATTCAATCTCAAAATCATGTAATAAAGTATGAATCTTGCTAGTCTCGCCTTGGAGCGAATTACCGTGCGAAGTGAACCGTTGTTGGCACATAAGACTCCGCAAGATTCAATCTTTATCACTTAGGGTTTCACCATTATTAGTCCATATTATTTTCTTTATGAAAATCACCCTTTTTATTGCTTACAACTAGTCCAACAATAAAGAAACAATAAAAACAAGTAATTAAAGAAAACATAACAACAAATAATAATTGGAGTGAAACAAATAGCCACATGCAATCCTTATTAGAAAAGATCCTAATAAAATCAAGTCTAGGTATAATCATGCATGTAATCAACTAAGGCCTTCTCCTCTTGATGGAAGAGAGTCACATACACTGACGAATCAATTGCGTAGGCCAAAGCTAATATACACACCACATAGCATATAAATTGATTTTACTATATTTGTATTGGAGTCTTCCCCAATTTAAGATCTATCTAAAACATGTAACAAATAAAACAAAACAACAAGATCCATGACTAACATGCATGTTTTGTCATGGACTAAACCTAACAATTAACACATAGGTCACAAGTACGTTCACATAACCGGTTAAAGACCTAGGGTTTCTAGTGATTACAAATTAATCAAGTTAAACCACAAACCCTAATTAGGGTTTTATGTGGAAAATCGACCCCCCCCCCCTAAATTAGGGTTAGGGTTTAAAATATAAAAAAAATTAAAGAAAAACCCTAGATCAAAAACTTGTATCTAAAACAATTAAAGATCCGATTTTTATTACGTTTTAATAATCAATTACATGTTATACATGGCTCGTGATGCCACTGTTAGAGTTTGACAATCAAATAACACATTATGAGGAAGCTAGGATCAAGTATAACAAGTATAAAGATTAACTAAAACATAAATAGTAACATACCCGATGCACTTCAATAAACCTTGAATCTTGTGTAAAATAGATCAATGATAAACCCCTTACCATTTTGTTTATCGATCTCTTGATAATTACTATAGTGAGTAATTACCTCGTTCTTGTACACACAAAATACCAACGAATAAAAAGTTATGCAAGTAACAAACACTTATTTTTGTTTATCGACCCAAAACCCTAGAGGGTGTTTGTGCCGATCGGCTAGGGAAGAAAAGAGGCAAAGAAAAGCTTTTAGGGTTTGTGTGTGTGCAGAAAAGATGTGAAAGCTTTTACCCTAGGCCTTGTAGTATAGTAATCTTGGGGAGCAAGCAAGGCTTGGGTCAACCCTCCCTTGGGCTTGATCGACCAGCCATACACCCACAAGGGTGTTCCGGATCCTTCTTGCTTTCCAAATTACATTCTAGTCCTTTTCCTTTCGTTACTAATGATAGTTAGTACTTACAGTTAATATTTAACGATCATTAAGTCCCTCAAGTGTTTATTTAAATATATATTCGATACATGTATCATATATATTTAATTTACTTTTATTCTTGTTTGTAATATGTGCAATCTCGAGGTCTCGGGTTCGATACTAGTCATTTACTTATTAATATTTACACGTAACTTTTAACAAAAAGTTGTGCACCTAACTCTGGTGTTGAAAGATAGCTTTGATCACTATCACATGTATACTTAACTAGTTATATATATATATATATATATATATATATATATATATATATATATATATATATATATATATATATATATTGGAACGGCAATGATATTAAAAAGCCACAAGGCGGAAAAAGAGAAATACAACAAAAGGCTCCGAGCAAGAGCGAAAAAAAAGAAAAGAAACAAGAGAGAAAAAGCTAAGAAAAACAAAACACCAATAAGGAGCCTATGAAATCTATGGAGGTCTCAAATCAGCAGGAGAATGAACCCACTGATTCCAAGTAACCCGATACTTAGAGGCCCTATTAGAAATCCACAATAAAGAAATTATTTAAACCACGGGAAACATGTCTTCATCACAAAAAGCAATCCTCTCATCCACTGATGTCGCGTGACTGATTTTGTTTCTCCAATTCCATATATGCCAAATAGTTGTTAAACAAACTCCGTGAAAAGCTCTACTAACCCATTTGTCTTTAAGGAACTCGAATGATCCCATGAGAATGTCAGACAACGAGGGGTTAAACAACGTTGGGGATCCCCACCAAATCCAAATTTTGACCCAAAGGATCTTTACTTTAGGGCAAGAAAGCAAACATTGGTCCCTATTTTCATCAACCAAACCACAAAAAGCACATAAAGAAGACGGAAGCTGAACTCCACGTTGCATTAAATTGTCACTTGTAGGGAGACGATTTAACGCAACTCGCCAAGCGCAAATATTTACCTTCCGAGGAACCCATGAATTCCACCTAAAAGATGGAGAATCTGCCTCACGAACAAAGAGTTTATTGTGGATGGCGTTGCACAATGAACTGACAGAAAATTTACCTGAATCTTCCAAGGCCCAAGTCCATTTGTCTTCGGTTGAAGAGTCAAGAACAAGCCCGTTGATAAGAAAACTTAGCGAGGAAAGATCACCAAGTGCTCGACCCGTAGGATGTCTTCTCCAGTTCCAATTCCCTTGCCATTTATCATATATTTTAGCCCATTTATCGGCAACAAGGCAATTTTCATTCATTTCTAGAGCATACAACCGAGGGAAACGAAACTTTAAAGGGCCAACATCTTTAAGCCAAGAATCATGCCAGAAGAGAGTTTGTCTACCATTTGAAATTTTCTTAACAATAAGATTACTAAGAGAAATGTCAAACTCGTTCAACTTTGAACAACTTCCAATGATACTAACCTAAATACTCAATTTATGCCCCGAACCCCTACTAACATCGAAGCCCCCATCTGAACCATGAATCTTACCTATAATCTTCCTCCACAATGCGTCTTTCTCATTTAGAAATCGCCATCTCCATTTACTAAGAAGACTCAGATTTTTTGCTTTAATGCTCCCAACTCCTAAGCCTCCATCTTTCTTTTCTGCTAAAATTTTTTGCCAACGAACCCAAACAATCTTTTTTTCATTATCTTTAAAACCCCAAAAGAAGCGTCTCCTAAAGATAGATAAATAATAGAGAGGAAGGCTTCCTAAAACCGATTTGACATGAGTTAGTCTCCCGCCAATGGAGAGGAGATTATTCTTCCATGGCGCGAGTCTTTTTGTTATCCTCAAAACAACATCATTCCAAGCATCCATTCTCTTCATAGTTTTTCCAACAGGTAAACCAAGATAAGTGAACGGAAGGGAGTCATAGGAGCAATTGATTGCTCTAGCAACACTGGCTACTTCATCTATTGGGATACCAATACCAAAAAGGCTGCTTTTTGATAAGTTTATTTTGAGGCCTGAAACATCATGAAAACAATCCAAGATATGAACCAAGCGGCGAGCATTCGAAACAGACCAGTCGCCAAAAAAAAGAGCATCGTCCGCGTATTGAAGCAAGGAGATGTTTGTCCCATCGTCTGCTAAAGAAAGCCCTTTGAAAATGCCTTTGTTACACGCATCAACAATCATAACTTGTAAAGCTTCAGCAACTATAAGAAAAAGGAAAGGAGAGAGAGAGGGTCTCCTTGCCTTAACCCACGTGTCATCTTAAATTCTCTCGAGGCTGAGCCATTAACAAGAACCGACACTGAGGGCGATGACAGACAAGATAGAATCCAGTTACACCATTTTGGCCCAAAATTCATTTGCGACATAGTGTCCAAAAGAAAATTCCAATGCTTAAAATTGCAATGTCCTATTATGAGTTTGTATTTATGAGTTTGTATATACATAACACTTTTTTATTTGCATGTCCTATTATTAAAATTGCAATGCTTAAAGTCACAATACATAAGACTTGCAACAAACAACGATAAAAAGGAAAAAAAGTCCGAGGAAGCTCCAACAAACCACCTAAACAACACCCCAAGGGAGACACTCAAACCATCTACCAAACAACCAATGGAACTGATCGAGATACACCTTCTTTGGCCAACTTATTAGCATCATTGCTACGCTCTCGCTTAATATGCGTAACTACTCTACTAGAACTCACATAGGAAAGCATCAATCTTGTAAAAGTGATGAAGCAGCCTCCATGGCCTCTAATATGGACAATTAACCCAAGACACCGCATTTAACGAATCACTTTCAATAGTTATATTAACGGACCTCAACTCCTCATTCTCTTTAACCATGATACATGCTTTTTTAATAGTCATCACCACAGCAACATTCGAATCCAAAACACCTACTGGAATTGAAAAAATAGCCAAAACAATCCCCTCGGAGTTTCGTAACAAACCACCGATACGTGCTAACCCCGGCTTACCCATAGCTTACCCATCCACGTTAAATTTTAAAGCTCCATGAGCTGGAGCACACAAACTAAGAAGGTTTTCATACTTGTGATGAGAATGACTTGTTGAAATCGAGAACATATCAACATAGAAATCTAATAGTGAAGACGAGCATGCTGGAAAGAAAGCTTTAATCCAACGTCCTGTCTTGAATTTCACAAGGTCTAAAATATGAGAGGGTGATGTTTCCTTATTAGAAAAAGCTAAGACCGAGAAAAATGACATTCCCCATACTTATTTACACTTCGAAAAATTAGCCATGTCCATCCACCAAACAAACAGATCTACCAAAGTCCAGGGAATCACCCACTTAAAATCCCATCCATCCACTAACGATCGCCAAATAAAAAGAGAGGTCTTGCAATGAATAAACAGATGGTCAATAGACTCCAAATTAGAGTTACATAGTGGGCAGCTACGTTGTTATTCAGGGATGGATCCGAATTTGAAGAGTAAATCTCGAGTTGGGAGTTTACCGAGTAGACATTGCCAACCAAGTATACAGGCCTTGGGCGGAGCTTTGAACTTCCATATCATGGAGAGATGATAATTACTATTGTAATTCATATTCTCCACCTCATACGAAAAGGATTTGCACGAATATCTACCTGAAGATTCGAAAGACCATATGACTTTATCATCCTTTGAAGCCGTCATCACGATCGAGTTTAACACGAACATAAAGTCATCAAACTGATCTACTTCCCAATCAAATAAACCTCTTTTAAACTTAACATCCCACTTCCAGTTACCACCTTCCCAAAAGCCAAAATGGCATACAAGGCCTGTTTTCTGAGATGCTAATACATACATTCTAGGAATTGTCAATCCTAGAAATGTGATGCATGTCCTATTAGAGGTAAATGTTACTCAAATCGACTAACTTTTATACAATTTTTCGAATTGTCAATCCTAGAAATGTGATGTGCATTTTTTTTTACTATTATTGTAGTTACGATAAGTCAAGCCATTGACGATTTAGCTTTAATGATGCCAATGAAACATCCATGTTATAATTCTAAAGCCGTACTTTACAATCTTTAGGTCGTTATGCCTAAGGGAGGTGACTTGCACACATTTTTTTTATACTTTCACCACAATTGAGCATTACAGTGTTGTACAATGTGCTATACGGCTCGTACAAAGTGGTGTTTTAATCAAATAAAATGGTGTGCGAATCAATCCCTACTAAACGACGGAGAAAAAAATACAAAGATAATTAGTTGTGATTATCTTTACATGAAAAAGATACCCTTCCCGTCACATATTAAATATCCAGTTTGACTTTTTGATTTTTTTCAACTTTTACCTTAAATATTTTATACTTGATACAAAATATATAAACGACTTGAGAATTTTAAATGTATTTTCATTACTATAATTTCATCAAATATTATATAACACAAATAAAAATATTTAATGACAAAACTAAAAAGAAAGACTTCAAAAGTCAAAACCAGATGTTTAATCTTAACTACATTATAATGCATTTAGCCCATTCCTAAAAAAGAAGTCTTAAAAAAATAAGACCAAAAACATTTTTTTAATTGGAAGAATTTCAAACTAATCTTAACTACATATGAATAGGAGTTAAGTAACATTATGAATTTTAATCGCTTTAATTGTAGAAGCCACTAATATTTATAAACCTAATTAACTTGCAATAGCCCATTTAATGAATCTGATATAACAATCCAATTAAAAAAAAAAAAAAAAAAAAAAAAAACGTCTATAGTATAACTACCTTTTAATGCATATTTCATATATATGAAGCCTACAAACTAACCCACAAACTAACACATTTTCATCGGAGCTTCTAAACACACATTACACTATTAATAATTTAAATGTTCTACTTTTAAAAAACATATATCTACTATATTTTAAAGTATTTGAGACAATATTAAATAAGGAAAGTTAAAATGAAAAACATTTGCTCGACATAAACATAGTCACCGGGTATCCGTCACCGCATTGCACGGGTACCATTATAGTATGAGATGATGGAAGGAGTACAAAATTATTACCATGGTGGTTGAACGACATCATTGGTATTTTTAGAGAGGTGATTTGCACACTCTTAAGATTGATTGACACACTCAAATTTTGAGTGTTTTGACATATATATCCTCACATTATTTTTACTCATTTCACACTGTAAGAATATAAATGTCAATATGCTTAAAATTTAAGTGTGTCAATCAATCTTGGGAGTATGCAAATCACCTCACTTTCTAAAAACACCTTCAATATCAAACCTCACTATTTCATTTCATGGATGGCTATGGGAAGCGTTAAAAAACGGCTGCGGAGATTCTCGTTTAGGTTTTTGTACATCCGGTCACAATACTCATACTCACGAATAAACTGAACGTAATATACCTCATATGTTTAATTGTTTTGGATATAGGGTACGTTTGGCACTAGTAAGAGCTGGAGCATGTTGTTAGAGTTTTTTTTTTTTTTTTTTTTTTATTTATTTATTTTTCTAAACATTAGTTTAACTAGCATTTTATTTAGTAACTTATTTTTTTTACATGTTCATTCAAACTATGTAAGCCAAATAAGACTTATTTTTAATGATAGTTTATTTTTCTAAAAAAATAAATTTATGCTATAATAAGCACTGATAAATTCGCATGCCAAACATGCTTATAGAAAAGCTTGCGCAAAATCATGTGTACAAACCACCTAGGTAAATTCCATGGTGGTTTATTCTTGTGTGTTACTTGGGCCTTGGTGGACCTACTAATAAACGAAAGTCTGGATTCTCATCATCGTTTGCTTCTTGACAAAGATAAATAAATGAAAAGTTTGAAAGCGTCTTCTTTTCTATCATCATCAATCATTTTTAATGCTCATATTCATTGTCTTATTTAAAGCTCAAAACTTTAGTTTAATAATTTAAAATTTGAAATGAACACAATTAAACAATTAATATTCATGTTTGATGTAGGTATAACGAATAACAACAATAAAAACAATATAGTTGTTGTACTTAACGTTTGAACTAATCTTGACTATGGTATCTTTTAATATAAAACAAAACGGCAATTAGAAAATAAGCCTATTGTCAAGATAAATTAGATAATAGTAACAGGTTTTACTTGGCATTGGATATAGGTAAAGAATATTTTTCGTTATTTTTATGTTATATGAAAGAAAGAGTAGAATTGAAGAAAGCCTAACTTTTCGAATGTACTACTAGTCAATAACCCATACGACATTTGGTTATATCATAAATTCCGATTTCCATATTCGTTCGTTATCACTTTGACATTGTCTTGTACGCGTAACTAAGTAATCAATGATTCTATAGCGAAAATAAGAACATGAGTGTTACAAAATTAATTCATCTTGATGCAAAACACACCAAAAGTACCAAACATAATACGGAGTAGTAAGAAAGGATGAATGAAAAGCATATACAAGAAAACTAGAAAAGTAAAAGATGGTTCGTTAGACTTTGGGCAAAGGTAAAGAGCAAATAAAACCCATTGGGCCGGGTATAGAATACATTTTTGTGTTTATAACTTTATATTAAACGCATTATTGCTTTTTCTTTAACAGTTTAACGTGTCTGTAAGACCATAACTACGAGTAATATGTAAGAAATTGTCTCAAAAGTACAATCATGAATGTAGGAAACTTTTACCATAGATTATTCACATACGCTAGAGTTCACATGAGAGAGTTGGGTATGGTGGCGCCCAACTCACCCAATCCAACATGTTACGGCGTTACCACATCGGGGTTGCCGGCGTCAAAGCCCAAGCCAAACTATGGCGTGCGCAAAGTAAAGATTAACCTTTTTTATTGATTAAAAATAGATAGATTTGTGTTTGTGTTGTGTTTTTTTAAGGAAGATGATTGTATTTTTTGAGGATATTTACGTAAGGTATAATAGTATGGGTAAAGATCCAGTGAGAAGAAAACTTAAAATGAAAAGGATGAGAAATAATTATAACCACACATTTGAGATTAATCGACTTGATTTAGATGTATCTCTATTCATTTAGATTCATCCCAATTAGTTTCGAAAGTGATTTTGAAGTAAAAACGATGCAAACTAGTACTAAAAACAAATTTGACCCGCAGAGGACGAAAAATGTATAGGATTCGTCTAACTTGATGAAATGCATCTAATATATGCATATGCATCTAATTTTTTGCTAGAAAATATATTATGGTGCATCTAAAAGACTAGGGATGCATTTAATTCAAGACGATGCATCTCAAATGTGTAGTTATAATTATTTCTCATCCTTCTCATTTTAAGTTTTCTTCTCATTTGATCCTTAGTCATAATAGTATTACTATTATCAATTTAAAAGCTTTATTAACAACTAGTTTTCGAATAACAGTTAATTTCATTTCAGTGAACATCTAAGACTTATAAAAAACCACAAACAATTCTCAAAAGAATAAGATGCACGCTGTCATATATAATAGTAGAAAGTTAGCCTAATATGTATTTACTATTAGTCGAAATCTGTTACGTATTATTCATTATTATGTAAAAGACCCTCTTGTGTTAATATGGCCCGTTTTATGTGGTTGTTTAAACATAAGTTTTATGCTGATGGGACTTTGATCCGCTATAAGGCTCATTTGGTTGCAAATGGAAGTAGTCAACAACTTAGTATTGATTTTGATGAGGCATTTAGCCCGGTTGTCAAACTAGCTACTATTCGCACTGTCCTTAGCCTTGCGTTATCTCGTAAATGGCTAGTTCACCAGCATGACGTTAAGAACGCATTTCTTAACAGTGATTTATCTGAGACTGTATACATGCATCAGCCTCCTGGGTTTGTTGATTCTCGGTACCCTCATCATGTTTGTCTTTTGCAGAGATCTCTATATGGTCTAAAAAAAGCACCTCGTGCTTGGTTTCAAATGTTTGCAGGTTATACTACACGGGTCTGATTTTACCACAGTCGATGTGATTCTTCTTTATTCATTTATCGACAGGGCTCTGAGGTTGCCTATTTACTTATATATGTGAATGACATTATTCTTCAACTTCCTCTAGTGCTCTACTCCAACATATTATTACTTCATTACACAGTGAGTTTGACATGACTGACCTTGGGGCACATAATTATTTTCTTGGTATCCATGTTGTTTGTTATTCTATAGGTTTGTTTTTATCTCAAAAGAAGTATGCTTTGCAGCTTCTTGAGCGTGCTCACATGGTTAATTGTAACCCTTCTCGGACTCTAGTTGATACAAAATCTAAACTGGATCCGGAGGGTGTTCTAGTACAGGATCCTACTTTGTATCGCAGCCTTGCAGGTGGACTTCAATATCTCACGTTTACACGTCCAGATCTGTCTTATGCAGTACAACATATATGTCTTTATATGCACGATCTACTAGAACCTCATTTCGCTGCTATCAAACGTATCTTGCGATACGTTTATGGGACTTTAGATTTTGGTCTACACTTATACTCATTGTCCATTACTTCACTTGTTGGTTATACATATTACACATATAATAATCAATAAGAAAGATTGCTTACATTTAATTTAAATTTAGATGGCAAGCGTAAACTCTAACTAATAAAAAGATATACATAAAAATCAATAACAAGAAATAATTACGAAGCTACGTGTTAGCTGTTAAAATACATGAACTTCAATCAAGTGATGAGATGAAAAGAAGACTTCTATAGTTATCTCTTGGAATTTGATTTGGGGTAAATGAGACGTTGCGAGTTATTAACTTATTGCTACTTGTTTATTTTCTTTGGGCTTAAGCAAAAAAATGAGCTAAAAGCCTTAAAGGTTAGAAAAACAAAATAAAATAGATTTGGGCCTAAGTAAAATCGGGTCAACATGTGATCTTACGATCTTATGTTCGATCCTACGATCTTACTTGCGATCATATGACGATCCTACACGACTTTAGCTAGTAAGCACGTAAACTCTTACGATCCTACGAGTTTTCACGCGATCTTAACAGCTTTGATCTTGGTCATCCAAGCGTCAGCATACCCTCTTATGTTCTAGTGCCGAAGTTGAATATCGGGGTGTTACTAATGTTATGGCGAGACTGCATGGCTTCGTAATTTGCTTCGTGAGTTACATTCTCTTTTATCGTCGGCCTCCCTTCTCTATTGTGACAATGTTAGTGCCATTTATATGTCTGCCAACCCTGTTCAACATCAGTGGACGAAACATATTGAGATCGACATATATTTCGTTCGTGACATGGTTACTGCTGGTCAGGTTCGAGTTTTACATGTACCCTCTCATTATCAATATGCTGATATCTTCACCAAGGGACTACCTTCCGCTTTGTTTAAAGAATTTCGATCCAGTTTGAGCATCTAGCCTCCTCCCGTCGGGAGTGTATTAGTCGATATCTGTTATGTATTAACAATTATACATTTATTTAATTCCCGTCAAGAACGACGTCGTTTTGCCCAGCATGTTTCCCGCCAAAAAAAACAGGCCATGTGTTAGCCCATTCCCTCCCAGTCCAGTCCAAGCAAGTTTTATTTTATCATAAACCTAATCCGTAGCTTTCACACAAATACACCCAGAACTTTCCACACACTGCAACTCAAATTATAGATGCAGAAACAGCTCCAAATCAGATCCTGGGATTTTTTTTTTTTTTTTGTATGTTATTCCATCATCAATATTGATGGATTCAAGATCTATTGAAAATATTATTACATGAAGAAACATCCAGTTGATGATCGAAGGATGGAATTTTGCAACGGTAAGTTAGGGAGGATCAAGAGAATGGCTACTATTCGTGAGGTTTGTTGGCTCTTTTATAAGTAATCATTTATTTAAGATGTTTACTGGTATGTGGTTCAAAACGATTACGGCTTCATATAAATTTAGGGGTTTTGTGAATGATTTATAAAAATTAGGGTTTCCTTTAAATTTAAAGGTTTTCATGAAATTAGGGGTCTTTGGATGTAGCTGCTATTTAACCTTGCAACAATATGTGTACACCTTATTTTGTTCTTATATAAATCCTAATTAAGCATTGACTAAATAAGTTATGACCCAGAAGCGTTATACGTCTTTAGTTAGGCATTCTGTTTGAAAGAGGCGTGCGGTATGCTTACAATACAAAAGGATAAAAGCAAGGGGCCACGTATTAGCCGCGTTTAATTCATAGATTGCGTCAATAAATTTTCTGCATTTGGACTTCCGTGCTAACATTAGTGCTAACAGTATTTTATTTATGCTTTTTCAGCTTATGAAGTGCAAACAAGTTACGGCTACCCTTTCATGGGAATACAGTGCTGGCGGCTTTCAAAATAATCACTGGTCCTCACTCCTCGAAGAAAATATATGTAAGCCATGATATAAATTGTAGCGAATACCAATGACTTTCTACTGCAGTAAATAATAGGCTACCAAAACACACCAACTACTTTCTACAGTAGATACATAAATGTAGCGAGACAAACGGTGTGTGTTTTTCTTCTTAAAGATATAGATAATTGCTATTAGTGAGATGTTATTATATAACATGCCTTAAAGTGTTTCTGTTTTGTCAGTTTTGATGCAGCAGACCTATCGGGATATTGGGTACAGTGGTTTTGGTATTAAACCCTTAAAGGTATGTGTTTTCATTTGTGGGTTTGATGTTTTGTTTTTGTTTCCTTTTTTGCGTATTGTTTCTATAGGTTGTCATATGCTTGCTTCGTTTATTCTATTAGTTGTCTAAGGGGGGTCGGCTTGCGTTACTTGCGGCAGGTAATACTACCTTTACCCAGCAACTTTTGCCCCAATAAAATTTGAACCCACTAGCTAAAAAGGACGGAGTAGTCAAAATGGGTAAAAGTATGCAATTTGAATACGTTTGCATACCTAAAGACTCAAAGACTAAAATGATTGACTGTGGTAACACATTTTTGTTGGCTGGTGTCTGCCGCATGTAGTGGTAGTGATAATGCATGTTTGTTCTTTCATATGTTATATGTATGTGAATACTGGTCCGCCGTCTTAATTGTATGTACATATTGGTTTTTAGATGATCATTTATTTACACTTCTATCGAATGTTACTGACCGTTGTGTTATCTGTTGACATGGATAGCCGTAGACAATTTCATTATATGTTTTATACTTTTATGTTTTGCTCTCCACTTTGGTAACTACACTTGCTATAAACCTTTTAAGTGCATTCAACATGAAAACAAAAGGAAAAGCTAAAATTAGACCAAATTTTCATATAACTCCATGCTCCAACGAACCCGAATCTGTAAACAATGGAATTCCATGTGTTGCGACTGGCCTGCACATGGATGGTGGTAACATTCCTGCTACCTTAGAAAAACAACAACATTTACTTGGTGTTGCCTGCGACCTTCATAGTGGCAAGGTAAGTGAACATGCCGTTGCTCAAAATAGTTTGCATGTGTTGCTTGCCGAATGTTGGAGGCCACACTTGAAGAGAACTTTAGATGATATTTTGTCAACATCTTCGACACAATGTCATATAAGGTTGGCTACTGAAGGTGTTTCGATTGACCAAACTTATGGTAATGTATACTTTATATACATCTTACTATACACTTTTATTGCTTCCTTTAGTGTTAAGGTTGTTTAATGTCGTCTTTTGTTGAAATGCAGCTACGAATAACGACAATGGTAGGATTCGCAGCGTCAAATTTGTAAGTGATGTGGAGACCATAGCACAGCTTAGTGTACCTCCCGAGCAACCTAATATAACTGATGGTTAGTGTTTTTGTAGGTATTATTATACTATACTAGCAATGCAAAGGCTGAACTCATACTCAATTTTTTCTATGTTACCCTCTTTAGGCGTACATCGTGGTCCTGTCGTGTTGAACTTTTTTAGCGGGAAAGTTTGTCCGGAGGTGGCCGATAACTTTAGTGGACCAACTGAACCTCAAAGATACGGCCAACATTCTCAGTGTGTCCCACCGTCCGCTGTCTCTACTAATGACATTGCTAAACAGAAAGGCAAAAGACGAACGGACGTTGACCAATACAACTTGGCTGCTGAAAATATGTTACTAAAAAGGCAGTGGCAACAGCCGTCCATACGTATGTTGCACTTATACTACACATTTTAAATGTACTTACGGCTTTTAGTTTATACCCTTTTCATTCTATGCATATTTGTAAACCGTAAATGTGACATGTTCTTTTTAACTATGGTTATCCACACAGGATGCACATCTGACCTTGGAGTTACCACCGCTCACCAGTCTGAGCCATTTGCAACTAACCAGGTGTTACCTGGTACTGTATATTGTGCCTCTAAAATTTGCCATATACTATTGTTGCTTACACTTACATTGAATGTCATTCAAATTTCAGATACCCCTGCGTTGCGGATGCCATCAGGTACTGACCACCATTTACAGAGACTTGGCGACAGTGCATCAAATATTTTGCGAACAAACAGAGTTATTACTGAAAGTCCATGCCCTCCGGCTGAAGGTGCGCGGTATGCAATGGTATTTGTCTATTTAGCTTTCTACATACAAGATGCCTTTTCAAGAGCCCACGTTGATTTATGACCAACACACTATACCTTACAAAACAGACCCGAGCACCTTTGAGATACTCGGTATATTCATCGTTGAAATATGTCGGCCAGTGTCTTAAGAAAAGTAAATATAAAATAAAGACAAAATTACACGGATGGTCCTTGTGGTTTACACAGATTTCATGTTTAGTCCCTATTTCATTTTAATTACACCAGAGATCCCTATTTTAGGAAACGTTGCACGCGTTTGGTCCCTAAGTTGGATGGACGTTATCTTTGACCGTTAAGTGTATAATTATTATTTGCCCGTTAGTCCCTCCGTTAGTATTTTTTGCACCGTTAGTCCCTCGTTAGTATTTTTTACAAAAAGTGCTTTTTCTTAGAAATTAATTTTTTTACAAAAATTAATTTTTTTTTTCGAAATTAATTTTTTTTACAAAAATTACTTTTTTTTCGAAATTATTTTTTTACAAAAATTAATTTTTTTTCGAAATTAATTTTTTTTAGAAAAATTAATTTTTTTAGAAAAATTAATTTTTTTAGAAAAATTAATTTTTTTTCGAAATTAATTTTTTAGAAAAATTAATTTACTTTTTTTTCGAAATAAATTTTTTCCGATATTAATTTTTTTGGAAAAATTATTTTGTTTTTTAGATGAGTTTCGGATGAGTTTCGATGATTTTCGGAAGAGTTTCGATGACGTTTCACGTTTAATGAGGTTCAGACGAACTCGGAAAAATTCCCCGAGCACACCATTGGAAAGAGCACGAAAAAACGAGTCCAACGGTATTTTTATATATTTTTGAACCAGTCCAAAACTCCTTGAAATGGAAGGTAAAATTATATCTAAATGGACCATTTACTAAGTTGTGTTATATAATTAATATTGCATGTAAATGGTCCATTTAGATATAATTTTACCTTCCATTTCAAGGAGTTTTGGACTGGTTCAAAAATATATAAAAATACCGTTGGACTCGTTTTTTCGTGCTCTTTTCAATGGTGTGCTCGGGGAATTTTTCCGAGTTCGTCTGAACCTCGTTAAAAGTGAAACGTCATCGAAACTCTTCCGAAAATCATCGAAACTCATCTAAAAAACAAAATAATTTTTCCAAAAAAATTAGTATCGGAAAAAAATAATTTCGAAAAAAAAATTAATTTAAAAAAAAAAGTAATTTTTGTATAAAAATTAATTTCGAAAAAAAAATTAATTTTTCTAAAAAAATTAATTTCGAAAAAAAATTAATTTTTCTAAAAAAAATTAGTTTCGAAAAAAAATTAATTTTTGTAAAAAAATAATTTCAAAAAAAAAGTAATTTTTGTAAAAAAAATTAATTTCGAAAAAAAAATTATTTAAAAAAAAATAAATTCGAAAAAAAATTAATTTTTTGTAAAAAAATTAATTTCTAAAAAAAAGTACTTTTTGTAAAAAAATACTAACGAGGGACTAACGGTGCAAAAAATACTAACGGAGGGACTAACGGGCAAATAATAATTATACACTTAACGGTCAAAGATAACGTCCATCCAACTTAGGGACCAAACGCGTGCAACGTTTCCTAAAATAGGGATCTCTGGTGTAATTAAAATGAAATAGAGACTAAACATGAAATCTGTGTAAACCACAAGGACCATCCGTATAATTTTGTCTAAAATAAATCTTTCATAATACAAATACTTTGTTTTTTAAATAAAACTAATGAGGTTTATCAAAAGTAAATTAAATAATTATACTGATATATAAAATCAAATAGAAACATTAAAGAATCTCAATAAAAAAACTATGGCAAAAGTTGCTTCTTAAAATCCAAAGAATCATTAAAAAATGTTGACTAAATGTGACTACGAGGACGATGAATCAGGTGTGTATTTTCGTCTTTATGGTCATTGTTTGTACATTCACGTGGGTTGATATATGAATTAATTACTAAACTTAACTTTGGATCTCAAGCCTAGAATTATTGTGGATGGTGTAGGTACATTATGTCCAGCAGTTGGAAATGCCATTGGTCAGGCTACAACGACGTCTACAGCAGGGAGTTCACATTGTCGTGCCGGGCCTATGCCCAGCGAGTATGCATCACCGAGTATTACACGCGCTTTGCAGCGACAGCCATCTTCAAACTTTGCAGCCCGCCCTCCACCAGTAACACGCAACCAACGAGGACATGGTATACGTTCAGGTAAGCACTACGTATTTACAGTCACTTATTCATAAAAGTCGTTCTTAACTGTTGAATAACATATGATACTAACTATTATCTTTAATGCTCAACACACAGGGCCACCAGATCAGTATAGAGCTTTTAAGTCATGCAACTGTATATGCTCTCACTGCCATGCCAAGTTCTGGTATGAGGAGAGGCTTGCTGCTTCAACGCATATCAAAAGGCACGGACAGAATAGTTGCCCGAATAGTAAGGAACCACACAGCCTTAGAGCAAGAGGGGCCATCAACAGCGATACCAGGTTCTTCAAACATACAACCTGCTATGGTTGTAGACGAAATAAAAATTTTTGTTGATGCCCATATACATTATAATATATCAACGGATTTTTTTTCTTCATATTTCTTTGTACATTTATAGCTAAAACCTATATTTTTATACCAAATATAACTGATGAAAACCACGCATACACACAACGCATTCACTAATGAATCCAACATCATCTCAGCAAAAAAAACAGGCCCGCCCGCAACGCGGCGGACCACTGCCAGTCTCGTATATATTAAATCCCATTAGTTACGGCGTCGTTTTGCCCTGTAGGTTTCCCGCCAAAATTGGTGGGCTCCTGTGGCCCGATTTTCTAGCCCAATCCCGGCCTGTTTTTTCCCACTTATAGCCGTCGAAGATAAGATGAAGCCTCTAGAATCCACCACACACATCATTTCCTTTCTTTTTATTATTCTTATCAAAACCTCGATTCCAAGATGCAGTGTCATAGGAATCAACAATAGTAGACCCTGTTGATTTTGGTGGTGAAGCCGGGTTGTGGCTGTCTTAAGCCCTATCTTTTTGTTCTCGTCAAGTCTGTCTCTTGCGGTAAGTGAAGTCGGGTTGTAAGTTTCGGATTTTTGTAGTTATACACAAGAACAGATTCATGATGGAGAAGATGCTTGGTTTGTAAACATGTTTGATGTTACTTAGATAATTTTTTTAATTTTAGTTGTTTGTATTGTATAATTACGGTTGCTTATTAATTTTGGGTTCCATTTTAATTTAAGTGTTTCTATGAAATCAGGGGTGTTAGATTGTTAGATTGTTTTTTATGAAATAAGGGGTGTTAATTTAAGTGAATTTGAGGTAGCAGAATAGTATCACTCATGAATTAGAATCAAATTATAGGGCGAGAGGGTGTTTGGGATTGCTTATATTTTTGGTTTAGTTCTCATGTAAGGTTATTATTGCAAATTGCAAAATGAATGGAACCAACAGTTCCATTGAACATAAATTTTGTAGAGTTCGGTCTCTTTTATTCTTATAATCCATACTTTTGTCACCGCAACACTATGACGTACTTGCTTTGTTGTTTTGTGACCTGTCTGATGTAGGTGCAGCTAACGGAAACTTTATATGCCATTTTGTGCAGGTAGGACGAATGTTTGTGACGCTTATTGTCGTGCCAACGGTACGCAGACACTTGCGTCTACAAGTCCTTACAAGTTTTCAGGTGTAAATTTACCCATTGCGGTTATTCTTACAGACACGTATAATTTTTCCCGTATTCTCATGAATTGTTGGGTACGTTTATCTTACAACTTATCTCTTTTCAGTATTACAGCTAGAACGCCTGGTGCATCCACCAGCCAGCCTACAGGGGGTGTATACGCAGACGCATCCGCAAGCAGCCACTAAAGTACTTTTCGTGGGTAAACGCCTACTAGACTAGCTACCAAGTCAAATGAATAGTATGTGTTATTCAGACGCATAGATTGTATACTTTTTACGACCATGCCACATGTAAACCTAACTTCTTTAACAAACGTGTCTGCATATATTAGCTGATATGAACCGTACGTTGTCCTGTAGGAAAATGTCTCATAGTGCCGCATTTGCTGCTATAGCAAAATCTTCTGGATAAAGGCCACTTATGCAGCGTGAGACTATAGCTGTGGCAGATATGAAAGCATCAGACATCGGCAAAGCCATATGTGTCAACGTCTATCGTAAGTGGACAGTTACGGCTACTAGAGGCGGCAAGCAACCAACTCTTTGCTTCATATTGCTCAACCAGCAGGTATCACATCTTTTCATAATCGATACAGACATGTACTAACTCAATGTCAACTATTCTTTGCACTGCCTTAATATTTTATAGGGAGGCCCAATACAGGGAAATGTGGAAGGTTGTGAACGGATGCGTTTTGATAACATACTATAGATGAATGGCACATACACAATTACCGGATTCGGGTTACCGGACACCA
This sequence comes from Artemisia argyi, assembly GCA_030686995.1. Classification (NCBI taxonomy): domain Eukaryota; kingdom Viridiplantae; phylum Streptophyta; class Magnoliopsida; order Asterales; family Asteraceae; genus Artemisia; species Artemisia argyi. The sequence goes on from CM060680.1 coordinate 184,842,781, forward strand.
AAACATGGATGCGGACCCTGCCCAATCGTCTAACGCTGATACTAGCAGGCTTCACCGACGTTCAACCATTTACTAAAGCCGTATTCCCAGCACACCACTTTAATTTTGCTGCATACAATGATCCAGCTACGCGTGCAGATAACAATAATGCAATATTAACAGGTACGCATGACCAACGTAAGTAACACAATTGTGGTATTCACTTTAACTACACATTCTCCGTTTACAATTACATTGGATGTGTTCTGTACGTTGGGGACTTACGAATATATTTATGACAGGTGGAATAGGTGACATATGTTGAAGCCTTGGTGTGACTGACATGATATATGAATGGAAATGGACGATAACAATTTTGAATTAACATTCTTAAACACATTATCGCTAGAATGTTCATTTTTTAAGATTGTCTGCATTCTTTCTTTTTAACAACAAACTATTCATATCCTTTGAGTCTGAAACGGTTTTATGGTTACTTTAATAAGTTTCATTTTCCATTACATTCTGGGTCAAATGTGCTGCGTAATGGGTCAAATGGGTAGGTTTTTAAATCGTGTCAAAAGCATATAGCCACCAACTGCTTTCAAGAAGACCCACTCATTCGGTTTCCCGCAACAACACATAGCCAAATACAACGAAAAGAAACCCGCTAGGCCGCAATGCAGACAGGTCACAAAACAACAAAGCAGGATTACTCTGATTTTACCAACCTCTACGAATGGGTTAGTTTCTGTGTTACTTATTTACCAGGTTGTGAAGTAGGAAGGTAAACGAATAAAGGTACCTCTGATTTTACCAACCTCTACTAATGGGTTAGTTTCTCACACTACGTTTACTGGTAATCCATCCGTGAACAACAGACTTATTTTCCATTAAGGTTCATTAGGTTGCATTAGCTGACTATAAAGAATAACACCAATAAATCGTCATTGCAAATGCTTTTGGTTTACGAATTTACACTAACTTAATTGTGACCTAAGTAGTCTAATATGAAAATTTATTCAGTTCTATTGTAATAAAAGTGTGTTTTTTACTGGTAAAGATGTATTATTGGTGGTTAATCCTACACAATCTACTATAGATTTATTGGGTAACATTACCAGTCTTCATTTTTTCCCCCTTATGTATTGTTAAGTTGTCTGATTTTGTGTCTTTTTATGTTTTTCAGGGTAAACTACAATATTTGACTAAATGGTCATTGCTTCTTTTTCGCGATAGTATTTGTTAAGTTAATTCCATGGCCAAAGGGAAGGCGAAAAAAAAGGCTACGAAACGACTAAGGTGAATGCAACAAGAAGTCAGTTCTGAAAACCAAGAAGGTTTGCAGCCTTTCTAACACTCTGTTGTCTCGATATTTTGTTTCCTTTTTTGTTTTTGGTCTTGCACGTGCGTGCAATGCTACATTATCCGAAACTAATGCCGAACCGCAAACAGCCTACAGTTAAAATAAGGTGACATGATATAAGATTATTTATAGCTTATTCTCTGTAAATAATCATCTTTATTGCTTTAGAATTGAATACCTTGATCTGTTGCATGTGTTGCGTTGCTTATCTGCTTATCTGATTGGTGACAATTAAAAAGGTTAGCGATTACGTTATTCCAAAAATACATTAAAGATCTGCAATAACTTTTATTAACATGTCAAATAATTAGTATAAGTTCTTATTATAACTTGATCTTTTGATATTTATAGGCATTTCATGATGTGTACTATTCATATTACAGGAGCAAATACCCATCTTGATAAAGCTGAACATGGTGAATGTGAAGCATTGCTTGCCGAGTTCGTAGCATTGCAATATCTGGTACCTCACGATTCTATATATCATCTAACATCTGAGAAAGAACTCGAAAAAGGTTTACAAGCTTAAATATTCTTCAATTTTTTCCTATTTTTTAAAAGCAAAAATGAAAGTACTTTACCTTTGCTGCCAAAACAGATTTATAATTTTGACTTTAGAGTCTAAAAAACTACTTTTATGGTTGAAACTAATGTAACTGAACAATTAGCTTATATGTGAACAAATAAGACTCTCTTAACACGTTAGAAGGCAGGTAGTATATTATTAACCTCTATCTAATGGATATTATATTTCTTTCACTCTTAGACTGGAGTATTTCCTGCATTCATGTCATTTGCTCAACCATTTGCATTTGTTATCACAACTGCAGCAAATGTACTTATCTCGGGTCATGGCTTTCCTTTTTAGTTTCATCTATTATTTTTTTATCACATGATAAATTACTAAACTTCTGGGTTCCTATACAGGTGTATATGTTCATCATCCGGTAATTTCACATGAGTTTGTCGAAGGCGCCACAAGGTAAGCAAAACTTAAATACACTGAGAGGCACCTATTCCATTTAACTTGCCTCTAAATAACGCAAATGCAAAAAAAATTGAGATGCATCTAGGCATTAGTTTTTGGATAGTTTCCCAACTGTAGATAATTACAATCTTAGTAACTCTAGAAACTAAAGCAATGGAACAATGGTAAACAGAACTTTAAACTGGATAGCTTTATCACCAACAGTGAGCCGTGCTTGAGATCAACTGTATGACCATAAAACTCGAAATTTAATAAGAATATCAAAGGTTAAATTGTGTTCCGACCGTGCAGATGGAAAATCCGGTCATAAGGATGAGTTCTTTGAGAGAGGCAGATTCGATCGAGGTATGAAATTTTTGCTACAAATGATATAAGGTTTAGTTTCACTTCCATTAAAATGCCAAGAGCGCATTTCAAAATGTTTTTACAGACTAGAATTTCATGCAGGGATTTAGCCACCGACGGAGTAAGTGACAAACATCCATAACTACATATACCAGAACGCGTTTGTTGTTTTTCGTTAACATATTTTGTTTCCTGACAAGGTTTTGCGCGAACACACCAAAGAAGCTGATTAATCCAGAGGCTGGGAAGATACTAATGCCGAAGATAGTACTATGACTACGATAACTATCAACCTACCTGATGCCATGTAAATGTTTGTAATATAGACGTGAACCTTTATATATCATTTCATGTGCTAACGTTAATTGTAGTAAATCTATGAATCATTTCATGTACTAACATTAATTACGATAAATCATTAAAGCTTTTGTACGCACGAACCTGGACTTAATATAACCTACTTATGATGTAATTATATCACTGCTATCACATTTTAATGCCTTTTGTAAAATGCATATTAGTGCTTGGATTTGTTGTTTTAGAGTTAGGCTACTGAATCGCTATATTCTTTGACAAACAACATTATAAACCAAATACAACGAAAAGAAACCCCGCGAGGCCGCAACGCGGCCGGCTACCGCCATACTTGTTATTCATTATTATGTAAAAGGCCCACTTGTGTTTTGTGTAAGCCTAAGTCCATTAGTGTTAGCCTAGAATCATCTTTGTATTATATATCCGGTTACGTTTGTTAATGAAAGCAAGGAATATACACCTTCCAATATTTAGATTTCAGTTTTAATAGCTAGAACCAAACACTTAACTACTCCTATGCATGATAACTAAAATTACCATTAATCGGTTCTATCGTGCCCCAGTTAATAGGCGGATTGTAGGCAGTGGGCGAGAAGTTTTTTTTATTTCCTTGTTTATTATCGACACATATTTTAAAATGAACATAAGACACTCGCAACAAAAACTTGTCTTCAATCATTTTTGTTTTCTTTAACTGGATTCAAACTTCAAAGAATATATTCAACTTGCACACGCATAAAAATTTTAGATCTATAACTCATAGTTTTTTCATTTGTGTACATATTATGAAATCAAAAATACGTACATATTCTTTAATCACCAATGTCAAAAAGTGAACATAGAGTGAGAATGAGGAAAAACATAAAATGAAAGTTGATGGTATAACTTGCAACACTCAAATATTCATATTCTTAATTTCTAGTATTTAAGTCCCTCAAGACTCCAAGATTATCAAACTACAATATATAAATTATATCTCCTTTTGTTTTTCCCTCTATGTAATCGACTTTCATCATTAACTTGATTCGAAGAGGACTCTTCCATTACCAGGTTACATCTCCCTCTTTCTCTTTATCCACATTGTGTGTTTAAATGAATGTTGTTAACATATTCTAGTTGGAATGTGTTTATATGAATGTATTTATAATTGTCTAGTTAGAATTTGGCATAAGTTAAATGTTTAATTTAGTGTAAGCACAACGAGAGATAATCACTTTTGATTCATTTTTATTTTTTTAGTTGTTACGAAGATTATAGTGCCTTAAGAGTGACAAATCACAACGAGAAATAATCATCATCTCATATAATCCCATGTAATACACATTATTAAGCAAACAATATGTATTACACGAGATTATAATTAGGGCGAGCAAGGGTGGGGTGCGGTGGTTTTATGGTAAAACAAAAAATTGAACCGCATATTATGGTTTTTCAAAATTAGAAACGGTTCTGATTTCAGTATTTTCGGTTTCGGCTTTTTATATTGAATCGGTTCGGTTTTGATTTTTCTAGTTTTTCTTACTTGTCAACAAGCAAATTTTAATCTTACATAAAGTTTACGATTCCAAGTTTTCAGGCAAGAATATTTAAACAAATATCAATAGTAGCATTATATCCAACAATCTAAAGCTACAAAAAAACATACGAAACAACCAAACAAGAATCTAAAATATAAAATGCATTCATATGCGTTTTTCGTCCACAAAAACATTCAAAGAACACTATTGTTTGAAAACAAAGCTATAATATCTATAAACGTATCAAATTTGAATGTATAAATAATAAACAACATTGTTGCTTTTCTTTTTTACAAATAAAATTGTCTGCTCAAATCTTTGAAATTAAGTATCAAATTTCTTATATAGATAAATTATATAAAAACAAATATAAAGGTGGGGCGGGGTGGATTTCTCGGTTTGATTTTTCCTATGAAACCAAAAACCGCCTCAAACATTTGGTTTTTATAAATCACAACCACCACCATGGTTGTCAATTGGGGAGGTTTTTTAGGTTCGGCTTTTTTGTTTTTTCTGTTTCGATTCGGTTTTCTGGTTTTTGTGCTCACCCCTAATTATAATGTAATTTTTTTCATGTTAAACTAGTCTATCGAATAGTGTAAAAACGAAATTATAGTAGTAAAATCAATTTAATTTAGAATAATGTGTTTTTATTTGATAATTTTACCTATGTGTATGCGATGTGTTTGATATTAATATCAGTTTAATTTAATAATAATAATAATAATAATAATAATAATAATAATAATAATAATGTTATTATTCTCTTTTAGAATATAAAGTTAAAGTAAAAAGTAGTTTAATATGTAAATTTACCTAAAAAAATATGAAAACTGAGAATTTTACATTTACGTACTTTAATAGTGTATCAATATTAATAGCTCAAGCCCACTAAATACACGTTCGAATCAATCCCATTACCAAGGCTCAGCAATAAACACTTGATAGCGGCCCGACTATTCTCTCTGGCCACGTCGAGCCTGGAGAGACCCATCAGTCCACACTGAGCACACAGTATTACTGCTCCCCAACTATCACTAATGGTTAAGATGTACCATCTAACACTTCACAGTGGGGATGTACGACAAGCTTAACTTTGTACGAGCCAAGGAGGAGAGTCCACCTGTTCTCATTTCCTGCTTTCTAGATGATCAACATCTGGCTCCCTCGTAGTCGTTGATCATCCCTCAATAGTTTATCTCTAAACCCTACTTGCATCTTTATAAATAGAAGGCACTACACACAACCTCAACAAGTTTTCACACACTTGGGCAAATATTATTTCAGAACAGTCTCGTATGGTTCTTGTTTAAGTGTTACATGAGCTTCTTAATCTCAATCAATTCATTAGTTCCTTACCGTTTCACACGGGAAACCAAACAACAAAACCATTCCCATCCCATCTTTTAAACCGATTTACATACCATACGTAAACATTGCGCCATCTGGTGAACAACTCCCTCAATTTAGGATATAACAACTACCACCTCGGACCTCTCCGAGTGGCTGACTCTGCTCGAACAGAGAAGAGTCAACAAACACTCGAAAAATAGACTCACCAGTCATTGAGAGACCACACAAGAAAGCCTTAAGGGAAGTGCATGCGGTAATCGACAATATCAACCTGCACACGGCACCTTCCTAAAAAGAACCTACACGGCTTAATGACGAACATCATGTTCTCAGGCCATTTCCACAACTAGCAACAACTCAAACATTTTAGAGTTCAAGGAAGCGTTGAGGGCACTAGGGGGTATCAGAGAAAGGAGCCGCAAAACATCCAGGTCATGCCACACCATGTTAGTTCACCTATAACAACTCGTAAAGCAAGGTGGTTGACTAGTTCTCAAGTAAATGCATTCCAACCTACTCATCCTTTTCCGCATTACTTTACACATAACAATCAGGCTAAAGCACCACTTAGTAGCAACCTTGAGTATAGCATAACTACAAGCCAAATTCAGAGAGACACTCTGACACCATTACCTAGCCCCTCCCCTGGAAACAACATATAACCTACTCTAGACTTAGCTCAAACTTCGACTACAAATACTCACCTAGTCAAATCTTACGCTAGGAAACTTACAGAGGGAATGATAAAACACTTTTCTAGTCTACCTAAACCTGGAAACTCCAAAATAAAAGCCCCTAGGGCTAACCCCAATACATGGACAAATAAACCCCCTCACCCTAATAGACCATCAAGGGTAAGCGACATCAACCAAATGATACAAGAAACCCTCAGAGAACAAATAGGAAGTGTTTACATGATCCAATCATGTCACTCAGGCATGAAAAGAGGAAACGAGGTTCTGGAAGACTGGCAGCGTACTCCATCGCGAAGCATTCCATGGGATACCTTCATACCATCATATGACCCCATTGTCATCACATTAATGATAGGAGGATTAGTATAATACACATGGATGGAGGGAGTTCAGTCAACATAATGTACGAACACTGCTTCAACAAACTCCTAGAATACATCATACCAAGCCTAAAACACCAACCACACCATTAATTGGCTTGTTAGGAGAAAGATATTGACCATCAGAACTTTGGTAGAGTTTCCAACAGGGGCAGGGGTCGCTACAGTAAAAAGTGACTACCCTGGCAGAGACACAAGCTTAGCTACTGCGGTAGAAGAAAGCAACATCAGGGAGATTGTGTAGGAACCTATTCCGGGAGACAACCCCAAACAAGCAAAAGTCATCAACTCCGAATACCTAGATCAACCCATCACAATCGGAGTCAATCTCCTACCTTAGGTTCAAAATCAACTAGTACATCTACTAGCAAATAGCCTAAATGTATTTTCCTGGAAACCATCAGACATTATTGGTACGAGTGTAAACGAGATGAGATAGCTCGCAAGCTATTCAAGATCGACTCGTAAACTGCTTAAACTCGACTCGATATAAATGAGTCGAGCTCGAGCTACTCGAGTACACTTTTGAGTTGAGTTCGACCTCGAAAATACTTAGCTCGTGAGGCTCGCGAGCCCTTATCAAGTTTCAATAATGTTACACTTTCACTCTTTTATATACATGCAGTTACGTAATTGTCATACAATAGATTCAGTCGAGCTTGATATGCCCATTTTTCATCGAGTTCAAGCTTTAAATGTGGAAATAATCGAGCTCGAGCTTTAATGATCGAGTTGAGTTCGAGCTTGGCAGTACTCGACTCGAGTCGGCTCGTTTACACCCCTAATGATTGGTGTCCTTAAAGAATTAGCGAAACATAGCTTAGGCCTAAACCAGTACGTACCAGTTATTATGCAAAAAAGATGCAGTCTTTCTCTAGAATGGTCTTAGGCTATAGATTCTCAGGTCATAGACCTAATCCTGGCAAGCATCCTACGCCTAGTCAAGTATCAAACCTGAGGTCTCAAACCCAGTTATGGTCAAGAAAGTCAATGGTACGTGGCATATTTGTGTCGACTTCACCAACCTAAACAAGGCATGTCCAAAAGACAACAACCCCTAACTCCCATTGACTAGAAAGTGGAATCCCTAACCGATTTCAAATACAAGTGCTTCATTTATACATATAAGGGGTATCACCAAATTCTGATGAATGAATTTGACAAAGACAAAACAACATTCTACACCAACCAAGGTCTCTTATGATACACCAAGATGCCTTTTGGACCCAAAAACGCGGGCGCCACCTACCAGGCACTGGTAGATAGAGAATTCAGATCTCATATATGCGTCAATCTTGAAGCATACATTGACGACATGGTCATCAAAAGCAAAACAAAAGATGCCTTGCTACGTGACATCATTGAAACATTCCAAAACTTCAGATGCATCAACATGAAGCTCATCCCATCTAATTGTACGTTTGGGGTGGAGGAAGGCCAATTTGTGGGTCACATAATCGACGCCACGAGAATCAGGGCAAACCAAAAAAAGATTTAGGAGATACTAGACATTACTCCGCCCAAGAACTTGAATGAGTTACAAAGCCTAAATGGGAAACTCGCAGCTCTCAGCTGGTTTCTATATAGGGCATCTGAAAAACATTTGTCATTCAAAGTGTTGATCGAGTGCAATAAAAAGAAAGTATGCGAGTGGACATAAGAAGCTGAGGTAGCATTTCAGGACCTCAAAGTGTTCCTAGCCGAGCAACCTACCCTGACAGCTCCAATACCCGGTAAAACCCTCACCATGTACCTAGCAGCATCCCAGGAATTAATCAGTTCAGTACTATTAGCAGAAAGGGACAAGGTTCAAAAGCCAATCTACTTTTTCATCAAGAATTTGCAAGATGCACAAATCAACCATCCTCCACCGGAAAAACTAGCATTTGCTTCGAACTGTCATCCAAGCGATTCAAAAGATACTTCCAAGCACATCCGATTCACGTCCTGACAGACAAGCCCCTGAAACAGGTTCTATCGAACCAAAAGTACACATGCAAAATGTCAAAATGGGCGATCGAGTTAAGTGAAAACGAAATCACCTACGGATCCAGATATTCAATCAAAGGGCAAATCATGGTAGATTTCCTCACCGAGGTAAACATACATAAAGTTTATCCCTAAACCCTGGCTCCTTGTCTGCTCTTTAGATGATCAACACCTGACTCCCTGACCTTTGATCATCCCTCAATTGTTTATCTCTAAACCCTACTTGCCTCTTTATAAATATAAGGCACCACACAACCTCAACCAGTTTTCATACCTTGGGTCAATACTGCTTCACAACAGTCTCGTGTGGTTCTTATTTAAGTGTTACCCGAGCTTCTTGATCTCAATCAATTAATCGGGTCCTTACCGTTAAACACGGAAAACCAAACAACAAAACCATTAACATCCCATCTCTTAAACTGATTTATATACCATACGCAAACATACATAAAGTTGAATATGATGTTAGGTATTATTCTTTTTAGTTTTGAATTTAATTGTAAATTATACTGCACAACTAAAATAAAATACTTTTTTTTAAACATTGTTTTTAAGTAAAAAGAATAAGAAACTCTCATCTACTTACACATCTCTATTTTATATATAGATTTTTTTAAGTGTAATTCTGTTTTGACAAAATTGATTTATAGTTTGATCACCGGTCGAGTCTAAAGGAAAACATTATTTTTCTTCTTAAATGGCCTCTCAAATGGTCCTTTTATTATATAAAAAAATATGAATGACCCATCCTGGTAATACCTTTTGTAATTATAAAACCTTTATATATATATATATATATATATATATATATATATATATATATATATATATATATATATATATATATATATATATATATATTTTGGAACTAAACTACTGTATTTACTTCAACTAAGAAAAAGAGCAAAACGAATTTGCGATTAGGTATTGTTTATTTTTTTAGAGGTTATGAGTCTGAATCTGAATGTTAAAAGTGGTTGAAAAGTCTGAATTTGATTCATATAAGAGTGTTTGTTTTTTAATAAACATTTGAATGCTTTAAATCACCATTTTTGTCATGATATATATTTAAATGTTGTGTTTAAGTCATAGATACATATATGGGTTAGCTATGTAACGAACAACGAACATTTAAATAGAGACCAAATCAAAACAATTTTAATAATTTATAAGCTTGATGGTCCAATCAGTAGTAATAAAATGTTCAAAATAAAATAGGGCATAGCACCAAGGCAACAACATAAGGAAAAGAATTTTGGGATGAAAATAATACTAAAGAAATGAACAAAAGTGGGTCATTTGTTGGTAACCTTTATTAGGCTGTCAGATATTATCAAATGTCTTCCACCCTCTAATCGAAAAAGAGGTTATTCAGTGATTTTAGAATTTGAACTTTGGAAGAAAACAAACAACTTGAATGCAAATATATCTGACCGATTCCGATTTCATATGCTCTTCAGACTTTTTATATAAAAACAAACACCACCTCACAGCCTAACCAATATCACTATTGAAGTTTAACGCTCTGTTCTCGAGTTTTATTTTGTGGGAATAGAAATGATAGGTAAAGAAGAGTAAAGAAAAGAAAGTTGCATTTATGTTTCATGTTCTCGAGTTGAAAGAAAATTAACGGAAATAGAAGAAAATAAACAAAGTCGCGTTCTCGAATTGGGAGAAAAAGAAAGAAAAAATTATAGTTATACCTTTTTAAACATAGAAATACATCTATAACAAAAGATATATAAAATAATGAAGGTTATATAACTTGTTTTATAATAAAGATTTTAGGTGTAAATTTGTTTCCTTCAAAATCCGCCCATATTTGAGCGGAAAATTTTGGAGGAAAAAACCTTTTAATTTTCTTATCAAATCCTTTCTACTGTATTTCTTTTCTTTTCTGTTTGATAAAAACTTAAGAACACAATAATTTTTTTATTCCCTTTCATTTTCTTTCCTTTCCTTTCAAAAATAAACTCGCAAACACGGCATAAATGTCTTGACCTGTTATCGATCTTCTCCAATTGCTCCATATCACCATGCATTATTTTTCCAACAGAAAAGGTTTGCTCGCGTGTTGCGGCGTAGTATTAGATTACAGTTTCTATTTTTATTGGCTTGATTATTATTTATCACATGTTTTCTCATTGATAACTCTAATTTTAGAAACTTAATCAAACTAGTAAAATTGAGTCATGCGGTGTAATTGGTTCGACTTTAGGGTTGTCTTTTCTCTTGAGACCGAGTTGAAATAAGAATTGGACCTAAATAATAAGAAAATTTAATTTCTCCAAAAGGTGTAAATCGGTTGGAACACCCTGATCCCATGCATCGTACATAAATGTTCTATCATTAGTTGTTCATCTCGTTCTTTCGCATATCACCATCTTCTACACTTTGTGTTACATCTTTATGCTATACCCGTCACCATGCTAGGCCCGCCCCTAACTTATGTAATCTATGTCTTATGAATGTCTGTGTATTCATTACTACTTGATTTCTCAGTTTACAAATTTACTACATGTTGTCGTCCCCGTAACAAGGATAATTATTTTTTCACACGATTGTTAATTTTCTGTCATTGGTTAGTATTCAAATGTTTGGTTTAATGGTATTAATATTACTCTTGGTCATTGATTAATGTTGTTACCAAATATAAAGGTTAAATGGTCGTAGGATACACAGACTAGTAGGATTTCAAAAGTTTTTTGTTTTAATAGGAAGAAAAAAAGATGACCACATAAAACTAAAATAAATGGTAAGTTAGATGCATTCCGAGGTAATTATTCCATTAGTATTCGCATATATAGGTTTGTATTTAAATTTATTTGTGCATGTTTTCTATAGAAAATGAATGCATTTTAGCTATAACCTCATCTAAAATAGTGTATTTCATGGATTGTTTTTTGTAGCATCATGTCTGATGTGCAAACTAACGAGCCTAAACAAACTCAAATCGACAATCAAAATGTTAAAACGGATGATGATGCAAGCAAATATTCATCGACAACACCACAAACTGATAACCGTGAACTAGATCAAACAACCACTTCAAATGAAAGCACTCGTGACAACCCTTCTACCATCGAATCTAAAGCCACAACTACCAAGTCGACTAACGATGCCACAACCTCTGAACCATCTTCTGATTTGAAACATGATACTTCCACTACTCAGAAACCTGATTCCACCAACAATAGTGTCACTGCAACGGTTGCTCAAGAAACTTCGTCGGTCAATACTACCACACCTTCAGCCACTCAAATACCTGAAACTGATGCAAACAAGCAATCACCACCAACTAATGTCCAACCAATCAATACCCAAGAAACTTCGACTACTCAAGAAACTTCCACTACTCAGAAACCTGATTCCATCAACAATAGTGTCACTGCAACGGTTGCTCAAGAAACTTCGTCGGTCAATACTACCACACCTTCAGCCTCTCAAATACCTGAAACTGATGCAAACAAGCAATCACCACCTACTAATGTACAACCAATCAATACCCAAGAAACTTCGACTACTCAAGAAACTTCCACTACTCAGAAACCTGATTCCACCAACAATAGTGTCACTGCAACGGTTGCTCAAGAAACTTCGTCGGTCAATACTACCACACCTTCAGCCTCTCAAATACCTGAAACTGATGCAAACAAGCAATCACCACCAACTAATGTCCAACCAATCAATACCCAAGAAACTTCGACTACTCAAGAAACTTCCACCACCAAAGATCCAGATTCAAGTGCAAATAAACAACCATTACCCAAAGAGGACCAACAAACAAGTTTTGTCGACTCTCCCACCCCTCAATCACCTGACTCAAGTACCGATAAGTCAGCCCCCGAGGATAAATCCCCAAGCCAACCTACTGCTGAACAAGAGCGATCGCAACTTAAAAACTTAATAAGTCAAGAACTCGTGTTTATTGAAACGATCTGCCCAAAACTTGGAGAACACCAAAAACATATAAAGAAAGAAAGAGATAATGCCTTAGAAAAGTTTAATAGCTTTGAGGCTTTTAGTGATTTAAAGGAGCTGAAAGATCTCAAGAAAACAGTTACCAAACTTAAGCTGCAGATTCCAGCAAAATATAGGACATTAAATGAAGATGAATTGCGAAAAAAGCAACAATCTGATGTTGATAAGAGAGACAGTATTCCGCCTAAGTTACTTAAAAAAATGCCTCGGCTGCATAATGAGTTGTTCAACAAGAGCCAAATTTGTAAGACTATACAAAAACGTTATAGTGAGCTTAAACGTGAATTAAAGATTTGTTTGCTATGTTTTTCCGTCTTTCCGGAAAATGAAATCATAAGTAGACGGTTAATGGTTTACTGGTGGATCGGAGAAGGACTAACTCCTGTGGATGAACATCTGGAAGAAGGAAAAACAGCTGAGGACCATGCAAATGGTATATTTAATCAGCTAATGGACAAGGATTTCATCGAGCCTGCTGTCTCCAAAAAACATGGTCGTAATGTGGCAGCGTGCAAAATGCACCCCATGGTTCGTGCTGCGTTGATTATCATTGCAGACAAGATAAAGTTCTTTGATTTTGATGAGTATGGTGACCCGAAGGACTTTGGAAAATTTGATGAGATCGACAGCCCAGAAGAGATTCCAAATATTCATCCCCTTGGTGACCCAAGAGAGTTCTTTGATTTCTATGATAAACGCGGCAATGAAACAACAAAAGAAATTAAATTTTTTGATCGAAATGGGAACCCGATTAAGTTTGCTGCTTTACCACCGAACAACTTTGACGAGCAAATTTTTGATAGCAATGGAAAGCCAATAGATAAGTCAAAAAAATTCTATTTTTATCAAAGGAAGAAAATCAAAACAAAGTCTTATAAGGTATGTTTGATGGGTAGTGGGTTATCAAAAGGTATTAAGTGGGATAAACTTCACATGTTATTCAATGTAAAGGATGATATTCTGGAGTTCAAGCGAGAATGGTTTTTGAGAATGGAGAATCTCAATGTTCTCTTCTTAGGAAGGTGGAAAAGCTCAGCTGCTCACCATATCGAGGTCGAGGAGTTTGATTTTACAGCGAGCTTGGAAAATATGAATCATGTGAGGTTCTTTAGCCTTCAAGGGGTTTCAAGGATTACTGAGCTTCCTGAATCAATCTCAAAGCTTGAGAGCCTTATAATTCTTGACCTTAGAGCTTGCCACAATCTTGAGAACATTCCAAGTACCATCGGTTCACTCAAGTTTTTAACACATTTAGATATGTCCGAATGTTACTTGTTGAAAGACATACCAAAAGGGATTTCATCTCTTGTGTCCCTTCAAGTCCTCAAAGGGTTTGTCGTAGTTGATTCTCCACCAAAGCATGTATGTACACTTCAGGATTTAGAGAAACTAAAAAACTTGATAAAGCTTAGCATGTACACACATATGAAAGACTTCCCTCGCGAATTACATCTTGCGGCTTTACAAAAGTTTGAAATGCTTCGTAAGCTAACAATTTTGTGGGGTGGCCATGAGAAGTCGTCCAAAGAAAAAGAGTCAGAGACACCTAAAAATGGAAAAAAGAACGGTAAGCTTGCGTCACGAGTAAGGAAATTTGTTACAAAGAACTGGGTACAAGGGTCTATAAGAAGAATGAATGCTTTCAACAACTCGACATTAGGTTCTAGGCTAGAAAAACTCGATCTCAAGTGCTTCCCACATAGTGATACACCAGATTGGCTAACCCCGGCGATGCTCAAAGGGTTAAAAAAACTATACATTCGTGGTGGGCAGTTCTCTGATCTTGGTCAGTATCAGGATGATATGGATGATTCACCTATCCAACACAAGCAAACTTGGAACGTCGAGATATTGCGATTGAAGTACTTGAGTGAACTCGAGATGGAATGGAGAGAGCTGCAGAATTTGTTTCCAAAAATGACTTCTTTGGAGAAAGTCAAATGCCCGAAATTAACACTTTTTCCTTGCAACGAGCGTGGAGTTTGGAATAAGGAGACAACGACAACCTGATTGCAAGACTTAATTGGTACTGGACATTAGAGTTTGATCATTATTATTTCGCATGATTTCTATGTTATGTCGATAATAGTTACAACCAATAAGTGAAGCTGTTTCAAACTTTACACTAACTAGAACATATACCAATAAAGATTGTTGTCGACATATATTATAATTATGTACTGTATGTATGTACTTACTTTGTGTATTTACCTTATCATGTTTGAATTGCTTGTTTATCGAAAACTCATTATGTTCTTATTAGTTTTGTAGCTACTGTTTATTACTTTTTGTTTTATTATTTTTTACATTACTGTTCATACGAATATAGTTAAAGTTATCAAGTTTGTCTGTAGAGTCTTAAACTTGTATTAGACCTCATCTCGCATTGTGCTTAACAAATTAAATTTGTGTTGTTTGGCCCTAAAACTCGTTACTTCGTTAGTCACCACCGAGTTAAGCATATGTCAGATGAAGGAAATATTATCTTTTACATATATTTCATCACACAACAAAAAGATTACGTAGGTTCACTTGATTATAATGGATTAGATGCTGAAGAGATTACGTTGGGACGAATCAATATTAACGCTGATAGAAGTAAAACTTGATAAAAAAAATTTTAGTTGGGTGTATAGTGTAGTGATGCCAAACGAGATAAATGGATCGCTACATTATCGTGTTCTTGGTAATTTTCTAACCCTGGAAAGATGACAGCCACCATAGTACTACTATTTTTAAGTTACTGACTTGACGATATCATTCACCAGAAAACTATAATTGATTACTCGAGGACATATTTTATATGAGCAAAGTTAAAGTAAAAGTACCATTAGTAACTACTAAGTATGCCATGTATTAGATGTTAGTCTGAAATCTGAATGGTCTAGGATCAAAAATCGACTACACATTTGTTAACGGAATCTAATTTTTGGAAAGTTCAATTGTTGTGTGTATTATTAAAGAATGAGGACCAACCAATATTTTCTTTAACGATAAATAAAGGCATGCTGCACGTGCATTCTATAATAAGACTTTAGGGCCCGTTTGGTTTGGAGGTTTGCTTTGGGTTTTGACTTTAAAATGTGGAAGCGGGAAGCCTAAAGTAGCATGTGGATATCCAATAATCCTTCGTAGGATCATGTATTTACATACCATTAATGACGACTCGTATGAAATGATTTCAGATTATTTTCAGTATCTGGCAAAATAGCAAATATTAAAGGTCGCATTCTTGTGAAGTCAGGTGTGCACCGTAAATATTACATTTCAAATGAGTTAATAAACTTTCAAAATTAAGGTGAAAAAAATACGTGTTTTCAGTCATGATCATGAGAGCACTCCGGGGACACGAGCAATCAGTAGTTTTTTTTACTAACACATCGTTGTTAATGACGAGAGCATAAATGCCTATAATTCTCCAACGAGAAGAAGTGACAAGTCGTCTTATTTATGGATTTCAAAGATTTCAAGATATTGTTTCACTTGAATTATTTTCACTAACTATAGAGTATAGACGTTAGATCTTACACACAGCAGAACAAAACTTGATTCGAACAAAACTATAAGAGTCTATGCACTCAAAAGCTTACACCTCATAACAATGAATCATCATATATACATCACCCAACAAGGAGTATGTTATCAGCTTACCTATAAAAAATGCACACCCATAAATTCTTTTTGTAACAATAATTTATATACTAGTCGACATAGTTACTTTCTGCCACTTTCTTTGGTACAATTCTTCAAAGAACATGAACTACACGTACAAAATAAGACTGTAATTTACTTTGAAGCAAAATAACTAATTCTTTCAAATAAGGATCCTCAAAAGTGTATCAACATGATATGTTATTATTATTATTATTATTATTATTATTATTATTATTATTATTATTATTATTATTATTATTATTATTATTTGCAAAAGGTGAACTTTTATATTATACTCCAAAATTTACAATGCTTATAACAATAAAACTGTTTTGAGACAGGCCCCAAAACAGATCAATCATACAACTGATTATACTAACATACTTATCAGATATACCAAGATATCTGACAGAATACAATAACAGCTCCACGAATTAACATTAACACCTCATTCCATTTTCCAAGATTTTTTAAGCCAAGGCCTCCCTGATTTTTGGGTTTACACACTTGTTTCCAATACATATTAGCTTTCCCTTTAGAACATTTACTTTGATTCCACAAGAAACCTTTAAGAAGCTTATCAATCTCCTTCACAATCATTTTAGGAATGATAAAGACAGAGGCCTAGTAGACATGAATTAATGATAACACTGCTGCAATTAATTGTAACCTGCCTGCATAAGTGAGGATTTTATTCTTCCAGTTGAACACTTTGCTTCTGACCTTATGCACAAGACATTTACACTCATTAATTCCAATCTTCTTAGCAATAAGAGCAACACCAAGATAACTAACTGGGAGTTGTCCCACTTTGAAAGGCATCACATCCAAAATTTTATGCTTGACATGTTCACTAAAATTTCCAAAGAAGATAGTACTTTTTCCTAAGTTAGGCATTAAACCAGAAACCCTACTGAAAACATCCATAGCCTCTTTCACCACCTTAACAGAGGCCACATCACCATGACATAGCACAAGCAAGTCATCAGCAAAGCAAAGATGAGAAATTTTAAGATCTTTACAACCCCAATGATACCTGAATTGCCTACATTCCTTAATTTTCTGCTTCATAATGATGGTGAAAACTTCCATAACAATGGTGAATAGATAAGGAGAGATTGGGTCTCCTTGTCTCAACCCTCTTCCTGCTTTGAAATAACCATGCCTATCTCCATTAACACAAATTGAGAATCCAACAGTTCTAACACAAGTCATTATCCAATGAACCATTTTGCTGTGAAATCCCATTCTAGTTAGAGTAGTTACCAAAAAGTTCCAATTGACAGTGTCATATGCTTTATGTATATCAACCTTGCAAGTAATTCTTTTAGCACCATTCTTCCATTCATATCATCTTAATAGTTCTTGAGTTAACATGATGTTACCAGTAATTTGCCTCCCAGGTATAAATGCATTTTGATTAGGACTTATAACTTTACACAAAGTACTCTTAATTTTGTAAGTTAAAATCTGCTAATACACTTATAGACCACATTGCAACATGCAATTGGTCTAAAGTCAGATACCTTTGAAGGATTATGAATTTTAGGAACCAAAGTGATGAGAGTGGAGTTGACTTCACTAAGTAGTTTACCTTTTTCAAATAACTCCTTTATTGCCTTACAAACATCATTACCAATTACATCCCAGGCTTTTTTTTGAAGAAGTTAGAAGTAAAACCATCAGGACCAGGGGCTTTGGTATCCTCAATATCAAACATGGCAGTCTTGATTTCCTCATCAGTTACTGGTCTAACCATAAACTCAGCATCATTAGCATCCACAACAGAACTAATTCTCACATCTGCTTCATCCATACTCTGAACTTGGTAGCTTGTCCTAAGAAACTTTTGAAAATGGTTCACAAATTGATCAGGCACATTAACCCCTTCAAACGTTTCCCCTTGATCATTACATATAACAGCAATCCTGCTTCTATGCTTCTTTTCTTTGAGAATATTGTGGAAAAAGTTGCTATTCTTATCCCCTTCTCTAAGCCATTCCACTTTAGCTTGTTGACAGAGGAAACTTTCTTCATCTCTAACAGCATAACTATATTATTTCAAAATATTTGCTTCTTCACTCTTCAAGACTGCATTATTAGGATCAACTCTACTTTAACCTGTATATCTTGAAGTTTAGATCTCCAGTGAAGAACTCTTTCATATAAGTTGCTATGTTTCCAGCTCAATTTCTTCATATGATATTTCATCACCTTAAGTTTCTTAACCAGCTTAAACATTGCACAACCATTAATAGGAATCTGCCATTCTTTCTTAAATGTCTGCACAAATTCAGGGTAATTTGTCACAAAGTTAGCAAATCTGAAAGCTTTCTTATTACCTTAATGGTGTTTGGGATAGTAAGCACTCCAGGGCTGTGGTCAGATGTAAGATGAGGAAGAAAAGTGGGATGAGCAGTAGGAAAAGCATCCATAAAGTCACTGCTACCCATTATTTTATCAATCTTTTTCAGGATACCATTAGAAGGATTAACCTACTCTGCACCCAAGTAAAATGACACCCAGTATAGTTCAAATCTTCAACCTCAATAGCCTCAATACACTCTTGAAAATCCACCATATCAGCAGTCTTGCAAAACCCCCCAGCAGAGTGATCACCAACATTAAAACTCACATTCCAATCACCCATTAAGATCCAAGGGACTTTACCAACAATATTTCTATAAAATTTCAAAGTTTTCCATAGACTCTTCCTGTCTTTTCCAAAATTAGCAGCATAAATGAAACAACAAAAGAATCTATGTGAATGATCAATTGTTTCCACAGCACACAACATAGCTTGATTAGTAGAATGAACAGGCATAACATTGACCTCATTAGCCTTCCAACCAACTATAATTCTGCACCCTTTGTTACTATGCTGAATATTTGACATCCATTCCCAATTCCCATATACATACTCACAGATTTTCTTCATTTTATTCTCCTTAATGTGTGTTTCCAGCAGAGCACAAATACTAAAATTATTATCAGCCAAAAAAATCTTTTAATCTCTTTTTGCTTTTCTCTGTTAAACATACCTCTCACATTCCAATCTACAACCTTCAAATCTGAATTTGTGTGATCCATGAAAACTAATTCTCTTCATTCAACAGATGTGTCCCCAAACCATTCACTTCATCATTCACAATATTCCTAGCCATATCATTGCCAGTATCAAACACATTTTCCTCACTCTCTTTGTCAAGCTCACCATTTCTTTCCCACTTATCTTTAAAATATCTGATCATAGGCTTTGACCATTTTTCAGTTATGTCAATACCAGGTTGATACTTCATGCTAATAAACTTCTGCACTATTTTTAAAACTTCACAAGGATCTATATCATTATCATCTTCAAGGGCAACATAATTATTAGCACTTTTTTTAATAGCTTCCACAATTCCAACATCAACATTCCAAGTCTTTTTTGGACTCTTAGTATTAATCTGTGCATTCTCTTTGCCACTAGTCACTTTGTTACCATCTCTGTTATTATCACTTTGCACCTCTTTAGGTCTAAATTCCTGTTTTTTCTTAAAAGTATCCTTTCTAACATTCCCATTCTTGAAATTCTCAGTTCTCTGCCTTTGATTCATATTAACATGATGTTTTTTTATCATTCAACATTGTTCACTCCATTCCTATCCTCCTTTTGCTCCATATTATCGTTCCTAACTTCATCTTCACTCCTAGGCCTAACAGTACAATTAGCATGGTTGTGGCCAAATACTTTACAGTGTGAACATTTAGGAGGTTTCCAAGCATACTCAACATTAACAAATTTTTGTCCATACTGACCTTGCATATTATTCTTATAGCATATTTCTATTTTGTCTTTGAACTCTTTTTCAGCACTAATTTCCACCAGCACTCTAGCATACCCTAGCCTTCCAGTACCTTCATTGCACATCTTAGTTGTAGTTTGGTCCATTATCAGAGGTTTGCCTAATCCACTAGCAACTATACTTATCCCCTTATTACTCCATGCTTCTAGAGGTACATTCATAAGTTTCACCCAAACAGGTACTTCAACAGGGTCCTTTTTCTCAATACACATGCTTGGGTTCCATTTTTGAACTAGTAAAGGCTTATCTCTAACCATCCAGGTTCCACTTTCTAACACATGATTCATGCCTTCCTCACTCTTAAATTTGAATAGGTACATACCATTAAGCATAATAATATCCTTAAGGCCAAATCTACCCCACATTCTTCCTATATTGTATTTAATTTCAGCATACTTCATTCTATAACCAACAAAATAGCCACACAACGTATATTCCCATTTTTTACTACCCTCAATAACTAGTTCTTCCTCAAACACAACCACATCTCTACCATCCTTCTCAACAGTAGGAATTAAGCACAATTTATTATCAAACACACTATTATGCTTTACAGTATTAGCAAAACGTTTAGATTTTTTTATGTTTTTATTAGATTCATGTTTGCCTGTATCATTCACATTATTCACATTACTAACACCATTATCATTATTCTCATTAGACTTCTCATTAGCTTTAGGGTTTGTGGAACTAGGAGAGCTTACAATGTTTGGATATGTAGTATTCAAAGGTGGAAATTCATCATTCACTGTTTCCCCAATCACTTCCTGAGATCCCAAACCATCATTCTGAGTACAATTTGCCTCACAAACAGCCACCTCAACACAATTCGTCTCACAAGCAGTCACCTCATCACTATTCGCCTCACAATCAAGCATCTCATCCTTCTTCCCATTATCATCACCATTTTTATCACCAGAAACCCTAATTTCATCAGTTTTCCCATTAACACACTCATTATTCCTTTTCTGAATCAAATTAGTTCATTGAGTTTAGTTTTTAATAAGCCGTTTAGATGATATTTTCTTATTAGACATGATGAAAACTAACTAGATCTAATCACACAGTACACAGAACGAATTGGCGCCAAAATTCATTATTAAAAATGCTGGGAAATTCCTAAAATTTGAATTGGGTGATGTAGAATTAAAAACTAAACGCAATGAACTAATAAGATTAGAAAATTACTCATGGTTTGATAGGTAATTGAAGCTTTTAGAGGTTTTTTAATGGTGAAGAAATGGCGGGAATTATTTGGGGGTGAGGGAGTTGGTTACAGGAGAGAGAAATTTTTTTTATGATATGTCATGTTATATGTTATTGTGAGAGAAAAAAATGCAAGTAAGTTATTAATTTTAATTAAAAGGAAAATATTTATCAACTTAACTTCATTATTTGTCAACATGATCTATCAAGTTAAATCAAACATTAGAAGATCTCGATATAACACTTTTAGTATTTTTGGTTTGAACCGTGTATCTTTAATCTACATTAGTCACATGGACTGTACTATGACACAAAAAATCGGGTGCATTTAGAATAAATAAAACAATGCTACAAACACAATTTTAGAGATCATACGCATTTATGAAAATTGAGATTTTCTTTTTTTCACAAAAAAACACTGCATAACAAAATTTTATAGTTGTGTCCCGGAACCACATTGGTTCCGTAATTGACATTAGACAACAAGTTCTAACTTTAATGCAAATAAATCCAAACTATGTCCACATTCTACATTAAATAACTACAATTTAGGAATCAAATGCATTTATAAAATAATAAGTTTTTTATTTTTTAACCGAAAAAAAACACTGCATCACAAAAATTCATAGTTGTGTCCCAGAACCACCCTTGTTCCGTAATTGACATTAGACAACAATACGTGTATTCAAAGTTAAAAGAAACTTCGAAATGGTTATTTCTATATACGTACATTGTCTAGAGTGAAAAATTGACAACTACTCTAAATACTTAGGGGTGTTTGGGTTTGTTTATTTATCGACTTGTGGACAAAAATGAGCTTATACAATTAACTAAAACCAAAGAAGCCCGTAAGTCAGCAATCCAAACAATTTTCTTTTCCTTAAAATTAGTTTCAAAGAAAGGAAAGCCCGTCAAAATGGGCCATCTTAAGAGCATTGGTGTAATAACGCCAGGGTTATGTCGGTGTGGAGGCCGCGTTGACGGTGTTACCACACTGCCGAAGACGCATTACCAACGATGTTGGGTTGCCCTTTACTCCACCGACGATGTTATTTATTTATTTTTACCGATTAAAATTGGTATCTGTGTGTGTACTGCAATGTGAGTGTTGCGTTGGAGAAGATTTTTTTGTATTATTATTATTATTATTATTATTATTATTATTATTATTATTATTATTATTATTATTATTATTATTATTATATATATATTATTATTATTTTTTTTTTAATTATTTCATAGATACATAATAAGCTTACACAAAGTTGGATGGGAGTCTAGACACAAGCTGTGCTCCCACTCCTTTCTGAATACAAAAGCTTATTCTATGAAAAATAAAAACACCACTCTTAGAATTATTTGAGTGGCTATTGACAATAGAATTAATACATCATCATCATCATCATCATCATCATTTATAAAGCGGGATAGCCTGTTGATAAAATAAGTTTAATTTAACGTTTTTTTTAATTTAATTTTAATTTTAATTTTGTTTTAAAATGTTATTTGTGTTTTTATTTAATGTATGAAAAAATTAGTTTGTTCAAAAAATAGAAAATAAAATAAACTAATGGGTCCCAAAAAGGTGCTGTTATAATGTTATTAGTGAGGATAAAGATCCCCTCAATTTGTGTCAAACATGATACATCATATTCACCAATTACAAATAAGTAAAATAATTAAACTTTTTCTTTTAACAAAAATCAATGGCCCACTTGCTTATTTCTTGTCACAACAAAACTAACATGATCAATCATGTTTGGCTATAACTTTAGAGAATCTTAGGGGGTGTTTCTTTTTTATGTTAATAAGTCTTAATGGGGAGATAGTGGTGGGGCCACACATATAATATGTTTCTTTTTCTGTTAAATGGTCTGTATGAGGAGAGAAAGCAAAGGATACTCCTCCCCATTAAGACTCATTAACAGAATGGGCCCCACCCACTTAATCCAGAAAAAAAAAGAAACAAGCCCTTAATCCTATTAGTGAATGAGTCTTTTTGGGTGTTGATATTAAAAGTGGTGATGTTGATATGGTTGCATCTTTTGGTGTTAACATTGTTATAACACACTACTAGAAAAAGGTCTATCCTTGACTCGCATTTTATGACACACACTACAAGATGAGGCGCAAATAGCAAAGTCATAAAATAAGTGTCATAACGAGTAAATTTTCTATTGGGGATGACTCGCTTTAAGAAGCGTCATACATATGGGTCATAATCACATTTTTGGCTAACTCCCGCTCACTTTTTTTCCCCAAAATCAAATGATTTTCATTATCCCTCCATACTTATCTCCATACTTATCTAGGTTACCCACTATTTTCACTACTCCCCATTTATCTCTCTTCTCTGCCGCTATAACACAACCGTTATAACCCTAATCTCTTCTCTGCCGCTATACCTTGTTGGTTTTCTTTGCTAGTCAACCACAGTCCCACTCTCGATTTCAGGTCCACATTTCCATGAATCAGGTACTTTAATGTGTTATATGTTCAATTTAATCATCAATTCGTGGTGTTCATGAGTCAATTTCGTGTTTGCTTGACTTTTGAAATTAGGGTTCATGAGACCCGAATCTGTATATCTGTGGGTTAGTCAGTTGGTCAACACTTGAAAATGACAGTTTTTACAAAATGAAGCTTGGATTTGTTTATCAAATCTTTATGTTTGGGAGTTAGTATTGTAGCAGAACACTGGAGTAACCATATTTTCTCGTGATACTTATGTTAAAAGATAAAGGAATTTATGTTAAAAGAATTTCTAGTGAATTCACACTCGTTTCTCTGGTTATAATTTTTTTAGATGACAAGACTGCTGGACATTCTTGAAGATTACTTGATGTATCGTGGATATTTGTACTGCCGTATTGATGGAAACACTGGAGGTAAAGATCGTGATGCTTCCATTGAGGCTTTCAATAAGCCAGGAAGTGAAAAGTTTGTCTTCTTATTATCAACAAGAGCTGGAGGTCTTGGTATCAATCTTGCTACTGCGGATATTGTCATTCTTTATGACAGTGACTGGTGAGACAGTAGAACATTTTTCTTTCTCATTGCAGTATTTTTATCAATTGAAAATGATGTTAACTTTGTGTATGTATTATGCAGGAATCCACAAGTGGATTTACAAGCTCAGGATCGTGCTCATAGAATCGGGCAGAAGAAAGAAGTTCAAGTGTTCCGTTTCTGCACTGAGGTTCTTATCATTTGATTGCTGCTTTTGATTGGAAGCATCTTAAATCTTAAATGAATTATATCGTAACATGTGTTTTCTAATTGACTGTAACAGTACACAATAGAGGAGAAGGTCATTGAAAGAGCTTATAAAAAGCTAGCACTTGATGCTTTGGTTATTCAACAAGGACGTTTAGCTGAGCAAAAGAGTAATACTTTGTTCATTTCACATCTCTTTAGTTTACATGCTTTAGATTTATATGTTCTATCTTATACTCATTTTTATTTTTGTTTTATATATTTTGCAGCTGTAAACAAGGATGAATTGCTACAAATGGTTAGGTTTGGTGCTGAAATGGTGTTTAGTTCCAAGGATAGTACAATCACAGATGAAGACATCGATAGAATCATTGCTAGAGGAAGAGAGGCGACTGCTGAACTTGATGCTAAGATGAAAAAGTTCACAGAAGATGCAATTAAGTTCAAAATGGATGACAGTATGTAGATATGCTTTTGTACATCTATTAGTAGCTTTTATTATGCTAGTGTAATATAACAGACACTAAAGTTTTAACATATTTTCATATGCAGCTGCTGATTTGTATGACTTTGACGATGACAAGGTATTGTATTTATTGTTTGTTATTTAATTACTGTGTTTGCTACGTTGGTTCAGCAGCATAACTTACTAATGACATCTGTTATTATATACTTGTGAAGGATGAGAACAAGGTTGACTACTAGATTCTGATTTACAGAGGTAATCTACTAGATTCTGATTTATCTTTTTAACACAAGTCTTGGTCATAAACTAAATCGAGTCCTCTTATCAAATGCAGTACTAAAGTAGATGATTTATCTTTTTGTTGTGTGAATTAAGTAACACAGCAAAATGCAAGCGCACATTTTAGAATTCCAAATAGTTTTTACATATATGTGCATAGTCTTGTATAAGCATTTAGTCACTTATACTTGGTACGCCAGTTAAGGGGTGTTTATTTTTGCGTGTCACAACCCCAACAGTGGGCGTTTGTTTGCTGCAAACGCAACCCTAATAGGTGGTGTTGGTTCTGCATATTCGTAGCCCTCCACTATTCATTTGCATTATAGCCAAATTTGATTGAGCTTTTTATACTTGTATAAGTTGTTTGCAGCCTAGTTTTTTAGTTCTTATGAGTTTTGCAGCCTGGTCACAGATTTTTAATTCACTCATATTAAGCAGTTATAAGCTGATCTTTTGGATAAATAAGCTCACCCAGCTTATCTCCATTCTAGTATTTTTAGATTAATTTTTAGAATTTTTTAAGACCTTCAAAACCAGGCCTGCAAAAGGGCAATTTTGCCCTGTGCAGCCTGCATCAGCAGACTTGCAGAGTGCTTTCCCGTTTTTTTACAATTAACTAAGAAATAACTGAGAATCAAATGAAGCCTTCTTAAATTGGATTTCTCGTTTTTTTTACAGGAACAACTTAATGCTCATGGTGGAGTTGTATCCTTAGGTCACCCACTAGGTTGTAGTGGTGCTCGGATTTTGGTCACCTTGCTTGGGGTACGTTTATTTCGTGATTGCTTGTTTGCTTTTTATATGGAGTGCCCAATTTCTGCAAAAACAAGATGCGTTCTACAGCTTTCACAGCTGATTTTTAGTTTGTGAAATTGTAGTTGGTTATGACATTCATTTAACCCTTGTGTTGAGTTATCTTAACAATGATGGTTATGTAACATAGAAGAATTCAGTTGTTCTCTTTTTTGTTATGGTATTGCTAGTTTGTTATGGTACTGCTGCTAATATGCAGACTCTGTATTTTAAGTCAATTATTCTCTTGTAACGTATTTTGAATTTGTCTATCTTTTATCTTTTTTAGATGTGGTTAAAGGGAATGGGAGACTTATTCCTCAAGCGGTTAAATCGTGGGTCGAGCAATACGAAAAGGAGCCAAAACCAGCAATGGTTGTATACTCAGTGGTCGATGTGGAAGCTGTCAAACTAACTTGTGAATTACTATCGACATGTAATTTTTGTTGTTAATTAACTTGTGACTTATCGTGAATTAGTACTTGAATTAACCTCATTGTTTTGATATATATATATATATATATATATATATATATATATATATATATATATATATATATATATATATATATATATATATATATATATATATATATATATATATATATATGAAATGCGTTATTTTGATATTTGTGTTTTTAATTTTGTATTATCAAGTTTTTAATTGTCATTTAATAAAAAATTAGGAACTGGAAAAAATTAATTTAAAAAAAAAATTAAGTTATGACTCGCAAAAAGGAGTCATAAAACGTTGGTCATAAATGCGCGTCATAGAGGGATGACGCACAAATGCGAGTCATGAAGCTTTATGACGGGTCCTTCCTTGACTCGCATTTGTGCATCATAAAGCCTCTTCTTGACTCGCATTTGGAGTCAAGAATAGCCTTTTTTCTAGTAGTGACACCTGATTTCCTTAAAAAGTTGGCTTATTTAAACTTGTGTTTATCTAAACTACATATAATAAAGGAAGGTCATTTTCTTCATCTAATGTGCTAAGATATTTTTTTTAAGCATTACAACCAATCAAACATATATTACAACCATTACACCTAATCAGATTTTAAGCAATTACACATACTTAAGCACATTGTACAACTAAATTATGTATCAAGACACAAATATATTTACACTCAAGACCTTTGGTATAGTGGTATGTGAGTTGTCTATCAACTTAAAGGATATGGGTTCAAGCATCACTAGAGACATTTGTGACATATATTTTTACATATGTGGTATATAGGACGTGAAAAAAATTGTTGTTAAAAAATGAATAAATATATATTAACTAGTTAACATCTGCAATTATATAATACATAAAACACCTATTCAATTAAAAATATAACTAATAAATGATTGGTGGATCTAACTGAAAAAAAAATATATAGATATAGGACGTAGATGATTGGTGGATCAGAAAAATCGTATTAGGAAGTGGATGGTAGAAGATCGGTGATAATGAAGAGATGGGACAACAAATGAAGGATTTGATCGTTGGTAGCAACGATAGATGGATAATAAGTGGTTGAGTGAAACGAAAGTCATGGTGGAGGATTTGAGTTTGATTGAATTAAAGAAAATTACGTTGTTCGTCAAATAAAACTTAGGTTGAAATGCTATAAAGAGCCTTCGATTTAAACAAAAAGATAAAAACTACCTATATAAATATTCACAAACGCAGACGTTTTTTCTACCTTAGACTTTGAAAAAGTTTATTTCCAGTTTTAATTTTATTTATTTATTATAGTATAAAGTATATGATTATAAAAGTAAATTAAGTTCTATTGGTCCTAGTTATCAAAGCTAAATATAAACATTTTTGCAATGTTTAAAAATAAAAAATATTATTTGACGATTCAAAATATGAAATATTTTATACGGTAAAATACATAGGCTATGTTTGATACAAAAAATTGTTGAGAGATTATAATTAAAAAATAATTTTTGTTTGGCAGATATAACCTATAAAAGATTATAAAAAAAATAATCTTCTATAATTTCTTAAAACCAAAGGTTTACTACATGTAACTTATAAAAATAACTCCTTTTTATAATCTCCAGCACCAGCATCATCTCCGGTTCCAGCAACATTTTACTTTTGCCAAATATACCCGTTTCTGAAATTATATTATCACAAAAAATGTAATATCAAAAAGCATTACTAGCTGCAAATTGTAGTTACAGGATACCCACAGTAACAAAGACACAAGTATATATTTGGTCAACAGTCAAGTAGTCAACTACTAGCATATCTTGTATATTGAAATGAAAATGAAAAATTTGAAAACTTCTACTCTTAGCGCCTAAAACCCTCAAAAACTTTGAACCCAAAAAGCAAATCCCGCTTAATTACCACTCATAAATATATTCATTCACTCCCCACCTCACATCTCACTTTTATCCCTTTTTTATTCTACACTCCTAATTAGCAGCAAAGCAAAGCAAAGCAAATCTTATCAGGTAAGTAATAACTTTTTATTTATTTTTCAATGTTTTATTATTATAAACAATTTTGGGTTTTATAATAAGTTACTTGAGATCTTGATTCTGAAGGAAATGGCGGGAAAAGGCGGAAAGGGTTTGTTGGCAGGGAAGACACCAGCGGGAGGAGCTGGTGGTAACAAGGACAAGGTCAAGAAGGGGCCCACTTCTCGCTCTTCTAGAGCTGGTCTTCAGGTTCTTATTTTTTTTATAGATCTAGATTTGAGACATGATGTTTGTTTAGTACTTTTGGTTTTTTAGGTGCAGATCTGTAATAATTGGCTTTAAAAGTAAAGGGGGTGTTTGTTTTGGTTTATATGACCGGCTTATGGCTTATTTGGTTTTGGACTTATGTCTCATAAGCTCACTTTTGTGGCTTATTTTGACACTTTTTGGCTTATATAAGTTCATAAATGAACTTAAAAGTGCCAAAATAAGCCACAAAAGGCGAGCTTATGAAACAAAAGCCCAAAACCAAATAAGCTGTAAGCCGGCTATATAAGCCGAAACAAACACCCCCTTTGTTACATTAAATGTTTATTGTTATTTGATTATTGCTAAAGAGAAGCCTAATTAGCGTGTTAAATGGTTTTAGATATGTTTATTGGTTAAACTCATATATCCTTGACATGCGTTTAATTAGTACTTTTGTTTTTTATTTTGGTGAAGCTGTCGATATATGTGTTTAGCTGATATATGTGTTTAGCTGATCTTGATGGAAAATAGTGATGCCTTAAATTATAAGGCCTAAATTAATGGGTTTTGTTCATGAATTTAATCCCATATCTTTCAACCAAACACCTATGTAAGAGGGTGTTTGGATTTGCATATGTAGGTGCTTATTGGTTTATGCATTTTCTAAAGGAATAAGCACTTTCAAAGACTTGAAAAGTGTTCAAATTATTTGTGTGTATTGGCTTGTTTGCTTAGTTTTATGAAATAATTGCTACTCTTTAATAAGTGCTGCTTATCTAAAAGTGCTTATAAGTTGTAAGCATAATCCAAAGTAACGCAGTCACAAACCATATTTGTTTTTTAAAACAGAAGTTAAATATTAATTATGTGGCTAACTTGTTTTGTGTTGATAAATGAAAGTTAACTTCATGTTATTATCATGTATGAATTCAGTTCCCAGTTGGGAGGATCCACCGTCATCTGAAGACCCGAACATCTGCTCATGGACGAGTTGGAGCCACAGCTGCTGTTTACTCTGCTGCGATTCTCGAGTACTTAACTGCAGAAGTCCTTGAATTGGCTGGGAACGCTAGCAAGGATTTGAAGGTGAAGAGGATCACTCCAAGGCACTTGCAGCTAGCCATTCGTGGAGACGAGGAGCTCGACACTCTCATCAAAGGTACCATCGCTGGAGGTGGTGTCATCCCTCACATTCACAAGTCTCTTATCAACAAAACCTCTAAAGAATGAGTCTTTCAAGCTATTAAGTTTAAACTATGTGTTAGACTCTTGACTGTTTGTTATTTAGATTGTAACTTATCGGGTTGTAACAGAGATTCATGTGGTATTGTTGCTTGTTTGTTTTTTCAGTTGTAGGATGTAAGATTGATGTACATCGCATATTATCTTTTAGATTATGCTTTTGAACTTGGTAACTTTTGGTTGCATTTTTAGTACTTTAACTGCATGTTTTTTACTGTGATATCTTGTTGGTAGGATTGGGATACTTGAAATATGAAAAGAGTTGTTTCGATTTGTTAATGAATTTGAGTTCATAACGTATTCACAACTTAACAAGCTAAGGTTGTTGAGTCATGTGTATCATATGATATGATACTCTATTTTTGTAGAGTTTGAGTTTTGTAAAACTCCTTGAACAATTTAAAATTTGATACTTTAGTTAGACAAGTGATCAAACAACAAGCAGCTTGAGCGTCGACTAAAGGGCATTTAAACAAAACATGTATTAGAATTTCAATCATGTTTGTTAGCTTACAAGTGACGATGAACCGAGTTGCTGACAAGTCTTAATGGTGAATCTTTTACTCAAATGCTTTTTAGGTTTGTATGCTGCATAGACCTTATGATTTCAATTGCTCTAGATAGTGACCTGATTATGATTTGCTGATTAAGTGGGAAGCATGGAGGAATAACTGATAAAGTGGGAAAGGTTTTCACGGTGGGACTCGGTAGCATCTTATAAACAAAGAGATGTCAAAGTTCTATTACTGTCGCTTTTGTGTTTATATCATTATACAGACATTTCAACGTATACTATGTACTTTTTAAGAGTTTTAAACAATTTTTAGTGGCAAATACCCACACACATTACTTAATGGTGTACTAATGAAAGTTGAACTAACAACCCGTGCCAAAGACGTGCAAGACTATTAGTAGTAAAACTTAAAAGTTTGAACTTAAACTCAACCTACGATTAAGCTTTGATTCTTGTTAGCAATTAATCTTTAATATGGATAACAAGTTGATTCTAGTAAGATTAATTTGACAGACTGACTTTAACCCAAAGTCATTTTGATAGTTAAAAATATTCAGATTATTAAATAGCCCGAACCAAAACAAACTCGTCAGTGCCCGGTTATCCTCATTTATAGTTTAGTTTCAAACTTTCAGTTCAGCATTTTTTTTGAACTCTCTGTATGTGTCATAAACTCATAATTAACCAACATATATAAAGTTGGCTGCTAAGTGCTAGTAACTTCTAATACAATTTCCCCACTCCCTTCCTCTCTCTCAAAGATCTCTCCAAAAGTATGGGAACAGCCATTGCATCAGCTAAGGCGAACTTCATCTCCTTTCCAACGCGGTCTCACAGGAAATCACCACAAATATTCCCCAAATCAAAAAACGGTCTCTCAGTCTTATCTGTCCTGGCACCGTCCACATCTGTCACTACTAAGGATGCTAACAGTCATAACAGTCTTAAGATCAGTACACATGATAATACTAAAGCCACCACATCCAGCAAGACTGTTTATCGTGACAACTGGTTAGAAAACATGGCCATTTCTTACCTCTCTAAAGCTTTCCAAGAAACCACTGGTTTGTTTTTATACATTTTATCTTCTAAGTTTCATATAAAGTTCTCATGCACACACGTACGTTTATAACCCAAAAATAAAAATAAAAATAAAATAAAATGACTGCAGGGATAAAAAATGACACACCTGGGTACAAAGGAATTGTAGAGGTGTCAGCTGAAGTGTATAAGAAGTATAGCCTGACAGAACAACGTGAAATTGTTCTTAAGGTACTGGATAAAGCTGTCCCTAGTTTTACACTCTTTGTGGTAAGTTCTTTGTCCTCATATTAGTATTTTTCTTATTGAAGTGTTCTTTATGCTGTTTTTGATAATTTTGCGCGAGTTAGTGTGTTTACATATGATATTTCTGTATGGGACAAGCAGATCAAACTGATGCCGCAAACAAAGTTTACAAGGGAGTTATTTGCTGCATTCACCACCATCTCCTTTGGTTGGCTCGTTGGTCCTAGTGAGGTAGGCGTCGTAGTTTAGTAGCTGAAAATTGCTACTAGAGGCGGTGAAATGGGCTGGTCTGGCAGGTTGGAAATATTTGAAACGGGTAAAAATAATGCATGGGTTAAATATGAGTTAACCAACTGGAAACAACTTTTTACCAAGTGTTAAAAATTTCTCTAGTCAAGCAGAATTTCACTTGTAATCTTTATGATTCAAACCTAGTATCTTCCAATATAAGGATGACATGGATGTCAGTAAACAAAATGTCACTGCCAACATTGAAGTTACAGAATATATTTAACTAGTTTATGCTTAGAATTAATTGTTAAGTAGTAACTTCTTTAACTAATATGGTTTTGAAGGTAAAAGAATCGGAGGTTGATGGAAAAATAGAGAAGAATGTCGTCCACATAACGAAATGCAGGTACTTTTCTATAACCTCGCACACACTCAAACACACACACATGTTCCGTCCCCTGCTGGGAGCCTGGGACTCGAACCCATAAGTCTATATAACCTCTTGGTAGGGTACTTTAAGACTGCTAGACCAACAGCATATTGGTTTTTCTATAACTCTGTAATCTTTATGACAGTATGCATTGTGATCATCAAACTTATAAAAATTATTCGCATAAATATTAGGTTTCTGGAAGAGGCTAACTGCATCGGCATATGCACAAACCAGTGCAAGATGGCAACACAAGAATTTATTAAGGAAAAATTCGGGACTCCTGTCAACATGGTTCCAAGTAAGTTAACTCCATACGCAAGCAATAAATTATAAAACTTTATATAACAGGAAAATTGCACCTAGATTTACATCTAAATAAGAAATATAGTGCACTCAAATCAATTCAAGAACTCAAAGAGAGACATGAATCATACAACTTAAGGGGAGTAATAGTACCTGCACTAATATATAGAAGCCTATAAACATGTATGGCGCGCGGGTCCATGTGTACTCCACTCGGGGTGCATCACTACAAGTAGAGTTTTAAAAGTGTCAGTTCCAACTTGTATCATGAAACTTGAGAGTGAATTAAGCATCTTCTATGTTTCAAATCAGTGTGCCAGTTACATTTTTGAGCAGACAAATCAATAGCTGTTCATCATTGTTATTAAGTTATTGGATCTCCCGTTATAATGCCTACACCCTGCTGGATTTAAAAGCATTTTTTTCTCTCAAATGTTATGATTAACGCGTAATTCATTATTAGTATACTCTATACTAATCTTGTTTCATAAAGCTAAGTGCTACAACTATTTAACCCACAAAGTGTACTAATTATTCATATTCCAAATGCAGATTTTGATGATATGAGCTGTGAGATGATATTCGGTCAGGAGCCTCCAGCACAAGAAGATGATCCGGCTTTTAAGAAACCATGCTACAAACTATGTAAATGCTCTTAACAATGACTTCATTTGTATATCTTTATTGTCCCTTCAACGAGTGTTTTCATAAGCATAAAGAGGCTAAAATGACAACTCAGCATGCCTGAAAAGGGAATCTGATATACACGTATTCTTGTCTCATAAGTCGTATTTAACAAAACGTTGCGTGCAGGTAACATAAGACAAAGGCACAGCGCAAGCTGCATTAGCTAGACGCCTAGACCCCTCGAGGACATAGGCTATGCAGGGATTCAAAAAAGAAAGATGTACAGAAGATGATGCTGGCCAACCATGTAACACATATACCCCTCGCATACTCATTAATACATCATACGCACGTCATAAGTCACCTGATAAAAAAATTACAATGTATTTATGTGCTTTTCTAGTTGGAAATTTTAAGTAAGTATAACAATCAAATGTATATGTTTAGTGGGCAACCATTAATTTTGGTAAATATGTAACACATAAATATATGTAAAATTTGTATCTCTTCATCAATACTGTATTGAAAATTTACTTGATCCACATTTTAACAATTTACAAATAGCAATAAAGGGTTATTGCCTTGCAAAATCACACAGTTTTTTTTTTTTTTTTTTTTTTTTTTTAAATTAATTTATTTATTTATCAAAATGGACCCCAAAGTTTCAATCATGAGTGGAGGAATATAATGTATGCTACACAATTGATGGGAAAATGGCTAATCAGTGTGACAGGTTTCGTTTTCCTTGAGATAGACATCGTACACTTGAGTGACGAATATAAATAACTTATTATTACTTCATTTGATTTTATTGAGGGTTCATAACCGACTTTGATGATGTTAGCACTATGGTCACACTTACCTTATTAGTGCCGAGTCAATCTAGAGCTATAATGCGCAAGTGTTTTTAAATGAGATCTTTTAATGTAGGGTTCAAGTTCAGCAAGGGTGGACCTGAATTGTCTCCCACTTTTGGATGCTAAAGTGACCAGACATATATACTTCATGTCCATTAAGCGAGTGGGAAAACTTAAGGCGTTATAATTAAAGCTCAATCTATCAGCAAATATCCTTCGTAGAGCTCCATTTGTTTGTATGATTATTAAAAAGATCTCAAGTTTTCAGTTGAGCGAAATAAATTTAATTAACAGCCCGAAATGCAGGACAGTTGTGGGATCAATTAGTAAGACAGCTTAGCAAAAACAGTCCAAAAAGTTTCATAGTGCTCTAGGAAAAAGGCATGTATTATGGCATAGTGTCACTGAAAACGTAACGATGACACAATTGTGTGGTAACACTGCATAATGGTATATAATGATCACGAAATGATTATCATGATTATGTAATGAATGATCTCAATTAATCTATCAGTTAGTCAATAATAAATCAAAATAGTTTATATTGGTTTTAAACAAGTTTACTGACCA
This sequence comes from Artemisia argyi, assembly GCA_030686995.1. NCBI lineage: Eukaryota > Viridiplantae > Streptophyta > Magnoliopsida > Asterales > Asteraceae > Artemisia > Artemisia argyi. The sequence goes on from CM060680.1 coordinate 184,877,887, forward strand.
ATAAGTCAACATTTTTAAACTAGTGTTCCACATGTAATGCATAGCTGGAAATGAGTTCAAGACACTCGTTTCCAAAACTATATCAATGTATTGCAGCTACAACAACCAGGTTACTAGTTTTTCAAGCTGCAAACTAGGTGTAAGACCAGTACATCATCTATTGCTAGTTTGCTACGCTTACAAACAATCAAAGTGAGTTGATGACAAAATCTTATTAGGTGATGGTTAATATAGCAAGATTTTCAAGTTATGCATTTCTGATGAAATTGTGATTTCTGATGCAGAACTGAACCAGGCTACTAGCCTACGAGTTTTCCGAGAAGCAAGATGTAATACCAGTACATGATCTATTGTCACCACAAAAATAATCAAAGTGAGTTGATTACACAACTTATTCCGAGATGGTTAGTATCGCAACCGGAAACATATGACATGTAATTCTCAAGCAGGTGAAAATTATATCTAGTTGGTTCTCGTATATCCACATTGCAACCGTACCTAGCTACTTCATCTCATTGGAAGCCCACTAAGTCTCATAACTAACTAAGTAGCTAGTATGCATGGAAGACTGCAGACGGTGGAAACTCAACAAAAAGCTAATGTAAATCAGAGCAACCATATCACGTAACAGCATTAGACTTAGGGTTCATCAATTCTACGTAATTATAAAGTTAGGCAACTCAGAGGATTCTTAAGGAAATATCAAACCCCATTCTAAACTAGGAGTGATGATTTGGTAGCGCTAGATGGTAGCTTTCAATATCTATCTCATCAAGCAAAGATATACTACTACACCTGACTGGCTGACTATGCTAATAGCCTTGTACAGGAATTAAGGAAGGAAATGCATGTCATAAGCTAAGATATACCAACGGAGACCCGAGAGATGTCGATGGCCGTACAGTTATCGGATATTACATGGCTGCTATCACTTTATATCTTCTATAAACATACAAGACTAACAAGATTTAAAATCCTAAAACAAAATGTGACCACTCTGAAACATCTCCCAATAACTATATATATGTGTTCAAAATTCACACAGGAACTACGATTACAGTTTTTCTGGATGAAATTTATAGGAAATAACTATATATATCGATCATTCGAGTCGAAGTTTTCAATATTACTAATTAATAGGGTGATTTAAGTATTTAACAACACTAAATTCTATGCATAACTTTTTTTAATTAATGTTTACATTTTGACCTGACTACGAGATTTATATCAGTTTGGGCACGGGGTCTAAACCCACGGCCACACTGACTCTAACCGGATAAAGCATAATCATCAACAAACCACAAACTTCTATTATACGAGTATCAGTTTGAGCCTATTTGGTTTGTTTAAGTAAATATAAAGCCCATGATATGTTCATAAGGGAAGAATTAGAAGTAGAACTGTAGAAGCATAAAGGCACAAGTAGAGTGTCACTCATTCATTACTTTTGTTTTTGACTTTTATTATTTTTATCCCAGATTCATGTGTTAACTTAGAAATATATGTTTTGTTTTTGACCTTTTGGAGCTTTATTGCTCGAATTTATGGAATTGTTGACGACTTGACGTTTCACAGATCTATCCATTTTGTCACGTTCAAAGGGTAGAATGGTCATTTATGTTATCTATATGCGTGTCAATATATATGCCAATTGTTTTGTTTTGTGTGTGTGTGAGAGAGAAAGGGAAACACACGTTTGTATTATAACTCTCGTTCTAGACCACCCAAATATATCAAAACACAGACCATAAAAATATAGCTAATATGACGTTACCACATAATTTTTAATGCATTCATTTTGAGATTAATATGCAATTGTGCATTATATGGAAACTGATATAAACGAGGTTATTTTACTCGCCCTCCGCTGCGGGGTGCGAGGTTTTACGTGAAAAATTTACATATAAGATTTCATTTAATCAGTTATGCTTTTACTCGTAACATGTTTTAAACATAAACAAATAATTTTAAATTATAAACTGAGGGATTATTTTTCGTATGCCAAGGAAATTTTATATTAATTTATGTTACAAAGATGGTCTTTAGGGACGAATTATGTAATTTTAGCTAAAACATGGGAGTATTCATGTAACATTTTTCTATCACAAAAGACTAAAGCTTAAGGATGATTTATGCAAAATCAGGTAATCTAAAGGGACTATTTTGGTAAATTTAGTTACATGCGGTTCCCATCGTTAACTGTTCATTACAGATGCGGTGCTTCAGTTAAGTCTGAGGAGTGTTTTTATAACAAAAAAGTACATACACGTACCTTTGGTTTACTTGCATTGCAAAAACAGTCCAAAAAAATTTACAAGATTTGTCCTTGTCGTAACTTGCGTTTCAGAGCAATCCCTTTGTTAAATTTAAGGACTGTACGTTTGTGTAACAAAACATTACATAAATAGTCCGTGTAGTTACCTATCAATTCCAGAAACAATCCTTGCCCACACGCCCGCAGCGGTCATTATTGATAATAAGCGCCATATAAAGTTTCTTTTTCAGATTTTGTAAGAACTAGAACATCAAGAAAATGTCTTACACCTTGCAACTTTTTCTAGTCTCGTCTCTTCCTTTGATTCTTGCCTTACTTCTTTTGAAATCACTATATTTTTCATCAAAATCTTATAAGAACCTACCACCATCTCCACCAAAGCTACCACTAATTGGAAACCTTCACCAACTAGGCTCGAGCCCACATCGTGCCCTTCATGCCTTGGCTCAAACCTATGGTCCACTCATGTTGCTTCGCCTTGGCACCGTGCCTGTACTAGTTGCCTCCTCTGTTGATGCGGCTCGAGATATCATGAAAACTCATGATTTAATCTTTTCAAATAGACCGAAACTAAATATCCCTAGTATACTTCTTTATGGGTTGAAAGACATAGCTTTTGCACAATATGGAGAATATTGGAGGCAGGTAAAGAGCATTGCGGTACTCCATCTCTTAACCAACAAAAGGGTTCTATCGTATCGACATGTAAGAGAAGATGAGATGGCTCTTATGATTCAAAAGATTGTAGAAACCCATGAATCCGAGGTTAATTTGAGTGAGGTTCTTATTTCACTTACAAATAATTTGGTTTGTAGAGTGGCTTTGGGGAGGACATATGAGGGGAGAAAGTTTAAGAGCTTGTTAGAAAGGTTTCTCGAGTTGTTGGGATGTTTTAGCGTTGGGAGTTATGTTCCTTCGCTTGCATGGGTGGACCGATTGACTGGATTAGAGCGAAGAGCCCATGAAGTTGCTAAGGAATTTGATGAGTTTTTTGAAAGTGTTATCAATGAACATGTAAGCAAGAAATTTGTTGGTGTTGAAGGCCAAGATTTAGTTGATATCTTATTAGAAGTTCAAAGAGATAACTCAACGGGTTTTCATATCGAAAAAGATGTGATCAAGGCTATCATCTTGGTAATCAACATTTCTTAGTTATTTTTTAGAGTCCTGATTCCTCATATACTCTAAATTAATTTTTACTGCAAATTAATCTCACATCAAGAAAGCTAATCATTGGCAACAAAATTTGCTTAACGTGACTTATTTTTTCTATCCTTTTTAGAATAGATGAGGATGTACCATACATATATATTGAATACCTAAAAACCTTATTTTGTAGAGTGCAAAAAAGAAGAACAAAAATATTACATGCATACTGGATATTTGGTTTTGTACATACAGGTTAAAATCTGGAAAAATTTTAATTCATGTTCTGTCCCATTAATTTATGAAAATTTTGAAGGCGTCGAAAGAAATTACACAATGAGGCATTTCGAGGATGAATGTCATATATAAACTTATAAAGTGTCACCGTTTATAAAATATAATGCAATTAGTTATCTAAACGTTCTAACATATTACTCATCTAAGATATTTTCTCATCTAAATATTTTTTCTTCGTGAAAAATATGTGTACACATGCATATAACTATTAGGGCTAATTCTCTAAAAAATAACTATACTTGCCAAAAATGTTACTTCTGCTTAGCGAAAAAAAAAACCCCTCTTTTGAACACTAATCTTGACACTTTTGTCTTTCTTTAGAGTAAATTACATGGTTGGTCCCTGTGGTTTGTCTAAAATAACAACTTTCGTCTCTCGAAGTTTAAAGTTGCATTGGTAGTCCCTAAGTATGTAAATAAATAACACACCTGGTCCCTATAGGGACCATTTATGTTATTCTTTGGAGTCGAAAATTTCACCTATAGGGACCATGTGTGTTATTTGTTTACATACTTAAGGACTATCAATGCAACTTTAAACTTCGAGGGACGAAAGTTGTTATTTTGGACAAACCACAAGGACCAACCATGTAATTTACTCCTTTCTTTAAGTATTATAACCATTTCATCATTTCAAATTACATAAATGGCCCCTGTGGGTTTGCGAAAATTGCATCCACCGTCCCTAGGCTAAATTACATAAATAGTCTCTGTCGTTTGGAGAAAATTGCGTCCATTGTCCCTATTTATTTTCGATTTTTTTTCTGATTTTTTTAAAATTCTTTTTTGTTTCATTTTTTTCTTCTGAAATAGTTTTTTTAGAATTTTTTTTTCGTAACATGTGAAAAAAATATGATTTTTTTTTTGTAATTTTTCTAATAAATTTTTTTTTCGATAAAAAAATTCACTTGTGACAAAAAAAAAAAAAAAAAAAAAAAAAAAAATCAAAAGTGAATAAAAAAAGTTGAAAACGAATAAAAATGGAGTAAAACGTATAAAAATGTAGATTAAAACCCCATAAATTTTGGTAGTAAACAACCATTGTTTTGAAAATTCAGGTTAAAATCTCACGAGTCTTGATGTAAAACATCATTTCGGACAACTTTTGTATTTTACACTTTTGATGATTCGGATAAGAAAGGGGTTAAAATCGTGATTTAAAATCGATATAGAAATATTTTTATCAAATGTCAAGTTTTCATATGTTTTATATATTTTCACATGTCACAAAAAAGGATTTTCTAAAAAAAAATCTTTCAGAGAAATAAGAAATTCGAAAAAAATATTTGAAAAAAAAAATAGGGATGGTGGACGCAATTTTTCTCCAAATGACAGGGGCCATTTATGTAATTTAGCCTAAGGATGGTGGATGCAATTTTCAAAAATTCAAGGGTAAAATAGTCATCACATAAATTTTTTTTATCTTTATTACTCATATAAAGACAAAAATGTCAAGATTATTGTTCAAAAGAAGATTTTTTTGTTTGTTACCGTAACATTTTTGGCAAGTATAGTGTTTTTTTTAGAGAATTAGCCCTAATTATTAAAGGGACAAATTTCGGGGCCCCTAAAAATTTTGGGGCTTTGAGCGATTGCTCACCTTGCACACCCTCAAAGACGCCTCGTTAATGTTTGTATATGGTCATCTATATACTCTGTATGATTTCCTGTAGGACGTATTTGCTGCGGGAACTGATACTACATTTACAAATCTAGAGTGGGCAATAAGTGAGCTGCTGAGACACCCACAAGCAATGAAAAAACTGCAACAAGAGGCATGGGAAATAGGCCAAGGAAAACCAATGATCACCGAAGATGGCTTAGAAAAAATGGCCTACTTAAAAGCTGTTCTTAAAGAAACCTTACGACTACACACTCCGCTCCCCCTTCTCGTTCCTCATGAATCAACACAAGACGTTAAACTACTTGGCTATGACATTCCATCAGGCACACAAGTGATCATCAACACATGGGCAATAGCAAGAGATCCTTCAACATGGAAAGAACCTAATGAGTTCAGGCCAGAAAGGTTCTTGAACAGTCCTATCGATTATAAGGGTTTACATTTTGAGTTCATACCATTTGGTGGTGGGCGACGAGGGTGTCCTGCTATTCAATTTGCAATGGTTATCAATGAGCTTGTTTTGGCAAATTTGGTGTATAAGTTTCATTTCAAATTGGTGAGTGAAGGAGATTTGGACATGAGTGAGTCCATTGGTCTTACTGTTCATAAGAAGCGCCCTATACTGGTTTCAGCAATTCCTTGTGTTTAAATATTTCGTTTTTTATATGTATGTTTATGTTACTTGATAAATTTATAACAACAAAACATATAAAAATGCATTGAAATCAGTATTTCAAAACTTTACAATTTGCGTTTATGTCCCCCTTTTTTTATGTTTGCTTATGATATTTAGTGCTAATGAAGGATTAAAGGGGTGTTTTTATGCCTGTTTGATGGGCTTAAGAGCTTTATCGAAATTTTGATAAGCTCGTAATCTCATTTTTTATGGCTTATGAGTTTGTTAGATTGAACTTATAGTTTATATTGTTGGGATATATCCATGTCACAAACAAATATACGGCCTGCCGGAGCCTATTTTGGCACACACATACGCTTAGAGAATATTTTACTTTTTTATTTATTTTATTTTATTTATTTATTTATTTATTTTATTTATTATTATTTTTTTTATCACAAGTTCATGCTGTATTAATACAAGAAAAGTTAAACAGAATATAAAAACTTTAAGCTAATGAACTTAACAAGAGGATAATTGGGATTTCATTTTAACATTGGATTACAATAAGATGGTAGACAAACGAGCAACAAGTTGCACCGCAACCCCCTTTTGGATGGCAAAACCAATCCTACTAAAAATGAAGTTTTGTTTCTTGAGGGTCGAAAAATTACTTTGCACAACCCGTTGAACTCTAGACAAAAACTTCTCTGCTTCCGGAGCTAGGAAACCAAATGTATCAAAAGCAAAAGGGATAAACACGTGTTGATTCTCTAAGCAAGCTTTCTCGTGTTTAGCCACTTTACTCGATTCAGCTTTCAACACAGCTTGTCCTGCAACAAACCCATTGTCCCTGAGCCCAACAAGAGGGGACACTCCAGTAAGATCTACACAAGCATGTTTCTCCCCAGCCCACCCAAACACAAGTATATCATCTGGCCATAAAGTAGACCTCCCTTCAAGCGGATATAATAGATGAATTAATTATATTAAGTAATGTTTACGAAATGATTTACGGTCGTTAATTAAACTGTTAATTTTAGTCTTTATTTATTGTCGTGTGACGTAGTAAATAAAACTTAACCCGAACAATATGGCAATGCCATAAAAGTTGGAGGGGCAACGTTGAAAACGCGGTTCTTAATCTTGGAGTCATAAATCTTCTTTGTCTTTTCTTTGTAGATCAAAGAGTTCTCGTATGCCTGATCACGAAGTTCATTTAAATCATTGAGTTGAACTTTACAGTGATCACCCGCTGTCTGAAGGTCAAAGTTAGCATGCATCAAGGCCCAATAGGCTTTGTGCTCAAGCTCGATCGGTAGATGACACGCCTTTCCGTATACAAGCTTGTAAGGAGTACACCCGATGGGTGTTTTGAAAGCAGTAGTGAAGGCCCAAAGTGCATCATCTAATTTATCAGACCAAGAGGCACGATTTTCACCTATGGTCCTCTCCAGAATCCGTTTAATACCACAGTTGGAAAATTCCACCTGCCCACTTGGTTGTGGGTGATACGCGGTAGAAAGACGGTGAGTGACACCGTACTTAAGCATGACTTTTATGAATTGGTCATTGCAAAAGTGCGTACCGCGATAACTAATGATAGCACGTGAAGTTCCAAATCGAGCAAAAAGAGATTTCAAAAATTTCACAACTATTCGGGCGTCGTTGGTGGGTAGAGCTTTCGCTTCAACCAATTTAGACAAGTAATCAACAGCCACGAGTATATACTTGTTCCCTCGTGAAGACGGAAACGGCCCCATAAAGTCAATGCCCAGACGTCAAAAATTTCACAAACTTGGATGGCATTTTGTGGCATTTCATCATTCTTTGAAATATTCCCTTGACCCTGACAAGCATCACTAGTTTTGACTAAGTCATAGGCATCCTTGTAAATCGTGGGCCAATAGAAACCGGAGTCAAACACCTTTTTGGCGGTGTAATTTGGGCTATGATGTCCCCCAGTGGGTCCATCGTGGCAAGCCTTGAGAATATCCATGGCTTCTTGGCAATGAACATACCGCCGGATGACTTGATCCGCACAGATTTTAAACAAGTAGGGGTCGTCCTAGAAGTAATGTTTCACATCTTTGAAGAATTTTTTCTTTTGTTGGGACGACATCCCTTTCACAACGAAGTTACCCGCATGGTAGTTTGCAAAGTCGGCAAACCATGGGTAGTAGAATTACCACGAAAAGATATCACATTAAGTGTCTCGAGAGGAAATGTTTCATTTATTTCCTTTTTCTCGAGTACATCTTAGTGAGGATTCTCTAATCGGGACAGATGGTCAGCCGCTAGGTTCTCAGCTCTTTTTTTATCGCGAATAATGATATCAAATTCTTGTAGGAGGAGAACCCCTCGGAGCAATCTCGACTTTGCATCTTGTTTTTCAAAGAGATATTTCAGAGCCGAGTGATCCGTATACACTATGCTTTTAGTCAAGATTAAGTATGGCCGAAACTTCTCAAAAGCAAACACCACGGCTAATAATTCTTTTTCCGTTGTGGTGTAATGAGTCTGAGCCTCGGTCATAGTTTTGCTTGCATAATGCATAGGCTGAAAATGTTTCGTTTTTCGTTGCCCTAAGACCGCACCTATAGCAAAATCACTTGCATCGCACATAAGCTAAAAAGGTAGGTCCCAATCGGGGGCAACTAAGATGGGTGCTTCAGTAAGCTTTTGTTGGCTGGCACAACTCCTCCATGGTTCGGAGATCGGGAGCTGGGTCATCCTTAGGAGGGGGTGGTGGTGGCGGTGGTTCATCGTCCAGTTTTGGAACGGGATCTTCAACAACATGATGTAACTCAATTACGTTTCTTGGTTGACGATTTCGTCTCAATTGTGAACGAGTGCACATGCACTAAAAACAAAACCAGAGGTAAGAGAGTGTTGAAAACGGAAAATCTTTTTAGGTTTTTTGAAAAAAACTTTGACAATATTTTTGAAATCGATTCGTTAACCGAAATCGTTTCCTTTAAGACTACTCGCAGGGTGGCGGAAGAGAAGAATGGACCTCTTTTCGGTTTGCAATTTAATGTCAAAACCTGCCTTAAACCACCTGTATAGGTTGTAATCTTAAAATAATTCGAAATAATTTAACTTCACGATTTGTTTTGTTCGAATTTGATTTTTTTTTTGTATTGTTAACACTTTAGGAAAAGTGTTAATGATTTTTTTTTTAATCTTTTTGGTTTTTATAAAATATACACAAAGGGTGGAATTTTTACAAGGAGGAGTTTTCAAAAACACTAATCTGCTTAAACGTTTTAAAAATACGCAACAACCTCCCCGGCAGCGGCGCCAAAATTTGACTACAGCCTGACGGTCACTCACAAATCAACCAAGGATGTTGGACAATGAGGTCAGACCACTAAGGCGTAGCTTGTGAGTCCGGTGAAAGTACAGTGAGTTCCCGGGTCGTTATGTCCCAGCAAGGTGTGAAATTGTACTTTTGAAAACGTTTCGTGATCGGGTGAATTAAAAGGAGTTACCAGGAAAAAGATTTGATTGATTATGCTAAGCAAATAATAATGAAAATAATCCAAATAAGCAATATTAACAATTACGTGAAGCCAAATTAACCTAAAACGTATTTAAAACTGAAAACCGCGTTTATATTAAAAATAACGTAAACGCGCAAAATAAAAAGTGAATTTTGAGCAATACTAATCCTACGGGTGTGAAAATAATTTTCCTATGATCCATATGATAAAAGAAAATTTTGGAAAAAAGAAAATTATATTTTTGACTTATATATTTTTTATTATGAATTAATTACAAAATAAACTAAATTAAATTATTAAAAATAGTAAATGAAGTTTGAAAATTTTGAATTTTTTTTTCTAAAAGTACTTAACAATGATAGAAGCCTAAGAAAATTATAAAAAGTTACAAGTGCTTATAAATAAGCAGAGAATTAAGCTAAAAAGCTAGAATAAGCCTTAAATGGAAAAGGGGTATTTAAATACTAAATTTTGCAAAGGATTACTGAAAAAGCCCCAAGGGCAGTTGTTGTTGGTGTTATGTGATGCGTGCATGCTATCCTAGAGGTCCCAGGTTCAATCCTTGCCAAACCCCATTTTTTACAACTATTTTTTTTATTTTTCTTTTTGCAAAACTGAATTACCACTAAAAATAAACAACTTTTGTGAAACCAACTTTTATAAAAATCCAAAATAAGCTCTGTGGGAGCTTATTTCTTAACAGTAAGCTTAAAGTGGTTTAAATGGATTATAAGTTCTAAAAAGCTATCTAAATAAGCTATAACCTAAGCCTTAAGGTAAAATAAGCTAACAGTAAATGAGACAAACTTAAAATAAGCTAGGACAAACAAATAAGGAAACCACAAGCTCAAAATAAGCTGAAACAAGCAAATTCAAACAAACAATCTCAAACAGTCCCCAAAGGACTAACTGCAGGCCTTATTAAGCTAAGCAATTGATTTCCAAATTCCAAAATAAGCTTAAGTATGAAAAGACAGCTTATTTGGCTTTCCAAAAAGCCAAAAAGCTCAGGCTAAGCTTCACTAATAAGCCAAATAAGGGCTTATGAATATTGCTTATTGCCACACTGACTCAGTGTACTGAGTTGAGTGGTGCAATCTTTAGGGCCAAAATTAAGCACTCAAATAAGCACTGAGATACCAAATAAGCACAGGGGTTTAAAGCTAGTATAAAGGGATTTCCAAAAAGCCAAAAGCCAAAGGCAAAGCTTTTCAATTGAATAAGCTATGGGATTTTTAAAATGAGCTTGTGGAATAAGGGCTGTGGTGTAGGGCACCTTCAAGCCAAACAGGTAACTTTAAGCTATGGTTAAGCTGATGAGAAAAAAATCCTAAAAATATAGAAAAATGATTTTTTGAAACACAAGCTACTGAATATTAGAAATCCTAAGTTTTATAAAAATAGGTTAAGAAATGAAGGAATTAAAATTCTAAAACAAAACAGGTTTTTCATCTTATGAACATTTTGACTTTCTTGTTCTTGATTATTTTGACTTTAATGAACTTTGATTGATCCTAGATGACTGAGATTGATGTATTATGCTATATTATGAATGATTTAAGCTAAATTAACAACTAGAGAACCTATATGATTGATGATGCAAATCTAAAACTTCACCGAGTATGCAAATATGAAATTTAAACTTGATTTTGACTTTTTAACTAACAACCTACCAATTTTATGCAATACTTGACCTATGTGGACCTAATGTGACCTGTGACAACTATTTGAAATGACCAAAACATGGCTTAACACACAGAACTCTCCTAATCTAAACACTACTTATACTAACTGTTTTTAAGATTTATGAATCAAAGGCTTGAACTAGGCCGTGAAACTAATGCACAAGCTTAAGTACTAATGTAATAAGCTTCTTTAAGCACAGAAACACAATAACAAACAATCATGGACCATTAAATCCGCCAATCTCAATGTTATGCAGTGATGAGACAGTAGGCTAAGAACTTTGATCAGATGCTTACAAGACTATACCTCAATTACCAAATTAACTCTAATATACCACAAGTATCACAAATAAGCAAAGATAAGATGATATTAAGCTATGCTACAGTAGAATGCAAAAAATGAGAATTTTGCTTACAAATGGTCCTGTGTGATCAAAACCAAGTACCACTGACTTCACAACTTGTCCTAAGGCTTCCCATGAAGCACTAAACCATGACCATCCATAATGCATCATGCTCCATGCTTCTTCTCTGCTTCATCTTCTTCCTTTTTTATTTTTCAATTATTTTTCTATTTTTTTGGTATTTTTGAGATTTTAAAGTAAAACAAGTTTAAATGCTTACTGAGCTTATAAAAGTTTATGATTAAGCTAAAGAGAGCTCAATGGAACAGTAAACAACAACTTTTAACAAGAATTAAGCCATAATGGGAAATTAAGCAATTTTAAGTAAAACTGATTTAAGCAAAGGAAACTTGAATTCTTAAAACAAATTTTGAATTACACTAATGATACTGAGAGTACACTTTGAAAGCTGAGATTAACACTTGAAAAGCTAATTTATACTATTACGATATTAAAATTAAACTAAAAACTACATGCCTTATCAAAATGGCTACAACTCATATTTATAGTGATAAATTATGGTTTCCTAAGCCCTCTTATGCTTTCCCAGCAATAATCGTAGCCATTGGATGCTTGAAAATGATCCTGGCCTTCAATTTGGTTTTGGTGGGAAAAAAAGAAAGTGCAATTGGTTTGTGAAAGCATTTGAGGGAGAAGAGGATTAAATGCTTCTTGGCTTTTGGTGTTTAGATGGAATAAGGGTGGCAGAGGAGGTGGCAAGTGGTGTAGGTGGTGATGATAGGTTGCAGGTTCAAGTGGGAAGAGGTGGCAGGGGATGGGTTTGACTTTCGTTGGCCGAGGGGTGGATTGGGTTGGGTTTGTTTGTGATTGGGCCTGGAGGATGGTGGGCTTGGGAATTGTGTTTGGATTGGATTTGGATTTTAAGGTTTTATGTTTTAATAATAAAAAGGTTCCGTATGTTTGTAAGCTTAAAATCACAAGGACCAATTTTGTAATTCCAGATTTTTGAGGGGTTGTTTCTGCCAATCTTCTAAAATTATTCCAAGGGCCAATATTGTCACTTCTTGATTCATAGAGGACCTTTGTTGACTTTTCTTCAAAAATAAATTCCCAAGGACCATTTTTGCCAATTTTGAAACTTGAGGGACCATTTCTGCCAATTCTTCAAAATTTGCTCCAAGGACTATTTCTGACATTCTATAACTCCCCAAGGTGTATTTTGACAATCTGAGTTCGTAAAATGGTAATTTGCTTCCCCGGCTCCGGCTTTTGACACGTTTCCCAATCTCGTGCTCGTTTTTGTCCTGATTTATGCCTGTTTTTGAAATATCCGTACCTGCACGATCACAAACACAAAAGCACAATATCTTTGGCATTTATGGTTATTTTTGGTCATTTTGGTCTTAATTTGGCAAAGAAAAGGTATGTGAATAAGCACATACCACACTGTCAGGTGTGGAAAGTGTCAAAGAATAGGTGGTGAGTGCTTATTCACTCACTTTTATAAGACCAAAACCGGACTCAAAAGACCAAAAACTAATCGAATTATGCCAAACTTGTAGTGTTTTTGTGTTTGTGATATGCAGGTACGGATATTTTACAAAGTGACGAAAAATCACGAGAAAACAACAAACACGAGCACGGGAGTATGAAAAGGTTCAAGAGCTGAAGCCGGGAAAGCAATTTTCAGATATTCGTCAAAGATATGCTATATTGGTCAAAGTCAACCTTGGAAAATCATCATTTGACAAATTCAGTCCTTGGATTAAACTTATAGAAGAAGTCCCTTAAGTTTGCTACTTGGCAAAAATTACCCCTAAACCTTAAAACATATTAAACCTTAATCCTAAAATCAAAACACATAATAAATAAAACCAAAAGCCCATTTCACAAACCCAATCCAACTCCAAAAACCCCATACCCGGTCCATCTTACCCACTTTGGTCAAAAAGTCAAGTCAAAGCAAATAAATAAATTACCCCGTACCCTCACTTTCCCTCCACTCTTTTCCCCAATTTACCCCAAACCCAGAAAACACTATTCACGCTACAGTAACTATGAACCCTAGATCCCCAATCCTATTAATTACCACAATTAAGGGTAATTGGGACAATTCAAAGATGTTCTAGAAGCTCAGGGTGTGGTCAGAGTGATGTCAGAAGCATATCAGGTATCAAAAAAACACAAAACGGGACATGTGGCAGTAAATCATTGGATGGGACGCATCATATTACTCAATCCAAGGGTTGATATTGATTTGGCAATGATTGGAAGAGATCAATGGTGCTCAGAGGCTGTAAACAAACACAATTCACACGGATTGCCAAGCTGGCAATCCGTGGTTATCTCTCATCACTTCCACTATAAATAGATGATAGGTTAGCTTAGTTTATTGTGGAGTTTTTAGTGTAACAAAACTCTGCCAAAATTTCTTTCTATTGTATTAGATTAGATTTAGTTGTAATTTTTTTTTTAAATTTCAATGAAATCAGTTTCCTTTTAATAATTACATCTTGTTATTGTTACTGTTTTTAATTAGCTTTACTTGTTTGTTATCAGCTTATTTCATATATTTTGCAAGTTAGTGTCAAGTGTTATTTCACTACAAAGTTTTTTTTATAAGAAAACAGAAAATATAAAAAAATAGTATCATTTTAGTTTTAGATTTAAATTCAGCTTTTAATAAGCTTGTTTTCAGTTTCATCAATCTTATTTTAGCTTTAAATAATTTCTATGAAAGTTGGTTAAGATTTGATAATCAGTAGCTCTTGGGTCAAAATTAGTCAACAGTTGAGATTGGTGATAATTGTTGAGGATTGGACAAGTTTGAGTAAGTTTGGGAAGTACTCAGCCTGTCAAAAGACAGGCAAGCAAAGGGAACTCCCTCTGTTTAGCTGAGGGAGATAATTGGTAAATTCTGCTTTCACGTTTTACTTTAATAGTATCTGTTCACTTTTGAGTCCTGAGTTTGCTTGTTTAGTACTGTTTCATTGAGTTGAGTAGTGTAGATCATGTTTTAGTCATTGTAGTTTATAGTTTAATTGATCATTGTTTAATCTGTTGCTTAGATCTGAGTGTTTAAAGCATTTACTAGAATATCTGGTTTATAGTGGATCTGATTTAATTGCATTTCTGAGTTCTGTGGAATTGTTGGATTTAGTATAGTTTATTTGTTGATTCAGTTTCTATTAGTGTTAGAATAGCTGCTTTGATCATAGTTTTGGTAGCTATTAGCTTGTTGCATCATCTAATAGTATTAACCATAGTTACAGGGGTGTTTGGTTGTGCTTTATGTTGAGTTTATAGAGGTTGTTTGTATCAATCTGACTTGTCTGAATCAAGCTTTGTTTAAGCCATTTAGGGAACTTTGATCTGTCTTTATTTGAGTTTGTTAGTTGTTTAGCATTTAAATTTGGTAGTATTGGTTAGTAATTCTGCTTTTGAGTCAGTGGTGCTAGTTTCTAGGATAAGGATAATTGTTAATTGAACTAAACTGGAATCTGTTGGATTTAGGAGTTCTAGGTTATTTTTATTTGATCATTCTAGTCTATTATAGCATGTTCTCTATTTCTGTATTCATATGAATTTAGGTTGATGCTCAGTTTGACCTTTTTCATCACATAACCAAGTCTGCTGCTACTATACCTTTTAAATCTCATAATTAGTTTAGCTTGAGATAGATTTAGTGATTGATGTTGGTTTTACAAGCTGTTAGTGGTAGAGTGTTTAAGAGTTTTTAGCTTGTTTTGCTATTTCCTACTTGGTTAATAACCTAATCAAACCTGCATTTCAGTTCACTCAACCTATATCCCCTGCACAATCAGTTCATAGCTGCTCTACTGTCATCCTTCATGGACTCTTTTCTTGTTTAATATTTGAGATTATAGCTTGTTTATTAGTTTTCTGAGAAGCTTGTATTTATAGCTTGATGTTTCAGACCTTGGTTGGGAATTTCTAGCTTGTTAGATTAGCTTATTTAGCTTGTCTAGTTGCCTGTGTGAGATAGTTAACTGTTTGAGTAGTCAGACTTGCGTTTTTGTTTCTGTTGCTTGTATTGCATATTGATTTATGTTCTGAGTTGTTTTAGTGTATTGACTGTATTTTGCATCATAATTGAATTCCTGTTTCTGCTTATACCTGTTTTGTTTATGACTGTGAGCTTATTTTGAGCTTATCACTCATAAGTATTGCTGTTGTTAATTTTTGTTTTTGCATTTGTACATTACTTTCATTACTGAGCTCATTGCATCATTTTGAGTTTATTTTAGAAGTTTCATCAACAACTTTTCACAAGTGCTTATAAATAAGCACTTGTGATAAGCAGTTTACACTAGATAAGCAGTTTCCATTTTCATTTTTACTTCAAAATTTTATTTTAAGTTCTTTTTATTATTTTAGAATTTCTAGAATTTTTCCAGATTTTTCCAAGTTGTTTTGATAATTTTCTTAATATTTCTTTGATTTTATTCATTTTTAAATACCTTTTAAATAGCAAAAATCCATAAAAAATTAGAAAAAGCTCTGAAAAATACAAAAATATTTTTAGAAATTCTTTTATAATATTTAGAATTTTTAGAATTTAATTTTCATTTTTCCAATTTATTTTTCTATTTTTCCCTATTTTTAATTCAATTTTAATTCCAAAAATCAATAAAAATTCATAGAAAATAAATAAAAAGTCAAAAAAATATTTTTATTTTTCTTAAAATTATTTTTATTAGTTTAAGATTTTTAGAAAATATTTTCAAGTTCGTAGGATCATTTTTCGATATACGTTACGTTTTAAATTTTACGGTTGCGTTTCCATTTTTACGTTTTTCACTTTTGTGCATTATTAGCTTGTAATCTTTGCATATTTCATAGTTGTTAGTGATTACTTGAACTATTTGATTGATATTTTTCACTTTCTCACTTTTCAAATCACGATTTCACGAATCAATATTCTCGATTCCATTCGCCTTCGTTGGGAAACGACTCGGGTGCTCCGTATTTTACGCGGATCATTTCGATACTATACTATATTATATATAATTGGTTTTCACGACGAATCAATAGGTCATATGACTATTGACTGCAAGGCAACCGACGCCAACCTACAACCAGTGGTTGTGGTATGTCACTGGTGTAGAGAAAAGGGGCATTACAAGAACCGATGCCCAAACCGGATTGCTAACAACCCTGCCTGAGGAAGAGTGTATGTACTGGGAGACGGAGATGCACCACGAAACCTTGACGTTGTCATGGGTATGTTTCTAATAATCATCAAAGTGCACTAACACCGTACTCTAAGGTTGCACTATAACCCTACAAAACTAGCCATTCCGTCTCGACCTAATGCCTATTCAGTTGGTAGCTTTGATGTTGTTATTGGTATGGATTGGTTGTCCCAACACCGAGCTAGGATAGTTTGTGACGAGAAAACCGTCAGTATTCCATTAGATGGTGAAACCCTTATTGTCCAAGGCGACCGAAGTAAGACCCGATTCGGTATTATCTCATTTATCAGAATAGTGAAATACATAAATGAAGGATGTCAAGTGTTTATGGTTCAAGTAACAGAAAACAAGTCGGAGGAGAAGCTAGTTGAGGATGTGCCCGTAGTCAGATATATCTCCGAAGTGTTTCCCGAAGACCTACCCGGTCTTCCGCCCGTTCGTTAAATCGAGTTTCAGATCGATTTAGTACCAGGAGTGGCACCAATAGCTAAAGCACCTTATAGATTAGCACCATCTGAAATGAAAGAATTTTCCGAATAGTTGAAAGAGCTGTCGGCTAAAGGATTCATCCGACCAAGTTCCTCACCCTGGGGAGTTCTGGTATTATTTGTTAAGAAAAGGACGGATTATTCAGAATGTGTATCGACTATAAAGAGTTGAACAAGCTCACCGTGAAGAATCGGTATCCGCTACCCAGGATCGACGACTTTTTTGATCAATTGCAAGGATCGGGTGTTTACTCGAAGATTGATTTAAGATCGGGGTATCATCAGCTGAGAGTTCGAGAAGAAGATATTCCCAAAACCGCTTTCAGAACACGTTACGGTCATTATGAATTTCAAGTGATGCCATTTGGTTTGACCAATGCACCTGTAGTGTTCATGGACTTGATGAACCGATTATGAAAAACATACTTGGATAAATTCGTATTGTGTTCATAGACGATATTCTCTTCTACTCCCGCAACCAAGAAGAACATGTTGAACACCTGAGAATCATCTTAGAGTTGCTCAAGGCAGAACAATTGTACGCTGATGAGTGCTCAAACACTCATCATTTTTGGTCTAATCTGAACTGCAAAACATACAAAAACACTCAAATATGCATCAAAATACTGAAAATATTTCAAAATTGTGTTTTATATGTTTTAGATGCAAAATGAGTAAAAACAGATGAAAAACGCACAAAGTTTGCAAAATTGGCAGTTTCAGTCCCCCAACTTTCATAAAATATCAAAACTAGTCCCTGGACATTCAAAATATGGAAAATTATCACCAGAGGTCCTTTTGAAATTATAAGTTGTCATATTTAGTCCTTTGGTGAAAAATCTCAAAAGTTTTGGAAAATTACAAGTTCAGTCCCTGTACTTTCAGACTTTGGCAGAATTGGTCCCTGGTGGGATATTTTTGAAAGAAAAATCATTTTGGGTCCTTGGGAAGTTACAAATATCAATTTTAGTCCTTGGGTGTGAAGTTTGGAGAAATGTCAGTTTTGATCCCTTAACTTTACAAACTTGTCAATTTTGGTCCCTGGTGTTTTAAAATGAAAAAAATAAATTCATGGTCCTTATATTATTGGAATATGGCAAGATTGGTACTTGTGAGCACTTTGGAGTTTGTACATTTTCAGTCCCTAAATTTCAGGATAATTACACTTTGGTCCTTGTGAAATAACATTAAACCAAATGGACCCTTTTGTTTAAAAATGCCCAAAGCTACAAGCCTGATCCAACAAATACACCCTTTGGCCCAACTATCCCAAAGCCCAATCCCACTTTAAATAAAAAACACCCCTTCCGGTCAAACATGTGGTCAAACCGACCACTATTCACCCTCCCTAACCTCCATCTCCTTCCCTAATTACCAGGGTGCTTTGTCTCACCTCCCCCCTCCTCTTTTCCACCAAACACTCACCTACACCCAACCAACCCCCTCCTCATTAAAGCTCTCACCAAACTCCACTCACCCTATTTTTTTCTAGTTTTCCCGCCAATACCCATTTCAAAGGCTGAGATCCAAAGAAGCCTATCCAACGGTTCCAATGCAAGTGGGAAAGTCTTTGTGGACCTCCAGGGCTTATAAAAGAAAAGAAAAAAGAGAAGAAACTCATCAGTTAGAGTAGAGTAGTTAATTAGTGTAGGTTTATTTTCGTATTAATGTAATTTCAATCAACAGTTGTAATTTTTAGTTCAAACACTTTGTTTTATTTATTATTAGTATAATTCAAGCAATTTTAAACATCAATTTCAAGTTTGTTAGGTTAAATTCAT
Source organism: Artemisia argyi (assembly GCA_030686995.1). Taxonomy (NCBI): domain Eukaryota; kingdom Viridiplantae; phylum Streptophyta; class Magnoliopsida; order Asterales; family Asteraceae; genus Artemisia; species Artemisia argyi. The sequence goes on from CM060680.1 coordinate 184,896,885, forward strand.
ATTTTGGTAAATTTTAGTGAAATTGACAATTTCACATAATTGTTGTTAAATGTTGTTGAACTGGTTCATTTGAGTCCCTTTAAGCTCAGTTTCAAGTTTTTAATAGGACACTAATCCTAAAAACTAGTTTTAACAAGAAAAGCAAAAATAATCAATAATTCAAGAAAAATGGTGAAAAATGAAAATTTAGTAAGAACAAGGAAGAAGCAAAGAAGCAAGGTTGATTTTGTATTCTCGGGGTTTAGTAGCCTTAAGAAAGGCATTAGGTTGTGAGTTGACATTTTGGTTCATGTTTTGTGTTTGGAACCACTTGTAAGCCATTCTCTCAATTTTGGTTATCTACTGTAGCATGTTCTCATTTGCTTGTTTAATATCTTATCTATGCTTATTCTGTTTGTTTAAGGCTAATTGAGTACCTTTTGCTAGCTTGTATGTGTCTGAGCTCTTAAGTGCATGTTAACTGTCTCAAATTAGTTTAGGTTGCTTCTGCTTGTCCTTGTTGTGTTACCAATGTTACTCTTGTATATTTAGCTTCTATTTTGTCTTAGTAATCAGTTTCAAGCTTAAAAATTGGATGTTGTAGTTTTAACTTTACAAGTTGTAGTTCAATACTAGTTTAAAGGGGTGTTTGGATTAGTGTATTGTCAGGTGTTATTGTTGTTGTTTTATTGTTAACTCAGTACTAGCAAATTGCATTATCTATAATTAGGTCATATAAAACTTAAAAATCAAGTCCCCTTTACAAAAAAAAGTCAAACTCACCACAACTTTTGCTTATCTGTTTACTGTGTGGCCAGTGATGTGACAATCGGTAATTTTCCACACCTTATTTTAATAATAAATCCTTATTTATTATTACACACTTAGTTATTGAGCATGCTTTAGCTCACTCGACAAAGTTTTGGGAAGTCATCCCGCACATTGAAACACATCAGACTAGTTATTTTGATCATAAGGACAACTTATATATCTTATGACATTACTAACAATTAAAATCTTTAATTAGTTAAGTATATTTATTTAACAAACATTTTACCTATACAAATGATCACACGAGGTACCCAATGCTCCTAATAAATATTTTTCTTACATTTTATTTCTTCCTAAATGATTTCTCAAGTGCCGAAAATATTTCCTTACGTTTATTGCAAATTCTTTATTTAAACGTTTAAAAACGCATAACTTTCGTTAACTATTAAACTAATACCCAATACATATTTTTACTACCCAATACATCCAAAATACACATTTTATACAAAGATATATAAGTATCTCCTAGGGGAGACAATGAGCCACCCCTTTGTTCCACAATTAATTACCACATTTATTTTTTTTGACTACTTGTACAAATTTTCTAAAACATTACATGAAACATGGAATTAATGAGGGTGGCTAGGACAACTCCTTGCCCCCCTCCTTTCCCTTAAATTTCGCCAACCACAAGGACCATATGATAATACATTTTTGACCATTTGACCAAAGGGACTATATATACATACTTGCACTAGGTAACTTGATACTAAAAAAAAAAAAAAATATCACCACCACTCATCCCTACATACCATTCGATCTAGGGCAAGAACAAAAGGGGAAGGAAAAATCTTGACAAGATCTAGTGATTTTCAAGATATATTCGGGTAGTATAAATATATTTTGGAGCTTCGGGTTACCCTTTGTGATCACATCTTTCTACCTACATACATACATACACTACTAGTAAGTCTAAAAATCTTTCTTTATGATTTTACTTACTCATCTTGAGGATGATTTTTACTTAGATCATGATTATGTTGATTTTTAAACTCATACATAACATTTATCACCCTTATTACATATATGTTGTTATAATCCTAGTGATTTTAAACATATTTAACATAAATATTACTTACTAAAAATGGCTAGGTTCATGTCCAAACACATGATAAATTTTATTGTACAAGTTATGATTTATGTGATCTATATGTTTTCCTACTCTAAGTTTAATTATTTTTGAGACTTGACATATATATCAAGTTATTAACATAGCCTTGAAACTATTGATATTGTTGGAAGAGTTTTGGGTAAGTGCTAGGATGATTTTTGGGAGTTGATTTACCTAGATCTAAAGACTTCATGTAATAAAAATGAGATTTGGTAACTTATATACTATGCTGTCCCGAAACTGCTGCTACAGAAAAATGGGTTTTCAAAACATAAGATTTGGTTCAAAATATAGGATATAGACTTAATAATGAAAACATAGCCGCTTGAACGGGTTAAAACGGACTTATAACGAAAAAGATATACTATTTTCAAGATTTAACGACGAAAACTATAGTTTCTGAAAATATAGAAACTGTCCCGATTTTCTAGCTATGAAAACTGAGGTTAAATGATGTTTAGACTAGCCGAGAACTTAAAAATCCTAGAGTATACTTGAATACCTTCGCGGGGATATATAAAACTTAGAAAACGGACCTAAAATGAGCAAGTTATGATTTTCCGAATAATTAGACGAAAACTATATTTTTAACAGCTTTGTAAAAAGCTGATGGAAAAGTAAAAAGGAGACTTTTTAGTATTTTTACACATTTTTAGCCGAAACGGCATACTCGGAACCACTAGTAACTTGTGTATATTACTTGGGAGCGTTGGGAGAATGATAAAACGTTCCTAACATGAAACTATCGATAAAGCACGAGACCGGGAAGATATATATATTTTTAATCACTATTCACAGCTTTTGTATATATATTGTTTAACGTCAAGAAAAACACAACGGACATGAACCTTAGCAAATATTTGAATGTTATGATTATTTCATTTACAAAGGTACATATTTTATTACTAAATTACTTTACGAACATATATGGGTGATAAATGGATTTCATAAAATGCATATGATACATATTTCAAATCCTAAGACGACTTATATATTTTTAGGTCGTGGTTGAGTTTTCACGCGTAGAAACTCGTTTTCATTATACTAGCGTACGTTGATTTCTAAGGTGAGTTTATAGCCCCGCTCTTTCTATACTTGTTTTACAAACTGGGGTGAGAAACATGCAAAACTCTTTTATGGACCAAAACTATTGTTTATGCTATTACGTGGATTAGCCTAAGCCCTGTTATATCCCATTATGCCCAACTCATGAACCGTTAATTCCTGCTGGGAAGCGCGAATGTTATAAATAGATCTATTGGGAGTAACGCCCCCGTTCGGTTTGACCGGATAGGCAAACGAACGTATACCATGTCGAAACACAAGTGTCTGGGATAAACACTTGCCGGGCACCTATATTTGATTACATGCTCTTTGAGCATGCACACTGTTATAGCTTCGGTTGCATGAACTTAGTGCTAGCGTAATAGACTGTTTTTATATGACATTATATGTGTTGTAATGCTCATATGCTAAACTCATGGTCCAAACTTATGATTTTACTGCTTTAAACCTATAGACTCACCAGCTTTTTGCTGACTTTTAGCATGTTTTTCTCAGGTGCTTGACTTATCTATAAGTGATCTTTTGAAGGCTTGGCTTGGCAAGGTCATAGGCACATTTGGAGTGGAATAAATTCCCACACTTAACTACTTTTGTATTTGGGACAACTAAAAACTTTATGGGCCTTGTACTCCAGATTTGACTATGATGTCAACTTACAACCTTTAAATTAATGTATGTTTTTAAACGGGTTTTGAAAATCCGTTCTTTATTATCTTGTGTTGTGATTACCAATTTACGTAGCACCCCATGACCCGAATGCTTCCGCTATACCAGAATTTTGGGGGTGTTACAAGTGAGGTCCACAAACCCACACATCCTTGCATAAGCTGTAGGATTTGGCTTATTTGGACTTATTTTAGCTTATCATATCAATATCTGTCAATTAAATGTAATCCAACTTCATTTTAGTCAACTTTTCAAGTTTCATCAAAAAGTCAAATATTCTAAGTTCTCAGATTTTGCAAATCTTGCATGATTTTTGTAGAATTTTGTATTGAGTTTTAGGCTTTGAGCTTTTAAGGATTTGAAGTCCCTCGGCTGAGCTTTGGTGTCCTTGCTTCATTTCATTTTTGTGATTTTGTTTGGACCCCACCATCACCCCAAACTCACTTGCAGGGCTGTTACTTCCCCTGCTGCACAAAACTCACTACCATCACCACCACTTTGGTGGTGGTTTCTGCCCACCACAGTGGGTCCCACACCTTAATTTTGGTTCCTTTCAACCCCCCTCCTGTCCCTCTTCCTCCTTTGACCATAAGTTTGACCTAAAGCCCTGTGGACCCCACTTGGAATTGCCTTCCTTTTCTGTCCCATTTTCAGTATTGAAACAAGAATTCAAGAGCTTATTTTGAGCTTAATTGCTTATTATGTGGCCCCCAATTGCTTATTATTGCTTTAACATGTCCCTTTAACTCAAGTGAACCAGAATCATTCATAGTGGGTCCCACTTAAGCTCGTTTGGGCTTATTTCCTTCTTTGGTCAACAATAGTCAACTGTGGAGCAAATAAGCTTCCACAATGCTTATTTTTAAGCTACAAAAAAGTTGTTTTTACAAAATTTGTTAGTTTTTAGTTGTAAAATAGTTTTCCAAAAATAAAATCCAGAAAATCCAAATTTATTTTAAGTGATAGTTTCTATTTAATTTTATTTAAATTTTAATTTTCATTTTTAGATTTTTATTAATTACCTTTCACATTAAAGTAATTTTAGTAAATTTCTTAGACTTTTATTTTATCATTTGGTATTTATTAGATTTAATATTAGTTTTATTAGTAATTAATTAATAACTAAGTTTTAAATAGCATAATTAGTTTTTATTAAGCAAGACCTAGTTTTTATATTTTTCCTAGCTTTTATATAATATAATATAATTTTAGGAAGTTTTCTAGAATTTTTACTATTCATTTACTATTTTTTATAATTTAAAATAATTTAATTAGGTAATTAATATATAATTAGTAATTAATTAATATAAAAATCACAAAAAGACAAAAATACATATTTTTAAATTTAAAGCTTATTTTTAGTTATTTTATAATTTTAGGAATTTAATTTTCATTTTTCTAGTGTTTAAATAATATTATATTATATTTAAGTATTTTAAATATTAATAATAAGTATTAAATAGTATTTAATTAATATTAAATAATTAATTAGTGTAAAAATTAGTTTTCATTTTCTAAAAATTTTCTTTTATCCTTAGGTTTGTAAAAAAGTCATTTTCACCCCTGGGGGTTTTCAGATTTCAGTTTTCACGTTTTATTTTGTACGTTTACGTTATTTTAAATGTAAACGTACGCGTTTTTAGGTTTTACACGTTTCTAGTATTTCAAACTTTCCAGTCTTGTTCATATAGCTTATTTAAGCTATTTCTTCATATATTCCTTAGTTTAATCACTCACAAACCTTTTCCTGTCAAAATTCATCCGATCACAGATCCGTTTGATAACCATCACACCTCGTCGGGACATAACGACCCGGGAAAACCACTATATTCCGCGGAGATTGATTCTAGGCAGTTTGACCTTGTTGACCATCCTTTGGTCAATTGATTGGCTCCAAACGGTCAAGCTAAATTGACCAAAGGATGGTCAACTAGGTCAAACTGCCTAGAGTCAATCTCCGTGGAATATAGGGTTTCCCCGGGTCGTTATGTCCCGACGAGGTGTGGATGGTAATCAAAACGGGTTTGTGATCGGGTGAATTTGGACAGAAAAGGGGTTTGAGTGATTACAGTAAGGAAACACGAATGAGAACGATTTAAACACACTATATTAACAATAACGTGAAACCTAGTTAACCTAAAACGTAATCTAAAAATGTAAAATCAGAATTTGCTTATAAATAAGCAGAAAAATAAGCCAAACGGCTTAAATAGAAGCTATCACTTTATTTATGTTTTTGGTTTTTCTTAATTTTACAAACTACTTTAACGTAACCTAAATCTTTAAAAACGTAAAAGTTATTTAAATAAAACGCGAGTGCGCGAAATAAAAAGTGAAATTTGAGCTACGCTAACCCTACGGATGTAAAAATTATATTTTTACGAACCTAATGATAAAAGAAAATTTTAGAAAAAAGAAAATTATTTTTTTGACTTTTTAATTATTTATTATTAATTAAAAACTATTTAAACTTAATTAAACTATTTAAACTAATTTAATTATAATAAATACTAAACTAATTTATAAAATTATAAAACTTTTTCTAAAAATACTTTAAAGTGACAGAAACTTAACAAAAATATAAAAAGTCCTAAGTTCTAAAAAATAAGCTGGTTCTATAATTAATTAGTTATTATTACTTAAAACCTAATTTAAACTATTTTAATTATAATAAATATTAAACTAATTCCTAAAATTATAAAATTTTTAACATAAATACTACACATTAATAAGGGCCTAAGAAAAATATATGAAAGTTAGGTGCAATGTAAAATAAGCAAACAATAAGCAGATATAAGCTGTAAAGGCTTATTTAAGCTAACCAAACAACAAAAGGTTTAATATTTGATTTTGCATGGTGTTACTGAAAAAAGTCCCAAGGGCGCATGGAATACAGGTACCCCTATATCACTCTCAAAGGGGGAGGTCTCAGGTTCGACCCCTGCCTCTCCCTTTTTGCAAACTATTTTTTTTTTCAATTTTCTTTTTACAAACTAATTATATACATAAACTTAAGAACTTTTTGTAAAAACAAATTTTCTAACACAATCAAATAAGCTCTGTGGTAGCTTATTTCCACCACAGTTCACAAAATAAGCTAGAATGAGATTATTGCACTAGAACAAGTTATGCACTAAACTAACTACTAAGACCAAGGCTAGAATAAGCTGAACAAAGTTAGATAAGCTTGGAAAAAGCCAAAGAAAAGAGAGAAGCAACTAGATTAAGCTAAAAAAACACAATAAGCTATTCCAAGGACCACTGAAAAGCAAACAGTCCCAAGGGACAAGTAGCAGGCCTTATTTGGCTTATCTAAATAAGTTAGAAATCCCAAAAGAAGCCTGGAACTATAAACTCAGGTATATGAGCTTCTCAAAGAACCCAGATACTAAGATTAAGCTCCAACAATAAGCTCTACAAGAGCTTATAAACTTGTGTACATATACTGATGAATCAGTGTATGTGGTTCTATGAAGAGAACTTGGAGGGCTCAATAAGCAATATACATATGCATCATCATGGAAAATAAGCACAAGGGACTCAAGATGGTACATCAAGCTACTCAGAAAACCAAAGATCAAAACATGAAGTTAAATGATTAGCTAGCAAAGGTCTTGAGAAAATGGCTTATGAACACTAACCTTTGTGGTGCAGGGCAATGACCATCCCTGCAGGTCACTTTGGACTTAAGTGGGGCCCACTAGAAAAATCACACAAATACAGTAACTATGGGGTTTAAGAGTTGAGGTGTGGGGCAATCATTTCTGAGAATTTCAACCCTTGAATCTAAACCTAAAAATCCATAAAATTCATGACATTTTTGGAAAAAACTAAATAACAAGCAATTTTGACTTTCATGAATAAACTCAAAAGTTGACTAAAATGGATTTTGGATGAATCTAAGCTATTGATAATGATGTTTTGGGCCATAATGAAACTACATTAAGCTATATCAACAACTAATATAGAGATTTGGTGAGAGTTAGAATTCAAAATCCTCAACAGTGGATGAATCAATGAGCTGAAACAAAGATTTTGACTTTTAATCCTATGACCACTGGATTTTAAGGCTAATATGACCTAGACTAACCCTATGTGACATAACACAACCAAAAACAACAAGACTATTACCCTTGAACCTAGCTTAAAAAGCTAATCCAAACACCCCTTTACACTAGGCTGATTTGAAATTTTCAAAGAATCCTACTGAATTATTCCATGAACCTGGTCCCTATTGACTTATAACCATGTAATTAACATACTTAGGCATACTAACATACATAGCAACAGAAGAGACTCTCAAATCATCAAAAAGCACCACCATGGCAGTAGACTAGTTTGAAACATGAATTAAATCCTATTCTAACCATCAAGCTGCTACCACTGACCAACTATTACTTATCAAACAATGAAATATAACAGGAAATAACAACAAATAAGCTAAAAACACAGATATGAGCTACTGTAATCTAAAATATATATGAGAACTTGAAAATGAAAGAAGGATCTTACAAATCTACAGCCCTAACTGGAATAGGGAGAACTCCAAATCACAACCTATCTTTATATAGGCTAAACCACTCCACAACAACCATGATTCATATCTGAATCACACCATATCTGCATAAGCTGCTTCATTTGACTTTTGTTGACCATGGGTAAATGAACTAGTTTAAAACAGATGGAGTATATAAAACTCACAACAAGCTATTAAGTAGCTCAAATGAACTTGTAACCATATACTTGAAACCTTTAGAAAGCTTAGATGGAAGTACATAGAGTAAATTGCAACTTAGTGAATCAGAATTTTCATTAACATGAAAAAGTTTACAACACTTTAGGAATTTAAAGAGAAATTACACTAATCTTTAATAAAAGCTAAACACTTAAACTAAAATTACACTAGTGACATTAAATCTAAACTACGGCTACTTTTAAAAAACTAACTAGCTTCTTCTTCCTTTCTTTTTCCATTTATATGGGACTTTTAGGGTTTCTTCACTTCTTTGGCTTCTTCCCATCTCCATCTGAGGCCATTGGATTGGTCAAAGATGATTTTGGCCGTTTGATTGGTTTAGGCGGGAAACTTGGGTATTAGCAATTTGGCTCTTAGCTTCTTGGCAGGGGGGTTTTTGGTGTGTAGTGTTTGTTTGGAGGTGAGTAGGAGGGGGGATAGTTGGAGTGTGCAGGTGGTGAAGGGGTAGGGGTGATGATGGTGTTTGCAGGATTGGTTTGGAGGGGAGTAGGGATGAGGTGGATGGTTTGACTGGGGTGTTGACTGAGGGTAATATAAAACGGGAGGGAGTGTGTATCTGGTTGTGGTGTGGGCCGGCAAAGGGGTAATGGGCCTTGGGGAGGTTTGGGCTAGGGGTGTTTGTTATTTTGGGTTGGATTATGGTTTTGGTTTAATATTAGTTACGGTCCGTTTGTTTTGTTAAGTGTAAATACCACAAGGACTAAAAGTGTAATTGACTGAAAGTTGAGGGGCCTGTTGTGGCATATTTCCAAAGTTAATCAAGGGACCAAATCTGCCATATCTCAATAACCAAAGGACCAAAAATGTTATTTGCCAATTTAAAAATTCCAAGGGTACTTTCTGCCAATTTGGAAAGTTAATGGACCAAAAATGTAATTTCAAAAACTTTTTTACCCAAGGACTGTTTGTGACTTCCCAAGGTCCAAAATTAACTTTTTATCCAAAAATTATTTCCCAGGGACCAAAACTGACACTTTTGAAACTTGAAGGACTAGATTTGCCAGTTTGCCAAAGTTGAGGGGCCAAATGTGTAATTTTCTCAAACTTTTCACCCAAGTCTTATTTTGACAACTTTTGAATTCCAAGGGACGTGGGTTGACTTTTCTTTCATTTAAACCTTCAGGGACTAATTTTGACAAGTTTTGAAACTTGGGGGACAGAAACTGCCAATTATGCAAACTTTGTTCGTTTTTCATTTGTTTTTAAAAATTTTGCATCTACAACATATAAAACACAATTTTGGGATATTTTCAGTATTTTGATGCATTTCTGAGTGTTTTTGTATGTTTTGCAGTTCAGATTTGACCAAAAATGATGAGTGTTTGAGCACTCATCATCAATTTAGGTTGACCGTTTGGAGCCAATCATACGCTAAGTTCTCCAAATGTGATTTTACAGACTATTCATCGAAGATTTCTCAAAAATAGCCAAGCCTTTGACAGAATTGACGCAGAAGAACAAGAAGTATGAATGGGGAGAGAAACAAGAGTCAGCTTTCCAACTCTTGAAACAGAAACTTTGTGAAGCACCTATATTAGCACTATCAGAAGGAAGTGAAGGATTCGTAGTGTATTATGATGCATCACGCCACGGCTTAGGTGCAGTACTGATGCAGAGAAGCAAGATGATCGCATATTCTTCTCGACAGCTTAAGAAGAACGAAGAAAACTACACGACATACGATCTTGAATTAGGAGCAGTAGTTTTTGCTCTTAAGATATGGAGACATTACCTATACGGCACCAAGTGTACGGTATTCAAAGATCACAAGAGTCTTCAACACATTCTTGATCAGAAGGAGTTAGACATGAGACAACGTAGATGGTTAGAGTTGCTCAATGATTATGATTGCGAGATTCGCTATCATCCCGGAAAGGCAAACGTCGTGGCCGATGCTTTAAGCAGAAAGGAGCGTATTAAACCCCTTCGAGCCTGATCGTTAGGAATGATGATTTATTTACCACTCCCATCACAGGGAAGAGAACCGACCTAGTGAAAAGATTTGCAGTATGCCCGAGAGTAAGAACAGTTTTGTGAAGAGAGCAGACGGAATGTTATGCTTTAAGGAAAGAAGTTGGATTCCACTCTACGGAGGTATACGAGACCTCATCATGCATGAATCCCACAAATCAAAGTATTCCATTCACCCTAGTTATGACAAGATGTATCAGGATCTTAAGAAACTGTATTGGCGGTCAAACATGAAGGCCGACATTGATGAGTATGTCGGAAAATGTTTGACTTGCATGAGAGTAAAGGCAGAATGTCAGAGACCATCAGGATTACTCACACAACCCGATCTTCCCGTGTGGAAATGGGAATGAATTACAATGGACTACATTACCAAACTCCCAAAGACATCCACTGAATTAGACACCATCTGGGTTATAACTGATCGACTCACAAAGTCCGCTCATTTTCTACCAATCCGAGAAACTGATGAAATGAGCACACTCGTGCATTTTTACCTGAAGGAAATTGTGACCCGACATGGGGTACCCATATCCGTTATCTCTAATAGAGATAGCCGATTCACCTCTAGGTTTTGGCAGTCGTTGCAGAAAGCTTTAGGTACTCGCCTAGATATGAGCACCGCATATCACCCCCAGACCGATGGGCAGAGTGAAAGAACGATTCAAACTCTGGAAGACATGCTTAGGGCATGTGTGATTGATTTTGGAAAATGTTGGGATAGCCGTTGGCAGAGTTTTCATACAACAATAGTTATCATGCCAGTATTAAGGCAACCCCGTTTGAAGCACTATATGGTCAAAAGTGCAGATCTCCTGTTTGTTGGGCCTAAGTAGGAGAAGTACAACTCACAGGACCTGAGCTGATTCATGAAACCACGGAAAAGATCTTTAAGATCAGACAACGCCGACAAGCTGCAAGAGATAGGCAGAAGAGTTATGCCGACGTGAGACGGAAACCAATGGCATTTCAGGTAGGAGATAGAGTTATGTTGAAAGTATCCCCATGGAAAGGGATGGTACGCTTTGGAAAGCGCGGAAAGTTAAACCCTCTTTATATTGGACCATTCAAAATCCTGAAAAGGATTGGCCCAGTGGCTTACCAACTAGAGCTTCTAGAAGAGCTCAGCTGAGTTCACAATGTCTTTCATGTATCAAACTTGAAAAAGTGCTTACTTGACGAATCTCTTGTGATTCCACTGAAAGAAATCCGACTAGATGACAAACTCACTTTTACAAAAGAACTGGTAGAAATTATGGATAGGGAGGTGAAACAGTTGAAGCAAAACCGTATTCCTATCGTTAAAGTTAGGTGGAACTCTAAGAGAGGACCCGAGTATACTTGGGAGCGTGAGGAACAAATTCACGCCAAATACCCACACTTGTTTCCACAAACCACACTCACAACCACCACAAACTTAAATTCCGGGATGGAATTTGAATGATGGGTAGGTACTGTAGCATCTTGTAAAATTCCCAGTTATTAATAAATGTTAATCAAGAAATAATCAAGTGTTACTGTTTACTCACCCATTTTTAGGCAAAAATTTAAACTTTTGCTTACACTGTGCAATAATGAATCAATATATGTTATGTGATTCACCTTTCTTTGGAACGAGCTCACACGCGTATCATGATATTCTAAAATGTATACAAATCAAGCCCTGATATTGTTTTGATCAATAAAACAACCTAACACACTCATAACCACCCCCCCCCCCCCCCCCCCCCCCCGGGTTCCCCATTTTTACAAATAAGCATGAATATCAAAACTGGACAAGTAATATTACACAATGGGCCTTGAATTCACTTAGCCCAATCATTAAACCCATAATACAACTAAATAGACCCTTAATTATTTTCCCTTTAGGCCTAATCCATTTCTATGCCCAATAATCAAATCCATAACACATTAACACATACGGCTTCACACCCTATCACTTTGCCTCGTTTACTTGTAATTTCGACACACAACATATACAACTAATTACACCACTTGATTAACCACATTACAGAGAATCAAGATCAACTAATACATTTAAAATATACGTATATATGAATAGTGAATCAAGGTGAAAGCTTAACGAGTTCGTTTATATCTCAAACGTACCAAACTTGATCAAAAGTTTCCTAAACGATTTATACCAAGATCTTTTGTGTCCTAAACATTCTCAAATGAGTTTACTAAGTATAATTATCATCCCACATGTTCCTTAAACGTGCCCATAGGAAATGTTTTGGTCTCGGTATCATGTAAAAGTAAAGTTTCTCAATATTGAATAAGTAAATGACCTTATAAGATGCAGAAAAATTAACAAAATACATAAAATTAACCACATAAACAAAGTGAGCAAATCGAAAACTACTGTGTATTAAGAAAACAATATTTAAAAGAAAATCCTATTAGTAGCCACATATACAAAATAACCAAATCGGAAACTACTGTTTATTAAGAAATGTAGGAGGATGTTAGCTTTGTAACTATTGTATTTGCCTTTATGGATCATATACATATTCATCTTACGACTGCCACAAATGAAGGCATATTGGGTCATAACATATATAAACATCTTTTCATTATGTTGACCATCTTGACAAAAAAAAAAATGTGGATGCACATCTCAGTTTTTTCCTGTACAGAGCAAGGACCTTAAGGTGCAAAAAGTGAATAAAGAACATAAAGAAAAACACAATTTCAAATTTTAATCATGTTCGCACAATGACATACATACACATACACAGAAGTTGCCAAGCCGCTGCTTCTTTTCTTTATAAAAAAAAAGTTCAGTAATTGGTAGAATGTCTGGTACACTTTTATCTTAAGATTAGCATTAAAAGAAAAGCTTGAAAAGCTTAAGCCTATGGACGGAATTAAGTTTTATTTGTGTAATACAAAACCCATTGTGTGACATAGTTACTCACTCTAATTAGGTTCCTCTGTAAAGAACATTTGACTAAAACCATTGATAGTATTGTGCAAAGGTTGTTTTTTTATACTATTGTGCATTATATATGGTAAGAGGAAATTGCATATTAACAAAAGACGAAATTAGAAGGTTTTATTTTTCTTAAGCTTACCCACAATTAATATATTGAATATAAGTTCCACAATTAATATATTGAATATAATTTGATAACAATTCAAAGAATTGATTGGGAAATAATAATTATGTCATACAAAAGGCACCATCAACTTGAAACGAAGTAGGTCGATTATCTACACTAACAAAAGCTTAATTCCGTCAAGGGAATAGGGTTTGGGAGGGGCTATGCGTGTTTTTTGTTTTTGTTTTTACTTTTTCTTAACTTTACACTCATCCATTGAAGTTTTAAAATTAACATTTACAACCCCATAACTTATTTAATTCACCCCGCCTTCTAATTTTTTTTTTTTTTTTTTTTTTTTTTTTTTTTTTTTTTAAATCTAATCATACGGTTTGAGAATTTTAATAATTTTTTTTCTACATAAGGAAATATTTAGGGGTTATTATTAAATACCTTTAGAAAAAAAATAATGATAATATATTACCAAATAAGGTATGAATTGATTTTTTTGAAATGAAAAATTACTACTAGGAGTTTTGTTTTATTAAAAAAAAAAAGATTAAATAAATAAATTCACTCTTCATCTTCTTCTTCGTCAGTGACTTGCAAGTCAAATCACGTACATAGTTTGCTGTTTAAGAAATCGGAGGAAGACCCGACGATTTTTTCCAGGAAATCCCCAACGAAAAATACACACTATTCCGTCTTTTCTATCAAATCGATCATAACCACTACCTACATTCCACGAAATTGTGCACCACAAATATGAGCTAATAAAAAGACCCACGATCCCATATAAAGACATCACAATTCCTTGTGAAAAAAAAAAAGGGTTTCCTGAGACAGAAATAAAGATATCAAATTTCTACCAAGATAACTCGAGGTTCCAACCAACAAGAATCCTAATAAAGTAACTCCCAATACCGTCTTCCACGGGTTATGGGTCCCAATACCGTCTTCCACGGTGTATGGGGGAGGTTGAGATGTAGACAACCATACCCCTACCTAAGGTAGAGAGGCTGCTTCCGGTTCTACCTAAGGTAGAAAGGACCTCCGGCCTTTTGTAGGGAGTGAGGATCGAACCCTTGACCTCTAGGTTAAGAGGCAAGGGGTTTTCCAACTGATCCAACCAACAAGAATCCTAATGAACCTAAAAAAAGGATACCAGCAGAAATTACACACACAACACACAAACACACTCGCCAGATGAATAAGAATAGAAAAATGGCAACGGGCCGCTCATGGGAATGGCACAGATTGTCTTAGTGGAAGTCCGCCCCTAGTGTAGCAGGGTATTTCTTTAAAATATCTGCCCATGTGCTCCGTCCCTCACAAAGCTCCTTCACCACTGCTGCCACTTTCTCCAAGCTCACAAATATTCGATCCTGAGTATCCCGCTCACGAATTGTCACTGATGATGTTGAAACCACGGTAACACAGAATGGCACACCATTTTCATCTGTTCTTGTGTATTGTTGCTCTATTGCTGAACCATCTGTAAATTAAGAAATTAGTCTCTTATTGTTTGCGCGAATCACGTCAATTTCACATAAATGGGCCAAGTATTCAAATTCAGATATATGACTTCATTGAAACTTTATTGGTGTAATCAGAAATTCAGAATATAGAAAAGGGGCATATTTACTTTTAATACTCTATACAATTTGATCTTATGTCTGACAAAAACCCCATTTGTTTGAAATCGCTAGAGGTGGCATAAATGGTTTAGGTTAGGTTGATCTACAAAAACTTTTTCACAATCTTTTTCTAAATAATTAGAGGGCTTACAGCCTGTTCAACCCATTCTACTCGTTTACATTTAAGCTAAATTCTCAGATTTAACCTGTTTAACCAATTAGAGACAAAAAGTAATCAAACTGACCCATTCACTTGTGAATGGGTCAGAATTTCCACCTCTGAAAATGAAAACAAAAAGAATATATCAAAGACATACCCCATGGATAGACCACGTTTGAAATTCCAGCTGCACTTAGCGAATCGTTAATTTGTTTAACAACTTCCATATATTCCTGATCCGGAGCCAATGAGAGGATGGGACATTGTACGGGTGCCACAAGAGGGGAGAAGCCGAAAACATACGAGTATATATCTCTTTCTCTAGCTTTGTTTGGTCTTGTGTAGAAAGAATGTTCAAAGAGACAATAGATGATTCGCTCCATCACAAATGAAGATTCAATCACAGCAGCTTTAAAAGTCCTGTGGTGCACTTTTTGTGTTTCCTTTGATATCAATACCATGCTTCTCTTTATAGTAACAGTCTTCTTAAGAGCGCAAACTTCAAATTGCACCTCCCCTTTGGACTCTAAAGCAGCCTTCATTGCCATAGCATCTTTATCATTCATCGTCTAAGAAAAAAGCAGGAAAACAGTACTTGTTACAACCCGCTCAAGTGAAAATGGGTCAACTTGACTTGTATATTATTGTTAAAAACGCAAAAACTAGCATATTCAGTTGTTTTCCTTTTCTTTTTTTGTGAAACGGTCAAGTATATACCAATCACAAAACACTATTAACAGTTTACATCAGTAAGACTACATTTCCTTTAACATTGCAAGACCAATAAACCAAGATGCAGTCTACTCCAAAGAAAGCCATTAATTATCTACTGACATTAGAAGTTCCTCATGACTAAATAATTAAACATCACCATTATACTTTCTAATCACTTCATTCCATAGATGATAACTTGTAATGACTATATTTCTATAAGCTTCCAACATACTAGCAGTTGTACTTCATTCAACACCAAAGCATTCCTAGCATGAATACAACTATGGAGACTACATTTCCTTTAGCAATATAGACCAAATTGCTTTATTACAATAAATGAACCTTATCTTTATAAATTGCTTTTATTTTTGTAATCACTTCATTGCACAGATCATAACTTGTAATGAGTATATTTCTATAAGAAGCATTAGAGCAGATAATGCAAGTGGTTCTTCTTTTTTCAAGAACATGGACTGCAACTACCACCAAACCATCGATGTAATTGGTATTCACATTAGTTTTTCAAGATGTAATGTGAGAAGGAATTGCTTTACCTTAAGTGCTTCAACAACCTTAATACGGTCACCTTGAAATGCAGGACGAAGCTCCTTGTGAATTGGTTTAACAACCACTTTCTATAACTTACACGAATTATTAGCAGCTTGCTTGGTTTAAAAGAGTAAGCAACAACTTTACATTTACAAAAGTTACCTCTACGTTTTTAGGTCGTGCCAATTTCTCTTTTGCTTCAAGAGACGCTCCAATTTTATCCTAGGCAAAAACATATATCCAAAACTTCAATAAAAAGCTTGATATTACTAACTTCACATGTTAATTAACTAATAAGCTTACATGAGATCTGTCAGCAATCCAAACACACTCACTCCAACCTCAAGAAGTCTCGATTTCAGCCATCCAGCAATCTTCAGCATAGTGATCCATCACATTTGGGAGATTTTGTCTGAACCGTAACCGTTTTTCATCTATCCCTATACTTGTCAAATATAGATATACTCTCCCAATGAAGTATGCAAGTGACTCATTCTTTACGATCCCCTAAATAACAATATTTGATTGTTACACACTTGCAAACAGTATGTTTATATGATATAAAATTAGAAGAACGCGGACATAATATCAAATGAAAATCAACCTTAGAAACTGCTTCCCCGAGACAAAGTCTTTTCGCAAACTGCCCTGACATTTGCTCGTCCCTTGGGAACATGAGAAACTCTAGGTTTGAAACTTGGGAATACTTTTGATGTGATTTGTCTTCAGAATCGACAAAGTGCTCTATCAGTGCAAGTGTGAATCTACTGAGTAGATGTTTCCGAGGAGATATCTGCAAGGTGAGAAACATCTATCAATTTCTAGCTAAACGCGTACCAATATTACCCATTTTGAACCGTTACTCAGCCCATCCCTATACTTTGCAATATGAAAACGTGACACGCATGCTAAAGTAGTGGAATACGGTGCAAGCGAGAGAAGCCTCGACTTTCAAATAATAAATTTGAAAACATACATAAAACATGAGTGGAAAGCACTCGATCACGATCTTAAGTTTTAAAGAAAAACACCTTACCTCATTTCTGTTGGCCTTGTGAATTATAGCAACAGTAAATGGGAGTCTGTGCCCAATCAGATAGTGTAGGTCTTCAAAGTGATCAAATTTGTCTTGTGTTGTTGTTACAAGGCACTTGTACCTGAATGATATCAAATGAAAAGTGTTGCAACCACAAGTCAATGCTACATGTAGGAGTTAGAGGCAAGAGCTGGAGGAAAAAATATCAAACTTTTCTCGTCTATAAATACGTTGATTAGATGTATTTTCTTTCAGACGAGACAAGAACAAATGTTTATATACAGAACAAGATAAATTAGATGGGCAACGAGTTGGAAATCACCACAATAGTATTTTCAATACATAATCAAAATTATCCCAGTTTGTATTGTTCAAATACATAGATTATCATTGTAATAGAATTAGTTTTATAATCATGGTTATCCCATAATCACATATAAGAAGTTTTGAAGCAATATTTGGGGGTCAACCCGCAATGGTCCATTTTGAAGCAAATCATAAAGTGTTCAGTTTCAGCGTGTACATGTTTCAACCACCCAACATCTTGAAAAGTATAGAAAATCATTGTCGTTACAATTCTGGTGAGGCATACAAAACATATCTGAAAGCATCTCAGATCATGTAATGTGCACCTCATCATTTGCATGACATGTGATAGATAATTATAAGAAAAATTACTAACTCAGAGTTCACATCAAGTTGAGTCTCAAAGAGAGGATTCCGAGTAATGGTTTCCACTATGTCATACTCATTCTTAGCACCACGTTTTTCGGGAAAAAGATCATTGAGAACCGTGAGAATGTGCTTAAGTTCACGAGTCTTGTCATCTTTAACCATATGGTCAGTATTTATATCAACTTGACCAGAAGCATTCAAGATGGAATCTGGGGTGTGCACTGGTAGCATAGCATCCTCCATAACAAAATGCTGAGAAATTTGAGCAAAAAATTTAGAATATTTTGCGCAAGATTTACTAAAACTATAAGCATAAAGTGGTAAAACTCGGCTAGGAAAGATTGTCCTAGACTGATGGCTAATTCTCATGCCAAACACAAACTCTTCACTTTATATGATCTAACTGTAAGGGATGTTTGGCCAAGCTTGTTTTACAATGGCTTAAGCTTTTCCACAAAACCTTCAAGAAACAGCTTCGACTTCTCTCAATTTTACTCCCAAATAAGTTAATACCCCCACAACATTAACCTTATCCTGGGTAACCATGGTTTCCGACCTTTTGGCCGACTAATCCACGGGATTTGAGCCCACCGCCACACAGACTCAAACCGGGTAAGGCCCTCCCCTTTTCAGGAAGGTTAGCATGGAATATTAACCTTATCTAAACACTCTCAAATGGTTCATCACGTTAACTTTATTAAAACATAAAATAAGCTTATCCAGACGTACCATATTTCTACAGTAAATTATTATATCTCAGTTCTAACAAATTGCAAAAAGCTCTCTCCTTGTTTAAAACAATTCATTCTACAAGTATTATTTAAAAAAAAATGAACAATCTTTGTTAGCCGCTATTTATTCATTCAGATTAGCTTATTTTTCTGGATTATGGATGGGTGTATATGAATTTTGAGAAGTTCATAACACACTTTGAGGTGTCTGTTCAGGCTTATTTGTCCGGCTTATTGATTATAAGCTCAATATTTAAGGCTTGGGTGTTTTGTTTAAGCTTATTTGGCTGGCTTATGAGCTTATTGAGATTTTGAAAAGCTCCGAAGCTCAAAATTTTGGGCTTATGAGCTTGTCGGTGTGAGCTTATAGCTTATTGAAGTTTATAAGCTCAAGTTGATAAGCCCATAAAGTTTTCAAAAGTTTGATAAGCTCATAAACCAGCCAAATAAGCTCAAAAATGAGTTTAATCAACTCGAGCTTATGAACTTAAAAATAAGCCATAAGCTCATAAGCCTTATAACTGAGCTTCTTAGCTTTTCAATAGTTTGATATGCCTATGCCAGCCAAATAAGCTAAAACAAACACCCCTTTTCTCGGCTTATCAACTCATTAGCGGAACTGGTAACACGAGTAACCTAAACGCATATTTTTAGTAACCTAATTGTTTAAAAGTTCATCAACCCAAATGTCTCTGTTTGAACAAAAAAATAATAATAATAATTCAATAACGTAGGCGAACAAAAACACAAATAATAATAATAATAGTACCTTATACCAAAATTCAGTGACATGAGAGTTGACGAGATGTGCAGAAGGTCCATACTCGTACAAAGCAGCAGCAGCAGCAGCATTTGAGTCCTCCATCTTGGTATAAAAGAAATATCTTTCAAGAGAATAAAAAAGAGACTTACGAAAAGCTTTCTTGACTTTGAGTTGACTTTCAACCCACCATTTCACGATTTTCAAAGCATCTTTTTCATCCTTGTTTTTTGTCTCCATGGCTGCTCTTTGTTTCCCTGTGGGTGGTGTGGGGGTTGGTATTTGGTAATGAATGTTGCCTCTCACTTTTGGAGCACTGTAGGGTTTTCAAGGCTATGTTTCAAGAAAATAAACATGATTGGTTGAGACAAGTTATATTAATGAAGTACTCGGCTATTAATTAACTAATACAATGTCCGAATTAAATAATATTTGGGGCGTTTGGTTCAAGATATGTAAATGATGCTATTTAAAATTTTAAGCAAATTTAATTGATTCCCAAGTGAAAGGAAAATAAATTAGCCCACTCCTCATTAATGCAACTAAAATTACTGGCCCACATTTTTATTATTAACCAAACAAGGTTATTTAAGTAATTTTAATTTCAAATTACCTCAATTGCCTTCAATTTACCCCAACCAAATGCCCCGTTTATTACTTATTTTGGGTTACTTTATTTTACTTTTTTAAACAATGTATGAATTATACAATATTTTTATGTCTCAACCTTTCTCATACACCGTGAAAGACGGTAGTGGGACCAATAACCCGTCGAAGACGATATTGGAGTTACTTTAGTTTACTTTTTTATTACTTATTTTGGGGTGTCTCGATTTTTTTTTTTTTTTTTTTTTTTTTTTTTTTTTTTTTTTTTTTAAATTTTGTGAAAGATTTCTAAACCCATTTTGTGAAACTAGATATTTCAAAAATTAAGCTTCATGTTACGAAGGGTAATATGAACTGGTTAGGCGGTGTAAGTTATTATAAATAGCAAGTCGTGAAAGATTAGACGATTTCTTCATAGCATTACACTGCCAAAGAAGAATGGAAGGAAAATCATATTGACATAATCTCTCGTGGTGATGATGCCTATTGTTGTGTGTATTTCTTTTGCTTTACTTGTGAGGTTGGCTGCAAGTTTCGCCTAAAATAAATATCACACTATTTGAAAATGTAGTTACCATTATATATTATCCAATAGTGATGTATGGAGCATTTGCGTGTGATGATGCTTGCTAATTTCTACTACTTGCACTCTAACATATGCATTTTGTAGGATTAATGGAAATGTAGTCATTAAGTAGAATGCTTTGATGAATATATGTGAATATTGTTAGATAATAAGGCCCACAAGCTTGTTGGGTTTGGCCCACTTAGTTGCTAGGGTTAGCTTAATTTATTTTCTATTTAATGTTTTGTGAATCTGATCAATAAGTTGTTCATTTTCTCTTTGATTTTTACATAGTATCATGAGCTACGTCGAAGAAAAAGAAAAAAAAAAAAAAAAAAAAAGGTTTGTTTGTTTGTTACGTTATTGAAAAGCTCGTTCTTTTGTGTCGATCGATTTGAGTTGTCTGTTTTGAATTGGTGTCTAGATGGTTAGTATTTGGACAATTAAATTGTCAATGGACCGTTTGGGATAAGGTGAATAAATATTGGTTTGTTGGAATGGTGAATCTCATGATTATCATGCAATTTATGGATTATCATATTTAGTTTGTTGCTATTGGTTAGGGGTTTGATTAAATAATTGGTCAAATATGTTTGATTAGTGTTGCGGCAAAATGGCTATTGCTCGAATTTAATTGTTTGTATTTGGTTATGTTCGAGTAATAAAGGTTCGGTTTTGAATTGATATAGTATGTTTGAATTCGGATATTTCTTAGTTTGATTTTGTTTGATATTGATTGACGGATATGTTTAGTATTGGTTATGTTTTCGGTATTGTTATCAGTATTTGCATTGGTTATGATGGTGTTGGTGATGGTGATGTTACCGTCTTAACTTATCCGACAGTGTCTTGAGTAGTTATGTGTTTTGTTTTGGTTCCGCCTGGTTTTGTCTGAATTTGAATTTGTCTAAGGTGCTGTTTGTTTTTTAAGATATTTTATGTCTGAATCTGAATACCACTTCTGAATGTTATAAGGTGATCTAAAAGTCTGAACCTGATTTATTTTTGACTGTTTGTTTTCATAAAATGTCTGAATAATCAAAAAAACAATTTTCTTGCTATAAAACAAACCGTAACTGATCACCACCCATTCCTAACTTGAATTCCAATATATTTTTAAACATAGAGTTCAAAAAAAAAAAAAAAAAAAAAAAAAAAAACGATGACGACGACGACTAAAAACAATTGAAAAAAACCAGCCCCATCCATAAATAAAAACCCAAAAGCCTCAAGCGAACTCCAATTGATAAATCTCAATTGGTTGGGCCCACTCAAAACCAAAAGGCTTCATTGAAGAACAAGGATGGTATGTTTGGGGTTCTGTCATTGGTGGTTTCAGAAGTAATCAGATAGCATATAACCTCTAAAAGAATTAGAGGGTTTTCAGATATTTACACATTTAAAGTCTTATATAAAACAAACAGAAGAAATCACAAAACATCTGACCGAATCAGATTTCAGATATTGTTCAGATGGTTTTATGAAAAACAAACAACGTCTAAATCTGAATTTGTTTGTCTGAATCTATCTGCTGCCTGAATCTGCTATTCGTCTACCTCTATTCGGATCTCTCTGCCGCTGAATTTGTATATGTCTGTTGCTGTCTGCTCTTCGTTTACCTCTGTTCAGATGTCTCTGCTGCTGAATCTGTATTTATCTGCTGCTGTCAGATTTTCTATTTGCATTTGTCTGATTTTGAAGTCTACTTGTCAAACTCTCAATATAGCATTGTGAGTTTGAGAGGGGACGTTAGATAATAAGTCTCATAAGCCCGTTGGGTTTGGCCTACTTAGTTGCTAGGGTTAGCTTAGTTTATTTTCTATTTAATGTTTTGTAATCTTCATTGTTTTGTGAATCTGATTAATAAATTGTTCATTTTCCCTCTTTAATTTCTACAAATATTAGCCGGTAATATTGTATATTCCTAGTAGTTTGGAAAGGGTATTCATTAGTTGTATGTTGTTTGTTATTTGTTTCACTCCCACTATTTATTTATTTTATTATTATTTTTTTGCATGCCCAAAAAGTACTAGCTTGCATTTTTATTTTTATTTATTTTATTTTATTTTATTTTGGTGCAAAAGGGTGAAATATATTATTATCATCAACAATTTATATAAATCATTCAATACTGTAAATGGACAGGCCCATTCAGTATTCAAGTAACAAAACAGTACATTCATATCCAATATCAGATAACATCACTGATATCCAACATCAGTTCTATATAAGATCATATACCATGATGTAGCCATATGTGGAGCACACATCAGTGGAAGCAGCAATATCCCATACTTTTGCATACCTCCATTCACCCAAGAATTGCACCAAGACCATAGCCTCACAATATACATTTCCCAAACACCATCCAAATTAGTCATTCAACCTGCCACCACAATAACTAAAAAGAAAGGGTGGATGGGCATCATTGTGTGGGCTATAGCCACCCATTCACTCTACCAGTCAAGGGCTCTTCCAAATTTCTTACATTTCCATCTCTAGAATGGCTTTAGAAATATTGCAAACACTCACCTTGAAGGGAACACACCATTACCTCCTTTAGACAATGTATTGCTAGGACCAAGTAGGTTAATCTTTCACTCCTTACTATTCCTAACATCAGACATTGTCCCACCAAGCATGCTTACCCTTCACAGTATGGAAACCTACTTTATGATGAGCTTAACAGACCTGAACTGATATAAGAGCATCCTAACCTTGAAGCACCTAACAAAGGTCAGCTTAAAGTTGAGAATGATTATATTCAATGCAGGTTATAAGCCACCAAGTTACAAGGCCATCATCTGTAGCATGCTTAACAAAAACTTGCAGTTTCACATGTAAACAGAAACCGTAAAGCACAGGTTAATAACCTTTGACTTCAAAACTCAGTATACTAAGAGATTTGAAGTGCAGCTTTTCTTGAACCTCAATTGCTGCAATTATTGAATTCCTCAAAGAAGCATTGAATCTCTTATACAACTATTCAGTGATCATTCTAATTAATCAGAGCATATCATCATTCATAGCAGGAAACTACTTTATACCCATTCAACTTTTAAAATAACTGCAATGTGAATCAATATTCCAATTATGTTACCCCAGTACCACATAAGAGGAGTATAGATACCCATTGAGTATATAAAATAAGAACCGGTAAGGTACTAGCCATCTGCAACAGATTAATCCAATCATCCAAACACCCCTTTATTCTCCTGATTCAGCACATCAAGCTAAAGTAACCTCCCAAATAGTACTAGCCTCCCTTACTGCACTAGTGTTTTTGGTTTTAATGGACATAAGCTTGAGTCTTACTTCATCTTTAATGTTTCTAATCAAAGTATCTTGGTCTCTTTCTTCTTGTCTGAATACCCTGTAGTTTCTCTCTTGCCATAAAAGGTACACTGATGCAGTAAAACATAACTTTTTTATGATGCACCATATGCTATTGTAATTCTGCATTAGGCTCATATTATTCACATGTCCCTCCCATGATGTTGCATTAGAGTTGATCTTAGCCACATTGCATATTGTATTCCAAACCACCTGAGAATACTGACACTGGAAGAATATTATTGCACAGTGGACATAATAAACTTTTGTTTGGATACCACTTCAACAGCTTGTCCTATGTAAGTAACTTGTGCTTAATAGCAATCCACAAAACAAAATTGTGCCTAGGTATACTTTGAGAATACCAAATAAGTTTATCCCATACCACTTTAGTTCCATCATTCCTCATATCTTTCCACACCTGACTTGTAGCAAACTTCACTTCTCTTCCCTTCTTAGTCACCCAAACAGGAGTATCAAGAGAATTATTCAACACTGGTACATTCATAGCTTGTATAACTTTATATTTATTGCTCCAAACCTGTGGCCATTTCCATCCATTTGCATCCAAGACATCACATAGCTTTCTTTGATTTAAAACCTGCTGAATAAATGTCTCTTCTGCTAACTATTTTAGCTAAAGCCTGATGATTTGACCATCTATCATACCAAGCAGAAATAGTTTTCCCATCCCCCACTTTGTACTTAATATGTTCTTCAACCTGTTGTCTTAACTGTATTATGGTCTTCCAACACCAACTATCAGAACTATAGCTTTGAACTTCCCAAATACTTCTTCCTTTCAATTTAACAATGCTTATCCATTTAACCCACAAAGTTTCCTTCATAGTAGCAATATTCCAGAGATGTTTGATGAGGAGAGTTCTATTCCATTGCTCCAATTGTTTTATCCCCATAACACCTCGATTCTTTGGTTTACACACATCTTTCCATGATACCCTTGCTTTTCCTCTAGTGAGCTCACCATTACACCATAAGAACCCTTTAAACATTTTCTCAATATCATTAATAACAGCTTTAGGTAAATTGAACACTGATCCTCAATATACCTGCATAGATGAAAGTACTGATGCAATTAATTAGCCTCTCCCAGCATAAGAAAGACTCTTGTTTTTCCAATCATTCAGCTTTTGTCTTACTTTGTCAATCAAACCTTTACAATCTTTATTCCAATCTTTTTATCAACACTACTACAAATATGGGATTTCGTCACACATGCTATTTTTTGAACGGCCACACAGTTAGATTTTTATATGACTAAATGTACCAGAATAAAATAAATAGTCACACTTGATACGACTTGTGTGACCATTTCCGAATTTCATTGTCACACATTTGAATATTTATGTGACTAAAGGTAGCTGGTAAATTTTTTTTCCGATTATTTAGTCACTTATAATTTGAGACGTGTGACAGATACAAAAAAATTTGAAACATTAGTCACACTATATATATATACATATGTGACAAATTTTGGTCACACAATTGAATAGTGTGACCAAAATCCATATATGGTCACATGAAGTAATTTTTTATGTGGCTAAATCTTATAGTCAAGTTTGTCACACATTATCTAAAAGTGACTAATAATCTTTCTCTGAATATTTAGCCACATGAATTTGAAATATGTGACAACTGAAAAGTAAGTTTCAAGCATTAGTCACGATATGCTTTTAAAAATGACAAATATATGTCACACACTGGAACACTATGACCAAATGCCATGTATGGTCACATTAAAAAACAACGATTAGGATATTTTATGTGTTAAATTTATATGAAATACATGTCCAGCACTTAGTTTTTCCAAAATAAAATTTCCCCCTCTCAGCTTTTCACAAGCCCGCTTAAAATTTTCCCCAAAATCAAACATCAAATAAAAAGGGTGCATAAAACTCTAATCCTAAACAAACAAACAAATCTTGCTTGTTGATAATAGCAGAGAAACCCACCCCCAAAATCATTTCGATTTAAAAACCCTAATCCTAAATAATAATTGATTGAATCAAATCTTTCTTTAGCTTTAAATCCCGGAATAGAGACCTTGATTTTAACCCCCTTCTTAATCCATATTCTTAACCACCGCCAAGGAGTGTGACAAGTCCTCCGGATGCCATGTCATCAAACGACTCACATGGGATACCTACGGGGCTGTTGTTGGGATTGCTATTGGTGGTGTTTTGATTTTGGCTGTTTTGAATAGCAGTGGTGGACAGCCTCCACCGCGCCCGCCTTTTATGAATAGCAGTGGTGGCTCGGGTTCAAATTGTTCTGGTGGTTCAGGGACAAGTTCGCTTCTACCACCTCCACCTGGGATGTCTTCACGAGGATTGTAAGTTCTCTTTCTAGAAGTTTATCCTGTTATATGTTGAATAATGCTAGATTACCTGTCTTTTAACATGTGTTATGTGTTTGTAGGTCATCCCAAGATCATTCATCGTGAGATTAAGGCTGCTAACATTCTTCTGGATTACAATTTTGAAGCAAAGGTAAGGTCTTTTGCAATTTCTTTATTGGCTTATTGTTGTCCTTGAGTGAGCTTGCATTTATTGGGTTGACATTATTCATCAGGTTGCTGATTTTGGTCTAGCCAAGATTACCTCTGATGTAGCTACTCATGTCTCAACTTGAGTGATGGGAACTTTTGGGTATGCTTTTATTTAATTTTATTTATTATATTGATTTTAAGGCTGAATTATGTTGTTTTAATATTTTATTGAAATATATCTTATGTTTTTGTTATGAATATGTAATGTGTAGTTACATAGCACCATAGTATGCGTCATCAGGCAAGCTCTCAGAGAAATCTAATGTTTTCTCGTATGGAGTCATGCTCTTAGAACTGATTACTGGATGCAGGCCTGGTGATTCAGCTAATACTTTTATGGATGATAGTTGAGTCGTCTTGGTAAGTAATAAACTTTTTGAAACTTTCCATGATTTAAAATTTTCAGGTTGCTTGGGTCATGAGATCAGGTAGCTCCGATTTGGAAGTTCCTATTTCCATTCGCCCAACCAATGAAACTGTCATGTATCCCTATTTTCATTGTTACAAAATGCAAGTAGATGTGCCAGTTTTGAAAATGCATCACTTTTGTGTTTATTTGGGTGGTTATTTATCTCCAACTTGTCAAGACAGGTTATATCCTTTTACTAAATATATAGCTTATTATCCTGCTCCATGGACAAGGTTTGTCATTGCAGTCACTATTGTTGAACATTCTTGTGTAATGTGTTTGACCGTAGTGACTACCTCTTTTATTCTTACACCAAATGATGCATACCAGTCAATATCTACAGTATGTTATTGTGAAAACGAACTATTAAAATGGCGTGTATGTTAGCGCTAGCTTGTGATCCTCACTTGAGGAAAGTTGAACCTAGTTATAGAGAATGAATTGCTGTATTTTTTTTTCCTACTATGCAATTCAGTTACAGTCACTGTGCTTACTCACGATAAATTAATTCGACAGTGGTTTCCTTACACCTATATCCTATTAGTATTCTTGTTCAGGGATATTTTGGAAATCATTGATATTTTTCTTCATACATGTCCACTGATGCACTGCTTGCTTACTTGTTTTTATGTTGGTCACAGGGGGTTCTAGGGTGAACATGTAAAAGAATACATTGAAGCTTCAAATCCAGCATTTTCCATTGGAGAATATTTGGATAGTCTGGCCTATGAAAGTGGTGATCTATGCTACAACCAAGGTAACTTGCAGATACATTTCCCCAAAATAAGGAGTACTTATAGACGTGACACAGAAAAAATATATAAGTTAGTAGTTTGACTTCATATTTATTCAGCATAAACTGACCCCTTAATATGTGATTTTGATTATCTACTCAGATGCACATCGTCAACGTGTTATTAACTGGATCAACGCCACTGGTGGTACCTCGTCTGCATTTGATGTCACAACAAAGGTAAATACGCGTGTGCCTATCCATATATGTGTTTTCAACAAGAAATATAGACTATATGTAAGGCTGCAATTGGTTTTTTGTTTACTCTGTAGGGAATACTTCATTCAGTACTGCATAACCAGTATTGGAGACTGATAGATCCTAAGGGGAAACCAACAGGAGTGATGGGTTGGTGGCTCTCACGTGCTGTCACATTCATAGAAAACCATGATACCAGATAAACACATGTCCACTCTTAACTTCTTTATTGGGGTCTATGGTTTATACAAGAAAAACAGCCACTCTTACCTTATAAACATCATGGGTTTAAGTGTGTAAACATTGGTTGAAGAAGTTTATTATGAATATATTTTTACTGGGTCACTGGCCATTTCCACGACATAAGCCTGGTTTTCACAAGATAAAAAGCTTGAGGAAAAGGTGAATATACTTTGCTTATATACTGGGCTACCTAAAGTGCTTGTCATAATAAATCCCTCGCTTTGATAACTTTCAAGTGAAATTCTTGTAAGAAGTGATAAAACTTGGCTGTTCCGCATTCTTTTGTTGACAGGTGGCGAAACTAAGCATGCAGACTGGTGTTGTATGTTACACATGCTACTGCATCATCATCTGCCACAAAACATTGATGCTTGATCAGATAGAGAGCAACATATGTAGGTGCCCAGATCCCGAATATGCAGGGAAGATGATTGTTGCTATTGATGTTGTCCGAGTGAGAGGTGATTATGTTGGCGGTGTTGTTACATGTATTGTGAGAAACCTCCCCGAGTAAGCACTAATTCTATTTTACTAAGTGTCTATATACGGCTGTGTGCACTTAATCACTTATTACTGGTACTTCAAAATCTACATGGCATGGACTTGGTTCACCAGTTTTTGACAAACTTGAAGCTGAATTGGCTAAGGCAGCTTTTATCATTACCTGCAACCAAGGGCTTTGAGTTTGGCAATGGATTTGCAGGTATTTCATCATTACTAGAGGTCTATCAGCATGCATATCATTAGACATAGAATGTTTCAGTTATGAACTGGCCGATTCAGGGTATGTTTTTATCCCAAACACAGTCATCGATGGCAAGAAAGATATTGTTTGTGCTTCTAACTTTTGTCTTTTCTAATTAAAACAAAGACGGAGAATATCCAGATGATGAGATTAGTACAAAAGTTACTAGTGCTAGTGAAAGTTAGTACTTCTAGTACAAAGTTAAGACTGCTCAGAGATTAAGACTTCTTGAAGTTAATATTGCTAGTGTATTAGTTACAACTGTTAGTTATAAGTTAGTACTGTTAGGAAAGTATTGTAAGCCGACTAGGACTCCTTGGTGTATAAAAGGAGGTCCTAGGGTATAGAGTTATATACGAATTTTATATTTGTTTCAGTTATATACATTCCAATTTTATTGTATTTGAAATTGTTTTGATATATAATTGAATTTCTTTTGATATATATTGATTTCTTAAAAGTGACTAAAATATGCATATAGTCACACTTATTTTGGTCACTGTTTGCTTAATTCGTTGTGTGACTAAATATTACAAAAAATAATAATAATAATAAAATAAAAAATAAAAAATTCATGTGACAATTGTATGATTAATAGTCACACAAAATATACATTTCTTCACCTTAAACATAATATGGTCACACTTATTAACATTTTTTGTCACTTTTTGCTTAATTGTGTGTGTCTAAATACCAAAAACAAACATGCTTTGTGTGACTAAATATTACAAAAGGCCACACAAACTACAAATTCATGTGACCATTGGATGAACAATAGTCACACAAAATACACATTTCTTTATTTTAAACAGCATATGGTCACACTTATTAACACTTTTAGCCATTTTTTGCTTAATTATATGTGACTAACTCCAAAAAAACAACACCCGTTGTGTGACTACATCACAAACGTCACATTTATTATATATTCATGTGGCCATAGGATGGAAATAGTCACACAAAATACGCATTTACTTGAATAAATCATCTCAAATGTCACATATATTATATATTTATGTGGCCAAAGGACGAACATTAGTTACTCTCAAAAAACATTCGTGTGACTATAAAGTGTTTACGGTCACACATACTGATTAATCCAACAAAACTTGTGCATAATTTGCAATGTTGCAAAAAAGGGCCTACAAGGCCTTGTAATCGCCGATTCCAAGCTACAAGGCCCTGGAACTTGGAGACATTTACAAGGAAGTCGGCCGATTAATCGGTGATTACAAGGTTTTAGGCCGATTAATCGGCTAAAAAATGCAACTCGGCCCCCGACCGCCTCAGGACCGATTCACAATTTTTGCAACATTGATAATTTGTCACACATATTCAGGTTTTGGTCACTCTTTTTCAATGACAATGGTCACGAACTCAACAATGTCACCATATGCCACCTACGGTGGCGCGACCTTTAGTGACACACACAAAAAAAAAACGTGTGTGACTATATGCATATCGTCACACATTTCTTGCGTGACCAATACCACTTTTTGTACCAGTGCAACTAATGGAACACCCAAGTATCTCACAGGCATCTTACCAATCTTAAATGGCAATATAGTTTGAATGCTTTCAATTTCTTCTACCTTTAAACTGCCACAAAACATAGTACTCTTCCCCAAGTTAGGTTGAAGACCAGAATACATGCTAAACTTCTCAAGAGCCTCTTTAATAGTTTTCACAGATGTGACATCACCATGACATAGAACTAGAAGATCATCAGCAAAGCAAAGATGTGTCAGTTTCATACTTTTGCAACCAAAATGATACTTGAAGTTTCTTTCATTAACAATCTCATTTTTAATGAACAGGTTCAGAACTTCCATAGCTTTGAACATCCCAAACACTTCTTCCTTTCAATTTAAGAGTGCTTATCCATTTAACCCACAAAATTTCCTTTATAGTAGCAATATTCCAGAGATGTTTGATGAGGAGAGTTCTTTTCCATTGCTCCAACTGTTTTATCCCCATACCACCTTGATTCTTTGGTTTACACACATCTTTCCATGATACTCTTGCTTTTCCTCTATTGAGCTCACCATTACACCATAAGAACCCTTTAAACAGTTTCTCAATATCATTAATAACAGCTTTAGGTAACTTGAACACTGATCCCCAATATACTTGCATAGATGAAAGTACTGATGCAATTAATTGGCCTCTCCCAGCATAAGAAAGACTCTTGTCTTTCCAATCATTCAGCTTTTGTCTGACGTTGTCAATCAAACCTTTACAGTCTTTTATTCCAATCTTTTTATCAACTAATGGAACACCCAAGTATCTCACAGGCATCTTACCAATCTTAAAAGGCAATATAGTTTGAATGCTTTCAATTTCTTCTACCTTTAAACGGCCACAAAACATAGTACTCTTCCCCAAGTTAGGATGAAGACCATAATACCTGCTAAACTTCTCAAGAGCTTCTTTAATAGTTTTCACAGATGTGACATGACAATGACATAGAACTAGAAGATCATCAGTAAAGCAAAGATGTGTCAGTTTCATACTTTTGCAACCAAAATGATACTTGAAGTTTCTTTCATTAACAATCTCATTTTTTAATGAACGGGTTCAAAACTTCCATAACCAATGTGAAAAGGTATGGTGAGATAGGGTCCCCCTGCCTGAGCCCTTTACCACCATTAAAATTACCATATCTATTTCCATTTACACAAATGGTATAATGAGGAGTTGTAACCATATCTATCTCCATTTTGATTTTTAAAGATAATTTGTTGATGAGTAATATGTTTTCACCTTTCAAAAAAAAAAAAAAAAAAGGACTCTAATCTTGAACGGGTAATTTACAAAAAAAAAAAAAAAAAAAAAAAAAAATGTAAAATAATGTTATATTTCAATATGCTAATGACTTGAAAATGCATCTAACTTATCAAATTTTGTTGTTCCGTGTAGTCATTTTTTTATTATTATTATTATTATTATTATTATTAAAACATAGAGCTCTTAAATTTCGACCTTTATGTGTATTTCGTTCATGTAAAATGACCATTTTATTATTCAAACTTTGAAAGAAGTAAGGGTAGAATGGTCATAAAATACACACAAATGTCAAAATTTAAAAATTTTGTGTTTTAATAGCAAAAAATAAAGATAACTACACGAAACAACAAAAATTGACAAGTTAGATACATTTCTAAACATTTAGCCCTATTTCAATTGCACACTAAATTTTTCAATCAACTTTAAAGAGAAAAAATATCTTATTTAATCTTAAGTTTAGTTTATTCTAGTTTTAACTTTTAAGTATAAAACTTTCAGTTTTGTAATCTAAACGAATACTTCATAGAATTTATATTTAATATTAGATTAAATTTTACTTTAATTCACCAATCAGTTAGCTCAATTTTACACGTGGCGAAATGAGTTTTCCTATTGAAATCAAATTTGATTTGTTCAGATATTTGAACCGAGTATGAAATTAAGGTGAAGGCTAAAATTTATAAATTATTTTATGCCTTATGAGATCTATCAAAATTTTGATAAGCTCGTAGGCTATTTTTTTAGCTTATGAGCTCATTAGCTGAACTTTTAGCTTATAAAAGTTTATAAGCTAAAAGGGATAAGCTCATAAGCCATACAGAAAGAGCTTATGAAGTTATTAGAATTAACCTCGTAAACCCATCAAATAAGCTAAAAAATAATACAATAAATAAATAAATAAATAAATCCTAAGTATGGTTATTGGTGTTTGATTGCAAATTGAAAGCGGCCGAGTCAAATAAGATTTTTGGAATCTCGTAACAGATTGTGCCACTAGATATAGTGTTTGAATTTGCTTATAATTCTTATTTGACAACAATAATCATGTGTCTTACTACTTTAAGAGGCCAAGTGTCTTAAAAACAACCATTCTAGTCATCCTTTGATGGTGATGTGCAATATATTGATCCTTGAATCCAGAATTTATGGTCAAATTAGATGAGCTATCAATCAAGGGATTACATAAAGTGTTGTTGTGTCAACTACAGGTATATTTGACGAAGATAGCGGTAACAAGAAACAATAGCAGTAAGCAATAGTGGAAAACAATAGTAGTAAGCAACATCATGAAGCATTAGCTGTTTATTTTGATAAAGCGTTTGGTAACATAGCTAGATAGTCATATTAGTAAGTGGAAATGCTAGTTGCTCGTAAATGCTACTAAAGAAAAGTAAAGTAAAGTAAAGTAACTCCCAATACCGTCTTTCACGGGTTATGGGTCCCAATACCGTCTTTCACGGTGTATGGGGGAGGTTGAGACGTGGACAACCATACCCCTACTTAAGGTAGAGAGGCTGCTTCCGGTTCTACCTAAGGTAGAAAAGGACCTCCGGCCTTTTGTAAGAACTAGCATTTTAATTTGGAGCATTTAGAAAAAGTAGGAATGCTAGTTGATTATTTCCAAACAAGCATTTGTTGCAAAACACTAAACACTAGTTGCTACTTGCTTCAAAACGCTCCTAAACACTTGCTACCAAATATACCCTAGAAGCTTAGAACCTTTTGATCCAAGAGGTGTTCTTGTGTTCTTGGTGTTTTTTTGTTAAAAGACCGGATATATAGGATACCAATTTGGGATCCAGGCTACTTCTCCATCAATTCAAGATAGAGAAAATTACACCATTCGTCCCTATGGTTTACCCAAAATAACACCGCAAGTCCCTTGATTTTCATTTTTGCGTCACGAGTCCTTATAATGAAGTTTATTAACACCATTAGTCCCTATCCTTAACGATCGTTAGCTTTCCCCGTTAACTCCCACATGTGCATTACATGTGTCGTCCATTTCTAACGACCGTTAATTTTTTTTCACGTTTTCGTCTGTTTTCGCACGTTTTTGTTCGTTTTTTCACGTTTTCGTTCGTTTTTTCACGTTTTCGTCAGTTTTGGACGTTTTCGTCCGTTTTTGGACATTTTCATCCTTTTTTATGTTTTCATCCGTTTTTCTTAAGTTTTTACGTTTTCATACGGACGAAAACTTGCAAAAAACCGACGAAAACGTGCGAAAACGAACGAAACATGCAATAATTTTTTACGTTTTCATACGGTTTTTTACGCTTTTTTATGTTTTCATCCGTTTTTCTTAAGTTTTCATACGGTTTTGTCCGCTTTTTTATGTTTTCGTCCGTATTTCTTCGTTAGTAATTTTTTTAATTCTATTTTTCAATAATTTTTTTTTTCAAAATTTTTTTTTCTAAATTTATTTTTAGAAAATATTTTAGAAATTTTTTTTTTCAAATGTTTTTTTTTTCTAAAATTTTATAGAAAAAAAAAAGATTTTGAAAAAAAAGTTATAGAAAAAGATTTTCAATTATTATTTTTTTTTCAAACTTTTTTTTTCTAAAATATTTTTTTCAAAATTTTTAAGAAAAAAAATTTTAGAATTTTTTTTAGCGAAAAAATTAAATTTTTTTCAAAAATATTTTTTTGAAATTATTTTTTCTAAAATTATTTTCGAAAATAAATTTTAGAAAAAAAAATTGAAAAAAAAATGTTTTTTAAATTTTTTTTGAAACCTTTTTAGCGAAAATATTTTTTTGAATTTTTTTTTCAATTTTTTTTTATTTTTTTCTAATTTTTTTTCTAATGAACGAAAATGTGCAAAAACAGACGAAAACATGTAAAAACAGACGAAAACGTCCAAAACGGACGAAAACTTGAAAAAACGAATGAAAACGTGCGAAAACAGACGAAAACGTGGAAAAAAGTTAACGGTCGTTAGAAATGGACGACACATGTAACGCACATGTGGGAGTCAATGGAGAAAGCTAACGATCGTTAAGGATAGGGACTAATGGTGTTAATAAACTTCATTATAAGGACTCGTGACGCAAAAATGAAAACCAAGGGACTTGTGGTGTTATTTTGGGTAAACCATAGGGACGAATGGTGTAATTTTCTCTTCAAGATATAAGCTTTCTAGTTAATAATTTCACGCAATTTATAATTATGCTGTAATTATTAATTTCATGTGATTATGATTATGTTGTAATCATCATTGTTTGTGATTAATTAATTTGATACATGATGATCCATGAATCCATGATCCATTCATGTATATGTATTGATTTGCATGACATGCTTCTCCTTGATTTGTGATTATATGATTCGATTTTGATAATCAAATTTAAAAGTATACACGAAATCTGTTACCACCCGCAGCTTTAGTTCATCCAATTTATGTTTCTCAGTTGAAAAAAAATGCCATTCTCCAAGTGTAGGTATGGTACTTTTCTAGTATGCGATGTTGAAGGGTTAGTGCATTGGAGCAATGGAAGTGTGGTTGATGCATGCTACTTGGGAGCTTATAACTGAGGAGGAAAAAAAAAAAAAAAAAAAAAAAAATGTAAAAATTTAACAAAAAGCTAATGTAAATCAGAGCAACCATAACGTAACAACATTAGAACCATAAAGGCCCAAGTAGAGTGTCACTCATTCATTATTTTTGTTTTTGACTTCTATTATTTTTTTTCTCCCAGATTTACGTGTTAACTTAAAAAGATATGTTTTGTTTTTGACTTTTCACAGATCTATCCATTTTTTCCCCAGATTGCTCGAATATATGGAATTGTTGACGTTTCACAAATCTATCCATTTTGTCACTTTCAAAGGGTAGAATGGTCATTTACTGTTATCTATATGCCAATTAAGAGCATGATGAAACACGTTTTTTTTTTTTTTTTTTTTTTTTTTTTTTTTAAGGAAAACACACGTTTGTATTATAACTCTTGTTCTAGACCACCCAAATATATCAAAACACACACCGGCCAAATATAGCTAATACGACGTTACCACGTACTCGTTTTGAGATTAATGCATGTGCATTATATGGAAACTGATATAAACGAGGATATTTTACTCGCCCTCCGCTGCGGGGCGCGAGGTTTTACGTGAAAAATTTACATATAAGATTTCATTTAAATCGGTTATGCTTTTACTCGTAACATGTTTTAAGCATAAATAAATAATTTTCAATTATAAACTGAGGGGCTATTTTTAGTATGCCAAGGAAAATTTATGTTAATTTCTGTTACAAAGATGGTCTCTACGGACAAATTATGTAATTATTATATATACTAAAAGGGGAACGTGTTACTGTAGCAGCTACGGTGCTTGCTACAGTGAACGAAACAATATATATATATATATATATATATATATATATATATATATATATATATTAACGAAAAAGAATGGTATTTTGACTATTACAAATTTTTATGAGGATACATTTTTGACAAGATTTGGAAAATCTATTAACAAAGTTCATTTAGAGTGCTACAGTGGAAGCAAGAATAGTCTTTTGCAATTTAGTCCCTAAGCCCTAAGGTGTGAAAAAATAAATAAATAAATAAATAGCACGGCATTTCCGCAGCAACGCGCGGGTTTCTCCGCTCGTTTTAGCTAAAACATGGGAGAATTTATGTAACCTTTTTTCTATCACGAAAGACTAAAGCTTAAGGATGATTTATGCAAAATCAGGTAATCTAAAGGGAGTATTTTTGAAACTTTAGTTACATGCGGTTCCCTCGTTAACTGTTCATTACAGAAATAGTGTTTCAGTTAAGCCTGAGGAGTGTTTTTATAACAAAAAGTACATACATGTACTTTTGGTTTATTTGCATTGCAAAAACAGTCCAAAAAAATTTAAAAGATTTGTCCTTGTCGTAACTTTCCGTTTCAGAGCAATCCCTTTTTTAAATTTAAGGATTGTTTGTGTAACGAAACATTACATAAATAGTCCATGTAGTTACCTATCAATTCCAGAAACAATCCTTGCCCACACGCCCGCAGTGGTCATTATTGATAACAAGCGCCATATAAAGTTTCTTTTTCAGATTTTGTAAGAATTAAGAACATTAAGAAAATGTCTTACACCTTGCAACTTTTTCTAGTTTCGTCTCTTCCTTTTATTCTTGCCTTACTTCTTTTGAAATCACTATATTTTTCATCAAAATCTTACAAGAATCTGCCACCATCTCCACCAAAGCTTCCATTAATTGGAAACCTTCACCAACTAGGCTCGAGCCCACATCATGCCCTTCATGCCATGGCTCAAACCTACGGTCCACTCATGTTGCTTCGCCTTGGCACCGTGCCTGTACTAGTTGCCTCCTCTGTTGATGTGGCACGAGATATCATGAAAACTCATGATTTAATCTTTTCAAATAGACCGAAACTAAACATCACTAGTATACTTTGTTATGGGTCGAAAGACATAGCTTTTGCGCAATATGGAGAATATTGGAGGCAGGTAAAGAGCATTGCGGTACTCCATCTCTTAACCAACAAAAGGGTTCTATCGTATCGACATGTAAGAGAAGATGAGATGGCTCTTATGATTAAAAAGATTCGAGAAACCCATGAATCTGAGGTTAATTTGAGTGAGTTTCTTATTTCACTTACAAATAATTTGGTTTGTAGAGTGGCTTTGGGGAGGACATATGAGGGGAGAAAATTTAAGAGTTTGTTAGAAAGGTTTCTCGAATTGTTGGGATGTTTTAGCGTTGGGAGTTATGTTCCTTCGCTTGCATGGGTAGACCGATTGACTGGATTAGAGCGAAGAGCCCATGAAGTTGCTAAGGAATTTGATGAGTTTTTTGAAAGTGTTATCGATGAACATGTAAGCAAGAAATTTGTTGGTGTTGAAGGCCAAAATTTAGTTGATATCTTATTAGAAGTTCAAAGAGATAACTCAACGGGTTTTCATATCGAAAAAGATGTGATCAAGGCTATCATCTTGGTAATCAACATTTCTTAGTTACTCCCTCCGTCCCATAAAAACTGTCCAGTTTGACTTTTTAAAGTCAAACTGGTTCAACTTTGACCTTAAATATTTTTTATGTGTTATATAATACTTGATGAAAAATTATAGCAATGAAAAACACACTTAAAACTCAATCCATTCATATATTTTTCATAAAGTATTATATAATACTCACAAAAATAGATAAGGTCAAAGTTGAACCAGTTTGACTCTGAAAAGTCAAATTTGACAGTTTTTATGGGACGGAGGTAGTAATACTTTATGAAAAATATATGAATGGATTGAGTTTTAAGTGTGTTTTTCATTGGTATAATTTTTCATCAAGTATTATATAACACATAAAAAATATTTAAGGTCAAAGTTGAACCAGTTTGACTTTAAAAAGTCAAACTGGACAGTTTTTATGGGACGGAGGGAGTATTTTTTGGAGTCCTGATTCTTCATTTACTCTATTAAATTAATTTTTACTGCAAATTAATCTCACGTCAAGAAAGCTTATCATTGGCAACAAAATTTGCTTAATGTGACTTATTTTTTCTACCCTTTTTAGAGTAGATGAGGATGGGCCATACATATATACTGAATACCTAAAAACCTTATTTTGTAGAGTGCAACAAAGAACAAAAATATTACATGCATACTGGATATTTGGTTTTGTACATACAGGTTAAAATCTGGAAAATTTTTAATTCATGTTTGTATGCGGTCATATATATACTCCGTATGATTTCCTGTAGGACGTATTTGCTGCTGGAACTGATACTACATTTACAAATCTAGAGTGGGCAATAAGTGAGCTGCTGAGACACCCACAAGCAATGAAAAAACTACAACAAGAGGCATGGGAAATAGGCCAAGGAAGACCAATGATCACCGAAGATGACTTAGAAAAAATGGCCTACTTAAAAGCTGTCCTTAGAGAAACCTTACGACTACACACTCCGATCCCCCTTCTCGTTCCTCGTGAATCAACACAAGACGTTAAACTACTTGGCTATGACATTCCATCAGGCACACAAGTGATCATCAACGCATGGGCAATAGCAAGAGATCCTTCAACATGGAAAGAACCTAATGAGTTCAGGCCAGAAAGGTTCTTGAACAGTCCTATCGATTATAAGGGTTTACATTTTGAGTTCATACCATTTGGTGGTGGGCGACGAGGGTGTCCTGCTATTCAATTTGCAATGGTTATTAATGAGCTTGTTTTGGCAAATTTGGTGTATAAGTTTCATTTCAAATTGGTGAGTGAAGAAGATTTGGACATGAGTGAGTCCATTGGTCTTACCGTTCATAAGAAGCGTCCTATACTGGTTTCAGCAACTCCTTGCTCTTAAATATTTCGTTTTTCATATGTATATCAGTATATGTTACTTGATAAATTTATAACAGCAAAACATATAAAAAAAATTGAAATCATTATTTCAAAACTTTACAATTTGTGTTTATGTCCCCCTTTTTTATGTTTGATTATAATATTTAGTGGTAATGAAGGATTAAGGGATTTTTAAGCTTGTTTGATGGGCTTAAGAGCTTTATCGAAATTTTGATAGGCTCGTAAGCTAATTTTTTTTTATGGCTTCTGAGCTTATTAGTTTGAACTTGTAGTTTATATAAGTTCATAAGGTAAATTGATAAGCTCATAAACCGTAAAAAATTGAGCTTACTAGCCTATCAAAATCTCGATAAGCTAATAAGCCTATCAAATAAGGGGGTGTTTGTCTAAGCTTATTTTATGGCTTATGAGATTTATCGAAATTTTGATAAGCTCGTAGGCTCATTTTTTAATAGCTTATATCATCAGCTCAACTTTTAGCTTATAATAGTTTATAAGCTATTATAAGCTAAAAGGGATAAGCTCATAAACCATACAGAAAGAGCTTATGAACTTATTAAAATTAACCTCATAAACCCATCAAATAAGCTAAAAATAATAATAATACCCCCTTTGTATGGTTACTGGTGTTTGACATTGCAAATTGAAAGCGGCCAAGTCAAATAAGATTTTTGGAATCTCGTAACGGATTGTGCCACTAGATATAGTGTTTGAATTTGCTTATAATTCTTATTTGACAACAATAATCATGTGTCTTACTACTTTAAGAGGCCAAGTGTCTTAAAAACAACCGTTCTAGTCATCCTTTGATGGTGATGTGCAATATATTGATCTTTGAATCCAGAATTTATGGTCAAAATAGATGAGCTATCAATCAAGGGATTACATAAAGTGTTGTTGTGTCAAATACAGGTATATTTGATGAAGATAGCGGTAACAAGAAACAATAGCAGTAAGCAATAGTGGAAAACAATAGTAGTAAGCAACATCAGGAAGCATTAGCGGTTTATTTTGATAAAGCGTTTGGTAACGTAGCTAGATAGTCATATTAGTAAGTGGAAATGCTAGTTGCTCGTAAATGCTACTAGAAGAAGCATTTTACCGGGGAAACACTTTACCCAAAAAAAAGTAGCATTTTGGTGCGTTTAGAAAAAGTATGAATGCTAGTTGATTGCTTCCAAACAAGCATTTTGTGCAAAACGCTAACCACTAGTTGCTAGTTGCTTAAAAACACTCCTAAACACTTGCTACCGAACATACCCTAGAAGCTTAGAACCTTTTGATCCAAGAGGTGTTCTCGTGTTTTTGGTGTTTTTTTGTTAAAAGATTGGATACATAGGATTTAATATGGATCCAATCTACTTCTCCATCAATTCAAGATGTAAGCTTTCTAGTTTATGATTTCACGCAATTTATAAAGATGTTGTAATTATTTATTTCATGTGATTATGACTATGTTGTAATCATTATTGTTTGTGATTAATTAATTTGATTCATGAAGATCTTGTAAGATAGTATTTATTGATTGAGTTGCATTTCATGGAAGATAGCCTATTTAGTTATATTAAATACATAACTTTGATAATAAGCAACCTTAACTAAACTCTAATGGACCACAAACCCACAAGTCGGGCTTGGGCCGAATATCTCCTCTAACAGATCCATGATCCATTCGTTGTATATGTATTGATTTGTATGACATGCTTCTTCTTGATTTGTGATTATATGATTCGATGTGGATAATCAAATTTAAAAGTATACACGAAATCCATTACCACCCACAGCTCTAGGTCATCCAGTTTTTCATGTTTCTCAGTTGAAGAAATACCATTCTCCAATTGTAGCTATGGGTACATTTCTAGTGTGCGATGTTGAAGTGTTGTTAGCTGCTACCCCTTTTAAGGTTTTGGACAGCAAAATTGCTAAGCAAGGAAAAACAGAGCTGTAGTTTATGCTTTAGTGCATTGGAGCAATGGACGTGTGGATGATGCTACTTGGGAGCTTATAACTGAAATTCTCGTATATCCTCATTGCTACCTAGCTACTTCAACTCATTTGAAGCCCACCAAATCATAACTAAGTAGCTAGTATGCATGTAAGAC
This sequence comes from Artemisia argyi, assembly GCA_030686995.1. Taxonomy (NCBI): domain Eukaryota; kingdom Viridiplantae; phylum Streptophyta; class Magnoliopsida; order Asterales; family Asteraceae; genus Artemisia; species Artemisia argyi. Next base: position 184,938,242 of record CM060680.1, read on the forward strand.
TACAGACGCTAAAAATTCAACAAAAAGCTTATGTAAATCAGAGCAACCATAACGTAACAGCATTAGACTTAGGGTTCATCAATTCTACGTAATTGTAAATTTAGGCAACTTAGAGGATTCTTAAGGAAATATCAAGCCCCATTCTAAACTAGGAGTGATGATTTGGTAGTGCTAGATGGTAGCTTTCAATATCTATCTCATCAAGCAAAGATATACTACTACACCTTAGTGGTTGACTATGCTCAGTGTTGTAAAAAGCAGTCTAGGCGGCCGCCTAGGCGCTAGGCGGTCACTTACCGTGGCGATTTGAAGCTAGGCGGTCGAATTAGGCATTTGGTCAAAAGGCGGTCAACATCCTGCCTAGGCAGGTCAAATCGGGCTAGGCGGTCAAATTAGGCTAGGCGGGTCAAATCGGTCAACGCCTATATCACCCGGTCAACACTTGTAAAAACTTCAGGGTTTTTTTTACCCCAATTAACCCCTCTTTTCATACACCTTGGCCAAATATGCCTCTGGATTTACAATTGGAACGATTCATATCACCCGGTGTATGCTAATAGCCTGGTACAAAAATTAAGGAAGAAAATGCATGTCATAAGCTAAGATATCCCAACTGAGACCCCGGAGATGTTGATGGCCGGATATTACATGGCTGCTATCACTTTATATAACAAGATTTAAAATCCTAAAACAAAATGTGATCAATCTGAAACCTCTCCCGATAACTATATATGTTCAAAATTAATACAGGAACTACTATTACAGTTTTTCTGGATGAAATTTATAGAAAATATCAAAATATGGATCATTCGAGTCTGAGTTTTCAATATAACGCACACAGGCTCAGAGATGTACTAATAAGGTGATTTAACAACACTAAATTCTAAGGCTACAATAAGCATAAGGATAACTCTTTTTAATTAACGATTAAATTTTGGCCCGACTGATCCACAAGGTTTAAACCAACGGCCGAACGGACTTTAACTGGTTAAACTATAAAGTATAAACATCAACAGACCACATAAACTTCTATTATATCAGTTTGGGCATGGGGTTTATACCCAAGGCTAAACGGACTCTAACAAGATAAAGCATAATCATCAACAAACCACAAACATCTATTATATCAGTTTGAGCCTATTTGATTTGTTTGACTAAATATAAAGCCCATGATATGTTGATAAAGGGTAGAACTAGAAGCATAAAGGCCCAAGTAGAGTGTCAATCATTCATTATTTAAACGGAGAAAAATATATTTTTTTTACTCTTATAGTCTTATATACGCGGCATAACCTGTATTTTATGGACGTTTACACACAATTCCATGACAATATCAAGATGTTTACGTAACAAGGTTTGAACCATGTTTTCTTCTGAGAGACAACTTGGAAGATGGTTATTCATTCATTATTTAGAGTAATTATTAATAAAAATATATGGTGTATAATAATAGGGCCGTCTCGTTTCGATTGCCCTAGGCGATAACAAAAAGAGGTCTTATTACACTTGTAAGCTAAAAGGAAATTGCATATAAACTTGAATTATACGACTCGTATATGTTTAATATTATAGATGTTTATAGCAAAAATAATAAAAATGTGACCTCTTTGAAGTGGAGGCACCTATTGCACCTTTTCCGAGACTCCTCTGTATAAAAATATTGTCAATTGTGTGTGATTTGGAAATGAATATAAGTATTAAGAGTAGTTAGACTGTCTAAGCTAATACGACGTTACCACATAATTGTTTAAACTATTAATGCACTCGTTTTAAGATTAATGTGCATGGAAACTGATATAAATGTCAATTTTTGATATAAGGTAAATAAAATAAGGACACGTCTCAAACGAATTAGAGTATATTTGTTGAAGCTTGAAACTTTCAACTTGAAAGTAGCCTAAATGTCTAGGTCATGTTATTCGTGTGTCATCTCAGCTTTATCTTATCACCTTACTAATAACACATCAATAACTAAAACACACATTCATAAAAAAAAAAAATAATAATAAATAAATAAATAAATAATTATTAGTATTGTAAGTCCCACAAAGTGACGAAACACTATCAAAAATAGTCCACCTACTCACAAATAAAGAAAAAAAATGGCACATATTGGTAAAATGTCTAAGTGACGAATGACACGGGATTCTGATGCAGTTTGACTAGCCATTCGTTAGCCACTAATCCCAAAAATCCCCAGTGGCACCTTGCACCGTGCGATCGAAATGGAGAGGGATCCTCTCAAGTTATTTTTAACTTGATTGATCAAGTTGCAATTATCAACCATTGGATCAAATTTAATGGCTCAAATCATCTCATGTTCTTTTGATTTGAGCCATTGGATTTAATCCAATGGTTGATAATTGTCCAACTTGATCAATCAAGTTATAAATAACTTGAGAGGATCTCTTCCCGATGGAAATGGATTAAGATGTGTGTGTACTTATAATAAGTATATTGATTGTACAATTATTCTAACTTCATTTTATCTGTATAAATATCTTTATGCTTATCTTTATTATATACACAAATAGTAAACCATAAAACTTGTTCTTTCTTAAGGATTAAAAAGTTACAAAATAAGTAATGTTGTTTGAATAATATATCTTAATTTATAAAAAAATAATTATATCTATTAATTATTTAAATGCTTAACTATAATTTAATTTATAAACTTTATCACTCTCACTCAGGGGTGGTAATTCTCGACACGACACGAACCCGACACGAAGTTAAACAGGTTTGGGTTGAGGATAAACATGTTTGGGTCAAAAACAGGTCAACTCGTCTAACCCGTTTAATAAATGGGTCGTGTTAGGCTGAGTAAATATTAAACAGGTCAACCCGTGAACCCGTTTAAGTATAGTTATTTGTCTATTAATTTTATGTTGGATGCGGATTAAATGTATTGTGTTATGTACTTACTACGATTGAATTACGATTATACCTCATATATCATAGAAATTAACGCTTATAATTGAGAAAATTGTCGTATAGTTATTTGTCTATTAATTTTATCATATTTTAAATCCTTATATCATTTTTACATTTAAACTAGTTAAATCAACAAACCACCAATCTTATTCACTACTTGACCTATTTAATAAAATAGGTTAAACGAATCAAAAATGGGTTACACGTGTTATACAGGTGTGGGTTAGGGTTGATTTTATTGACACGATTAATAAATGTGTCGTGCTTAGGTAGAGGTTATACTAACCCGCCAACACGCGAACCCGAATAGGTCAATATGAACATGACTCGATTGCCACCCCTAGTCTCACTTACTTGTACTATTGTTACCCCTTACCCTCCTATTCGCTATACCCGCTTTATTGATATGACACGACAATTTTTAATAACTTTTTGTACCGTATCTTTTTTCATTTACTACTTTTAACTTGTCAAACTTTACATTGTATGTCTCATATATTTTTACGATCTACTCACTTTATTAACAAGGCAAGACATTTTTTTTATAGTTTTGTGCTTCGTATTTTTTGTGTCTTTCTACATTTGACTTATAATTTTTTTCTGTCTCTTTCTCTTCGTAGTTTTATAATAAAAATAAAAAATCTATTAAAGAGTGGGTGTTGATATAAATAATGCCTAAAACCATTATTAATACTTTTCGATATCTTTATGTTTTGATAATCACAAAATGTAAAATCATTAATCGCAAAGATTAGTACGTAAACAAGTATTTAATTGTTAATATACATTTTAACAACTCAATCACTTAAGATATGAATAAACAAAATGCCTAATGCATTTTATGATCAAATGAACATTTTCTTAAACACTAGACTTTTTATAAAATCACAAAATAATTTATATCTTTTACAAAATCATTTTTGGACATAAAAAAACATGTTTATTTTAAAATAAATATATGAATTTAAATTTTCAAACAAAAATGGCAAAAATATTCCAGAAAAACTTTCCCCACAAAAAGACAAAGTAGGGGAACGTTCTGATTGGGCGGTCCCCTTAATTTACTAGGCGGCCCCCTTAATTATTAAAGGGACCGGCCACACTCCTCAGCTCCCCTGCTTTGCCTATAAATACTGGATCATTTCTGAAATTTTTCCTCACTACTAATTCTCCATTTCCATCTTCTAAAATCTTTTGATCATATAATCTTATTAAGCTTTTGTTTCCAAGTGATTAAAGCTTCCACTATCAAAATGAAAAAGAAAGAATACTCCTTTAACAACTAGAGAAAAAGTATTGTAGCTTAATCTATATTGTTTGTTTTTTGTGTAAAGTGTTGTGTATTTGTAATAAGTAGATCAAAGTGTAAGTAAATAGTTGTGTTGTAAAGAAGTAGTGTAGAAGTAGTGTGAAGTTGTGAATTAGTTGCGGTTTGAAGAAGTCGTGAAGCCATCGTGAAGATGTCGTGAAGAAGTCGTGAGCTAGTCGTGAAGAAGTCGTGTAGAAGTAGTGAAGAAGTCGTGTAGAAGTCGTGAAGAGGTCGTGAGATTAGTTCTAGCTATTATTAGAACTCGACATTTAGCTTAGTGTCGTTAATCGGTGTAAGCAAAAGTGTGTAAGATTTCTCCGCCACAAAGGGAGTTTGTTGACATAATGAAGTGAACTCTCGAGTAGATGACTCGGGGAGTGGAGTAGGTAAGGAAAGTGTCCTTGTAGCAGAACCACTATAAATCATTATGTTGTGGTTTGATCTTTCCATCCCTATCTTTTCTTTCATTACTTTACTTATTTCGTTATTATTTACTTATATATATTTGTTCATATTGCTCAAGTATTGAATTCACATAGGATCGAATCAAAGTTTTTAAAATAAATAAAAGTTTTCACAATAAATTAAAAAGACGTAAAAATATTCAATACTTTTCTAGTTTTCCACAGTGGGGGATAACCAAAATCTTAAATATATATATATATATATATATATATATATATATATATATATATATATATATATATAATTGATAAGCGTCTAGTATAGCCAAAAAAAAAAGTATATCTATACTACATATAAAGAGAAATAAATTTACTTAAAAATTAAAAGCTTAAAAAATGTGTAATGTTGTTATACTAAATTACGTACTCCTCCTAAAATAAACTTTAAATATTTAAATACTTAAATTTAATTTAAACACTAACTTTTTCCACTCTCATTTACTTCACATCTATACATCCATAAAAAAATAATTACACACACAAATTAAAACTACTATATACCACAACGTAACCATGCGTGAATAATCGTCCGGTAGAAATTTGTAAATGCTCAAAGTCTATATAAATGGTTGTCCAGTTGTCTTGCGTGACTAGTTTGTGGTCCTTCACTGCAAAAAAATCCCGCAATCTTAATGGAATAGTGTTGCTAAGTATTAATTAAAGTTTCAAACCATACTTAACTCGTTCTAAATAGTAAAAGGACCTTGTTTCATATCATAACCTTACCACTTGATACCTAGTATTATGCATAAGCATTATGTACCTAGCTCGTATATTTCATTTATTCGTAGTCTTATTAAGACATGTGTATTATGTGTCATTTATTTGCATGCTTCGAACAAAATGTAGAGTGAGATTGATTCCTCTCATGGAGCGTGCTTCATCAATCACTCCGATCGTTCAAATTATAGTTTTTGGTCGAGTGGTTCCCGAGTATTTGACTCTAAGTCCCCTCTAACCTTGATTTTCTTTGTCTATGCATCACTATTATAAAGACCAAGTCTCGATCTTGACATCTGGATCAGAGCAAGAGACGCTCGCCCAAATTACTTATATTACAATGGATCCACTTACTACTAGTATTGGTATTTTGCAAAAGTAAACAATAGTCATTATATCAATGTGGACTAAATGTATTTTCAATAATAAAACTGTAGTGTATGATTACCTTGAGGAGAAGATTGAAGCGTCAGCTAAAAAGTATACGGCGCGATCAGATCATAACAAAAGGACTCGAATCAAGAAAACATGATTTAGTTTCTCTACGACGTAACGCTTTGCACTTTGCTCTATGTTACAACTTTTAATTTATTTGGGTCTTCAGATGAGGACTGAGATGAGGACTATATGGTTCTTGTTGGAAATCCAAGGGGAAGAACTAATGGTTCTAGAGTTATGGAGAGCGACAAGGATATCATGTCAAAGCCAAGATTCCCAATTTTATTGAAAATATTGTCATTGAAGTTCTGTTGGATTGGTTGTATGAGGTTGACAAGTTCTTTGACAACATGAATGCTCCCTAAGAATAGAAAGTTAAGATTGCGGCTTATAAGTTGCGTAGAGGGTAAGGCTGCTCAAGGGGTGAAAACCGGACCGAACCGAGAACCGAGATCGAATCCGGAAAAAAACCTAGACTGAGACCGGACCGAAAGTGGTCGGTCCAGTCTCGGTCCAAATAGGCTAAACGTCCGGTTTTTAAGCCGGACCGAGACCGAAATTAGAAAAAACCCTAGACTGAGACCGGACTGATAAAGAGAAATTTGCTACGCTTTTAGGGGGTCATTTAAGCCATAAATCGTGTTTTTATGATCAAATACTACCTTAAATCGTTTCTTTTGTCATTTTAGGTACTTGGGACATGAATTCTGGAAAATGAAGCATTTTTGAGTTTTTCAGACGTTTTTATACTCAAGTATGAAGAAAACAAGAAAAGCCAAGAAAAGTCAGGAAATCACACCTGACGGCGTCAGGCTTTACATGCTGACGCCGTCACCTTACACTGGAATGATGGTGTATTTTACAAGTGACACCCTAGAAACCAAAGTCAGGATAACACCTGGCGGCATCAGGTGTTCCAGAACCAAGGCCGCCCCTCGTTAGCTCTACAAGAGATGGCCCAGAACCCCTATAAAGGGATGACGTCAGAAGTGGATCTAGGTTATTCAAGAACCCTAAACACGGCAATCTGACGGCGTCAGAGGCCAAAGCCTGACGCCGTCAGAGTTGTATATCTATATATACTTTTCGATTTTTCATTCATTAGGTGTAACTTTTGAGAGATAAAGCCCTAGACGAATTTTACTGTAACTTTAGGGTTTTCAAGCCCTCTTTTCCTTTATGTTCAATTGAAGATAAGTTTTCTTTTTAATCATTTAATATGTCTATGTGTTGTTTGATTAATTGTTTATCTTGTCTTTCTGTTGATATAAATAAATGACTAAAAACGTTATTTATATCTTTCGATATCTCTATGTTTTGATAATCACAAAACGAAAACACATCAAACCAAAGATCATGACGTAAACAAGTATTTAGTAGTAAATAATCACTTTCACCATCTAATCACTTAAGGTATGAATAAACAAAGTGTTTAGTGCAATTTATGATCAAAGGAAAACTTAATTAAATATTACAAAGTTTATTTAATTATATAAACATATTATATATTTTTGAAAAACACTTTTGATAATAAAGAAAAATGTTTTATTCATACTAAATATATGAATTCAAATTTTTATCCAAAATCAGTTAGTTCTTCACCAAATAAACTTTCCCCACTAAAAAACAAAAAATCTGGCCGTTACAGCTGGGCGGCCCCCTTAATTATAAAGGGCGGTTCCCTTAATTTTAAGGGGGCCGGCCTTGATTTAAGGGGACCGGCCACGCTCCTCTGTCAGATTTTGTTGCCTATAAATACCACATCAAATCTGGAATTTTTCTCACCTTTCTGAACTAAAAACTTTCTGATTCAGATCTCCATTTCAATCTTAAAAATCCTTTGATCATATAATTCATAAGCCTTTGTTTCCAAGTGATCCAAAGCCTCATTCATTCAAGTGCAAAGAGAAGAATACTTCTAATCATCAAGACTAGGAGTATTACAACTTAGTATCATCTTGCTATCTAAGTTGCTTGATCATTTCATCTTGTGTATCATTCATTCTTTAGTGAATATAGTGTATGCATTGGTTAGATAGATTTAGATATAGGATCTAGATTTATTGAAGGTGTGAAGTAGTACTAAAAGGGAAGAAGTAGAGGCGGATAAGAATAGTGATAGAAGAAATAAGTAGTGGTAGTATATTGAAGTGGAGATAGTTGTTAAGACAAAGAAGTTGAAGCTTTGAAGTTGAGAAGACCTTGAAGCCTAGAAGTTGTGAAGTAGTATATATCTTGGAGTAGTGGTTAGGACTTAGTAGTGAAGGTGTGAAGAAACAAGTGGCGTGAAGAAAAAGAGTTAGGAAGTAGTAAGTTGTGAAGAAGCTAGGAGCGAAGTAGAAAGTTGTGAAGAAGCTAGGAGTGAAGTAGAAAGGTGTGAAGAAGAATTGGTGTGACGTAGATTGGTGTGAAGAAGTTTTGATTGTGTTGTGACAAAGTTGTGGTGTATAATTTGGTGTGTAAGGTTTTCTCAGCCATAAGGGAGGTTTTTGATCTAGTGAAGAAAACTCTCGAGTAGGTGACTCGGGGAGTGGAGTAGGGCAAGGAAGGTGTCCTTGTAGCCGAACCACTATAAATCCTTTGTCTCTCGGTTTGATCTTTCCATCTCCCACTTTTTGATTACTTACTTATTAGCATTTCATACATAATTATAATTACTTGTATTGTGCTGATGAGGCGAAAAATGATCCATTTTTAGGGGGTCATTTAAGCCCGAATTCGAATTTATTTGATCAAATATTGCCCTAAATCGTTCCTTTTCTGATTTTAGGTACTTTGGGAGTGAAATTTGGAAAAGGAAGCAATTCGGACGTTTTTGGAGCATTAAAGTGAAGAAAACGCCAAAGTCTTAATTTTCCATGCTGGGAACAGTAGGTGACGGCGTCAAGAGTAACTCCCTGACGGCGTCAAGAGCAAAATTCCATGACGGTCCAGTAGAGATTTGACGGCGTCATGAAGGTAGGGCGTCAAGAGTAAAAGTCATGACGGCCTGGAAATGATTAAGTCTTGACGGCGTCAAATGTAGATCAAGGCAGTCCGAGAATAGTTTTGGCGGCGAGGTGACGGCGTCACAATGTTTGTCTTGACGTCGTCAGACCCCTTTTCCTATATATAGTTTTCTAATTTTTCACATTTAGAGAGAAGTTTTGGGAGAAACCCTAAGTACGATTTTGGTGTAACTTTACAGGTTTTTCAAGGGTTCCAACCCCTTGATACCTTGCATGTTTAATCAAGATAAGTGTTCCTTTAATTCAATCAATATGTCTATGTGTTGGTTGTCTATATCTTGTTCTTGTCTTAATTCCATCATGCTAGGCTAGATCTATCTTGAGTTTGCTTAGATCTAATGAAACCTAGATGTTGATTATGTGTTGATTACTTGTTTATTCTTGTCTTTGATGAATAATTTATAAGTTAGGCTTAAGAAAACTGGCAGATCTCTAATTGGTAACATGCTTGAACGTCTTAAGAAACATGAACCGACGCGCACTAGGTCTTTATTGGTTGTATTTAATGCATGAGCCACTGTTTACAATCCCTATAGTTGTGCTGGGCATGGTGTAGGAGAAGATAAGAGCTCATAGAATTGGGGAGTTAAGTGTGCCACCCCATGAATGGTATTAAGGAATACGATCCGTCATCCATGCAATTATAACAAGTAATTAACATGTAAAAGATGTCTAGGGAGTAGTGAAATCTAAGTAAACACATTTTCTCCAATTACTGCTCACAACTTTAGTATAATTTAGTTTGTTTTTATTTTTTAATATTTTATTTTGATTGCATCTTAGTATTGGGTTAGTTGAATAGCAACTAATTCCGCCCAAATCCTTCAAACCCTAGATTTTAAATTGCTTTCTAAAAAATATAAAAATACAAAAATAATATTCCCTCATCTTTAGAACTAGTATTTAGGTTTTCTAATCCTAGCGACACTATTCCTAGCTGAACGATCAATCCCCCGGTACTTGTCACTATACTATACTACAACGATCAGGTACACTGCCTGGTGGGGGTTGTAAGCTTCTCAAGATTCCTTGAGAGGTAAAGCCTGGTGCGATTCCCACGTCATCAAGTTTTTGGCGCCGCAGCCTGGGGAATAGTTATTGTCTAGGTTAGAAATTCTTTTTATTATGTCTACTTGCTAGATTCCTTTCTTGCAAGATTTTATTTTTATTTTTAAGTTTTCTTTAGTCTATCTCATTTCTTTGTGTCTTTGTTCGTAACTCTTCACCACCCAACATCATGGACAACCGGGAACATCTTTGAACCCGTCATCTCACCACAACAAAACCCACCATTGGAACCCCTTAGGCCCCGAACCTTAGGAGAGTATTCCCGACCTAGCCACCAAGGCTACCGAAACACCATTGAGCTCACCGGAGCCAATGTGACCCCCTTGCGATCCGACACCATCCGGTTGGTGCAAAGCGGATGTGCATTCCATGGACTTCGTTCCGAAGATCCAAACCAACATCTTAAGGACTTTCTCAAAATCGTAGATTCCATAGACCTAGGTGTTGAAACTAGAGAGACTACCCGTTTACGCCTATTCCAATTCTCTCTACGGGATCAAGCTAGTCAATGGCTTGAGCGTTTACCCGCGGGATCCATCACCACATGGGATGATCTCACCACTCGTTTCCTTGCTCAATTTTTCCCACCGGGGAGAACTACTAAGCTTAGAAATGACATCTTGATGTTCCAACAACATCAAAATGAATCTCTTTATGAAGCATGGACTCGTTTCAAGGACTTACTCCAAAAAGTCCCTCATCATGGCATAGATCTTTGGCTCCAAGTCCAAATTTTTTATGACCATATCGACATCTCCACGAGGCGAACCATTGACCAATCGGCCGGTGGTAAGCTACGTGATCTTAGTGCGGAACAATCATGGGAACTCATAGAAGATCTTGCTCTCTATGACAACCCGAAAGTTGGAATGATCCCCGTGATTTAAACAAAACGGTCAAGGCAATATCTTTGCCTTCGAATAATTCTAGCACTCCCGACCGTAGGATCATGGAACTTGAAGGTCGAGTCAAGTCTCTCATGAAATCTTACGAAGCTCAAAAACCTTCAAGCCAAGTAAGCAGAATCGCTTCTACATGCAAATTATGCAATGGCCCTCATGAGACTCATAACTGCATGGAACTTCCAAAACGTGCTTATAACGAATTCACATCATCACACGTACGTCAGGGTCCTCGAACTTCTGGCGAGGCCTATGAGGCATGGAAGGATAAACCTAATTTCAGAGGGTACCAAACGCGAAGCGTATCCTTCAATGACTCCTCACCACTCACTTGGTCCGAGCATTTTCCATCACAAGGCATTCTTAGGCAAAGCTGTGAAGATACTTTAAAAAAATTCATTCTATCTCAAGAATTACAGCTCGCTACGCTCGAGGCCAAATTTAGACAACAGCAGGCTGATGTGAACAACAAGATTTGTAATCTGTTAACTGCTATCAAAGAGCATGTTGATAATAAGCCCATTCACGTTGATGAGGTTAAATCTGCTACCGTCATGAGTCCACTAACCTCCCCTGTGAAAATAAAAAGTCCTAGCAAGTTATTCAAACATCTATCTCCTAAAGGAAAAGAACCTGTCAACCCCCTAGGACCAATCCACTTCGTAAACACCATCACCACGATATCTGCTTCAACACCCAACCCAACCCAACAACAAACTAACAAATTCAGTCGGACAGCTAAAGATGAGACCTCAAGGGTAGACCATGATTCGGCCGGAAAACCTACCAACTCACCCGAGCAATACACCGCGCAAGAATCCGGCAAACCGGATGAAGGGAAAGAGAAATTGGAAGAGCATGAGAGAAATCCAACCATCTTGGGTAAATCTATTATAGAAGAACGCGAGAGAAAAATGGAGGATGTTATTAGTGGGAGTAGCGATAAGACTAAGGAAAGTAACCCTAAAGTTTTCAAGATCCCCTGTACCATTAAAGAAAAGCTCTTAACCGATAGTCATATAGATCCTAGCTTCCCAGTCAACATAATCCCCCTTTCCCTATACCACGAAACCTTCCCAGAACGCATTGCGTGCGAGAGAGTAATAGAAAATTTATCAATTAGGATTAGAGAGCTTGTTTACAATACTGACCTCACCGTGGTTGATGACGTGGACCCTCTCACCAATCAAACGTTAACTAACCTTGTCCTTGGGACACCATTTATCAATGAATCGGGAGCAATCCTTGATGAGAAAGATGGTAGTGTATTACTCACCAATGGTGTTAGGAAGGTAATTTTTCGTAGGGATAATGAGGAGGTGTACGAGTATCGTCCTTCCCTTGAGGGGAATCTATATGGGTCAAAGGATGGAGAGTCGGGGAAGATAAGACGGCGTGATCCGAATAATCTCAAAATCCCCTGCATGATCGGTCATAAGTACTTCGATAACATCTACATTAATGTATTCCTGCCAAAGAATTTTATGTCATTGTTCCATTATAACAATATCTGCAGATGGGGGATGATTTACAAGGGAGAGAAAGTGGTTGGTAAGGATCATGAAATCCAGATGTTCGTAGGAAATATGACATTCACTATGGAATTCACTATTGTGGATAACATAGAAGACTATGTCGACCCTAGGTTATCACAAGTAGTTTTTGGAGCACCCTTTTGTGAAATCACTAATTTGATAGTGGATGACTTGAACGGCATCATGACCTTCACTGATGGTATTAGGAGGATTTCATACCAAACGCCATACAAGAGAAAAGACCTTAAGGAAATCGATTGTGACGGGCTTGGTAAGATAAGTTCCCAACTTATTTTGTGTGATGAAGATGTTAGGAGAGGGTGTAAAAACATTTCTGATTTATCATGTGGATTCTTTAAGAATGTTAGTAAGCTTGGTTCTAAGTATCGACAAGATGTTTTCGAGTTCAAAGACCCGAAGTACTTGCACTATGAAAGCGATACTGGTTTAGAAGACGACCTAGAGAGTGGAACCAATTATGAGGTCACGTAGTAACCCATGACCTTGAGTCTAGTTACAAGACTCGTAAATAAAGAAAAGCGCTTATTGGGAGGCAACCCATGTTTTGTGTGATTTTATTTGTTTGTTTGTTATTTGCTTCCGTATGCATGCTTTATTTTTATTGTTGGTAGATCATGTTTCTCAACTAAAAAAGGGAAAATACTTTACTTTGTTGTTTAGCCTAGTCTTAACTCCACCTAAAAGTATTTTTGCAAAAGATAAGTGTAAGGGGAAACCCCAAATATGTTTTTAAGAAACAAACCGATCATGATTCTCCACAATATTAAATGAACATGTATATTCGTATTTGTTAGAGTCAAATGCTTGTATTGAGTCATAATGAAGTTTTGCAGGATTTTCCAGGAAGTAGGACCAAGTTTTTCCAGAAATTTTCCGGAAACTTAACATAAGAATTTCTGCAGGTCAATTCTGACGGCGTCAGGAGTTTACTCTTGACGGCATCAGGTGTAAAAATCTGGAAATTTTACCAGTTTTGTTTTTCTAACGGAGTCTTATGTTTTTGTGAATTATTAAGTTTTATAATCTTCAGGAAATCTGCAAACTTCATTCCACAAGCATTATATCTTATTTTGTTTTCTAGGATTTAGTAACTTATATAGGATGCCGCCGATTTTACGCGAGGTTGTCTTGTCTATTTTCTCAGGTTTTACAGGTTATGTATGACAAGAAGATGATTTATATTCTGGAAGGGAAGCTTTGATTGTTCATTTTCTTGGAGGAAGATTTAACCTGTCCACCTTATTATCCATACCGAGCGAATCAGGGGAGTATTTGATTTCATTCTCTTTACTTTTTCACTTTTACATTCTTTACTTGAACATTGGGGACAATGTTCATCTTAAGTGTAAGGGGAGGGTAAAAAGATGATACCTTACATATGCACTTTCGCTTGAGTTTGTTTTGTCTAATGGTAGATGTGTAATAAAACTATGAGAAATACTTGTTAGTGCAATTTTAGCGCCAAATTTAAAATTTTTTACAACATTTAGGAGTGAAACTTTAGCCATAGCAAGTGTCTCATGGATAGGAGATTGTATGACTAGCACATAACCGTATATTCAGAAAAATTTTCCACCCAAATATGTGAGGTTCGCCTTTAGATTTGATAGGAAAAGCATTTACTATTAGTGCTTATGAGTGTACCGGTAGCATTTAGATTCTAGAACTTGCGTTAGTGATGCATCCCGAGACCGCTAGTGAGACTACATTCGTGTAGAAGGATTTACTACATGATAAGAGGCATTAGGATCACCCTTGTGTTAAACCCGTATCATAATTACTTGACCATTTATGTCATATTACTTGGCTAGTTAAGTCAACTAATTTTTCCCACACCCTTAGCGTTGTACTCATTTTTAGTACACGAAACCCCTAGTACACCCCTCCGAGCCTATCTTTTCGTTTCTAACTTTAAGCATCTTACTTAAAGGAAGAATTTGTTACACCCCACTTAAATGTACACCCAAATCGCCTTAGCCTTCCGTGTATGCACTCATCTTTAGTGCATTATTGTTATTTGTTAAACCCTAAGTCAACTTTCTAATTGATTACATGGTTGCTAAGTCGAGTCATATCCTTGTACATATTGTTTTGGGACGATTGGGACTCATGGGTAAAGTACTTATATTATGAAGTAATGGGGAAGAACATCACTTATTACCCTCATATGTACGTTAATCTTAAAAGTGCTCCAAGTGTTTTGATTTTCTTAATTCGAGTCATTAGATTAGTTTAATGTAAAGTATGTAAAGATTCAAGTGTAAGGGGAATTTTCATTCCCTATGATGTATTATTTTGGATGGTAGGGTAAGAGTGTATATCAAAAAAATAATAATAATAAAAATAAAAAAAAAATAAAAAAATCGAAAAATCAAGAAAAAGAAAAAAAAAATAGAAAAAGAAAAAGAGAAAAAACATACGGACTACCATCCCGTTTCATTCTATGTTCATTTTATGTTTTTGTTATTTTTCATTTATTAGCTTAAGTCGAGTCTAGTCTTGGATTAGCAACGCCACATTGTACATGTAATTAACCAAGATTGTTAACTCGCCACCAGTAAAACTTCCTTTATCCAACAAAACCGTGTATTTCATATCCCTACACCTACCGTTACAACCCTTTAAAAGACCTCTTTGATAGTTTATCCTAGGTGCTTACGCCATGTGGTGGAGGTTTGATCCTTTCCCAATCCTATGGTAATCTATTTTGCTATGACAGGTAGTGAGAGATATCTTCCGTTTCCATATTGTAATTTACACTTTATTACACCCGAGAGATGTAAGTATCTAAACACTATTTGTGAGGTGCTAGTGTATGACCTCCGTGCTTGTCTATTGGTCTTTAGTGGAATGATTTTTTGTTGTAATTACTTTTATATTAGTGTTAAATGACCCCTAACTTGTATTTTGACTAGAATAAAAGCGCATTTGCTTGAGGACAAGCAAATCTCAAGTGTAAGGGTATATGATGAGACGAAAAATGATCCGTTTTTAGGGGGTCATTTAAACCCGAATTCAAATTTATTTGATCAAATATTGCACTAAATCGTTCCTTTTGTGATTTTAGGTACTTTGAGAGTGAAATCTGGAAAAGGAAGCAATTCGGACGTTTTTTGAGCATAAAAGTGAAGAAAACGCCAAAGTCTTAATTTTCCATGCTGGGAACAGTAGGTGACGGCGTCAAGAGTAACTCCCTGACGGCGTCAAGAGCAAAATTCCATGACGGTCCACTAGAGATTTGACGGCGTCATGAAGGTAGGGCGTCAAGAGTAAAAGTCATGACGGCCTGGAAATGATTAAGTCTTGACGGCGTCAAATGTAGATCAAGGCAGTCCGAGAATAGTTTTGGCGGCGAGGTAACGGCGTCACAATGTTTGTCTTGACGCCGTCAGACCCCTTTTCCTATATATAGTTTTCTAATTTTTCACATTTAGAGAGAAGTTTTGGGAGAAACCCTAAGTACGATTTTGGTGTAACTTTACAGGTTTTTCAAGGGTTCCAACCCCTTGATACCTTGCATGTTTAATCAAGATAAGTGTTCCTTTAATTCAATCAATATGTCTATGTGTTGGTTGTCTATATCTTGTTCTTGTCTTAATTCCATCATGCTAGGCTAGATCTATCTTGTGTTTGCTTAGATCTAATGAAACCTAGATGTTGATTATGTGTTGATTACTTGTTTATTTTTGTCTTGGATGAATGATTTATATGTTAGGCTTAAGAAAACTGGCAGATCTCCAATTGGTAACATGCTTGAACGTCTTAAGAAACATGAACCGACGCGCACTAGGTCTTTATTGGTTGTATTTAATGCATGAGCCACTGTTTACAATCCCTATAGTTGTGCTGGGCATGGTGTAGGAGGAGATAAGAGCTCATAGAATTGGGGAGTTAAGTGTGCCACCCATGAATGGTATTAAGGAATACGATCTGTTATCCATGCAATTATAACAAGTAATTAACATGTAAAAGATGTCTAGAGAGTAGTGAAATCTAAGTAAACACATTTTCTCCAATTACTGCTCACAACTTTAGTATAATTTAGTTTGTTTTCATTTTTTAATATTTTATTTTGATTGCATCTTAGTATTGGGTTAGTTGAATAGCAACTAATTTCGCCAAAATCCTTCAAACCCGAGATTTTAAATTGCTTTCTAAAAAATATAAAAATACAAAAATAATCTTCCCTCATCTTTAGAACTAGTATTTAGGTTTTCTAATCCTAGCGACACTATTCCTAGCTGAACGATCAATCCCCCGGTACTTGTCACTATACTATACTACAACGATCAGGTACACTGCCTGGTGGGGGTTGTAAGCTTCTCAAGATTCCTTGAGAGGTAAAGCTTGGTGCGATTCCCACGTCATCATGTGCATATATTGATTTCACATAAAGATCAACTAAAATTCATTCATAACATTAATTTTACAAAAACAAACCAAGTACATAAACTTATATTAAAACACTTATACATATATATATGCTTATATATATGATATATGAAATTATAAATTCTTTCCCAACATTATACATAAGTAGTGTTTATACAAAATCGTAAATAAACTAGTATCTACACTTTTGCATTAAAGAGTTTTTGAAATTGTGCATTATACATAAGTAGTGTTTATAGAAAATCGTAAATAAACTAGTATCTATATTTTTGCATTAAAGAGTTTTGAAATTTTCATCTAATCTTTAGAAGATAACTTTTACAAAACAAATAAAACGAAAAAGACGTAAAACTATTCAACCCCCCTTATAGTTTTCCACACTTTCTTTTAACATGCTAGCTTAATTCTTCTTGTGTTTACTTAGATCTAATGAAACCGAGTTGTTGATTATTGGTTGTTGATTTGTTATTAGTTGATTTGGTTGATTGATTTTTGCGTTAGGCTTAGGAAAACTGGTATACTCCTACATGGTAATAGGCTTGAACGTTTTAAGAAACATAATCAGATTTGTACTATGATGTTATTGGTTGTATTTAATGCATAAGTAACTGTTTACGATGTCTGGATAGGAAGAGATAGAAGCTTATAGATTAGGGAAGGACGTACACAGCCCCATGACTGGTATTAAGGAGTACAACCCTTCATCCAAACAACTATAACAAATCAATTAATCAGTAAGAGATAACTAGGGAGTAGTGAAATCTAAGTAAATACAATTCTTCCCATTATAAGAGTTCACCACATTTACTTTTCTGTTATTTTATTTTATTTTGCATTTGTAGTAATTTTGGGTTCGTTGACTAGCAACTAGTTCCGCCCACTCTTCCAAAACCAGAGATTTTTACTTGTTTTCATAAAAACATACAAATACAAAAAGAATCATCCCTCACCTCTATACCTTGTTTAAGTAGTATTTAATCCTAACGACAATATTCTCCTATTGAATGATCAATCCCCAGTACTTGCCACTCACTATACTACATCGGTCAGGTACACTGCCTGGTGGGGTTTACAAGCTTCTCAAGAACCCTTGAGAAGTAAAACCTTTTGTAAGGTTGCAAAACCACGTATCAAGTTTTTGGCGCCGCTGCCTGGGGAATAGTTATTGTTTAGGATAAATTTTATTTTCATTAGGTCTACTCATTAGATTCCTTTCTAGTGAGATGTTTCTTTTCTTTTTATTAGGTTTTCTTTAGTTTATCTTTCTTCTTTGTTTCTTTTATTTGTAAACCTTCTCGATTGATAACAATAGCATTGATCGTTTGATTCCTGTTATACGTGTTTTTCGTCGAAGAATTTTCTAACTACCCAATCCGATCCCTGTAGTGGAAAATGAGAAACCACCTAACCTCTCACCTGATCATCACTTTGGCAATAATTCTGAGATAGAGGAATCTGACCATGATAACGACCATAGAATCAGCCCTTTTTACTGTTCGGGCTCCGATGAGGACCTAGATGATGGTGATGTAATTAATGAGGATAGGATGAAAGAGGAGATGAATCCTCTTAAGTATGTTGATCCTAGGACAAGAATTGGAAAAAACAACCTCTTTAACATGCAATTCCCATTTAAGATTGGATACAGGAGCATTGATGCTTACCTTAACTCATCCTTACCTATGAACATAATTTCACGTGCCAACTTTAATAAAATCATGGTAAATAAGTTAGAATATCAAAGGAATAATGTTGTTGCTAGGATTGAGTCATTGCACGTGTTTGTAGGAAGTTTTGCGTATTTGGTTGATTTTATGGTTATGGAGAACTTACGAGAATTCATTGATGATAAATTGACCCAAATCATATTTGGAGAACCCTTTAAACGGTTAACCAATCTTGATGAAAAACTTATGGATGGGTTGATTACCTTTTCGGATGGAGATGAAGATTTTGTTTACCAAATGCCACGCTCGCACCCTAGATTTAAGAATCACTCAATTGAGGCATGCAATAGAATTCCCTCTATCGAGTTGTTGAGCGAGAATGACAAAAAAGAAAGGACTAAAATATTCCCAAGTGTGAGGGTATTTGATAAAGAGAGGGGGTCATTTAAGCCCTAAATCATGTTTTTATGATCAAATACTACCTTATATCGTTTTTTTTTTTTTGTCATTTTAGGTACTTGGGACATGAATTCTGGAAAATGGAGCATTTTGGAGCTTTTTGGACATTTTTATGCTCAAATATGAAGAAAACAAGAAAAGTGAAGAAAAATCAGGAAATCATACCTGACGGCGTCAGGCTTTACATGCTGACGCCGTCACCTTATACTGGAATGATGGTGGATTTTACAAGTGACGCCTCAGAAACCAAAGTCTGGATAACAGCTAACGGCGTCAGGTGTTCCAGAACCAAGGCCGCCCCTCGTTAGCTCTACAAGAGACGACCCAGAACGCCTATAAAGGGACGACGTCAGAAGTGGATCTAGGTGATCCTAGAACCCTAAACAAGGCGATCTGACGGCGTCAGAGGCCAAAGCCTGACGCCGTCAGAGTTGTATATCTATATATATACTTTTCGATTTTTCATTCATTAGGTGTAAGTTTTGGGAGATAAAACCCTAAACGAATTTTACTGTAACTTTAGGGTTTCCAAGCCCCGTTTTCCTTCAAGTTCAATTGAAGATAAGTTTTCTTTTTAATCATTCAATATGTATATGTGTTGTTTGATTAATTGTTTATCTTGACTTTCTTTTAACATGCTAGCTTAGTTCTTCTTGTGTTTATTTAGATCTAATGAGACCTAGTTGTTGATTATTAATTGTTGATTTGTTATTAGTTTATTTGGTTGATTGATTTTCGCGTTAGGCTTAGGAAAACTGGCCATACTCCTACATGATAATAGGCTTGAACGTCTTAAGAAACGTAATCAGATGTGTACTATAATGTTATTGGTTGTATTTAATGCATAAGTAACTGTTTACGAGGCCTGGATAGGAAGAGATAGAAGTTTATAGATTGGGGAAGTACGTACACAGCCCCATGACTGATATTAAGGAATACAACCCTTCATCCAAACAACTATAACAAATCAATTCAGTAAGAGATAACTAGGGAGTAGTGAAATCTAAGTAAATACAGTTTTTCCCATTATAAGAGTTCACTACATTTACTTTTCTGTTATTATTTTATTTTGCATTTTTAGTAATTTTGGGTTAGTTGACTAGCAACTAATTCCCCTTACTCTTCCAAAACCCGAGATTTTTACTTGCTTTCATAAAAACATAAAAATACAAAAAGAATCATCCCTCATCTCTAGACCTAGTTTAAGTAGTATTTAATCCTAACGACACTATTCCCCTAGAGAACGATCAATCCCCCAGTACTTGCCACTCACTATACTACATCGGTGAGGTACATTGCCTGGTGGGGATTGCAAGCTTCTCAAGATCCCTAGAGAAGTAAAACCTTTTGCAACGTTGCAAAACCACGCATCACAGACCGAATGTTGTCGGTCCGGTCGGTTTTATCTGTCGGTCTGGTCCATCCGGTCCGTTTGCTCACCTGTAGAGGGGCTGGAGCTTGGTTGCAAAACCAACAAGACAACCATAGGAGACAAAGAAAATGTTTTATTGATAAATGGACAAGAATGAAGTGAATGATTTAAGGTAGATTTTTACCCCCAGATCTGAACAAATTTTATATCAACAATATCATAATTGTGTGTACGGTAAGTAGATTGAGGGAATGCCTAAGTTTACCAACTCATTGTAATTTGAGGGAAATTGAGTAAGTACCACTGCTGGGCACCTAAGTGGATTGAATATATCAGTTTAAAATAAGTTAAGTTTGGCATCCGTTTGGTAACGGATCAAGTTTAAAACTTGGCTATTAAGGCAGAGAGAATGGTTACTAAATCCGGAATTAGGTATAGGCATTCAACAAGAGAAAGTTCATATACTTTAGCTAATTAGATGGGTTGGCCCAATCAAAACCAGTTTACCCTTCCTAATGTTACTACCTCCAGTTCAAAGGCCAATGGAAATGGAGTAGATAATCTAAAGGATAATCAACCGGCCCAAATCCTTATGTTAAACCAATGGGCTCTAAGTGCTTTAGGTGTGGACTACCGGGTCATAGGTTTAATGCATGTCCTCAAAGGAGTACTTATTATGAGGAGCATGAGGATGAAGAGGGATCATAATTAGATGAGACGATTTATGAAGTGTAAGATTTTGAATACACTAAGGCCTTAGAAGGAGAGGTGGAGCAAGTAGCTTATCTTATCCAACGGGCTTTGTGTTCACTAAGGGGGCGTTTGGTTCACTGGAATTCGATGTAATTCGTTGTAATTGTAATCTGAATTACATTAGAATCCTGTTTGGTTGGCAGGATGGATGTAATTGTAATTCAGATTACATTACGTTGCTTGTTTGGTTTGCAAGGTAATGTAATTGGATTACAACCAATCACGTCCAGCGATGTAATTCAGATTACATAGCAAACTTGATGGAATGTGTTGAATTACATTGTAATTCAGATTTTTAAAAGTTAAATATCATTATTTATCTTTCGACGTTATTATTAATATATTATTTAATTTTAAAAAATAAAAATTATTATTATTATTATTATTATTATTATTATTATTATTATTATTATTATTATTATTATTATTATAAAATAATAATATTTATATAATAATAATAATAAACAATATTTATTATAATAATATTTAAATAATAATAATAAAATAATATAATATTATAATAATAACTATATAATAATTATTATAATAATAAATATTTATTATAATAATAATATAGAATAATAATAATTTAATAATAGTAATAAAAATATAATAATAATAATAATAATAATAATAAATATTTAATTTAAAATAATAATATTTATTATTATTATTATTATTATTATTAATAATAATAATAATAATAATAATAATAATAATAATAATAATAAAACAAAATAATAATAATAATAGTAATAATAATAATAATAATTTATTATTATTACTATTATTATTATTATTATTATTATTATTATTGCTTTTATTAATAATAAATATTATTTTTATTATTGTTATTATTATTATTGTTATTATTATTATTATTATTATTATTATTATTATTATTATTATTATTATTATTATTAAAGGTTTTTTTTTTTTTTTTTTTTTTTTTTTTTGAATTCCAATTAAGTTAAGATCCAACCAAACAAAGTGACAGAATACATTAATTACAATTCCAACATATTACAATTATGTTAGGAATTAAATAAGCACAAGAATCAGAAGATTCAGCATAAAGGTTTAATGGAAATACGACAAGTATGATTCTGCTGATAAAGCACAAAGCGAGTTTCCACTGAAGGAGATTCTGCTGAAGACTATTTCCACTGAAGGTGATTCTGCTGCTGAATCCTACTGCTGATGAATACTGCTGCTTGATTCTGCTGCTGCTATGACTCTGCAGCTATGACTCATAACAAACAGCTGTGTAGATAAGAATGACTTATTCAACACTTGCATAATAAGATAATATCTTAGTTCTAGTCATCAAATTGAACACTCCAAGTGAGTTGTTTATCCTAGATACATGATGTATCTTGTATGACTAAGCTAGAATAGTGATTAGTCATAAGCTAGTTATTTGTTGAGTCATGTAGTTTGTAAAAGATATTTCCTTGGACTATAAAAGGAAAATCTTAGATATGTAGATAAGTGTGACAATGCCATACACAACTCTCATATACAGACAATAGAAAGAACAAACATAAGATTCAAGGTCTTTGTAACCCTAGTGATAAGCTAAAGATCACTCGTATTATTTTTGAATAATATTGAATCGTTTGGTGTTAACTATTCCATTTCCATAACAATAAACATAAATCTTCTAAGTGTGGTTAAGTAGATTCCGCATACTTAATCATATTCACACAAACATATCTCATACACAAAGAACGAAGGTTTAACCACCTTACCGTGTAATCGATCCTCAACAAGTGGTATCAGAGCTACAGGTTGATATTTTTGTTTTGGAAGAAGAAGTTAGAAATGGATGCTGAGTCTATTCAAACAAATGTTGCTGCTAAGTTACCAATGCTCAAACAGAATGAGTTTGAGATGTGGAGGTTAAGAATAGAACAATATTTTCAAGTGCAAGATTATGCACTGTGGGAAATCATTGAAGATGGAGATTCTTACAAGCCTACAACCACTACATCAACAATTGATGGTAAGGAAGTTGATAAGCTGCAAACCAAGCCACAAACTGCAGAAGACAGAATTAAGAAGAAGAATGACCTAAAGGCCAGAAGCATGCTGATGATGACCATTCCAAATGATCAACTTATAAACTTCAGCAAATTCAAAGATGCAAAGTCACTATTTGAGGCCATTATTGCAAGGTATGGTGGGAATGAAGCCACCAAGAAGACCAGAAGACTCTTCTTAAGCAACAGTTTGAAAATTTCACATCAACTAACCATGAATCTTTAGACCATATGTTCAACAGGCTACAGAATATTGTGAGTCAACTTGCTATTCTTGGAGTTGAAATACCTCAAGAAGATTTGAACTCAAAATTTCTGAGAAGCTTACCTGAAGAATGGGCTATGCATGTTGTTGTCTGGAAGAACAAGTCAGACATTGACACCATGGATCTTATGGATCTGTATAGCAACTTTAAGATTGTTGAGCAAGATTTGAAGAAAACTGGAGGTACTAGTTCAAGCACTGGGAACATGGCATTTATGTCATCTCCTAGTAATTCAGTTCCAGTTACTAATGAAAAAGTTCATGATGTTGCAAGTGCTGCAAGTTCATTAAGCAGTATTTTTGGAATTTTAGATGAGAAAACATGTTGTGCTTTTTTCACAAGCAAGCATAATGGATCCATGTTAACTCATGAAGACCTCCAAGAGATCAATGATGATGATCTGGAGGAAATGGATCTAAAATGGCAAATTTCTCTTCTTAGCATGAGAGCTAAGAAATTCTATCAAAGGACGGGGAAGAAGATCACAATCAGTAGCAAGGATCCTGCTGGTTATGACAAGTCAAAGATAGAATGCTACAACTGTCACAAGATGGGACACTTCTCAAGAGAATGTAGAAGGCCAAGACAGCAAGATAGCAGAAATAGAGATGTTGGAAGAAAATCCAATACAGGGGAAATGTCTGAACCAAAAGCTATGGTAGCAATTGATGGGTTAGGTTTTGATTGGAGCTTCATGGATGATGAAGAAATGGGTTCTTCACAGATGGCTCTTATGGCATTTACTGCACCTGAGGTACATGATCATAAAACCTGTTCAAATACTTGTACTGCTCTTAAAGACTTAAAAATCTTAATTAAAGAGTATGATGACCAAAAGGTTCGATACGCCAAATCTGATCTAGATTGTTTCAACTATAAAAGTGGTTTAGAATCTGCAGAGAGGCAAATCCTACACTATAAAAGGAATGAACTTACCTTTACTGATGCTAAAACTTTACTTGAAAATGATAATCAATTTAAAGATCAAATTATTGAGGCCTTAAAAGAAGCATTGGATAGGGTTAAGACTGAGAAAGAAAACATTCAATTGACTAAAGAGAAGCTTGAACATGCTTCTAAAAATGTAAACAAAATAATAGACAGTCAAGTGAATAATAAAGTTAAGTCAGGATTAGGATATAATGCAGCCCCACCCCCTTATAGAGGTATCCCAAAACCCCCAGGGATAGACCTAGAGCATTCAGGATTACCTGAATTTCAGCTACCTAAGTTACAATATGGAGTTCAACCAAACTCTAACATAGTAGCTGATGAGCCTAAGAAAGAAAGTAAATGTTCATGTAAAACATTACTTTTTCAGGACAAGGTGTCCTTTGTAAATAAACAGGTTATGTCTAAACCTGAAGTGGTTAAGAAAGCAAGAACAAAAGTTCCTAAGATAGTCAAACACAATATTGATAGGCCTAAAACCAATGAAAAATATGTTAGGCAACCAGTTAGATATTGTGAACAATATAGAACCACAAACAAGCCCAGAGGTAACCAAAGAAATTGGAATAACCTCAAGTCTTACCAACTAGGTGATGACTTTGCTTTTCACAATAAAGCTTGTTTCATTTGTGGTAGTTTTGACCATCTTGCAGCTTTCTGTAACCAATGGGTATCTGGGTATGAAAGTAATAGAGTGAACTACAAAAGGCAAACACCTAAATCTCATTTTCACTCTAATTCTAAAAGATCAAAACCCAAAACAGTCACAAAAATTGTTCCTGCTGAAAGGAAAATGGTTTCTGCTGAAAAACCATATATGATTGTTTACCCAAAATCAACAAATAAGGGTGCAAAAACAACTTTCAAACATGCATCTAATATTGTTCAAAGGCCCATTCAAACAAAAGCAGTGGTCCAAAAACAAGTTTTGAGACCAAAGGGTACAACTACAAAGCTAGCAGTTTCTTCTACTAAGCATACTGCTGCTAAGGGTAACAGGGCAAATGCTGTTAAGGCCTCAGCATGTTGGATTCTTAAATCCAATGTTGCATCAACAGTCCTCAAGAGATTACATTTCATTGATGCAAGAGGCAGATCCAAGTCAGTGTTGGCTTGGATCCCTAAAGAAAACTAATTCTTTTAATTTGTGCAGGGACATTCACCAACAGATCATGAAGATCAAGGATATTCAGATAGTGGGTGTTTAAGGCACATGACAGGCAACATGTTTTATCTTTCCAACTTTCAATCAATTGATGGTGGATATGTTACCTTTGGAGGAGGAATTGGTGGAAAGATTACTGGTAAAGGTACTATCAAAACCAGTAAATTAGATTTTGAAGATGTGTTTTATGTGCAAGAGCTTAAGTATAATCTCTTTAGTGTCTCACAAATGTGTGACAGAAAGAATAATGTTCTTTTTACTGAGACTGAATGCCTTGTACTTTCTCCTGATTTTAAGATGCCTGATGAAAGTCAAGTGCTTCTTAAAATTCCTAGGAAGGGCAATATGTACAGTGTTGATATGAATAACATTGTTTCTAAAGATGCTTTAACTTGCCTTGTTGCAAAAGCCACATTAGATGAATCTATGTTATGGCATAGGAGACTTGGTCATATTAACTTCAAAACCATAAATAAGATTGTTAAGAATGGTTTGGTAAGAGGTTTACCTCAAAAACGTTTTGAAAATGATCAAACATGCATTGCTTGTCTTAAAGGCAAACAACACAAAGTCACTTGTAAGCCCAAGATTTTTAACTCTATCAATCAATCATTGTTTATGCTTCATATGGACTTATTTGGACCTGTTTCAGTAAGTAGTATAATGCATAAGAGATTTTGTCTAGTTGTTACTGATGACTATAGTAGATTTACATGGGTATTCTTTTTAGGAACTAAGGATGAGACTTCTAGCATCCTTAAGACCTTCATTACAGAGATAGAAAACCTAGTAAGCAAAAGAGTAAAAGTCATTAGATGTGATAATGGGACAGAATTTAAAAATAGAGTTATGGATGATTTCTGCAAAGAAAAAGGTGTTAAAAGAGAATTTAGTGTTGCTAGAACTCCTCAACAGAATGGAGTAGCTGAAAGAAAGAATAGAACACTAATAGAAGCTGCTAGAACTATGTTAGCTGATTCAAAGTTGCCTATAACTTTTTGGGCCGAAGCAGTCAACACTGCTTGTTATGTTCAGAACAGAGTTTTAATAGTGCAGCCTCACAAAAAGACATCATATGAACTTTTTAGAGGTAGAACTCCTGAAATAGGATTTCTTAGACCTTTTGGATGTCATGTGACAATTCTAAATACCTTAGACCATCTTGGAAAGTTTAATGGTAAAGCAGATGAAGGATTCTTAGTTGGATACTCTATCAATAGCAAATCATTCAGAGTGTACAACATAAGAACTAGAAGAGTAGAAGAAAATCTGCATGTGAGATTTTTAGAAAATAAATCTAATGTAGAAGGTCAAGGACCAAAATGGCTATTTGATCTTGAAACTCTAACCCATTCAATGAATTATGTGCCTGTTGTTGCAGAAACTAATGATTTTTCAGGTTCACAAGCAACAGATGAGGCAAGGTTAGACAAGAAGACACATCAAGATTATGTGATGATGCCAATATGGTCAAATACCAATGTGGAATCAACTTCAACCAATGGAGAATCTTCTTCTGGCAAAGCTAAAGAAGATGTTGAAGATAAAATCAGAGAAGGAAGAACAGAAGAACAGCAAAATGTTCCTGCTGATGAGCAAAATGTTCCTGCTGATAAGCAAATTGTTTCTGCTGATAGTTCTTCAGAAGAAACAAAAGCAGACTTTTCAGAAGATGAGGTGGATTTAAGTAATATTCCATCTGATTATCAAGTTCCTTCCACTCCACAATCAAGGATTCACAAAGTTCACTCCCTAGAAAATGTGATTGGAGATGTACAATCTGGTGTGAAGACAAGACAACAATTGATGTCTTCAGATCAAAAAGGGATTCTTGATGCCCTTTATGCTTCAAAACAGCATGAGTTTTCAAACTCTTGCTTATTTGTATGTTTTCTCTCACAAGATGAACCAAAGAATATTCATAAAGCCCTAGAAAATTCAAGCTGGTTAGAGGCTATGCAAGAGGAGCTTCTTCAGTTTAAGATTCAAAAGGTATGGGTGCTAGTTGATTTACCTAATGGTGTAAGAGTAATTGGCACTAGATGGGTTTTTAGAAATAAAAGGGATGAAAGAGGCATAGTGATTAAGAATAAGGCTAGATTAGTAGCACAAGGGTACACACAAGAAGAAGGGATAGACTATGATGAGGTTTATGCTCCAGTAGCTCGAATTGAGGCAATTAGGCTTTTCTTAGCTTGTGCTTCATTTATGAACTTCACAGTTTACCAAATGGATGTCAAGAGTGCATTTTTATATGGTTCAATTGAAGAAGAGGTGTATGTTACACAACCTCCAGGCTTCACTGATCCTGACCATCCAGACAAAGTGTACAAGGTAGTTAAAGCTCTATATGGCCTACATCAGGCACCAAGAGCTTGGTATGCAACACTAGCTTCCTATTTATTAGAGAATGGATTTCAAAGAGGAAAGATTGATCAGACACTTTTCATCAAACAGCACAAGAAAGATCTTCTGTTAGTACAGGTGTATGTGGATGACATTATCTTTGGATCTACAAGGAAGGAGATGTGTTTAGACTTTGAAAAACTTATGAGAGATAAGTTTCAGATGAGTTCTATGGGAGAACTTACATTCTTTTTGGGTCTGCAAGTTAAGCAATCATCTGAAGGCATATTTATTAGTCAAGACAAATATGTTGCAGAGATTCTTAGAAAACTTCAATTTGCTGATTCAAAAATAGCAAGCACACCAATGGATCCTGAGAAGCCACTTCTTAAAGATGCAGATGGAGAAAATGTGGATGTACATACATACAGATCTATGATAGGTTCTTTAATGTATCTTACATCATCCAGACCTGATATCATGTTCTCTGTTTGTGACTGTGCAAGATTTCAAGTAACTCCAAAGGTTTCTCATTTAACAGCAGTCAAAAGAATTTTTAGATATCTCAAAGGTCAACCAAGGTTGGGATTATGGTATTCTAGAGAATCACCTTTTGATTTGATAGCATTCTCAGACAGTGACTATGCTGGTGCTAGCTTGGACAGAAAGTCAACAACCGGAGGATGTCAATTCCTTGGATGCAGACTTATCTCATGGCAGTGTAAGAAGCAAACAATTGTGGCAAATTCAACAACTGAAGCTGAATATGTAGCTGCTGCAAGTTGCTGTGGTCAAGTTCTATGGCTTCAAAACCAGCTTCTTGATTATGGGTACAATTTCTTACATACCATTATACATATTGATAATAGTAGTACAATTTGCATTATTAAAAATCCAGTGCAACATTCTAAAACAAAACACATTGAAATAAGACATCATTTTATAAGAGATTGCAATGAGAAAAAGTTAATTCAAGTAATGAAAATTGCTTCAGATCAAAACTTTGCAGATCTTCTTACCAAAGCTTTTGATGTTGGTAGATTTCAGTACTTGGTAGCAAGTATTGGAATGCTTAATCTTTAAATTTTTCAATATAATGTGTTTTTGTATATAGATTTTGTTAATGCATCTAACTTTGTTATTTAAGACTACTATTAACAATATTTGAAGTTATTCATACAGTTAGTCCTATGCATTATTCTAATTCAAGGCAAGTACTTTGTACTTTGTTCTTTTGGTTTTAGACTAACAATTTCAGGTATGGATATTTAAGCTGAAAGGTTATTTCAAGTGAAATCTGCTGATCAAAGCTGCTGATCATTGCTGCTGAAAGCTGATCATTGCTGCTGATATAATAGGTTCATGATAGAAAAAGTTTGGGACTTCAAAACTCCTTAAAACTTCTTTCTTGAAATCTGATTATGATGTTTCACATTGAATTGATAAATTAGTTGATCAGGTAATAACTGATACAACTCACTTTCTATCATTTTATACTCTCAAGTATAATGTGACTAATCTACGGATATCTGATAGAAAGAACAGCGAGCAACAGTGAATCTAACACTTGTGTTAGAGGTAACAAATGCCACGAGCTGGAAACCCTGTAAAGAAAGCCTTTTGAATAGGTTTATCTATACACAGGCGGTTATTTATAACTGAAAACATTGGTTCTCACACAACCAGAGGTTGCTTTAAACCGAAATTTTGATTGAGTGTCTGTTACACACTTAATCCTTTCAAAATGGTTGTAAGCAGTATGATTTTTCATAATAAAATCATATACATACTGCTAAGGCAAAAGTTTCTTAAAAGGATTTTCAAAAGATGACTTTAAAAACCATCAAATGATGGACCATAAGTCAAAAATGTCCATTGAATCACCTCTCATAGGAGTTAACACACCTAGAAGTGATGAGGACAGAATCTTAAACTCTTAAGGAATTGATGGCTTCATGTACAAATTGTCTGAAAACATGGAAAAATGCTAGACCAGATGATGATGTTATGATTGTGAGAAAATCTTTCAAACAAGGGGAGGATATCAATATAAGATGATATTTGAATCTCAGGGGAGGAAATTCAAGCCCAGTTTAAGGAAGATTAACCAAAAGAAAAGACAAGATCATACAAGATGATGACATAGAGGTTGAAAATGACAAGAACATTCTTAAATGTTGTATTCAGAAAGGATGAAGCATTTCAAAGGAGAAAGTTCTATCTAGGTCAAAAAGTTGAAAAGATTCAATTTCAGTTCACTACGTTTGTTCATCACTTGTTGAAAGATCAGAAAGCAGATAAGTTCCAGAGAAAAATAAGTTCATTCACTCAGAAGAGAAGAAAGTTCAGATCAACCAAATCTGACAATGAAGTGTTTGAAAGATCTTCACAAAGTCCTCATTTAATTCAGAAAAACATGTTTGAATGTGATTCACATGTTTAGGGGAGGATTGTTAGGAATTAAATAAGCACAAGAATCAGAAGATTCAGCATAAAGGTTTAATGGAAACACGACAAGTATGATTCTGCTGATAAAGCACAAAGCGAGTTTCCACTGAAGGAGATTCTGCTGAAGACTATTTCCACTGAAGGTGATTCTGCTGTTGAATCCTACTGCTGATGAATACCGCTGCTTGATTCTGCTGCTGCTATGACTCTACAGCTATGACTCATAACAAACAGCTGTGTAGATAAGAATGACTTATTCAACACTTGCATAATAAGATAATATCTTAGTTCTAGTCATCAAATTGAACACTCCAAGTGAGTTGTTTATCCTAGATACATGATGTATCTTGTATGACTAAGCTAGAATAGTGATTAGTCATAAGCTAGTTATTTGTTGAGTCATGTAGTTTGTAAAAGATATTTCCTTGGACTATAAAAGGAAAATCTTAGATATGTAGATAAGTGTAACAATGCCATACACAACTCTCATATACAGACAATAGAAAGAACAAACATAAGATTCAAGGTCTTTGTAACCCTAGTGATAAGCTAAAGATCACTCGTATTATTTTTGAATAATATTGAATCGTTTGGTGTTAACTATTCCATTTCCATAACAATAAACATAAATCTTCTAAGTGTGGTTAAGTAGATTCCGCATACTTAATCATATTCACACAAACATATCTCATACACAAAGAACGAAGGTTTAACCACCTTACCGTGTAATCGATCCTCAACAAATTACAACACATTTCATCTTTTTGAATTACAATTCATTTGATAGATTACAATTCCTTTCAAAACATACTGCGAACCAAACGCACCCCAAAGGTTATTAATTGTTCGTAATGTAACAAGATTTTTTAAACTAAATGTTTAGTGAAGGAGAATGTTTGTTCTATTGTTATTGATAGAGAGAGTTACGAGAACTTGGTTTCTAGGGCATTGGTTAAAGCTTTTAAGCTACCAATCAAGGCTCATCCTAATCTTAATCCATATCAAATTGGTTGGATTAAGAATGGACCAATTATAAAAGTGACCGAGATTTTTAAGATTCCTCTTACAATTGAAAATTTTTACAATGAATTGGTATGATGATTATGGATGTAACTCTAGCTCAAGCTGAATTTGATTATAATAGTGCGGTTCATAGTTCGACGAGTTTTTCACCATTTGCTATTGTATACAAGACTCCACTAAATCAAGTGGTGGATTTGGTCGATTGATCGGGCAAGAAGAATATTCAAGCAAATAGGATGGTGGAAGATGTGCAAGTTACTCGTGAAGTTGTTCAGGCTAAGATTACTGAATCAAATGTTAAGTACAAGGCCGATATGATGCGAATAAACATTGTCGGGTTAAGTTGTTTAATGAAGGTGATGAAGCATTGGTGTTTCTTCGAAAGGAGCGTTTTCAGTAGTTACTTATAGCAAGCTTGAACAAAAAAAAGTATGAACCTTAAAAGGTTTTGAGATAGATCAATGACAATATTTATGTGGTAGATCTACCTAATACCATGCGTATTTTAAAGATTTTAAACATTTTATACATTTAGGAGTTTCACCCAAGGATGAAGTTGAAGATGAGAACTTGAGGACGAGTTCTTCTAAAGTGAGTGGAATGATGAGGACAATATTGAAGAGTTAGCTGAGAAGTATATGGAGTGACTGCATCATGACAAAAGGACTCGAATCAAGAAAACATGATCTAATTTCTCTACTGCGTAACACTTTGCTCTTTGCTCTTTGTTACGACTTTTAATTTATTCACTTTTAGTTTTCTCTATGACGTAGCCATATGTTTGCCGTAGAGCTCTTGAATAAGGATTAATTTTGGCGTCTTAGTTATTACCCCGTAAACAAGATAATCTTGCTACAACGTAGAGGCTTCGAATACCCTTTTTTTTTTTTTTTTTTTTTTTTTTAAGCGGTTTTACCTATGTTACAGTGAATTTTCTCCCAAGATTTACTTCGTTATAGATATTAGGGTTTGGAATTTTTGTTTTAGCATTCAAATATGAATAAACTTTGACTTTAAATGTTTAAAATCTTTTGTGATTTGTTAATCCTTGTTAAGGTTTTATTCACGTTTCAACTTGATGTAAAATTATCATTGTTCATTATGTAGAAATGGCATGTAAGCTTGGCAGAGCACTATCCAAGTACATCTCCATACATTGTTGGCACCCTATCAGTCTATCACCCTATGACCCTACCCAAGAACTTGTATTTTAACTTTGTATTGCTGTGATTTAATACTCTGTAACAAAAAGATTTTATTTCTGAATTTGCATCTTGCAATATTTCGTACAGTTGGCACATCAACTATCGGACAAATTGCAAGTTTTAGGGGTCCTATTGACCATGCAGCATATATAAAGACTAAACATTCTGATGAAAATAGGAAGTGCAAAACAGCCAATACTGGGTCATACTCTAGTCAACTAGTATAACAAATTGACCCTTTATTTCATTTTATTTATCGTGACCATGTTTCAAACATATCCACAAGTTTTATAAAATTACAATTACACGTCGGGACGGAATCAAGGTGAATCACAAAAATTACCAGGACGCATATGAAATTTTACGACATAGTGCATTTAAAAAAAAAAAAAAAAAAAAAAAAACATGTATCTTTCAATTGCTCAGGGTCCAAAAAGTATCATGCTTCTCGTCTTGTTTAGTTTTTGTTAAATGCACTTTGTCATTTTCTGCATTGGGGGTCCAAAAATTACCCAACGAAGTAATCATTTCATTTTGATATCGTATATCAAAGATAACAACTTTGGAGACATAAATGTAATAATGTACATAAATCAAGCTACACCTTTAAATAGTTGTGCCTACAAAAAGCTCACTTTGGTGATTCTCCCCACCTCTGTATGGTGTTGCTATAGTGTGTCACAGCTATTTTGGTGTATGTCTTGTTGTAGCTTAACTTGTTATGTTCGATTTTCCTCCTTTTGTGAGGTGTGATAATGAAATCTCTGTTAAAAAAAAAAAAAAAAAAAAAAGCACACAAGGTAGAGACCACACACATAAAAGCATATATTACCAAGAGGCAATAAAGAAGAAAAAACCAATAACACATCTAACTAGCAAACATTGTATCTTTTTAAAAGTGAGGTTGTGTTTTTGATGTGTAGTGTAAGATAATATCATTTCACAATGCTTTCCCCAACATTACATGTTACTTGCAGCCTTGCTTTTTGTTCTTCTTCCCCATCACGTTTTATATACAATGGGCCTACGATTGGTTATAAGCCAAGAAAGGGTTATCATATAGAATCAACTTCTGTTGTCTTAGAAATCTGTATTGAGTTTGTAAGTTCGACTAATCGACTGTGATTGAGATTCTCTCATTTTTAACTTCCTCATGATCTTCTCATGTTAATGTTTTTGTGAGAGAGAGTATATAAATGAGTCTCATATATTACTTAATGATGACCCTACTATTTTAATATACTTTCATTTAGTTGGCTCAACATGACAAAACATGATAGACAAACATTAAAAAATCTTAATCCGTTCGACTGTCACTTCATGTATATTTTCTTGCTCCTCTAGCATATTCATCAATGACACTATTTATCTACACTATGATACAATTTGTTACATGATTTTTTCTACACTATGTTAATCGTGAGATATCTTGATTTTCATAATACTACATGCAAATTTTGAATAATGAAAAATGAGGAAAACTTGCCTACTGCAACAAGCAGGCTTCTTGCCTGCTTTTCCTTTGATAAAAATTAAAAAAAATTGTGATTAAGCCTCTGAATTCAGGTCACTAATACACTTTTCCCTCTGAGCCCCTCTTTTTTTTACATAGAAAAGCAGGTAATTGCCTGCTGTGAAAAGCAGGCATCATTTTCTCATGAAAAATATGCGCCCACATACATGTTAATGTTAATGGGATAAATATGGTATGACGCTAAAAAAAAATTGTCATCTAATAACACCTAAATTATGTGTCATCAAAAGTTTTAAAAAGGGCCACTAAAATAAAAAAAGTGTCATCAAAAATATAAAAGAAGTGTCACTAAAATTTTATAGGCTTATCTCACACTTAAAAAAGTGTAAGTAGAGTTCTAGTAGATAAAAATATATTTATAATGACGCAAATAAAAAAAGTATGAGTATATATTTTTTTGCTTTTGTGACATGTTTTGTTTATGAAAGATGTCATTATATTAGAATCTTAGATTCAGTGACACTTTTTTATGTCAATAAAACCTCTATCACTAAATCTTTATTTTCTTGTAGCGTGAGTGGTATCTAACACTCAATATGTTAAACAAGGACGAAGTTTAAAACAATGAAAAACATTGTTTATGGGTAAACTAGATTTATAAAGAACAACTATTTTATATGCACGTCATGGTTAATCATATAGTTTCATTTGGAATTTGCTAATCTGTAACTCAGATGACATTTATTTTTAACTTGACTCATTTTTATATCATATTGTTAAAACTTGGACTGTTTTTTCGATATTTCGAGATTACCCTTTCCTTAAAATACAACACAACTCTTACACACTTTTACTTGTCTGCCCTTTTTGTTTTCCATTCTATGCTTTTGGTTTCGTACAATCGTAACCAAAATTTATAACAAAATGGTTTTATAAACCTTCAAATTTAAGAATCGAACCTTCAAATTTAAGAATCGAATTTTTTAAAATTTTTTAAAAATGGATCAAAATTAATCTCAAATGAAAGAAGATTAAATTATAAGATTTTTGATATAGATTGTTAAATAATCTTAGTTATTACCTTGTATATATTTTATAAAGTGCGTATATATTTTTCAAAAGATGTATAAAAAAATCGTAATTGAAATTCATATTAAATTCGGATTATAAAATTAAGAATCATATGAGTATAAGGAATATACAATAATTAATAGGGAAATTGGCAAAAAAAGGCATCATACTTGCCACCTTTTGTCATAGTATGTAGCGTACTTTTTTTATTTTGATTATAGCACTTTTACTTGATAAAAATTAATTTTTTATTTTTTGAAAAAAAATTAATTTCTTATTTCTCGAAATTAAAAAAATTTTGAAAAAAAATTAAAATAATTTTTTATTTTTCGAAGAAAAAAAATTATTTTTCGAAAAAAAAATTAAAAAAAATTTTGAAAAAAAATTAAAATAATTTTTATTTTTCGAAAAAAAAATTATTTTTCGAAATTTAAAAATATTTTGAAAAATTTTTTTTTTTAGCAAAATAAAAAATTATTTTAATTTTATTTCAAAATTTTTTTAATTTTTTTTCAAAAAATAAAAAAAATATATTTTTTTTCGAAAAATAAAAAATTATTTTAACTTAAAAAAAAATATTTTTTCAAAATTTTTTTAATTTCTAGAAATAAAAAATCAATTTTTTTTTGAAAACGTGCGAAGACGGACGAAAAAGTGTAAAAACGGTCGAAAACGAATGAAAATGTGTAAATACGGATAAAAACGTGCGAAAACGTGTAAAAACGAACGAAAATGTATAAATACAGACAAAAACGGACAAAAACGTGTAAAAACGGTCGAAAACGAACGAAAACGTGTAAATACAGACATAAACGGTCGAAAACGTGAAAAAACGGACGAAAACGTGTAAAAACGGTTGAAAACGAATGAAAATGTGTAAATACGGACAAAAACGTGTAAAAACGGTCGAAAACGTGAAGAAACGGACGAAAACGTGTAAAAACAGTCGAAAACGTGTAAATACGGATAAAAACGTGCGAAAACGTGTAAAAACGAACGAAAACGTGTAAATACGGACAAAAATGGACGAAAACGTGCGAAAACGGACGAAAACGTTTAAAGGACTAACGTTGCAATAATAAAGGACTAACGCTGCAATAATAAAACAAATGATCGTTAACTCAACCTGCTGCAACAGGTCAAACAAGTCACCGGTACACACAATGACACGGATTTGAAAAGTTAGTGGTATAATCAAAAAAAAAAAAAAAAGTACGCTACATACAATGACAAAAGGTGACAAGTATGATGCATTTTTTTGCCAATTTCCCTAATTAATAAGAGAGAAATTGTGTGAGTAGAGAGAATGAGAGTACTTGTTTCACAAGAGAGAAAACATTAATTAATTTCGTAGTACTTCGTAATTAATTCATAATATATCCTCTCTTTTTTTTTTTTTTTTTTAAGTTATAAAACACAAAATCTTTAATCACGAATAAATTACGATATTTTACGGAAAATTTTAAAAAAGTTTTAACAAAAATTCACAGAAAGGACATCAAATAGAAGATGATTAAAAATTACGTTTAGTTGTATAATTTGTTTGATGAAAGACTTTATACTTTTACATGCACATCAGCAAATTAAAAGACGATGATTGTGTAATTTGCATGAAAAAATGTTTTTTGTAGCTAAGGATACAAGTAATAATCCGCTTTGTGAGGACAATGTTGTTATTTTACAAAATAATGTTCTAATTTTAGCAATATGACAAAAAGTTGGGTTAAGTTAAAAATAAGTGTTATATGTGCTTAGAGTTTTGCAAATTTTCTTTTCATTATCATGAACTAAAAAGGAAAGAAAAACACATGATGAGGATTTACTGAAACACAAAACTAGTTGTATTCATGCCACTCTAGAGTTATTACCATAATAATAGTAAATAATTACATATATCACACGCCCCGTTGATCTACCACACCTATCGTTTTCGCATTTACATTAGATCACAACTGTGACCTTTTTTGCACGATTTCTTTTTTATCTTCACATGAAAATTATGTTTTGATCCTTTGTAACTTAGTCATTACAAAACAGTCACAAAACTTTTGAGTAATTTGATACACACTCGTTTATTGCCATTATCATTTATCAACATTTTTTTAGAGCCTATAAAGATGACTTAGGTAACAATAAAAACCTTAGAACCATGAGAAATTGTTGGTGATAAAATACGTGTGTCGATGTTTATACTAAACGTTAAACACAAAAATAAGAAGTAAAAGTTATATATTAAAACTCATTCCTGCCACATAGCTTGTGAACATTCAAAAAACTAGTTTCCTTTGAGCCTTAGAGAACATAAATCTACCCGAATATTCATCAAAATCGCGTATCGCTTCACTCACTAAATCCTTAAACACCATCCATTCGATATCATGTATCATTTCCGACCTCTCGATCAAATAATCTCCCCAACCATTGATCTCTAAAAGATCTTTCCTTAAAACACCACTAATCAAGTCTAGTAAACTATCACCCATATTCACCTCTTGCATCTTTTGATATTCGTACCAAATATTTTTAACTGATGTCCCCGAATATCCGACGGGCATTTTCCAAGGTGGTAATTGTCTATTTCTATCGACAATTTCAAAAATTATATCGAACACTAGCTTTCTATGGCGTTTAGAGAGACTTGATGTGTCTTTGGTATTGTCATAGAGTTGTTTCTCGATTGATAAGAAGGCGTTGGGATCTTCATTAATTAGGAAATGTGTCGATTTAAGGATTTTGGAAATGTATATGAAGTCGGGGTCACTTGATGTGAATTCTTCTTCGTGTTCGGTTAATTTTGATGTCGACATTGTATGGCTCCAAATTTCGTCTTCGAGTTCAGTAATTGGAGTTGCTGAAAGAAAAAACAGTACGAAAACAAGATAAATTAGTAAACAGTATTTCACTATCAATTATTTGTTGAAGAGACTTAACTATACGACTGTTTTTGTCTCAAAATATAGTACTCATCATGTCCAAATATCGAACACCGACACTAGGAATAGTTATGGCCATTTAATAGTTGTTTTGACATTATTCATTTACAAAGTGCAAGTACAAAAATTAGATGGTTTAAAAAGTGAAATTTTTTATTCATTTTACATTTTCTAAGGCACCTAAATTGCAGATGTTAACAACTTAACATTTTTAGAACAACCTAATTTTCTTACTTATCTAACATAAATAGAAGAATGTAGGTGAATCTAACATTATTCTAAAATTATCCATGTGATATCATGAAAATTATTTCACTACACTCTAGACGAATATAAAATCTTGACCCACTGCCCGGCGCAACCGACTGGGTTGTGAAGGTTGCTGAGTGTCGTCCTTGTTGTGGCTTCAAGGTCGTCGGTCATGGTTTTGGGTATGAGAGTTGTCCAGACGACTTAGGTTGTGTTGTTGTTTGTATGCGTGTTTTAATAATTAAAATGTATTTTTATGGGGTAGGTTTTTTATAAAGTAAATCGACTTACTGTGCCTAAAAGGTCGTTTTTAGATCGCATGAGAGAAAAAGCTGATGTGGCAGGAAAGATGAGGGTTGCTGAGGGTTGTTATTGGGTAGTCCAAGTTTGTGTAAGGCTACCCCAATAACAACCCTCACTTTTCCTGCCACATCAGCTTTCTCTTTCCTGCAACCTACAGACGACCGTGATCTACACTATAAAAAACATACCCCAGAAAAATACATTTTAATTTAATAAAAAAACACACACATATTTGTTTGTTTCTCAATATGACTGATAGCCTCAATCAGTTGAGACTTCGACCCATATCCACTCGACCCTCACTCAACAATAAGGCCAACCCTTGCCGACCCAAACGACCCACTCGGTCGACCTCCGACCTCCTTATTACGACCATCCTGATTTACCACTACAATAAATAAATTGAACAACCCCCAACACATGCCACCATGACCGGATCTTGTAAATTTATAACTATTATCAAATTCTGCCAAACAAATGTAGCAATAAAAAAAATCCACGATATTCGTCAATGTTCTCAAATAAACGTCTATCTTTAATGTTTTTAAAAAATAAATGTATTCTAAGTTTTAAGTAGTCAAGAAAGATATGAAAAACGAATATCGTATATTCTTTGTTCACAGTGACTTTTTAAAAACTGCATGTCATATTTACAATGAATACTTATTATCAAACGAATACAGTGGCAGAGACAGGAGGGGCAAGGAGGCTCATCCGGTTTCAGCGAAAAAAAATGTAGTGTGAATTTTTCTAAAATATGTGATTATTTTTGTAATTTACCTCTCCTAACAAACTACGTAGTAATTTATACTACGTAGTATAGTTTTTCAAAAATTATCAAAGTTTGACTCATCGACTATAGCTTCCTAGCTCCGTCCAAAATATGTAGATATGTGTTTAACATACAATACTATATATCGACATGAATTAAGATAGACACGTAACCGAACCCTTTTAGCCATTTATTTGACTCCAAATGTTGCCTTTATGACAATATGCCTTTATTTCAGCACTGCTTAATAATATAACCAACTAAATCCTGCCACGTCATCATTTTGGCAACAACCAGATACGTAAATGATACTGTTGGCTATTACTTATATTACATGTAAGTGTCATGTGAATGCAATGAAATGTTTGTTATTAGGTACGTACCTTTGACATCAATGCTATCTGAAGGAGACAACGACTCATCCTTATCAAACACCAAGTCGAGAACCGACACCGGGCTAGGTAAAACTACACCCGAACTCGGTGGTGACTTGACCGTGTTGTTCATCTCGGCTATGCTTTCGAGCAGTTTGTCGCATCTTTGTAGCAAAGTTTTCCCGTCTCTAAATGACTCACATTTTGATACCTGAAACAAATTTCAGACCCGTAAACAAGTTGTCGTGTGTCGCGACTAATAATTACTTAAGAGCGCGCGTTTGAGTTGCTTTTATGCTTATTTTTTTAAGCAAATCAGCAATGTAATTAACATATGCGCTTATTTTATAATAAAAACACTTGCTAATAAGCTAGATGCATGCCTATTTTATAAACAGATAAATAGTCATCTACCAACTTGTTTATTTTTAAGCCGATACCACTAGCTAAAACTTTACTTGCTTATTTCAAAATAAGCAGATATTTAAGCAGTACCTCGGGCTCGTTTGTGGTTGGTGTACTAACGGTGCTTTCGGATACAGATGACGATTCGTCATCTGTGACGATGTTTTTCACTAACTTTCGATTTGGAGAATAAACGGGCAATGATTCCGTTCGTTTCAGGCTACTTTGAGAGCGAGTGCGAGCTGAACTATGACCCGTCCCATTTCTTTTCGGTGTAACTTTTGGAGACTTGACAGGCGAACTTCGAGCATCCGATAATTCATTCGCTCTTTGTGGAAATGCATCCGATAATTCATTCGCTCTTTGTCGAATTTCCACACTCAATGGCTTCCTTTTCACAATCGAGTTACAGCTTTTTAAGTTACTTTCAATTCGATAAGGTGTCGAACTTCTACCTCTCACCGGACTACTTCTACCACTCCTATTATCAACTTTCGACAATTGTGATCGACACGGTTTCACAACAACAATGTTCGACTCTTCCGAAGGTACATTTCGCTCATAAACAAAGTTTCGATGACCCGCTAACGGTCTTGTCGAATGTAAAAGACCTTTTAATTGTAACACTTCTAAAATTTGCTTCAATGTGCCTAGATCATTTTTTTGTTCCTCTACCGACATCGGATAAAAATCATCCGAATCGAAAACTGTTCTAGACCTCCACGAATTCGCTTTCGAAGATTCGGACTTTACGCTACGTACAATATGTTTATCTTTAACAACAATTTCCTCGGTTTGTTTTTGTAACTGACTCGGTTTTTTCACTTGGAAATTGTTGTTATCGATGTACTTAACCCGGGTTTCTGAAAAAGATCTCTGTAGCGCCGGTTTCGGCGCTACAGAATGTGAGTTATTTTTTTCACTAGGAGATGACAATGACTCGAGCCCCATTAGTCTAGCAATGACACTCGGGGATCGAAGATGTTTGTCATCTCCATCAGCTACGACAGAGACAGACTCTGTCGTAGCTGATAATACTGAGTTGTTCAAACTCACATCCTTCGTACGAAGACTCCCTTTCGAATCAAATGTTGCTCGGCTATCTAGCGATAGCCGAGGCATTTCCTTCAGGGTTTTACCTGAATACTTTTTTGCTCCGTCTTTCAGCTCAAATTTCGCCTGACTCGACACAGGCGATTTTGACTGGATTTTCGCATTGTTCACCACTACATTCTTGTCTATCTCCGGTGATGTGTCGACATCCTGTACAAAACAGTTTACATTTTCATTAACTACTGAAATAGTCACATTTATAAGTGCCAGAAATTCGTTTTGATATATCATATAAAAACTTTTTAAGAACTGAAAAAATATGGAACAAAAACTGATTAAGAGAAAAACTTACGGTGGACGGAAGAAGGCGTTTAGCAGAATGAACGCGTTTTCCGGCCAAAAGTTGTTGTCGATCGAAGATTTGAAGAAAACCCGACATGCAACCGATACGTTTCTCATCTTGAACAAGACCCGTCATGACTAAAACACAATGCACAATGTTGCACACACTTATATTTTATCCCAAGTGTTAATGTAACATCTTTTTTTTTTACTCTAGCTACTATGTTTATGACATATAGTTTTGAACTTTATATTTGCATCTATTGCTTTAGGCTACTTTTAGAGAGTGAAATAAAGCAAGTGGTTGTGAGGAGAGTCGGAGGTGGGGTAGCCTTGTTACACGGATCGGTAATAAAATAAGTTGATGCTAGTTTTATAAATAGGGTTATACCGTATACACACCACCTTGACACACCATATAATTTTTTTCTTAAAAAAAACACAAACTTCCAAAAATTCACAGGTTTAGTTTTTACAGTGGTCCCCAAACACATGAATTTCTCTTTCTTCTCCCATTTTATTCTTTAGAAAAACATAAAACCAACACAAAGTCTAAGCCACCATTATCAACACCTCCTGTCAAACCGTCGCCACCTGTGGTGGTCATACCACCACATCCGCCGTCAGCTCCAGACAAACCACTGTCGCCACCACC
Organism: Artemisia argyi; assembly: GCA_030686995.1. Classification (NCBI taxonomy): domain Eukaryota; kingdom Viridiplantae; phylum Streptophyta; class Magnoliopsida; order Asterales; family Asteraceae; genus Artemisia; species Artemisia argyi. The sequence continues at coordinate 184,980,361 of CM060680.1, forward strand.
TCAGGACAAACCACCACAGCCGCCACTCCGCTAAATTGGTAAGTGTATGCTGGATATTAGATGATGTGGCCGTCGGCCCAGTGGAGGCGATGTGAGTTATTTTTAACGTATAAAAAAGGTTCAGCAGATACACACTAATGTCTTTCAAAAAAGTTACAAACTAGTTGTCTTTGTTAATGGTGGTGGGTTTCGTAGTGTCAACAATACATCATTTTCTGTTCTTTTGACCTTCTAATAGATTTAACATGAACAACTACTTACACTGTAGGTGTTATGTTAGTGAGTGAGTGTGGAATGTAAGAAGATAATTGTAAAAGATTAAGAAAATGAAAGAAAATGATGAAAGGAGGAAGATAAGGAGATGTTCAGTGATGAAATGAAAATGGTAAATATAAAAAAACAAAAAGTCACACTGACCAATGTGAAAAAAGTGTGCAGTGGTGTTGGTTTACCAAACAAGTGGTGTGGAAAGACGAAATGCCTATAAATATTGTATCGAAATATGAAAATGTATATAAAATGTTGGTGTGTCATATTTAATTGCCAGGATGCCAATTAATAGCTTTCTGGTCTTTGAATTTAATGTGGTTATTTGACTGTTGCTGATAGGGTATTAAATATTTGGGGTGTGTTTAGCGCGAGGTATTTAGGAGCGGTAAATGGTGAGAGCTGAGTGTTGTAATTTTTACTGCTTGTTTTGTAACCAGCAAATAGTTTTATAAATATCAGGTTCACAATTTCTTTTACGATAATACAATATATAAAGCAACTAAACAAAAAGAGTGGTGATTTGCACACTCTAACAACTATTGATTGACACACACTATTTCTTGCTTTAAGCAGTTGTACATATACTACCTCCGTCCCATATTAAGTGTCACTTTTATAATGCACAAAGTTTTAGGAGATTTCACTAACTAAACTCTCCACCAATCAAATATTATTTTTACCCACTAAACTCTTATCTTATTGGTTGAAAGGTACAAGTGGACACTTAATTTAGGACATATAAAGATTCCATTGTGGACACTTAATATGGGACAGAGGGGGTATATAATAAGATGCTCACTGTATTTGTACTTTTGAGTGTGACAATCAATAGTTGGAATGTAAATCATTACTAAAAGAAAAAGTATTACACAAAATTTGAAGATCAGACTTCAAAAAAATCAGGTCTTTAGACAGAAATTTACACTATCGAGCAAAAATCCACGAGTTTCCTGTCGACCGTTGAAACCCCGTTTGGTCTGGTCTGCCTTGCTTATGTGGGTGTAATAAACAAAACCTGTACATATCTAACCAATTGTACTTGGTTATAAGATGCATGTCTATGTCACAAACAACATAAAACACCAAAAGATTATCAATTTGCTACCCAGGTTTAAGAGTTGGAAACTTTCAATAATGATAAGAGAATTGTTAAAGCCTCTTACAAATTACAATATCTTCCTCTACATATAACAATATTATATATGTATATATTTTTTTCATTAATTTTCTCTGCATCCAAACCGTAAATTCCGACACTGGTCAGGTCCTGTAAATAGAAAGATAAGTAGAAATAATTTGTAGGAGGAAATAGCATTTTCCTAATGATAAATGAAGATGTTGACTAAACGATGAATATGTAAGACTAATGCTAGTGGTAACCACTTTCTCACCCAAGCAAACCCGTCACATCAGCGTCACCTCAGCTTTCTCTCTCCACAACTCCACCCCAACCACAATTTGCTAATAAGGCGACCCCAACTACAACAAAAAATATACCCTACAAAAATAAATAAATAAATAAATACACACACAAAATAATTGAAAGTTTCGTTTAAAGACTCCTATTAGCATTAGTCTAAGTTGTTTTTGTTAGAAAGTTGATGTAGTTAGGTAAGTTTTAGTCACAAGTCATGAACTCCATTATTAGTTTTATTAGTCTTGATGGACTCAAGTGTTTTGTAAGTTAGTGGTGGCAGTCAAGCGAATAGACCACCGTCCCTTCACTGTCAATGGGACTTGTTTGCTTTAGTCTTCGCTCACCCATTTGTCTTCTTAAAACACTATTCTAAATAATATACTCATATTTAGTATCCAAGGATTTATATAGAAAAGTGATTCAGTTCGTTTAAATTTGTGGTTCATTTTATGCTTAGAGTTTTAGTATGACCATCATATCTATTTGTTATGTGACTTATGTCTCATCAGTCATATTCTTAGAACTCGGATTTTTATCGAATGGTTAACGCCTAAATAGCTAACATGGTTATACGGTTAAGTAACATTTATGGTCACTTCACTTTTTATAAAGAAATAAACAACTCTAAAAAGTTTGTGAATTGTTTTCTACCGAACGACGATTTATTATTAGCAGCATAAGATAGGAGCCAGAAAAGTTATACTACATAAATTAAACTTATTAGTCGGTATAGAGACTTTGAATGTGTGCCTTATCATTACATCAAACAGCCAATATATACACAATACAAACTAGGGATTCCTGTGATGGGCCGAGCCCTACAAATGGTACAAACTGGGCTGAGATATTATGTTACATAAAATACTACACTAATACGCCCTCGCAGTTGGAGCGGGAGGAGAGCGGACGCTCAAACTGGACCGGAACTCAGTAAATAAAGGAGATGGAAGCCCTTTGGTAAAGATATCGGCATACTGGTATCTGGAAGGCACATGAAGACCACGAACACGACCGGTCGCAACAAAGTCACGAACAAAATGGATGTCGATCTCGATGTGTTTCGTGCGTTGATGCTGAACCGGGTTAGTAGACAAGTAAACAGCACTTACGTTATCACAATAAACAAGTGTAGCAGTGCGTAGAGGTATAAGAAGCTCTTGAAGAAGATTCCGTACCCATGCAGTCTCAGCGACAGCATTTGCAACACCCCGATATTCCGCTTCAGCACTTGATCGCGAAATAACATGTTGCCGCTTGGATGACCAGGAAATAAGGTTTTCACCGAGAAACACACAATAGCCCGAAGTGGAACGCCGTGTGGTGGGGCATCCGGCCCAATCAGCATCAGAGTAAGCTGTAAGCTGAGATGTTGAAGATGTATATAGCTGAAGACCATGATCTAGAGTACCACGAACATAGCGTAGAATGCGCTTAAGAGCCGTAAGGTGAGGCTCCCGAGGGTCATGCATAAATAGACAGAGCTGTTGCACAGCATATGAGAGATCCGGTCGTGTAAATGTAAGGTACTGAAGTGCCCCAACAAGACTGCGATATAATGTCGGATCATCTACCGGGGTACCATCCGATCCAAGCTTAGATTCGGTGGCAACAGGAGTCTTGCATGGATTGCAGTTGAGCATGTGAGCCCGCTCAAGTATTTCAGTAGCATACTTGGTTTGAGAAAGGAACAAACCAGAAGGCGTACGCTGAGCAGAGATACCAAGAAAATAGTTGAGCGGGCCAAGGTCAGTCATGGCGAACTCACTGTGAAGGGATGAAATAATACGATGTAGGAGAGATGAGGATGATGCTGTCAAAATGATGTCATCAACATACAGTAGTAAATATGCTATCTCATTACCCCGTTGAAAAACAAAAAGAGAAGAGTCACTTTTGCTGTGATGAAAGCCAATACGGGTGGCATAACTAGAAAATCGTTGAAACCATGCCCGAGGTGCCTGTTTGAGACCATATAGTGATTTCTTTAGAAGGCAAACATAGTCAGGGTTAGTAGAATCAACAAAACCAGGAGGTTGATGCATGTAGACCGTCTCTGATAAGTGCCCATGAAGAAATGCATTCTTCACGTCTAACTGATGTATAGGCCATGCACGAGAGACCGCAATGCTGAGAACTGTACGAATGGTAGCCGGTTTAACAACCGGACTGAATGTCTCATCACAATCTATCCCTTCTTGCTGATTACGGCCATTGGCAACAAGACGTGCCTTGTACCTGCTAAGAGAACCATCTGCATGAAACTTGTGTTTAAATAACCACATAGCCCTAACCACATTTACATTTTGCGGACGGGGAACAAGAACCCACGTTTCATTAGTAATAAGAGCATTATATTCGTCTACCATAGCATGTTTCCAATTTGGGTTACGAAGAGCATGTAAGTGAGAGCGGGGTATGGAGGAGGGTGTGGTGATATGAAGTGAATACTTGGGATTTGTCTTAACAGTACCGACCTTCGATCTAGTGACCATGAGATGAGATTGTGTTGGAGCGGGTTGTGATAATTGGTGGGTCACGGCTGTTGATGAAGGGTGTTGGGCTGGTGTAGGTTCGTGAACCTGTTGTGTAGGCGTAGGGGAGGCTGAGGGTGGTGTTGGGTCGGTTTGTGATATTGAGTTTGTGTGAGCTGTAGGTTGGGCTGAATTTTGGGCTGTAGTGTTAGGGGTAGAACTGTTGGGAATTGTGGTGTTTGGAGCAATGGTTTGTTGTGAGGTTGACATGTTGAGTGGTTTGTGGGAAGGTGTGGTTAGTAGGCGAATGGCGATTGGTGATGGTTGATCAAGTGTGTCAAGAAATTGATATAAGTCTGATTGTTGAGGTATTGGTAATTGATAAGGAAAGACATTTTCATCAAAGTTTACATGGCGAGAGATAATGACCTTGTTGGTTTGAAGGTCGAGGCATCGATACCCTCGGTGATGAGAGGGGTAGCCTAAAAAGATGCAACGGGTGGAGCGAGGTTCAAGTTTATGTGAAGTGTGGAGGTGCGGGTAACATAAGCAACCAAATACACGGAGGTGATGGTAAGAAGGTGGTTTGTTGAATAATTTTGTAAAGGGGATCTCATTATTGATGGCTGAAGAAGGCAAGATGTTGAGTAAATGAGTGGCCATGTGAAATGCTTCAACCCAAAATTGTGGTGGAAGATTAGCTTGAAAGAGGAGTGTTCTAATTAAATTGTTAATGGTTCGTATCATTCTTTCCGATTTTCCATTTTGTTGTGAGGTTTTAGGGCAAGAGAATCTAAAAAGGATGCCATGTTCATTAAAGAGTGAGTGAAATTTGTGATTGTCAAATTCTCTTCCATGGTCACATTGGAAGGATTTAATTTCGGTATTGAATTGTGTTTGTATATACATGCGAAATTGTAAAAATTTATCAAACACATCACTTTTGTTGCGCAAGGGATAAATCCATAGGAAATGAGAGAAGTGATCTAAGAAAAGTACGTAATATTTAAAACCACTTTCACTCGGGATTGGGGAAGTCCAAAGATCCGAATGCACAATATCAAACATGTTCTCAACACGAGAATCAGAAATGGAAAAAGGCAATCTAGTATGCTTGCCCAGTTGACAAGCATTGCACAAAGAAGTAGTCTTTGTTTTATTACAATCAATCATTTTATTGGATACTAAAAAATGTAACACTTCATTCCCCGGATGACCGAGTCTTTGATGCCACGTAGATTGATTGGTTGACACAAGTGCGGTGGGTGATTTAGTAGGAGGCAAGACCGGGTATAAATCTCCGTTGCTGTTACATCGGAGGAGCAGGTGGCGGGTCCGAAGGTCCTTCACAGAAAAACCAAATGGATCAAATTCAATAGAACAATTGTTATCACGTGTAAATTGGCGAACGGATATAAGGTTTTTAATTATGTTGGGCGTAACAAGAACGTTATGTAGGTGAAGAGGTCTATGTAAGGTAGGTAACATGCTATGACCGGAGTTAATGACGGGAATAGAATTACCGTTACCAACTAAAATAGACGATATAGTGCTATTATTAGAAATGGATGTGAGTATACCTGCATCCGAAGCAAGATGAGACGTGGCACCGGTATCCATGTACCACCCATGGTCGCCGTAATCCTGAAGACTCATAGCATTGAAGGCTTGAGGAAGAGTGGTCAGCTGATCAACATAGGGACCGTACACAATCTGGGGACCCCAAGTGCCATGTAACAGACCAGTGCTATAATTCATTGGTCCCGACGGCCCAAAGGCAGCAGGCGCGTTAACTGGGCCAGAACCAGTTTGTCCACCACCAGAAGGAGCCTGAGTTTGTCCAGGTGCTGGGCCTAAAATTCCTCTGGATTGAGAAGCATAGTTGGGATCAGGAGCATAACTCATTGTATTTGGTCTGGTAGGAACAATAGTGATACGATGGCCATGACCCTGCAAGACACGACCAGTAGTATTGTTCCATTAAGCAACAGATGCACGTGTGTTGTTGTTCCCATTTCGTGTACCAGTGGGTTTCGAGTGAATGTACCGACATCGTTCACCATAAGAACACGCACCACGCTGAAAATTGCGACAGTGTTCTTTACCAGTGTGTTGGTTTCTGTTATTGTCACGACCAGTAGTAAGGAGAACGGATGGAGATGATAAAGTGTCACGAGAAGCAGCGTGACGAGTAGATTTTTGCGCAAGACGGCTCTCTTCCAGAAGAAGCATAGATTGGGCCTGAGCAAAAGTGGGAGCAGGATCACGGTGACGGATGATTCCCGCGACTTGCTCGTACTTGTCTCCAAGGCCATTGATGGCATAGGCCACCAAGTTCTTCTCTTCCACAGGAGCTTCGATGTTAGCCAAAAGATCGGCTAAGCGATTTATTTTGTGAAAATACTCAGTTATCGAGAGATTTCCAAGTTCGATGTTGCGAAGATCATTGTCTAATTGCATAGCTCTTGCACTCTTGTTGTCATGAAAGATATCTTTCAACATCTTCCATACGTCACTAGCAGATGAATTCTTCTTCAGGACCCTTTGGAGAAGTGGCTTACTGATAGTTCCAAAAATCCATAACTTTACCAGTGAGTCGAGTTTTCCCCATTCCTCATCGGTCTGGTTCGTACTTGACTGTTTTTCTGTGATAAAGTTCAGGACTCCAAAACTTCTGCAGTGTAACGTGAATAATTCACTCCAGGAGTCATAGTTTAACTCATCTAAATCGAGCATGAGAGGGATGTAAGTCTTGATGTTAGTGATACCATAGGGTTTTTCATTGGAGTCGTTAGATTTAGGTGTTATGTTATCGTCTCCTGCCATGGATGTTTGATGGAGGGTTGGGAGGAAGGAGAGGGAGGAGCGTATGAAAATTTTAAGGAAGAGATTTTAGGGATATTAGGCTGTGAAAAGGGATAGATTTTAGGAATTTTGTAATTGAAGGATCTCTGATACCATATTAGTCGGTATAGAGACTTTGAATGTGTGCCTTATCATTACATCAAACAGCCAATATATACACAATACAAACTAGGGATTCCTGTGATGGGCCGAGCCCTACAAATGGTACAAACTGGGCTGTGATATTATGTTACATAAAATACTACACTAATAAAACTTTCATGTAAGTTGAGATTTACATGAGTGTTGAGTCGTTTCGAGGCTGTCATCACAAACTAGCCATCTTGTAGAATGGAGATTAATACCTCGCACATCCGAAAAGTCTGCTAAATCAAATGAGTACATTTTATCACACCATCTTGTTAGCGGATGTTTATAGGGTTTAGCCCAATTATACTTATCTTGGCTTATGTTGTTATAGTAGGCCCATTCTATTGTTATTTATACCAAACGATTGTAATCAGTGAAGGGATATACGATTTACCAAGTTCACATGGTATCAGTCACCAATTACGATCCTAAACCCTAGATAACAAAATATTACGCTCCTTAACATCCTTCCAAAACCCTACTTCCGTACCCCATCCCCTTCCACACCATCATCATGACCAACGATCACACATCTCCACCACCTCCTTCCCTAACTCTCGTTGAAAAACTATATGCTGTCAACAATATCAACAACGTTGTTCCAGTCAAACTGAATATTGATGAGTTAAATTACTCATCTTGGTGCTATTTCTTCAAAATTCATTGTGACAACTTAGGTGTCCTAAAGCACATCGAAGGTGCAAGCGAGGCTGCGAGCCCTTCTACTCCGACTCCACCAACTGCTGAATGGAAGACTGCGGATTCAATCGTCAAGTCTTGGATATTTCTCACACTTGCTCCTACTCTTCAAGGTAGGCTAATAAAACTCAGTCCCAAAACAGCTAAAGATGCTTGGGAACAAGTCGAAAAGATCTTTCTTGATAATAAGCGTACGCGTACGGTCGCTTTAAAAGGCGAGCTTCGCGTCATACAGATGGGTGATCTTACAGCGGATGCCTACTTCCGTAAAATTGAATCTATTGTCACGTTGTTGAACGATCTTGGGTCGTCCATGACGGATGACGACGTTGTCACCTATGCCATCAATGGCCTAAGTGACAAATATGCTAATCTTGCAACCATCATTGCACATAGGGATCCTTTTCCGGACCTTGACACAATGCGTTCTATGGTGATCACTGAAGAGATGTGGCTTAATTCACGCCAACAAGCTGTTTCCATAAACACGAGTAGCTCGGCACCCCAAGTACTTATTGCCGAGACCTCTAATGCAAATCGTAACCAAGACAGTCGCACTTCACGTGACACACGTACCAATGCTCCTCAGGTTTGTCGTAACTTTTCTCGTGGCTTTTGTAGATGGGGCACTGAGTGTCGCTTCATTCATGCCTCCCAACGAGTGGGAAACAATTCTGGGTCTCAACATAATACGAGACAAACTAGTGGCACCAGTAACAACACTCGTTCTCAAGTAGGTAATGGGCCTGGTCAACTGATTAACAACAACTATAATCAACAAAACCTGTTGGTTATCTTACAAGCCCAACAACAGGTTATAGCCCAGCTTTCACAAGCCCAGTTACATTCCCCTAATCAACAGGCCATGCTATTCGGCTAAAGATCCACTCCGCCTGGCTTTGGGCCCATTGCTACACACCAGCCTATTACGAGTGGTTATGGGATTGCAGGACTACAACATACTTCTTCCAATTTATCCCCGCAACAACAAGCTCTCCTTACACAGGCTGTTTATGGTTCAGGTTCACAGACTACTCCACATGGTCAAGAAACGGTTCTCCCTCAGGCTTTCAACACCATGACCCTTCAAGAACCGACTAATGCCAACTGGAACATGGATACTGGTGCGTCATCTCATCTTAACTCATCTGCTACTAATCTAAGTACTGTATTTAATTCTTGCATTTATCCCTTTGTCTTTGTTGGTGATGGAAAATCTATTCCTGTCACCAACACGGGCCATAGCACTTTGACCACCCCTCACCGAACCCTACACTTGAATAATGTTCTCATTACACCTAATATTGTTAAAAATCTTATATCTGTTCGTCAGTTTGTACGTGAAAATAAATGTACCATTGAATTTGACGAGTTCGGTTTTTCTGTGAAGGACTACTGGACCCGCCAAATCCTCCTCAGATGTGATAGCACCGGGGATCTCTATCCTGTCACCAACCCGAAGTTTCCTCAAGTCTTTCTTGTCGGTCAAGATACGTGGCATCAACGACTTGGACATCCAGGAAGTGACGTGCTACGTTCTCTAGTTTCTCGTAATTTCATTTCTTGTAATAAGACTAAGTCTCCCGTGCTATGTCATGCTTGTCAGCTTGGCAAGCACGTGCGGCTTCCTTTTTCGCTTTCTGAAACTATTGTTAAGTCTCCTTTTGATATTATTCATTCCGACTTATGGACTTCTCCACTTGCGAGTATTACGGGTATTAAATACTATGTTTTGTTTCTAGACCATTTTTCACATTATTTATGGGTGTATCCTTTACGTAACAAGTCTGATATGCTTTCTAAATTTGTTCATTTTCGTGCATTTGTTAAGAACCAATTCAATTGTGATATCAAATCTTTGCAATGTGATCATGGGGGTGAATTTGACAACAATGCCCTACACCAACTATTTGCTTCTCATGGCATTACCATTCGATTCTCTTGTCCGAGAACTTCTCAACAGAATGGTAAATCTGAGCGAATGATCCGCACCATTAACAATCTTATCCGCACCCTTTTATTTCAAGCACATCTACCACCCACATATTGGGTTGAAGCTCTTCACATGGCGACCTATCTCCTGAATATTTTACCTTCCACCGTCATAAACAATGAAATCCCTCACACTCGCCTTTATAAGACTACGCCAAATTATGCGGATCTTCGTGTCTTTGGCTGTCTTTGCTATCCTCACCTAGATACCAACAACAAATTAGGACCTCGTGCCACGCCTTCCATATTTCTTGGGTATCCAACAAACCATCGCGGGTATAGATGCCTTGACCTCAATACAAACAAAATCATCATCTCTCGCCATGTAACCTTTGACGAGACACAATTCCCTTATGGCTCTATGACACCCAACTCATCACCTTCCTACACGTTCCTTGACACATCTCCAAACCTAATACATCAACAAATAATAAGCAAATCATCAACACCACTCTCAACCACTCACACTAATCCAATCTCCCCTACGAGTCATAATAGCCCAACTACTCAACCGCCTAGCCCACTTGCTTCGCCTAGTCAAACCCACACACCAACTTCACAGCCCGCTAATACACCTTTAACCCATCCCGATCCTCCCTCTGGCTCAACTACCTCTCCAACTCACCAGCCACCTTCGAATACCACCTTGACCCAACCTGCTATTATTATACCACCGACAAACCATCCAAATCCCAATCCCGTGTCGACTCACCCCATGGTCACTCGCTTTCGTGTTGGTTCTAACCGTCCTACTCAATGTTTTACATTCAATGTGTCTACTATTTCACCACTTCCCAAGTCATACACCCATGCGTTTCGAGACTCAAATTGGTATAGTGCTATGATAGATGAATATAATGCATTAATTAAAAATAATACTTGGATTCTTGTGCCTCGACCATTGGACACGAACATTGTTCGTTCTATGTGGCTTTTTCGACACAAGCATAATGCAGATGGTAGTCTTAGCCGCTACAAGGCTCGTCTTGTGGCAAATGGCAGTACACAACTTCCAGGTATTGATGTGGATGAGACATTTAGTCCGGTTGTTAAACCGGCCACTATACGTACGGTTCTGAGCCTTGCTATTTCTCGACATTAGCCTGTTCATCAGCTTGATGTCAAGAATGCATTTCTACATGGATTTTTATCTGAGACAGTTTATATGCATCAGCCTCCTGGCTTTCGGGATCCCAAACATCCCGATCATGTTTGTCTTTTGCAGAGATCATTATATGGGCTTAAACAGGCTCCTAGGGCCTGGTTTCAGAGATTTGCTACTTATGCTGCTCGTGTTGGGTTTCGTCATAGTCGATGTGACTCCTCGCTTTTTATTTATCGACAGGGATTGGATACTGCTTATTTATTGTTATATGTTGATGATATAGTGTTGACTGCATCTTCATCCATTCTTCTACAGCAGGTTATTGCTTCTCTACATGCTGAGTTTTCCATGACTGACCTGGGCCCTCTTAATTATTTTTTAGGCATCTCTGTGACACGTAATACTTCAGGGATGTTTCTTTCCCAATCGAAGTATGCTACTGAGGTTCTTGCCGTGCCGCTATGCTTAATTGCAACCCTTGTCGGACTCCAGTTGACACAGACACCAAACTTGCAGCTGATGGTGATCCTGTTTCTGACCCTACTTTATATCGTAGTCTTGCAGGTGCTCTGCAGTATCTTACTTTCACTAGACCGGATATCTCTTATGTAGTGCAACAGGTTTGTCTTTTTATGCATGATCCTCGGGAGCCACATTTATCTGCTCTCAAAAGGATCTTACGTTATGTTCGGGGGACCTTAGACTATGGGTTACAGCTGTATTCCTCATCCACCTCGTCCTTGGTTGCTTACTCAGATGCAGATTGGGCTGGCTGTCCGACTACACGTCGGTCTACTTCAGGTTACTGTGTTTTTCTTGGCAACAATCTTCTCTCGTGGTCCTCTAAGCGTCAGATTACGCTTTCTCGGTTTAGTGCTGAAGCTGAGTATAGAGGTGTTGCTAATGCGGTTGCTGAGACTTGTTGGCTACGTAATTTATTACGGGAGCTTTATACACCACTTTCTACTGCTACTATTGTTTATTGTGATAACGTTAGTGCTGTCTATCTCTCCTCTAATCCCGTGCAACATCAACGCACAAAGCATATCGAGATTGACATTCACTTTGTTCGTGATTTGGTAGCCACTGGTCATGTTCGTGTTCTTCACGTTCCTTCCCGCTATCAGTATGCGGATATCTTCACCAAAGGATTGCCTACTGTGTTGTTTGATGAGTTTCGCTCCAGTTTGAGTGTTCGTTCCTCTCCCGCTCAAACTGCGGGGGGCTGTTAGCGGATGTTTATAGGGTTTAGCCCAATTATACTTATCTTGGCTTATGTTGTTATAGTAGGCCCATTCTATTGTTATTTATACCAAACGATTGTAATCAGTGAAGGGATATACGATTTACCAAGTTCACACATCTAAGATAGGTCCAACTGAAGGTGAAGTACTAAGTCGTATCACTTGCATTCGCAAAGCCAAACGCAAACACTTGTTAGTCCACTACATAATGCCCCCAAAAAATGCATCATATGTTTTTCATATGAAGCGAACAATGCCTGAAATTCGTATAATATTTAGCCATCTTATGACACTTGTCAAATATGTACATCGTTAACAAGTGCTTCGTATATTATTCCTAAGAACAAACACCATATATATTACGTATATGTCAAGAAACAGGTTATAGGCTATCAAACCAGTAAGATTGTGATCATAAGATTCACATAATTAACTTGGTAATTAGCAACCACCTCCAAGTTCCAATGTCCATAGCAAATGCATATCTTTTTGAGCCACTTGCCCCCCTATTCCCCTCACAAATAAGCTCTTCTTGGGCTTTTTGGTTTTGAAAAGCACAAGTCAATTTAGCACATCCCTGAAAATATGGTCTTTAATGGGTATGGTGGTGGATAGAGGTGCACATCGAAACCGGTTAACTGAACCGCGACCGAAAGCTAACCGAAAACTTGAACTGGTCAAAACCGGTTTTGACCCAAACCGCTCCGGTTTTTCCACAAACCGCCGGTTTGAAACCGGTTTGGGATTAAAAAACAACCGGTTTAGAGACCGGATTTTTGGAACCGGTTTGGGCAGGGGAATTGTATTATTATTATTTTTTTTTTTTTTAAATTTCAAATTTTGAATTCAAATGGTGGGCGGGAGAGCGGGAAGGAGTGTGGAGGGGGGGGGGGGGCGAATTTTTGAATTTCGGGTTTCATATTTACCATTTTGCCATTTATTGTTTAGTATAAATACAGGGGTTGTGTTATGTTTTATTTACAACTTTCCTAGTAGCAAAATACACTCAAATAAATCAAAACCGAAAGTTTTTCACTAATGGCAAGTTCAAATACCACCACCAACAACACTGAAGCTGGTTGAACAAGTGCACTTACGATTGTCAAAATTTTACATTGCGACCTTGTCAAAGATCCTTGAGAAAACTTCAACCACGTCCTAATGTCGGACGGCGAGAAACAGGCTCAATGTAAGCATTGCTTGAATATAATGTCGGCGGGTTCCAACTCGACGTTGAGGGCTCATATCAAACAGAAGTATTGCAAGGCGCTCAAAAATGTTTTGGAATCGGGTCAATCGTCTATGGCTCGAGACGAGAGTATTTTTATATACGATCATGAAGTAGTTCGTCAACAATTGGCCGGTTTGGTGATTCGACGAGGTTTGCCATTCAATCATTAGGACGATGAGGACACGACGGTAATGAAAATAAAATTACGAATTAATGAAACTATGAAAAGGAATCATCTGAGACCCAACCCTCCTCACTTGAAGACTCTGATTCCTGAATGTCAAACCCCATGGCGCTTCGGTATTCTGCTTCTCTTTGTTCCCGCTCCCTATGAGCAGCTGCCTCAAGTGCTTCGGCTTGTTGATACTCTCTGAATACTTCTTCATCTTGCTCCAGTAGTCGGAGTTGTTCATCAGTAAAACCATACGGATTGGGTTGGTATTTCACAGGTGGAGTGTTTGCCGGTTCATTCTCAGTTGGGAGTATAGGAAAGAGAACTTCCGGTGGAATGTTTGCCGGTTCATTTTCAGTTGGGAATACTGGAAAGAGATTTGCAGGTGGAGTGTTTACTGGTTCATTTGGAGGACTTGGGAATTGTTGTGAGAAATCTTTTCGAGTACTGGGGAATTGTTGGGAGAAATCTTTGCGAGACATTGAATTTTGAATGTTGAGTTTTGATTTTGAATGTGAAATTTGTGAATGGGTATTTATAAGCCCGAAAAAAAAAAAAAAAAAAAAAATAAAATAAAATAAAAAAAGGTTCCAAGCCGGGTCAATAACCGTACCTAAACCGGTTTGGATTGGTTGGGTTTTTCCTCCTTGGAGCCGGTTGTTACGATCCCACATCGCCCAAGTATTGGATTGGGTGGTGGTTTATAAGTCTAGGTGTCCCCTCCTTTTACAAGCTAGCTTTTTGAGTGAGTTCTACGCTTAAACTTATGAACATCAATATGAGCCTAGTATGGGATAGGTTCGTATCAATTGGTATCAAGAGCCAGCCCTACCGTTCGAGGTTCCAACACTCGTAGTGGTGGCCTGTGGAGTGGTGGCTTGAACCCGAAAGAAGGGTGTCAACCGTGACCAACACAGCCGTGACCAACAAGCTCGGAGTGGTGGCCTATGGAGTGGTGGCTTGGACCCAAGGAGGGGTGCCAACCGTGACCAATATAGCCGTGACCAACGAGGACATTGGTTCTTCAAAGGGTGGGGTATTGTTATGATCCCACATCGCCTAAGTATGGGATTGGGTGGTGGTTTATAAGTCTAGGTGTTCCCTCCTCTTACAAGCTAGCTTTTTGAGTGAGTTCTACACTTAGACTTATGAACATCAATATGAGCCTAGTATGGGATAAGTTCGTATCACCGGTTTGTAACCGAACCGGTTAACCGCCCCGACCGGTTTTTTTCGTGTTGACTCAAACCGGTTTGGGTTTCATCGGTTGTCAAACCGAACCAGTTAACCAAAATGTGCACCTCTAGTGGTGGATCTTTGAGCATTATAGATCAATAGTACAGATCAAACAAATTATGTACGGAGTATTAAAAAGTATGGTACTGTATATTTGATATTCTGAGCATTTTGATACATATCATAAATTTCTACTGAGCACACATATATATATAATTAACTAACAATATTTATAGTACGATGCTTAAAATTAGGGCGACTCTCTTTATCCAATGAATCGACTAAACCAATGTAACATGGTTGATGTTTCTTATGCTATGTGCCCATTATTTATGAGGAAGATTTTTGTAGTTTGGACTTTGGATGCCTTTAATTGTAAACTAAGATTATATCATATAAATTTAAGCTATTTAGTAGAGCTTATAACGTGTTGAACATACATTTGTTATTAGTTTTTTTTTGACAGGTAAACTTCCAACTTAGGTTTTACCACCCCCGAGACAGGGGCCCTAACCGCCACTTTGCCCAGACTATGTTGTCTTAACCGGATCCACGCTGGCGCAAAGTGAGGCTCAGACGGTGTTGCGAGGAAACCGTACCGCCTCCACACAAGTTACCTTGCTGAAGCAACGGCCGGATGAAAACCCCGACGTTGCTCAGGTTCGAACCCCCAGCGACTAGGTCTAAGAGGTTCTTACCATCATCGCAAATATCAACAGCGCATGTGGCCCGCTCCCATATGAGAACTTCCCGGTTGGTCACCCAACCGGGCTGCTCCCACAGGAAACTCCTTAACCACATACCACCTTACCACTAGACCACATGGCTGTTGATATTATTATTTGGTCATATATGTTTTTATATATATTTTTTCTCGTATGAACCAATGCAAGTAATTCATTAAAGCATTGTATGTATATACTTAGGTTTCTGAGTTCTGACTTCTGTTATTTGTTATATATTTAGTTGTATAGAAAATTAACAACGTATGACAAATGTCATATTTGAGATTCAAGAATACTATAAATCAAACGGTTGAAGTGGTTAGTTTCATACATTTGGCACCTTTTGTATATGATATGGCTTAAGGAATCTGACCATTTGGGAAGTAACCCCTTCTCCCAAGATCTTAACAAATATCTAGTTTAGTTTTTCTAAAAACATAGTAGTAAACAGGCAAAAGTATCTTATAGTAAAAAAATATGAGCAAGTTCAAAAAAAAAAAAAAAAGAGCGATAATCTCTAGTTATCTATATAATGTGAACTATATTTTACTTTAACGGGTTCCGATTATATGACCCGTTAAAGTAGTATCGATAGTAGCATCCCTTCAAGCGTGATGCAAGATTCATCAAAAAAGAAGAAGAGAAGAATGAGAGATATTTTGATCTTTAAACTTTTATTGATTACTTTTCATTAATGATATGAAAACCTTAAGTAGACGTTTATGAGATAATCTCATATAAATACAAATCCTTATCATAACATAACTCCAACACATATAAATCAATCATCGTTATAATGTATTACATCCAACACTTATCCTAAACATAATAAACTATTACACATATCCTAACTATTGCCGTAACACTCCCCACTCCTTCAAAAACCACCTTGAGTTAAAAGGAAAAATCTTGATTCCGGGATTTCAAATTTTGAGACGTTTCCTAAACATTTGTGTTTTCTCTTCCAACTTGTTCTCAAGCTCAATTGGTAACAATGGCGGCACTTGAATTCATATTCTACATTCTTTCCATTCGGATGGAGCAAACCACAACCCATTGACTCGTTTATTTGCCCACAACACTCCCACAAACACAACTAAATGTGTATCTCCATAAGCTAACCCCATTAGTACAGGTGAGCAATACGCATTAACAACTTCATTTGTACTTTCTTGATTTCTTCTGTCAGCGAATTCAGTCAATCCCAATGTTGGTCGTTTATTCTCCTTTTTCGGCTTCGTTCGAGTCACTTTTTCTTCTGATTTTGGAATGTAAAACTTAATAATCTCTTCAATTTTTGTAACTGTGACAATTGCGGTAGTAGCTTTTGGTACAGCTTCTGGTGCAACTTCAGTTGCACTTTTAAGATGTTTGCTTTTGATATCCACTGAGTGTGGCGGTGGTTGTAGCCGGCCATTGTCCATGAAATGTGCTTCCATTATGTGAGTTGATGAAAAAGCTTCTTTTAAAGTTGTTGGGTTTGACCTTAAGAGTGCATATTGTAAAGTCGGTTTAAGTCCAGAGATATAAAACGATTTAAGCAAGTTTTCAGAGATCTCCGTTACCCGATTTATAAGTATCTCAAGCTCACTCTGAAATTCGACCACCGTACCCATTTGCAAGAGCTTAAATAGTGCGTCCCAGTCGTAGCTGCCCAATGCCATGAACAATAACTCGAAGAACAATACCTCGTGAACATTAACTTGTGAATAGTGATCGATGAACAATTTTTTATTTTTTATTATTATTATTTTTTTAAGTGCCAAAGTAGGTGTCTGGTGATAAGTGCCAAAGTAGGTCAAGTGTGTCATTGTTTAGGATAAGTATTAGTGTTATATGAGATAACACAAATGCTTATCCTAACATAACGCCAACACATATACTAACACGACTTCAACACTTATCTTAAACATAATAAACTATTACACATATCCTAAGTTCCTAACCATGGGCGTAACATCTAACATGCTTGAATAATATGTATAATCGTGTCCAATCTGCTTTTTTTGCTATCGTTAGTAATCATTTCAGCTCTCGTTTGTTCTTGATCAACAGTTATATATAAAGTGAAAAAAGCATCATATTCGGTATATGCTCATACTATATCCTCTACATAACAAAAAACCATCAAACGTTTAATCATTTAGCTTCTTGCTTACACAATGTTGTCAAATAAATTCAAGTAAAACGTGTGAGAATATCAATCGTATACTTCATCTTATTGTAGATATTTGCATCCGATGCAAAAAAATATACTCTAGTTTTTATGAGCACCATTATATGCAAAAATAGCAACATGACTAGCTAGATTTGTATTTTGATTAGAGAAAACATGAAATACGTTACAAATAAATCTACTTATGTAGAAGACAATACATGGTACACATGCTTGTGTAGTCGTGTAGATGATCCACTTCTAACCAAGGTTATAAATAGAGCGAGGCGTAGCGTGGCGGCATGACCAAGTCTCACGTCTAAGCAACCAAGGTGAAACTTTTGCGTTTATAAGACGGGTCATATGACTGCACAAAATATGAAAATATTTATATATTTATATTAAATTTCATATATATTGAGTTTACAAAAAGACGTGACAGAATGCGATATAACGCGTGGCGTGATGGCATGACCAAGCTTCACGCTTTTGCAGGGCTTTTACGAGGCCTTTGCGCGCCTTTTACAACGATGCTTGTAACAACGGCTTTTTAGATACATCGCTACTGACACAATGATACCCATGCTTGTGGTTTTAATGAAGTGTATTATTGATAAGTTCAAAGTCGAACTACCGAAGATGAGTAAATTAACTATTGTCCATGATGTGCATCAAGATACATGTATGGGTTTTGATGTCTTGCATAGAACCTAGACTGAACTCTATTAAAAGTAGATATGCCTTAGGCCAACTACTCCGTACTACCCTATATGTGTTGGGTTAATTCATCAGTAGGTAAGATAATCAATAATTAACAGGATATCACAATGAATCGTGTTTCAAAAGAAACTATTGACCTTATACGTTTGGGTTACACGAATAAATATTTGAGATAATTCAAAGTGTTAATGAACTTGGTTTTGGCAAAACACAAGAACCCTTTGTTCAAAAGTGTTGGTTTCTGTGTGTCAACCAATCAAAAGAGAGTTTAGTGGGTCGGGATGATATTTGATTGGTTAAAGAGTGTAGTGAACTAATTTTTATTAAACGGTATGCTTTTTGTTTGAAGATAATAATTTTGATACGAAAAGAGCATTCATATTTTCCTGTTATGAAGAGTGATACACAACACAAGAAAATTTTTAAAATTAATTGGCCAATTAATTTCCCCATAATGTTTCTTCTTAATAGTAAAAGCGGTTACAGAATGTTCAAACCGCCAAGAACATTAACAAAAAACAGCTCCAGCAAAGCAACCAGTTCAGCAGCTCAATCACTCATCATCATGCTCACTGAAGAGCAAACCTACTGATGAGTTCAGTTGCTGAATGTACATCTTGCTGATGAGTGGACTTTGGCAATGTGCCAATGTGCTTTTGATACTGTCAATATCAAAAATTATGATTGAAACGTATTAAATAGTGAGTTTATTTTATTAGCCAGCTTATTTTAAAAGCCCAAGCGCCGATAAGCCCCTTTTAAGCCGTTGCCAAACATAGCCCCTTTTAAGCCGTTGCCAAACATAGCCTAAACATCAAGGATTGGGTGGGTTGATTTCGTTAATATTTAGTAACAGGATACAAACCGCCCAAGCTATTTGTAGATAAGTCACATTGGCGCTCGACATCCCTGTTGCTTCGATCCTGATAGTTCCTCTATGGGTCTTCAGTCATTTATGTTGTCAAACAAATTGACAAAAGCCACATGTATGGAGTCGAAAGATAGATGTAAAATATATGCAAAAGATATATTTAAAAGATCCATAATGCATGACTTCGACATAATCAAACTAGCTGAAAAAACACTCCTTGAAACGACATATATGGTTACAAACTCGCACATAAAATCGCCTAGTTTTAAGTTCAAGTCCCAGCAAAATCATCTTAAAAGAAATTGAAAACAGAAACAGTCAAAGATCCAAGATAAATTTGACCAACATTGTTAACTAAACCAGAGAAGTTTTAGCTTTCAAGGGCTTATATCTCCATAAGAAACCAGACCCCTTTGACCAAGCAGACCACCAGGTGAGCTTGACCTTGACCTGGACCTGGACCTACTTGGAGCCATAGATGCAACTTTCTTAACAGCATCCCTTCGACCAACAGGTGAACTTGACCTTGACCTGGAACGGGAGCTGGACCGGCTTGGGGCTATGGATGTGACTTTCTTAGGATGCCTACGTGGAGATCGAGAGGGTGAGCTAGAGGTTGACCTTCTTCTGGGAGAGGAGACTCTAGGTCCAAGACGGGACTTTAATTTGTCACTTATATTTGGCCGCCTCTCCGCCGGGCTAGAGCTACGTGCTGGGCTTTGGCTTCGACGCCCATTTCTGTTGTGAGGGCTTTGGCTGCGACGCCCATTTCTGTTGCGAGTAACACTCCTGCTACGACTCCTCCGCCTGTACCTATATAAGGGCAAAGTTAGGGGAATGATACATTTCTTATTTCAACCCCTTAAAATTATCATATATAGTCATAAGTTTTTCAATGTATTCGCAAGAGAGAACCTGGGAGGGCTCCTGCCTCTTGGCGGGCTTCTGTTTCGTCGTGGTGGGGACCGCTCAGAATACCTCCTATAATTTGGATATCTGCTATAAATCAATTATTTATAAGATAACCATTAGCAACCAGAAAAAAATAGAAATGCAGAATAGTAAAATCATTCATTTAGCCTTTTCACAACAACAACAACAACAACAAATATATATATATATATATATATATATATATATATATATAGTTTTCAAGTCTATGATGATGCACTTTCACCCTTACTGGTTCGCCTCATATAATTTAGCTAGATAATACATTGGTCGTTGTAAGCCACCCAAAGTGTAATTGTAATGCTAACAGCATCCTAAAATCATTTTATTTTTAGAATATGAAATGATTATAGTAATAGCTTATAATGTGCAAAAATGCTTCTGTCAATCCGACCTGTTTCAACTGGACTCATTTGACCCGGACCGAACAAAATGCATATAAGTTACAGCATATAAAGTCACATTACCTATCATTATATCTTCCTTGAGCATAGCCAAATTGACGAGACCTGACAGCCGGACGCTCGGGGCTTGGTGTACGGTATTTCCGTGCAAACGAATATTCCTTGGTGAAACCTCTCCCTTTTCTAACTCGTTTTGGGGTGCCATTTGGAGACCGGCTTCTTGACAGACTTTTCCTCTTCTCAGCCGCAGATGGCTGAGTCCCTTTTCGTGAAGGACTACTTGAAGAACTTCTTACCTTTTCTTGACCGGACTTAGCATCATTGGGAATACTTGGGCTCCTTGTAACCCTCTTTGAGATTGGGCTTACACTTCTCCTAGAATCTCTCCTTCCTGGGCTTCGGGCACCCCTGATTAAAGATGATAAGAAGAAGAAAAAAATCATGTCTAGAAAAGCATTGACGTGGAAATTTTGACCCATTTTTGGTTACTTTACTTTCAATCTCAACCATGTCAAATAGAAAATCAGCCAAGTAACTAGTATTGTTTGGTTGCTGCCCAGTCAATCAGGCTATGCAGATAGAGATGTGAAGTGTGTCAAACGAATTTTTCTTGCATTAAATACCAACATAAATTTTCATTTGTCCAGTTTTAGCCTTGTAATATTTTTGTACATTGAGTCATCTTTCAATAAAACACAATGACAAACCTGGATCTGCTTGGGTCATCTGAATGCTGATGCTGATTGCTGGAAGGCTTATCAGGTTTGGTTTCCTTAACAAGACCATTTTTAACGAGCTCGTCATTCTTCAGTGTAGGATCTTGTTCACCATCTGATGAGGTAGCTACCACCTTCTTTAGATCATGATCCTTCTCCAGCTTGGCTTCAGCTTCTTTTCGTGCCAGATCCTTCTTAGCTGCATATGCAACACCAAACAGTGAGTAATTGCCATTAACAAGGTTAAGCATCTCTTTCCAACAATTAGATTAAAATCGGCTCACTAGAAAATATCAATAATTAGCGACCAACAAAACAGTGGAGCCAATAACACAGTTATCCCAAAAGGGAAGATTGTTAAAGAACTAGAAAATGCAATACCAGAACTGCTTAAAGGTTTAGATTTAGCTTTCTCAACACGCCGATTTGTGTTTCCATCATCAGAGCTGCTACTCCCACTCTCTGAGTCACTTGAACTCTCTGAGCTCCTAAGCAAGTCAATTTCTATAAGTTAGAAAGATAAGCACTAATCATTTGTAATCAGCATCAATTGTTTTGAGTCTTCGGAAAATTCAGATTACTTTAAATAAATATGTAATATAACCAGAAATCTTTTTTCTTTTGGCAAGAAGGAAATACCCCTTGTGAGATTGGAGTAAAATTCTCTCAATAATTAGGTAATTGAATTTCACTCTTTAACAATAAATTATAATGCAGATTGCTTGAAACTATTATCTGACCCATACATAATAAGATTATTAGATGCAGATTCTATTTAACCAAGCATTAAAAACCGATTATTATGATATTAATACCAATAATCAGATAAATGATTTAAAGCCAAATATCCAAACACTACCTAGAATCATGTGATAAACATGAGCATGTATATGTTGATTAGATTTAAGTTATATATTAAAATCTGACCTTCTCGACTTCTGCTTTGATTTTTTAGCAGGCCTCTTTAATTTCTTTGATTCTTTCTGTTTGTTCTTACGATGTTTGCCATTGCTCTTTGTTGACCTCTTCTTTCGACGCCTTCCATCACTAGATGAACTTGAAGAATCTGAATCAGACTCTGAGTAGGAATCACTGTCTGAAGAATCAGACTCTGAATCTGAATCAGAGCTGGACGAATCAGATGAGGAGTACTTTCTGCGTTTCTTTCTTTTATCTGCTGATCTACGCCGTTTCTTTACTCTCCCATCTGAACCATCATCATCGGAAGAAATAGCTTTCTTCCCAGATTTTTTCTTTTTACCTAAATAAGGTTAAGCAAGTTAATAATCAAGTAGATGTATTCATTAAAGGTGGTAGAATAGACAGGTTGTGTCTGTGTAATGACTAATGAGTCAAAAATGGTCATTTCTAGTGCCCACTGAAACAGGACGGGGCGCGGTTGACCCTACTAAACCTTTTTGTGTTTTAATAATGTTTATTATCTTGGATAAATCGGTTTAGGAGGATGTATGGATCAAGTATATACTTCTTTCAACCCAATTGATTAGTACGACCATATCTGACCCTTTTCCGACCCATTGAAGATGAGATACATCTCAGTTACCAAATCAGCCCATTCATAACTGAATTGGTTGAAAATTGTCACATCTATGCTTCAAATTTAAAATAGTTAGTAAGGTTCCAAGCAAGTGTTAATACCTTTCTCAGATTCTAACGCTTTTTTCTTTTTATCTTCAGATATTTCACCACAATCTGCAATTCTTACCAAACCAGAAGGTTTTCCATCGGATGTCCCCAACTGCTCAATCTTTTTAATGATTTCCATACCCTCTACTACCTTTCCGAAAACAACATGTTTCCTGCCATATAACCAGCACAAGAAGTTTTTTTTAGCTTCAGTTGCCTTTAAGTCCTCAAAGGATATGCTTCAGTTATTAAAATATGTCCTTATTTTTTATCAGACAAACAAATGATACCAGAGGCAAGGTTTAAAAGTACGGAAACGAGTTTCGAGGCGTTTTCCCTCCGCCTCAAGAGGCGTAAGCCTCGAGGCGGACCGAGGCGTAAGGTCGAGGCGGAATTTAAAAAAATATAGAAATTATATATATATATAAGTTTTAATAGGTATTTATATATTTTATATACATATTTTATAAACTTTTATTAATTTTTTATTTTTTTAATATTTTTGAATTATATATTTTATATAAATGTTGAAAAATTTACATTATATATACATTTAGTTGTATATTTGAGTAAGACCCACTCTTAATTAACATAAAAACTTTTAATTGGCATATTTGTAATTGTAAATAGGCCAATAAAAAAACAAATAAAAAACAAATCCGGCCCACTACTCATATATTATATCACTTCTCATTACAAATAAAAAACAAATCCGGCCCACTACCCATATATTATATCTTTCAGGGTAAAAACAGCCACCTATCACTTCTTCCTTATTTCAAAACACAGATCCACCAGATCCTACCTTCTTCCTTACTTCAAAACACAGATCCACCAGATCCACCGCCCAAAAAAACGAATAATCCGCCTCGTACCCGCCTCGCCGCCTCACACGCTTCACCACCGCCTCACCCAACCGAGGCGTACGTTCCAAATCAACCACCAGAGGCGCCGCCTCATATGCGTTTTCCGGCCGATTCGCCTCAAGGCGCGCCTCGAGGCGCCGCCTCACACCGTTTTTTTAAACCATGACCAGAGGTGACAAGATGGGTGAGTTGGGTAAAGGGTCAAAACGGATTTATGTTGAAACAGATGATATTCATTATGGGTCAAAACAGGCCTGCCCACTTGAACAGGCAAACACTTCTTTGCTCATTTGCATATAACATTATTGTGTTAATTATATATTTATATAAATAAAATAAAAAATTGTTCATAATGATCAAAATACTGATTTAGAAGGTCGTATACATTAAATGTAGACTTCCTGTTTGTGATAAAACACACCCCAAGTCACCCCTTCTTAAGTAAATCGACTGAAATTGCCACAATCCACATTCAATGGCAACCCAGAAGAAAAAAAATAAAGGAGGAAAAATAAGATATGATTATGAGTTACCCATCAAGATGTGGTTGACGCTTGAAGAGTATGAAGAACTGAGATCCATTTGTATTTGGGCCACTATTTGCCATAGAGAGCACACCAGCACCACTATGATCCAGCTTAAAGTTCTCATCTACAAAGAGAGCACCAAGTATTAGTACCAAAATAATAGCTAAACAGTAATTCAAAAATCTTTGGTCATATAAAACAAAGGGAGCATTTTTTAAAAAGTACCTGCAAACTTTCCTCCATAGATGCTTTCACCGCCAGTGCCTGCAAACCATCAAAAGGTCACGCCTTACAAATCTGGGCACGCAGATGCAAGTTAAAAAGAGCTTCACCACTCTGTCGAGATCAAAACTGAAAGGAAAAGCATACCATTTTGTTTTGAGAAATCGCCTCCCTGCATAAGAATTAAAAAAAAAAAAAAAAAACGTTATTTGACAAGTGACAGTGCACATGTTTGAGATGATAAGAAAGTAGAAACAGCATTCTGTATTTATAAACAAATATAGCATCTGATCATACAAAACGGATTCATAAATTTTTGTTAACAAATACATTTAAGATCATTCAATCCTATGATACTATGTATCCCGAAGTAAACTGAAAACTTTCTGTTATATGAGTACATACATTCATGAATTGATGAAATCATCCAGCTATCAACTCACATGCAAGGAAAATGCACAAGTTTAAGGCATTATGATATGAATATGTTGAATACATACTAATCATAATAGTAATTGCAATTTATTTCAGATATATGTGCTTCGCTTGATAAACCAAAAAGTGATACAAGCCTAACTAAACAGAATACTCAACATGACAATTTTAAAATTAGTCTTTCTTAACATAGACATATACATACACGCATGAACACATAAGCGGTATACTAAGAAACGATTAAAAAAATGAACGAAAATATCAGTGAACAGAATCAAATCCGAATACACCCAAATAAGAAACTGTAAAGAAGAAAAAGGCGACATTTGGATTGAATAAAAATCTTCTCCTAACACAAAGTATCAGTTTCCCCAGAGATAACAAGAGGTTAGCTAAAGAGGTTTTTAGTGAAACACGACAACAAAAGAACAATTGCTGGCTTATCGCTGATTTTTGCTTCTTTGCCCAAAAAGTAACCTACCCATCTACTCCTTATGGTTATGCAAGTATGCGAATTAAAATTATCAACGCAGAGTAACTTTTTCCTGATGTATGATCGGTCAACAGTTTGAGCTGAACTTATAAAATGCAATCTTATATCTATAAGCACTGTTAACCTATAGTTAAGCAAGCAATCTACAGATATGATTATGCAGTAAATAGAACCTTAACTAAACTCTAAGCCAATAAGCAGATTCCATAAGTGCATAACTAATTAACCGAGATTAGTACAATAAACTTACTTGAGCCATGAAGCCTTTAATTATCCGATGGAAAACAACTCCCTTGTAATGCAATGGCTTTCCAGTAGTGCTTCCCGTGCCCTTCTCCCCTACACAGAAACACGATAATGTAACAACAACGCAGATGTACGTCATTCCAATATCACATATTCATTAAAAACTGAAGCAAACACGAACCTGTGCAAAGTGCTCGAAAATTCTCAGCTGTCCTAGGCACAACATCCGCAAAAAGCTGCAAATTACACATCATTACTTTCCGTTAGCATCTTAAATCCATAAGAAAGACATACGCAACTAAATGCTACAACACATATATACTAATCTACACAAAATGAGTTTATGTGTACAACATACGCACCTCAATTACGATTCTTTCCGCGGGACTTCCATCTATCGACAAGTCCAAAAACACACAGGGATTCTTCTTCTTACTCATCTTTTTCTCACAATGCAGATCCTAAAACAAACAAATAACATTAACATACATCTACCCCATACGGAAACTGTAAACAAAATATAATTTAAACCATTAAGGCTGAAAACGAACACCAACAGGACTTGAGCGTGTTAGTTCGTTTAAGCTAATAGAAACAAAAAAACACACATGGAGACTCGACCGAACGTTTACGTTTGTTCGTTAAGAACATAAGCTTCTTCTTATTCATTTATGTTTGTTCTATCAAAACGCTAAACGAAAACAAGCATAAAACACTTGAAATACACATAAATTCAGTTACAATTTGTTTGTTCGCGTATAACTACATATATTACCCAAACATGAACTAACAACT
Source organism: Artemisia argyi (assembly GCA_030686995.1). Classification (NCBI taxonomy): domain Eukaryota; kingdom Viridiplantae; phylum Streptophyta; class Magnoliopsida; order Asterales; family Asteraceae; genus Artemisia; species Artemisia argyi. Next base: position 185,006,965 of record CM060680.1, read on the forward strand.
GTAAGGGCGTGTTTATTTAAGCTTACATAGCCAGCTTATGGCTTACCTAGTTTTCGGCTTATGTTTCATAAGCTCACTTTCTGTAGCTTATTTCAAAACTTTTCGGCTTATATAAAGCTTCTTATATAACCCCATATGTCCCAAAATAAGCCATAAAAAGTTTGGGTTTATGAAACATAAGCCGAAAACCAGATAACCCGTAAGCCCGCTATATAAGCTTAACCTAACACCAACAGGACTTGATCGTGTTAGTTCGTTTAAGCTAATACGAACAAAAAAACACACATGGACACTTGAACGAACATATAAGTGTTTACATTCGTTCATTAAGAACATAAGCTTCTTCTTATTCATCTATGTTTGTTCTATCAAGCCGCTAAACGAACAAACAAGCATAAAACACTTGAAATACACATAAATTTAGTTACATTTTGTTTGTTCACGTATAACTACATATAAATTATACAAACATGAACCAACAAATGTAAGGGGTTGTTTGTTTAAGCTTATATAGCGAGCTTATGGCTTATCTTGTTTTCGGCTTAGGTTTCATAAGCTCACCTTTTGTGGCTTATTTTAAACTTTTCGGCTTAGGGGGTGTTTGTTTAAGCTTATATGGCAGGCTTATAGCTTATGTGGTTTTCGGCTTATATTTCATAAGCGCACTTTTTGTGGCTTATTTTAAAAGTTTTCGGCTTATATAAGCTTATAAGCCGAAAGTGTCAAAATAAGCCACGAAAAATGAGCTTATGAAACATAGGCCGAAAACCAAATAAGTCATAAGGCCGCCATATAAGCTTATGTAACCCCATATGTCCCAAAATAAGCCATAAAAAGTTTGAGTTTACGAAACATAAGCCGAAAACCAGATACGCCATAAGCCCGCTATCTAACCTTAACCACCCCCCCCCCCCCCCCCCCTCCTCCTAAACGAACTTTAATCAACAAATTACAAACAAAAGCGATCTCCTAACATGGAATTAATCGAGTACTCGTATTCACATAAATGTCAAGATAATGAATCATAATGAACCCTAAAACCTAAAACCTAAACCCTAGCAGTTGCATATTATATAGATAACATATTAGTATCATTCAATTTATAAATACATTAATGGATTGATTTGAGATGACGTCAACGGAGAATATATATAACGGAATTTACCGGCGGATGACCGTGGTGAGTGAGTGAGTAAGTCGTTGTGTGTGTGGTTATTTCTTTCAATATATATATATATATATATATATATATATATATATATATATATTTTGCCTAGTAGTATTTTTATTTTAGGTAATTTGAAAAATTATTTTGAGGGCAAGCCGCAATACGATTTCGCAAGCATAATTATTTGTCGGTATCTCTATTTAACTGAGTGTTTGTTATTAAAAATAAATAAATAAATAATGTTTATCAAAAATATAAAATAGTTGCAGGATACGTTAGTTAACATACATTTAAGTCAAAAACTTTTTCTCATCGGATACCGTATATATGTAAGTTAGCGGCGGATGACAGTGGCGAGTGAGTGAGTGATTCGTCGTTTGTCCTTTTTCATTTTTTTTTATTTTGAGTATTGTTATTTATACTTAACAAAGAGACCTAAAATTATATTTAATTTATTCATTTTATGTTATTCTCTATCAACGTTACATAGTTCTTAAACGTAGAATGACTATCACTTCTGTTGCTAAAAGTAATGCTAACGAACATTATCCATTAGGCTGATGAATTCGGTTCACTAAGTAGATGTTGAAGGAGCTCATTAGGGAGTAGCTTCTTCAGGAGGATCATTTCTTCAGTGAGTGAACTCCTTAGAGAACATACTCTGGGAGCTAATCTATTTAGGGGAGCTAGTCCATTTTTGGAGCTAGTCTATGAGCGAGTAATCATGTTGGAATTATTTAAAACTAACCTGTAACGGCTTTAACTTATTCACGGGCAGTTCTAACTAGGGGTGTTATAAAAGCCGACCCAACTCGAACCAGAACCCGAATATGGTTTTTCGGGTCGGGTCATTCGGGTTAAAAATTATATTCAAGTCAATCAAGTCAACCCTAATTGACCCGAGTTCTAAACAAGATCGGGTTTGAGTATATTTTTATTAGCCTCGACCCAAATTGACCCGAACCCGACTAACCCGTCTCAACTAACACTTTTACAATGTAAAAATACTCGGGTTGACCCAAACCCGAATTGAACCGATCCGAGTTGACCTGAACCCGAATTGACCCAAACCCGAGTAACCCGAGTTCTAAACAAGCTCGGGTTCAGGTATACTTTTCTTGAGTCTTGACATCAATTGACCCGAACCCGACCGGGTCGACCCGAATAACATAATGATCATAATTTCATTGGGCTTTGAGTTTTCCTGTAAATAAAAACATACATCTCCATGAAGAGACGCATAAAAACCTAAACACTTAGAAGCGAAAGAGTTCTTAGATTTGTGCCCAAACCAGGAACAAACACTTGGTCTTATCTCAAACACATATTTTTGATGCCCAAGCATTAGAGTTGAATTGTTTATTTTGAACGGTTCTAAGTGATATCCAGTTGCATTGATTATCGTTGGGTAAGCTAATCCAAAAATAACAAAACAACCAACAGTGCATGCTTTATAATCATGCGGGGTGATCGAACACCAATACTTTACGATATAACCAGTAAGTTTTGAACATTTATTTCAAGAGAATTGCAATTGTTATTTAATAATCCATTCTCTTTGATTCAATCAACGCTTTTTGGATTGACAACAGAATTTTATATACACAACATATTTGGTGGTGCAACAAAATCTCATGATTTCACATAACCAGAATTCACGTATACAGAAAACCAAATGTCTACCAATATTCAAACATTGATAAATTATAAAGTTCCATGAAGTACAAATATAGCCATAACATTAAATATATGGAAACCAACATGGAACTAAACTTATAGTGAATACAACTTCAACGACGCCCGTGTAAATTAGTTCTCAGTGATCTTTGCTTCAGGTTCCTTCACTTCAGAATCCTTCGCTACCTATCACGATCGCACAAAATTACGTTAAACCAAGTGGTAAGTTCATACGATGCATAGTTAACTAGAGGTATTACAGATTAAAATCCAATAGAGTAAACAAAGTGATATCAGAAATAGTTAGATAAAATGACTTGCCTGATAAGCCAATGCATCCTCAATCCTCTCGATGAGAGTTTGCATCGTAGGGCGTTCGGTTAAATTGTAACTAATGCACTCATGAGCAATTTCCACAAAAGTTTTAAAAGAACGGCTATCAATTTGATCTTTTATCAGGTGATCAATCAATTTGTCCTGTCCCTCTTCATAGTAACGCCGTACCAGATTTATCAGAGGTTGTGGCTTATCATCTCCAATTCTCCGTCTATCATAAGCCAACATCCCACTCAACGCTTCAAACAGTACCACCCCAAACGAGTACACATCAGACTCTTTACGTAGGATGCCACTTTCACTGTAAATAGGATCAATGTAAAACTTGGTTCCTGCAGCTTTAGTATAGAGTTGGGTTTGTGGCTGATTTCTGGGTCCAGACCTTGATAAACCAAAATCACAAATTTTGGCCGTCAGATTGTCATCTAAGAGTATGTTTGCACTCTTTACATCTCTGTGTACTACCCTGTTGTAATCTCCCAGACCCGAGTGGAGATAGTTGAGTCCTTTTGCTGCCCCTAAGCAAATTTTGAGCCGCTGTACCCATGTCAAGGACCGTCTTTTTTTCAGGTCGCGGAGATAATGATCAAGGCTTCCATTAGTAGCATACTCTGAAACTATGATCATCTCATTCCCTTCATCGCAGTAACCAATGAATGGGATGATGTTTTCATGGTGGAACATGGAAATCATCTGAAGCTCATTACGGAACTCGTCCTTTCCTTGGTAACCTTTTGGATCATGGTATTTTATTGCAGCTGTGCGATTTTGCCAGAGTTCGGAGAGTTTTCCTTTGTAAACTAAACCAAATCCACCATCTCCGATCTGACTTTCTGTACTCTTTACTCCAATGGCCAACCTGATCTCCTCCAGTGGAATTTTAAATTTCTTTAAGTTTTGATCATGGTAGCTTTGTATAGGAACGGTAGACGCAGCCTCATGGTTCTGTCAGCAGAAACAAAACCGAGTTTGCTTAGAGGTACTCATGTGATTTCTATTGTCTATACAATTTGCCAAAAATAAGTTAACTAAAACCTTTAATACCACTACTTCCACTTGAGTTCATGTTTTTGAAAAAAGAATTACAATAATTTACAAAGATTTTTCAAGTTAGCGCAATTTTAAGGTAAGTTTGACAAGATAACGGGTGGATTTCTTTAGAGCTAGGAGTTAAAGTATATGATGACATGAATTGGCATTTACTTATTTCTATGACCATGCATTCTTTAAGCAAACGGATGTTTGATAGGGGAAAGAAGTATCACTTTAACTGAAAAGACCATGTTTTTGAAAACAATGAGTACATGTTATGGAAGCAACCAACATGTGTGCCATGACATTTGGTAGAGCAAATAATCATGATGTATGATCATACGTGATAATTTACCTCCTAACTTATGAAACTAGATATGCTAGCTTAAAAACGAAGAGACTTACTTGAATATCCAAAGCTTTCTCAATCCACAAGATGATCCTATCCATTGTAGGGCGATCCTTTAAATTGAAGCTGATGCATCTGTATGCGGTGTCTATGAACTTATGGAAAGAACGTCTGTCAATATGATCATTTATATGGGGATCAATTAACTTCTCTGGTCCATCATCATAGTAGCGCCGAACCAAATTTATCAGATTTCCAGGCTTGTCATCTCCAATGCTCTTCTCATAAAAGACCAGCATCCCACTCAACATTTCAAACAGTACAATGCCGAAGGAGTACACGTCTGACGCTGTACTCAGGATGCCACTTTCAATGTGAATGGGATCGACGTAAGAGGGAGTACCTGCAACATTTGTATAGATTTTGGTGTGTTGCTGATTTTTGGGGACTTGTACTGACAAACTGAAACCGCAAATCTTGGCTTCCAGCTTATCATCTAACAATATGTTTGAGCTATTAATATCTCTGTGTATTATCATGAAATGCTCCTTATGACCCGAGTGGAGGTACTTGATTCCTTTTGCTGCCCCTAGACAGATCTTAAGGCGCTGTGCCCACGTTATGTGACGGCTCTTCCAGGGGTCTTGGAGATGGTGATCAAGGCTTCCGTTGGTAGCATACTCAGAAACTATAATCATCTCATCGCCTTCATTACAGTAACCAACAAAAGGGATGATGTTTTCATGCTCAAATCTGGATATCATCTTAAGCTCATTGTGGAACTCTTCCTCACCTTTGTAATCATTCCGACCAAAGCGTTTGATTGCAGCTGTTCGATTTTTCCAAGGTTTCGGTAGATTTCCTCTGTAGACCAAAGAAAATTCACCATCTCCAATCTGAGCCTTTGGATTGAAGTTTCTGGTGGCCAACTGGATCTCCTTGAGTGGAATTAGAAAGCTTTCTAGGCTTACACTGGAAGAAGATATTGCAATTTGATACTGGTGGCTTTGTATGGTGACGGGAGAAGCAGCTCTACGGTTCTGTGAATATAGATAAAACCATGTATGCTTAGCGGCGCCCGTTTATTTTTGACATTTTTTTACATTTAACAATAACAATAAAAAAGTTACTTCCTATGCTACTAAAATATCCGTGCAGGCGCGGTTTTTGGGTAGATAGTTAACAATTAATAATATTTCAATAACTTTGTTTTGAAATTAAATATTGTGACAATTCATAAATACTTATATTACCCGTGCACACACGAGTTTTTACATATTTTTTTCATTATGTGTTAATACCGATTAATATTTTGTATGGATCTTTGTTTCACGAAGGATTTGACTTTGTTAATAGGCATGTCGTTTATGTTGATCTTGTTTAAATATAATTATTGATATCATGTTTTGGACATGCTGTGTGTTTAGTAGCACATAATGACCTTGAAAAAAAATATGTGTCGTTATATGTAGAACTTCGTCTATTTCTTTCCATCTCACAGAAACGTGTGATTTCGTTTCATTTTGATATATATACTCCTATTAATAATAGTTTAAGCCAATTTTTAAACTCATACGCAGGTTAAACTTATAAAAAGGAATAGCATGAGTCGTTATTGAATGTGGATAGTTAAAAAAGAATACTTTTTTGGGATATCCTTAGTTAATCTCATAAAGAGAAATAACATGAGCCGTTCGCATGTGTATTATCTCGTGTATTTACTTACATGTCACAATAACTCATGTTTTTCTTTTTATATTTATAATTCCGTGCAAATACATTAGTTTAATATACACTGATAGTAATATTTATAAATAACAACAAAAAAATTGTTGTATTTTTTTTTTATTAAAATGTAAAGTATAGGGGTTATAAAGTCTAGGTGATATTTATTAAATTTATAAAGTTATTAAAAACAAGAAAACCGATAAGTATACTTTAATTAAAATTTAACAACTAAAGTTTATTAGTGACCACTTCCTTTTTTAAGTTTTTAATACAAAATTGACATACGTGTTTTTTAACACATTTTACTAGGCCGCAATTTTGATTTTTATTGACCAGTATGAATGATCAATTTTGCTACGTATATAATGATTCACTCCCATTGGTCCAACTGCAAATAGTTGGGTTCTTTTTCCACTTTGTGAAATTCTCTTATTATATAAGAGATTATTTACTGTTAAATATTTAGTTTTTGCAAGATTGGGAATGAAACTCGTGATTTTGAGGTTATGATGTAAAAGTCTTTAGGATACAGTATGTTAAACAATATAGGATCAAAATACTTATCATTATCACATATCAAACAATCATTCAAATAACTTGATGAAAATACTTACTTGAATATCCAGTGCCTCCTCAAGTTGTTTAATGATTATGTCCATCTTTGGGCGTTCCTTAAGATTGAAACTAATGCACTTATACGCAATTTCCGTAAAAGTATGAAATGAATGACCATCAATTTGACCACTTATGCACGGATCGGTTAACTTTTCTAATCCATTTCCGTAGTACTGTCGTACCAAATTTATTAGAGTTTGTGGTTTATCATCTCCGATTCCCCTTTCATAATGAACCATCATCCCGCTCAACATTTCAAACATTACCACTCCAAATGAGTAAATAACTGACTTTTTGCCTTTGACGCCAGTTTCATAGTACATGGGATCCAAGTAAAACTGGAAACCCACATCTCTTTTTGTAGGGCCTAATTTTGACAAACCGAAAAAACTAACTTTGGCTTCCATATTCTCATCTAACAATATCATGTGGCTATTGAAGTATTCGTGTATTATTGGGGGATCCTTCCCTAGACCTACGTGAAAATAGTTGAGTCCCTTAGCCGCGTCTATGCAAATCTTTAGGCGTTGTGCCCATGTTATGCAACGCCTCATCCTAGGGTCTTGGAGATGATCATCAAGGCTTCCATGGAGAGGATACCCATAAACCAGAATCTTCTCATCGCCTTCATTACAATAACCAATGAAAGGGATGATGTTTTCATGGTTCAAGTTGGAATATGTCTTAAGACAGTAGAGAAACGAGTGCTCTACTTGGTAAGAATTCGGATGGAACCGATAGATGGCAGCTTTGCGGTTTCGCCAATGTTCTGAGAGCTGCCCTTCGTAGATGACCGAACCATATTGAGCCTTGCTGATCAGATTTTCTGGACTGAAGTTATTGGTGGCCCGCATGATCTCCTCTAATGGAATTAGAATTTTTTCAAAATTTCTAAATTGGTGGCTGGTTTTTGCGTTAATAGCAGATGCATCTACTTTTAGTTCCTATCAATATACACAAAACAGAGTTTTAGTTGGAAGTATGGTCTCCTACCGACTTTGCTCTTTGCTCAAAATATGATACTTTTAAAAAAAATAAAATACGGCAACTTAAAATATGATACTTGGAAAAGACTAGAGAAAAGTTTTTTGAAAGTGTAATCCCCCTACTTCACACATTATTGTTGTGGATTAGGATCCCTCACTTTAGATGAGGTATAACCCCCCCCCCCCCCCCCCCCCCCCCCCCCCAAAAAAAAAAAAAAAAAAAAAAAAAAAATTTGTTTTAGCTGGTTCTTTCCATTAGAGGTGATTAAGGGTGACCCGCTTGATCTTATTAACTAAAGAATTGTTAGAGACAAGGCTTTTGAGAAATGATATGATATTACATCTATAATAAGTGGTGCACAAATCCATTGAAATTAAATGAAAAAACTTACTTGAGTACCAAAGGTTTTCTCAATAAAATTTATGATCATATCCATCTTAGGGCGATCTTCCAGATCTAAGCTGATACATTTGTATGCTATTTCTGCGAACATATCAAGAGAACGACTATCAATTTGATCTCGTATATAGGGATCAATCAACTTGTCTACTCCATCCTCATGGTAGTGTTGGACCATATTTATCAGATATTGGGGCTTATCATCTCCAATTCTCCTGCGACAATAAGCCAGCAACCCCGTCAATACTTCGAATAGTACAACTCCGAATGAGTAAGCATCTGATTCTACCATGAGGTTGCCGCTTTCCTGGTAAAGGGGATCCATATAAGCCTGGGTACCAACAATAGTTTCAGATACTTGTGGCTGACTTTTTGAGTCAATTAATATTGAAAAACCAAAACCGCAAACTTTAGCTTCCATATTATCATCTAACAATATTTTTCCGCTCTTGACGTTTCTGTGTATTATTATGCCGCGATCCCCAAGACCTGAATGGAGGTACTGGAGTACTCTTGCTGCCCCTAAGCAAATCTTTAGGCGATCTGCCCATGTTAAGCAACTTCTCTTATCCTCGTAGTCTAGATAATCCTCAAGGCTTCCATTGACAGCATACTCGGTAACTATAATCATCTCATTGCCTTCATCACAGTAACCAATGAAAGAAATGATGTTTTCATGGTTGAAGCTAGAAATCATCTCAACTTCATTACGGAACTCTTCCTCTCCTTGGAAACCCTTTTGAACATGACGTTTGAAGGCAGCTACGCGATTTTGCCAGCGTTCAGAGAGTTGTCCTCTGTAAACAGTACCAAATCCACCATCTCCGATATAAGTTTCAGGACTGAAATTATTGGTGGCCAACTTAATTTCCTCCAGTGGAATTAGAAACTTTTCAAGGTTTAACCCTGACAAAGACATTGTTATGCTTTATATTGGTGATTATGTATGAATGATTATGGAGCTGTGAATATAAACAGAGCTTATTTTGCTTAGTAATGATTTGATCCACCCTTGTGACTCTACTAATAGTGCCCTATACTCAATAAAATATAATTAACTCTAGACTTGAACAAGTCAGGTGAATTATTTTACCCAACCACTTGACATGTTATGATTTATTTATTATATACTTTGTTTAACAAGACAATATAGATGCAATAATCGAGCCATGGGCCGGCAGATTTTTTAATTTGCAATTGAATATTAAAGAAATTCATGAAAAACTACACCAAATAAACAATCCTAAAGAATGACATTAAAACTCATAATCTCTATCCTATAATTATTAGAAAATTCTAATCCATTTAGATAACTTCACATGATGTGAGTTTTAACGTTTGAGAGTTAACCACAATTGGGCAACTATCTAGCCTTATACGTTAACTAGATTTTCGCATGTCAAAGTTAATGACGCATTCTAATGCCTATATAACCCATTTTATTGTTATTGCAAAGTGAAAATGAGGGACTTGTGTTGTTTATGGTTTACAAGATGATTCCGAGGGGGTTTGAGTTTTGTTAAGAGTGTTCCCAATGGAGGGGAAAATCCAGACAGTTGCGTGAGTTTGGGATGCAGATTTCGGGTTTCTCGTCATCTTTGGATTTTTTTATCAACACTATGAGTTATCATGTGAATGACTGGTGGATGTTGGGGCTCATGACATGGAAGGTGATTGGAAGATACCCAGCTTATTCTTGTCCCTCAAGTGAGCAAAGCATAGACCACTATGAATCCCCTTTTCTTTGTATAGTTTTAAATGTCCGTGCAAGCACATTGTTTTGAGATAGATTTATATTTAAAATATATTTACATGTTCGATAAGCTAGTGTTGAGCTGTAATATTATTATTGTATTGTTAAGTAAGAATATATAAATAACATCCTACTCTAGATTTGGAGCTGAAATTCAAGTATGTGTTTAGGAGCACTATTTGGATTAAAAGTGTAATATATCTTCATTCTATGTCTTGTATATTGTTGAAGGATTATTGGGAGCGGATGTATCTTAAGGTTCCTATCAACTTTTTATCAAGTTTAGTCTCTTATCTTTTAATAGTGCGTGTTGGTACAAATGATGGCTAAGGTTTCCTTTATGTTTTAATAATGAAAAATATATTAGAAAACACATAAGATCACTAACTATAGCCTAAACCAAAAACGCTCCAAGTCCTGGCACGCCGCGCGCCGGGTGCTGATTGGTGCGGTTTTGGTTTTTCCAAGTCGGCTTTCCTATTACCCGACTAAAGTGGATCTTTCAATACACGTTTGTACATGATATTTAAGATGTTTGGTAAACTCGCAATAAGATTTGGACTTCGAGAGATGACCAAAACACGTCCTCCCCGTTTTACAAAACACCAACTCAGAAATGTTTTCTAAAAGCCTTTAGCTAAAGCCAAAATGTTTTTCTTAGACCTAGTAGTCCATACTTTCACTAAACCTTCAAATGAAAACATTCAAGTGACCATAATCCTTACGTATGTCTTTACTAATCACGTAACATGTTTACTCCCTTATTGATCAATTAAGTCAAGGCCACTTTGCGTAAATGCAATTTTCCCTTTTATGGGTTAATGCTTTATTTGAGATGCAAAGTACTTACCTTACTTGCATCAAGGTGATTAGTGAATATACTAATTGTGGCTTAATCAAGGATTATGAAATTTGGATATTTGATTAGTGAATATACTAATTGTGGCCTTAACAAGAGGCTTCCCTGGTTTGTCTTTGAACCCTCCCTCCATGTACAGTAAAACACAAATGTATCAACATAGAATCTTTAAAATACGTATAAAAGTCTAAAAGAAAGCAATAATTTTATACACTTTGACTTTAAAGGTCAAACCTAGTGCTCTGGGTTTTAAAAAGCGAGATGCGCGCCGATGCGATAAGGGTCAAAAAGCCGAGGCGCGAGGCGCTGAGGCGAAAGCGCGCGCATCACGTACCCGAGGCGACATTTTTATAAAAAAACTTGTAAATTATATATAGTGCACAAAACACATTAATACCACATTTATACCACATCTAATATTAAAAGATAGCATGCATTTTCATTGTTCACGATTTCATATCGCTAAAATACATAGATAGTCAAAAACTAAGATCAAAAGTAATCATTTTTTATAATTAAAAGCAAAGCAAAAGCATCCATCGAAAGGTTTGTGTCTCTAACTCCTCTAAGACTAAACTAGAAGTCATATTCATCATCCTCGTCATCATCAACATCAATCCCAAGCTCCTCATTGACCCCATCATCTTCGGAAAGTCCAATATCCTCTTCATAATCTTCATCTATGAGCCCTTGATATGCTTTAGAACTAGAGGTGGAGGTGTGAGCAACCCCTTTCCCCTTTGGAGCGCTTGATGAAGCATGTGCGCTACCTCTAGATGCCGTAGCTCTAGTAGGATAAGCTGGCTCAGATGCCCCAGAAGCTATATCAACAGCAGCCCATGTTAAATCGTCATCAGCATACACAAAATTAGTAGCAGGTTGTTCTTCACCATCCCATATGCCCCATCAGCCATTCATTACTTTCATCAATATCTTTCAAAAGAATAGGATCGTTCGTGTCAATTCCTTTGGATCGACGATCCAAAGCACGATTATATTTGACATAAACCATGTCATTTAATCGATCTTGTGCCAATCTGTTTCTTTTCTTGGTATGAATGTGTTGAAAAACACTCCAGTTTCTCTCACAGCCCGTTGCACTACAGGTGAGGCTCAAAACACGAATAGGAAACTTTTGTAAGTTTGGAGCTGATGATCCATATAAAACCCATTAGTCCGCTCGAGCTTTTGTACTCCTGTGTCGTATTGCCATGGGATCTCCAAACATCCTTGCTTCTTTCTTGTATAAAGTCAACTCGTCCGCGATAGCATCTTTAATTCTTAAATCCGGAACCAATCTACGGATGCAAGCACTTAAACCAGACCTTATCTCTTCACAATCTACTTTTTTTTGACTCGTCATAAAACCATTGAGGATTTAAGAAATGACCAGCCGCGTGCAAGGGCCTGTGGAGTTGGAAATCCCACCTTTGGTCAATAATCTCAAACACTTTCTTATAATGCACTTCTTTATTGACAAAAGAAGCGCTAATGGTCTCTTTAAGCCTATCCATGGCCTCATAGATATATCCCATGGCAGGCTTTTTATCCCCATCAACGATTCTAAGAACCTTCACAAGAGGTCCCGTTAACTTAAGAGCATATGCAAAATTTCTCCAAAACTTATCATTTAGAATAGTTCTCACCATTTCCTTTCCCGCCGTGTCCTTTGACCATTTGATATTAACCCAATCATCAGATGTGATCATCCTTTACAAATTGTTTCTTTGCTTGTGTAGTTGTGCAAGAGTGATGAAAGATGTTGCAAATCTAGTAATTGCAGGTCTATGCAAGTTTCTTTGATTTGTGAACCTTCTCATCATGTTAACAACTCAAACATGGTTATATATATAACCATTCATGAACATCGCCTTTTTCAAACAAGACTTAACCCTTTCAAGCTTTCCTATATCCTCCAACATAAGATCAATGCAGTGAGCCGCACACGGAGTCCAATATAAATGTGGTCTCGTAGCTTCCAACAACTTACCAGCCTTAACATAGTTTGAAGCATTATCTGTTACAACTTGAATCACATTCTCCTCTCCTACTTCATCCACCATATCTTCAAGCATTTTAAACAATGTGTTAGCATCTTTTGTAACTTCTGAGACATCCATAGATCTTATAAACACAGAACCTTTTGGAGAGTTTACCAAAAATTTCACAATATCTTTTTGAACAATAGAGTCACGCCATCCATCAGATAGTATAGAACAACCTTTGACAGCCCATTCCTTCTTGTAATTCTTTATATTTTCTTCGGTTTCTTCCACTTCTTTCTTGAGTAAAGGAACTCTAAGCTCATACATGCTAGGTGGTTTAAACCTCGGGCCAAATTGAGCAACCGCTTCCATTGCAATATGAAAGCTATCATAGGTAGCTGCATTGAAAGGAACCCTGCATCATAAAACCACCTAGCTATCTCTTTACAAGCATTGTTCCTTAACTCCTTCTTACACACCTCATTTATCGTTTGTTGTCTTCCTCCTCCTTTTACGCCTTGTGGTTTACTAGCGAATTACATATTCAATGGACCCTTATGTCTTGGCTTTTTAGGAGCACATTTGCTACCTCCCTGTCCCGAACCACTTCCCCTCTTCATGGATGTGACAATACAATCATCATCCTCCTCTTCATCATATTCATCAACTTCATCCATTACACGACGCATACAACTATTATCTTTCAAAGATTGTTTATTTTTCATGTACAATTCAACTTGTACTTTAACATGATCAGGCACTCTAGGGCAGTCACTAACACCACGCATACCTCCAGCGAAATGTCCCTTTAACCGATATGCTCCTCCCTTGGTTACTTTACCACAGAAGTTACAAGTAAAGTTGTTTCTGTTTTTAGGATCTTGGATTGCAAATTGGTGAGCTATGTCCTTAGATTCAGTTGATGCATAAGAGGGGTTGGGGTTGGGGTTGGTTGAACCCGAAACATTTTCAGCATCCATTCTAAAATTAAGGTTAGAATTTTAGAATTATAATTTTGATGATATATTAATTATAAATGACAAGAAGATTATAGATAAAGAAAGTTTAGAAAGAAGAAAATAAGAGTTTAGAAAGTAGAAATTAAAAGTGTAGAAAGAAGAAATTGAAGAACTCACCGATTGATGAAGATTGAGATGAAGAAGGTAGTAGCACATGAAGAAGGTAGTAGCAGATGAAGAAATTAAGAGAAAGGTGCTCAATTATTGGGGGGAATGAGTTAGGTCGAACTCATATTTTTGTTAGTTGTATGTGAAATTGGACCATTATTTAAAAGTACAGCCCATTAGAAGTAGGCCCATTACTTTCTAATAAGTCCAATTTTATTATATATGGTCAAAATACATGATGCAATAAAAAGCGCTGATGCGTGCATCAACTGATGCGTACCTGATGCGTGCGCATCACCTCGCATCCCGTAAACGCAACGCATCGACGCAGCACGCATCAAATAGAGGAATAGGAATGAGAAAGATAAAAGGGAATGCTAAGGAATGTAATGAGTATTACATGGGTAATAAATACCATAACCCCCAATTTATAGGGTAATGCTCCATTACCTTGTTTTGGGTAATGGTCCATTGCATAATAGTAAACCAAACATAAATAATGATTATCTTTCCCATTCCCCACCCTCTAATACATCCAACCAAGCATGTAGTAAATGTTGAACTAGTCATTAGTAAAGATCAAAATTCTAAGGTACCTGTGAGCACAAAAGCACATTTTGCTGCAATGCATGGCTTTGGAAAAGAGGCGGAGGTTGTGTATGCCTTCTGACAATATGAACAAAAACACTTGTCGAATTTACATGATCAACATCACAGTGTTGGCCTGCACGTTCACGTTTGCATACACATACATATATTTAGAAGTGAAGAGATTTTCATTGATATATATATTATGCATAGAGTTGCTTACATTCCTCCTCATCAGGAGAAACCTCAGGAATCAGCTCTTCATCATCAGAAAATTCAGATGATGTGGAACCTTCATAACTTTCTGCACTATCGTGCCCTTCATCAGCAGCTGCATGTAATCTTTGTATCAACAGAGCAGCTCCTTCCTGGTCAATGACTCTCAAGTTACTATAGTTCCAAATCCTGAAAGATAATGTACACAACAAGAAACTACTCCGTATTTGTACACCTGCCAGAAGGAATAACAACCATAACCAATATATTTGTCCTTCCATGAAAGTGACCTTCAGTTCCTTGTCTGAATACCAACCAATCCTGGTTCAAACTTCAAAACACAATAAGTATATCACACACTGTAACAAGCAGAACAATTTAGGTTGTGTTGTGTGAGATTCAGACAGCCTTACAGTCAAACTAGCTAAATTTCGTTGATCAAGATCATTGCGACCAACACACAAAAATTGAGGTGCGAGGGATCCAAGGTGAATTCTGTACGACTGTACATTAAGCATATACTAGAACTTCACTTGTAGCGTAGTAAATAATATCAAGCTAATCAAATTCAGCGCAAACGAATATGAAAATGACTTACAGACTCTTGACTAGATTTGCAAGTCATTTAACTGAAACATACCCACCATGAGCTTCTGAACCTGGTTCACCAAATGATATTCTCAGAAGATCATTTGGTTAAAGCTAGAATTAGTTTTTTGGCTATATGCAATCAGCTAAAGAAATGTGAAAGTAAGTTGAAATGACCAGCTCTATATAAAACTCGGTAGCATAAAAAAAGCGAATTACATTAACCCACCTTCCTCCTTTTCAGTTTCGATTTGCGCCACCTATATACAATTACACACTCCAAAATGAAATCAAACTTTAAAAGAAAAGAAGATGTGAAAGGATGTCAAATACTATTTTATAATGACCAACATTCAAGCACCTGAACATTTCCAATGTGATGCTAACAACAAATGCGCACAGTCCGGTAAGGAAGGAAATATAACTGAACTAAATGCAATTTTCCAAAAAAAAAAGTGGTATGTGTAGAAGAATCCAAAAAACGAAAATCATCAACAGGTTGGTAGATGATGTTAGGTGAATCCGTAATAGCACGTAAAATTGTGCTTAAGAAGGATACCATGTGAGGCAGATGATTTAAATTAAAACCAGGTTGTTGTTTGTTCAATATATACGGCTATACCAGGTGCTTGACTACTACGAGAAGATCAGCCAATTTACATACTTGTTTTGCAAATTATACCACTTTGGACCCATTACCCAACCCGTCCCACCAATCAGTTTTTTCATCTACAAAGAAACCCGATCTTGTTTACCTGAACAACATCAGTTTCACCATCTTGAATTCACTTTGGTCAAGTATTCAATTTCTTCTATAGTGAAGAAGCACGAAGGTCATACTTACAAGTTACAAAGTTAATGGCAATGAGTAGAAATTTCCAGATTTTTTTAAAAGTAAGGAGGAATTGCATATATATACCCAATATGAAACTTGTATATTTGCATATTTCCCCAAAATACAAGATTTTAATGCATATTGCACAATGGTGTTTAAGCATTTTTTTTTGAGGAAATATGCAAATATGCAAGTTTTAGTGGGTATACATGTAATTGCCCCTAATTCGAAAACAATCACCGCATATTATGGTTATACTGTTTATATATGAGTCTTACCAGTTTTGCTTTAGTAACCAAAACAGGTAAAAACATCAACTTTCGAGTTGATTGTTTTCCGCCATTTGCTAGCTATGGTGAGCCGTATATTTGTGGACGCCTGCTTTGGAGTTTCCTGATTTAATGGCGGTTCATGGTGGGAGAGAATGTGATCCAGATAGTAGGGCACGGAGGCCTTCTGAGATGGTGGTTGAGTATTTGAAGGAGTGGCTCAAGGTGACGTTTGGTGATCGACTGATAGGGGTTAAGTAGGAGGATGGACCGGTGATGAGTCAGTCGTGTTTGTACTCGATGAGACCAGATGAAGATTATGTGATTGATTTTTTGGGGGTGGTTTTGGTGAGGATGTGGTTTTCAATAGCATCTGAGGAAGGTTTTGGGATTTCAAGGACTGAAACTGCTTCGCCAGTTCCATTACAAGAATGCAACATGACAGAATCTTTACTGTAAGCAATTTCCACCGCTTGTGATGGGCTGCTACTAGTTCTAGAAGGTTGACTGCAGGTATTGACCTCATCAACTGTCTCATTTTGTTCAACTGGTGGAGCTAAATTGCGGCAAACACCATTGCTGGGAGAGTTTGACTTTTGTACAACCGACTCTTCTGTTCCTTTTGGGGAAAGAGATCCATTAACAATGGTCTTCAAGGCAGATGGTCCTCCAGGACAAATTGGCTCATGTTCTACAACATTAGCAGACATAGCTTCCAAAGCACGATGAAGCCGCTTAGACAGTGGTAAAGCAGCTTCGCCATCAGCTAAGCAGCCAAAATTCTTATTCTTTGTAGCTTCCCATATCGGGGGACTATTTACAGTACATTTTCGTAATGTGCAAGACGGGTCTGATATATCTCTAACCGCCATTGACTTCCCCTCTACAGAGATATCTTCTGCATCACTTATTATTGTACAGTCCTGCCTTGGTTTATTTGTGGCTTCCGAAGACAAGGATGCTCCATAACTTGATAACCAGATTGCTCACAGTTGACTGCATTAACACTCTTGGTATCAGACTCACCAGCTACAATTTCAGAACCGTTTTCTTCAGGACTTGCATTTGAACCCAGTCCATCAGATGAAATTGGTGATGTTCTGGTCCATTTATTCCTCCTTCGAGTCCCTTCCCGAGATATACATGATCATTATTCATCACAACATCTTCCAAGGAAATCACCAATTTTGGGGATGAGTCAGCAGTAGAAGCGAGAGCCTCATCTTTTGAGCCAGAACTTGCAACACATTCCTCCGATTTGCCACCATTGGTCGTTTGACCGAGTGTAATAACACCATCAACTTGTTCCTGTTTTCTTAGCTCCTCGTAGCTATCAATAATATCCCGACAGCGCGCCCAAAGTCAGTAGCTTTCCCATGACGTTTGCCCCAATGAGAGTCTTTCGTCGCCTCAGTAAAAACTTCAAGATCAGCTGGATTGCAGAACACTCTGCAGAGAGAGATATACTTGGTCCATCCAGATAACCAATCTACCCTCAAAGAGAAAACAATATAAACAAGCAAACAAAAAGACAATGACAAATCATCATGTAAATTGTTGTAAGAAACTGTTAAAACCCACCAAGCCTCAGAACAACCTTACATACCGAAGGTGCAGTAGGGCAGTAGGCCACTAAGACCTGCACGATTTTTAACAAGTATAGTGTTTCCTCACCATGTACATAATAAGGGGGTGTTTAAAATTGCAATTTAAAACTGATTGCTTGATTATTGTGAGATGCAGTCACAAGTATCAACTTTTTATGCTTTGATACTGCTACTAATTATCTAATCAATAGGGGTCAAACAGTAAGTTTCAGATAAGTAGTTTCACAATAGTTGCAACAAAACCAATAACTAAATTACCTAATTACCCTTGTTTAACATAATCTGAAACTAACAATCCTATCTCAAACGACACAGCTCCTTTTTTCACAGAAACATCTTATTCTAGTCATAATGAAACAATAACACCTGTACATAAGATAATACTTCTTAAAAGAGCTTATCATGTTGACAAGATGAGCTGGTTGAGTAAAGGGTCAAAAGTCAAAACGGATATATGTTGAAACAGATGATAATCATTATGCGTCAAAGCAGGCCTGTTGACTTGGACCTGCAGACACTTCTTTGCTCATTTTGCATAAAACAGTATTGTGTTGATTATATATTTATAAAAACAAAATTGTTACATAATGATCAAAATCCTGATTTAGATGGTTGTATACATTAAAAGTAGACTTCCTGTTTGTGATAAAAACACACCCCAAATCAACCCATGCTTGAGTAAATCGAC
This sequence comes from Artemisia argyi, assembly GCA_030686995.1. Taxonomy (NCBI): domain Eukaryota; kingdom Viridiplantae; phylum Streptophyta; class Magnoliopsida; order Asterales; family Asteraceae; genus Artemisia; species Artemisia argyi. The sequence goes on from CM060680.1 coordinate 185,025,771, forward strand.
TGAAATTGGCACAATCCACATTCAAGGGCAAACCAGAAGAAGAAAGAAAAATAAGATATGGTTATGAGTTACCCAACAAGATGTGGTTGACACTTGAAGAGCTGAGATCCATTTGTATTTGGGCCGCTGTTTGCCATAGAGAGCATACCAGCTTAAAGTGCTCATCTAAAAAGACAGCATCGAGTATCAGTACCAAAATGACTGTTAAAAGATAACTCAAAAATCACGAACATACAAAACAATACTGGAGCAAACCATCAAAAGGTCACACGTTGCAGATCTGGGCATGCAGATGGAAGTTAAAAAAGAGCTTCTCTAGTCTGTCAAGAACAAGAATGAAAGGAAAAGCATATACCACTTTGTTTTGAGAAACCACGTCACAATAAGAAACGTTATTTGACAAGTGAGAGTGCACATGAGTGAGATGATAAGAAAGTAGAAACAACCATAAAATGGATTTATAAACCTTCCGATAGCAAATATAAAGTAATAATCAAACAATAAAGTTCCAAAAACAAAGGATCATACATAAATAATCAGAAATAACAGTATAGTATAAAAGATGTACAATTTGACAGGCTAAGCATAAAATGTCAGCTTATTAACCAAATAAACTAGAAAAATGATGTTGGGAGTCAAATACTGGCTAGCTAGAGATTAGGATACCAAGCCAAATAATATATTTACAGGTGCCATAAAGTGCACCTCACATATATCATAAATAAAATCCAGACCGTGGAGCAGCAAAATTGTCAAGGTAATATTTGCTGAGAAATCAAATGGAAGAGTGTTTAGGGTGTCTATCCAAGCATAAATTTAAGTCCACCACAGGACTAGTTGGTGCAAAAGTCCCCGGAAACAAACATTACTAACAAGAAGAAAATGCATAATAATAATTAAGAGTTAATACTGATAAACAACAACAGTATTAGCATTGCATAGATTAAAAAGAATTACTCCTTTTACAGAAGAGGTTTGAAGTTTGAGCAAGTTATAAAAGTAATAGTAAAAATCAATCTTCTTGTCTCTTTCTTTTCTCAAACCTTTTCTATCGTTTCTTCCTCTCATTCTCCTTATTATTATTATACTTCTTCTTCTTGTCTTGTTTCGAACCCCATTCTTGTTCATGTTCTTGTGTTTTAGCTGCTCGATAAAGATGATGGATTATCGATAAATGATCAGACAGCAGTTCCTTTTCATTAGCTTCCAAGTCGTATGCTAAGTACGGCAGCTTTTTTTGCTCCAAGTAAAATTCCCACTCTATATCTCCATTGTTTTATCATTCAAATGGAAGTCCCTAAAATCCACCATCTTTCTTCTTCTTAGGGTTGCTAGGGTTTGTGTTTGTTGTGTGGGGAAGGAACAAAAGGGAATCGAGATAATTTTTATAGACACTCAACCGACTTGCTTCAGCAACCGACGCACTTTTGTTGCGAGGGGATTGGTTTTAGACATCAAGAAAACGTATAGTTTTTTAAAATTTTATTTTTTATAGAACATAATGAAATTAAGATGCCGGATCTCTTGCAAAGTACTCAAATATTGCAAAGCCTAAAAAGAAATTTGGTGCTGTCACGTGTCCCCTTTTATTTTATTTAAAATATCTGGATAGGGGCAAAATAGTAAAATTAGTCGTTTTTTCTTTTTCCACCTCAAATTTCAAACGCACATATCTCTTAAACGACAAACTTTTAGAAAAAACCGATTTCACCATAATTTTTAAAATTTAATCCTCTTTAATTTGGTATAAATTTTGTTAAAAATTTCGAAACTTTTTTTTTTTTTTTTTTTTTTTTTTTTTTTTTTTTTTTTTACATACGAAATGGGTATTAATTTTCTTGATTTTTTGGGCATTTTCGACCTTATTTTGTACCATCATAAATGCCGAATCGTGAAAAATTTTAAACATGAAAGTCATAGCTACTTGGCCATTCTTTACCCAGAAATTTGAATCACTCAAATCCAATATGATATGAGTGAGATATCGTATATTAAAGATGGCGTTTTACTCATATTTGTTACACACAATATGTTTGATGAAATGTTTAGCTTAGATTTTTAGTCTTAAAATCGAGTTAAATTCACTAATTTTTGTACAACAATGCACCTTTAGTCATTTTATTAATGTAAGATTCAAAAAGTTTTTTTTTTTTTTTTTTTTTTTTTTTTTTTTTTTTTTAACTGATGAACCTTATTAACTGATTTAATAAGTTCATCAGTTAATAAGGTTCATTAGTTAATAAGTTCATCAGTTAATATAGTTGCTGATGAACCTTATTAACTGATGAACCTTATTAACTGATTTAATAAGTTCATCAGTTAATAAGTTCATCAGTTAATATAGTTCAACCAGTTAATAAGGCTGATGAACCTTATTAACTGATTTAATAAGTTCATCAATTAATAAGGTTCATCAGTTAATAAGGCTCTTTAACGCGCGATATGTCTTTTTTAAAACTCAGTTAATAAGGTTCATCAGTTAATATAGTTCAACCAAAGTAACTGATGAACAAAATGTCTTTTTTAAAAATCAGTTAATAAGGTTCATCAGTTAATATGGTTCATCAGTTAAAAAAAACAAGAAAAAACAAAACTTTTTGAATCTTACATTAATAAAATAACTAAAGGTGCATTGTTGTACAAAAATTAGTGCATTTAACTCGATTTTAAGATTAAAAATCTAAGCTAAATATTTCATCAAACACGTTGTGTGCAACAAATATGAGTAAAACGTCATCTTTAACATACGATATCTCACTCATATCATATTGGATTTGAGTGATTCAAATTTCTGGGTAAAGAATGGCCAAGAAGCTACAACTTTCGTGTTTTAAGTTTTGCAAAATTCGGCCTTTAAACTAGACAAAATTAGAGCCGAAAATGTTAAAATTTTTAAGAAAATCATGACCCAATGAATATGTCAAAAAAAAGTTTCGAAATAAATTAAAAAAAATTTATACCAAATTAAAGAGGATTAAATTTTAAAAATTATGGTGAAATCGGTTTTTTCTAAAAGTTTATCGTTTGAAAGTTATTTGCATTTGAAATTTAAGGTGGAATTAAAAAAAATAGGTCAAATGACCAAAATGCCCTCTAACCGAAAATATTAAAGAAAAAAGGAGGGAGTGGGTGGGGGAAACAAGGCACTAACTTAGTGGCTAGAAACCTTTTTAGACTTTTTAATTTTGATCCCCTTTTTAGGGGATCGCAACTCGTGAAGTTAATATATAATTAAGGGTTTCGCTAACGATCGCTCTGAGGGCAGTTATTAACAATTAATTATCAAATTTTATGTTAAGACAATACATAATGTTCAAACAAAATCATTAAAATTTATTAACCGCTACATATGATTTCTCAAATACAAATACAATTCACCTTCATCATTGGTCATATTAGCGAAAAATAAAGAGCTGGTTTCTCACAATGTCTATGTCATATAATTTTATGAAAAGTTTGTTGTTAATAGCAATCGTTAAGATTGTTATTAGCATTTTCCTAAAAGTAAATGTAAGGTTTGGCGTAATAAAGGAGGCCGACCTCGGTCAGTCTACCTTGGCCGACGCGCCCCACTTATTACACTCCCTACTAGAGGTGGCAAAATGGGCGGGTCAGGCGGGCACGGGCCAAACGGGAGCATGCTATATGAATCGCTTTAGAAAAAACCTAAAACGACGAAATAAATTTCTCAAACGTAACACCTCATTTATATGTAAAAAATTAAATATATTATTTCTATAAGTTTTTCTTTAAAATCAATTGTAATGTTATCTAATTGAGAGAAAATATGTGCTCGTTTGTGCCCATTTAACTTTTAAATGGGCAATATATGCCCATTTAAAAAAAACGGGGGCTAAATGTGCTAAAATCTTTTAAAACTTTGCCCAAATTAGCCTATTTTAATTTTTTTGATTTTGAGCACAAATTGCCACCTCTACTCCCTACCCACTCGACGTGTCGCATAGAGGAAAAATGAGGAAGAAGGTCGGTCTCCCAACCGAGTTGTATGCAACCAAAAAATATTCCAACAGTTAATTTTTAGACCGTTTGGTTAAAAATACAAATAAAACTATTTTATTTCAAAAACTTTAACACTTTTCACGCTATAAATTCACTTCACCAATTTATACATAAATTCAAAAAACTTTTTTTTATAACTTATCATCTGTATTAAAATTGTCTTAACACAAAACTCCCAAAATACCAATGCCAACAAAACATTCGAACATCGGATTCCAATTTTTAATTAACGAGTGTCTCACCACCGTGCGTTTTCAACCCAGAAGTTTCATTTATTGGTGATGTTATGGCCCTTTTGTTCCTCCTTTGAACCCCTTCCCGAGATATACTATGTGAAAGATCCTTATTCATCACAACATCTTCCGACAACGCTGTGCGAGTCTCATATATGCAATAGCTCTTTGCCCTTTGAGCAGATTGTCCCTTTCCATTGATTGTTGACGCCTGAGTACCAGAACGTTTCTTTCTAGAGTATGTGGTTGGCAAATGTGCTTTTGGGACCACTGAATTACCGTTATTCCCATCAGACATTTTGTTCCCCTTATGGATAATATCTTGTGTCGCCAAAGCATCATTAAGTTTTGCATAAATCAACAATATTAGAGATGAGTCAGCAGTAGGAGGAGCCTCATATTCCTCAAATTTGCCACCGTTGGTCGAAATGGTTTGAACGAGTGTAATAACACCATCAACTTGTTCCTGTTTACTTAGCTCCTCATAGCTATCAATAATTTCCCGTACAGTGCGCCAAAAGTCAGTACCTAGATTTCCCATGACGTTTGCCCACAAGAGTCTTTCATCACCTCAGTAAAAGCTTCAAGATCAGCTGGACTGCAGAACACTCTGCAGAGAGAGATATACTTTGTCCATCCAGATAACCAATCTACCCTCAAAGAGTAAACAATATTAATACAAGTATAAACAAGCAAACAAAAAGACAATGACAAATCATCATGTAAATAGTATTAGAGGATAATCGGCCCAAGCCCGGTCTGTGGGCTTAGGGTTTACTCATGTAATCTCTATATAATGTGCGTGAATAATAATAAACACCTACGGGTTTCAATGTAATGCAACATGGTATCAAGAGGAGGTTTGATATTGAGACCTAGTCGGTCATCAAGCCACCTCTATCACCCGTCATACCTACCCAAAGTCTCAAAAACCCTATTTTTTTTCACTGCCAATCCAGAAAAGTTTCATCTGTTCGCTGGGATAATTCTTGTGTTAGTTTGATTATCCACTATTGTTGCCAAATGAAAAAAAAAAAAAAAAAAAATTGCTTTGTATTACACCTTTGCCGTCATTGTTGACAACTCCTATAATAGATCTGTTAGCATTAAAAATATATATATAGAAGTGATGGTCATTCTCATATTGTAACTTTGTGTCGTTTGTTAAGATTAGTAATAGTTTAGTCATTGGGCCTTAGACTTGGCAAGCTAATATGTTATGTGCTATGTTTCATAAGCCTAGTTATCCAACCATGTAACCAAGTCCAAGCCCAAGCCCATCAAAGCCTATGTATGGAACTATAAAAGGCACCTTACCTCTCATTTGTAAGGTGTGCTTGTGTGTGTATTGTGTGTGTTTTTAATAAAAGTTCTCTTCATCTTTACCTCTCTTTTATACTAATCTAACGCCACACATATCTCATCAAGTCACCATCTTTACTTCATTTACATGCTATATTGTTATTAAAGTTGATATATCTAAGGTCCTACAAGTGGTATCATTCGCCTAACAATGATTTAGGAGTGTGTGGTAATCGTATTTTTCAAGTTTTTTCTTAAAAAGTTGCATTTTTTCTTGTAAAAGTGCACTTTTTCTTTAAAAAGTCTTGATCTTTAAGTGTTTTAGTGTTAAAGTTGTTGTTTTTCTTGAATCTTTAGTGATTCTAAGTGTTTTGGGAAAGATTTGATCAAAAGAATCAAGTGGAAAAAGTGTTTTTGGTTGAAAAAATCGGATTTTTTGGCTGTTTGGGACATCTTACGAGTAAGAGTTTGAGTATAGTACATAAAACAGCTGTCTACAGTACTTTCTACAAGTAAGTTGAGGTCAAAACCCTTTTCCTACGAGTAACTTTTGGTCAAAACCCTTTTCTTACGAGTAAGTTTCTACGAGTAAGTTTCTTACGAGTAAGTTTCTACGAGTAAGTTTCAGAGTTCTACGCATAACTTCATCAAAGGTCTTCTCTTCGTGCATCGGTGACTCAGTACTTCCCTAGCATTGGATAAGTTAGTGGAATACTTCGACTTCGGATATCTTTCAAGCTTGGATAAGTTTGAAAGATTTGTTTGGTTTTTAACCTTACGCATAAGTTACAGCTTACGCGTAAAGTTCAAGTTTACGCATAAACTTAGTGTTTACGCTTAACCTTACACTTTACGCATAACCTTAACCTTACGCATAAGATTCCAAGTTACGCGTAAGATTCTAAGTTAAGCGTAAGAATCACTGTTTACGCATAAGTTCAGAGTTTATGCATAAGAATTTGACTTTTTGACAACCAAACTTCAAACGGCCATAACTTTTGAACCGTAACTCCGTTTTCGACGAATCAGCTGTCAAAACAACCGTGAGACAGAGGAGAACGACACGCTAAATAGATTTATCGATTTAGGCGAAGTTTCGAGGCCTAAAAACGCTCCGAGAAGAAGTTACTGAGGTTTTAAGGTTTTAGATCAAATTTTTCACCATAAAAACTTGCATCAACTTACACTAACACAACTCCTACTTCGTTGGAACGATCCAAGAATCAACTTTATCAATCTACACTTCATCAATGGCTACTCAGTAAGATATTCATGCAGCCGGTGCGGAAAATCGACCTCCAATGCTTGAAAAAGGTGGATATCTCCCATGGACAAGCCGCATGCTTCGTTACATCAAAACAAAGCCTGATGGTAAATTAATGATCAACTCCATTACAAATGGTCCATTCAAGCCAAGACAAGTTCAAATTGAAGGTAATCCAAATACAACACCTCCTACTCAACCATTCGTGCGTGAACAAACAGAAGCAGATTACACAGAGGAAGACAAGAAGCAGATCGCCGCTGATGATATGGCCATGCATTTAATACAACTTGGATTACCACGGGAGATCTTTGCTGCGGTCGACAGTTGTGAAACTGCTTATGCTATGTGGGAACGTGTTAGAAGGATATGTCATGGAACAGAGATTGGACAACAAGACGTTGAGAACAAACTTCTTACTGAATGGGAGAATTTCACATCCACTAAAGGTGAACAGATTGAATCCTACTACACAAGGTTTTGCACTTTGATGAATGAGTTAATCAGAAACAAGTTGACACCTCGAACAATTGCAACAAACATCAAATTCATCAATAACCTTCCAGAAGAATGGGGTCGTTATGTTACAATTGTCAATCAAACAAAGGATTTACATAAGGTGAATTATGATCAACTCTATGACTTTTTGAAGCAAAACCAAGCTGAGGCTAATGAAGTAAGGAAAGAAAGATTGGCAAAGAATCATGATCCTCTCGCATTAATTGCTACTACACCAACACCGCTACCAGTGAACACACAACAACCATCATCATCTTCCACTCACAACTACATGCAACCATCATACATTCAACAACCAACACCGGTCTACCAACAACAGTTCTACCCACAGCAACAACAACATGTTATTCCACAACAGCAATACCAACAATTCCAAGAACCAGAATTCACTGAAAATGATGAAGCTACTGCAGCATTGACCCAAGCGTTTGCTTTTCTGTCAAAGGCATTCCAAGGACGCTATTCTACACCAACAAACAACAACCAAAGGATTTCATCGAACACTCGCAATAAGCAGATTGCTCAGCCGAGTTTCAATATGGGCAACGGAGGCCAAATGGTTGGAGTTTATGGGAATCAGCAAGGATATGCTACTGGAATTAACATGGGGAATCAGAATATGCTGAATACAGGGATTCAGAATGCAGGAAATCAGTATGGTCAATATGCAGGGAATCAGTTGGGTCAGTTTGTTGGAAATCAGAGGGGTCAGAATGTTGGTAATCAGGCAATGGGTAATCAGAATAGAAATGTTGCAGCTCCAGTAGTTGGGAATTTGGGAAATGTGAATCAAGCTAATCCGGTAAAGTGTTTCAACTGTCAGGGTGTAGGTCATATGGCAAGGAACTGTCCTACTAAGCCGAACAAGAAAGACACAACATACTTGCAGAATGCATTACTGTTGGCACAAAAGAATGAGGCAGGGTTTCAGTTGAACGTAGAGGAGAATGATTTTATGGCTCTTATGGATGACATGGAAGATAGAGAGGATATCGATGCGAACTGCATATTCATGGCGAATCTTCAGGAAGCTAAGTATGACAGGGATTCTGATACACTTCCTGTTTATGACACCAATGCACCATCTGAGGTATCCAACTTCAACACATGTCACAATAATGATATATTTGATATGTCTCCTCATGAGGAACAACATTCTGAGAAGCTAGCACCCACTTATGATACATACCTGGACACGCCAAGTAGTAGCAATACTCCTTCAGCAACTCCAGATGTGAATCATAATGGAGGCTTCGTTTCACAGCATGCTGAGAATGATGAGGAAACACGTGCTTTGTTTGAATCTTTATTGAATAATTGTCGTATTGAAATTGAGAATGTGAAAAAGGTCAATCGCGATGTTAAGGCCGCGAATGTTAAATTGACCGCTGAGCTTGAGAGTTACAAAGAAAACGTTAAAGCTTTTGAATTTCATAACAAAAGATTGTCTGAATTAGAAACTGGTTATCAAAATTCCGTTTCATGGGAAAAACAATTGCAACTCAAGTTTGATACACTTGATGTTAATTCTTTCAAAAAGATAAAATCTTTAAACGCGAAAATTTCTGATTTACAAAACCAACTTTCTAAACAAAAAACAGCTTATACCAATCTTGAAAAAGAAAGGGATGAGTTGAAAAAGGACTTTGCAAAGAAAGAAGACAAACTTTTGGCCGAAATCGTAGAGTCAGAACACATGATTGCTCATTTAGAAGAATTAGTGGTTAAATCGGGTCAGTCAAGTCAAACAATGAAAATGATTTCAAATCAAACTAATCCGGTTTACCATACGAAACATAAAGTGGCTCTTGGTAACAACACCCCCAGTAATCTCAAGAAAGCTCAGCAAGAACAGAATGTTTTGTATAATGGTAATATGATTTACACGAAACATGATCCTCCCATCGTTCGGGATTCTGTGCAAACGATAGAACATGTCGAAGAGAACATTACTAAAATGAAACAAAAGGATTTGAAACCCATTGATTAAAACAAATTGAACAAACTTTCGGGAATTACTTTTGTTCCACAAACAGAACCATCTGTGTTTTCCATAAAACGACCATTCGCGAAATTCTTTTTTAAAAAGAAAGTTGTTTCCAAATCTCTTTCAAAAATGGAACAAATGTCCTCTAACAACACTTTTAATACAAGTGAGGCTAGAGAAATTCTGGATGACGTTAAAAAGAGAATTCAAGAACTTCAAAATATTGTTGCTTCTAAAACTACAATCAATATTAACAACTGGCATTCCAGTTTTCATATTGAGCAGAAAAAAGTTTTTGAAAACGAAATTACTATCCCACTGAATAACATCAGTGCGAGGGTAATCCATTTTGAACAAGCTTTCTTAAAAGAAACGGCCGACTTTGTCAAGGACCACAAATCCCTGGTAAACGAAGTTAATGATACTCGTGAAAACATGAATGTTTTGGAAAACCTTAATGATTCTCTCTTCGAAGCTGTCATGACTACTGATATTATGTCCATCATTTTACAAACATATTCTGTGCAAGACGATGAAAGACTGAGAGCTGAGACCTCTGAAATTGTTTCCAAATATGAAAATGCTCTTGTAAAACTTGAAAAAGAAAACATGTCATTTTTCAAACAACTTGATCGAAAATCAGAGGAATGCAAGTATGACAAATTGTCGTATGAGCATGCCTACAAGGACATGAAAGAGCAAAATGATCTTTTGAGAGCTCACCTTGTAAGTATAAAAGGGAAGGGTGTGGATACTAAGTTTGCAAAACCATCGACTTCGGAGAAACCAAATGTTTCAAAAACGATTGAAAAACCAAAAATGTCTATTTCACGGTTTGCTCCTAAAGTCGATGAGAACAAGGATTTGTCAAAACCAGTCACTCCACAACCCTTGCTCAAGAAAAAGGAAATGGAAAAGAGTGTTGAAAAACGAAAATTGGTTGTTGAAAGAAGCACAAATGTGAGTGCACCTGGCTCTTCTAGGAATAGTACACCTAATGTGACTACAAAATCTGTAAAGGAATCTGTTGGTTCTAATGACATGGTCCTCAATCATCATCTAGAAGAAGCTAGAAAAAGGGCATAACATCGAAAAAACGGAATTTTAGGTGCAAAACCTAGTGTGATGAATTCTACAAGATTCCAAAGCACCGCTAGTAGTAGTAAACCATTACCTAGGAACTTTCAACAAAATACTAGGGATTGGCTTGCATCTAAGAGTAGTGGCACAAATAAGAATGCTAGGAAAGTAGAATGCAACACAAAGAATTCCAAATCAAGTGTCAAGACCCAATCCACTAAGACACCAAATCAAAACAAACCCATTGATAAGAAGCAAGAGGTTAAGAAACCTAATAGGTGGATATCTAAAGAATGTAGTTTTTCCAAGACTGAGACTTCCACTACATCTGATAAGAAAACTACATCTAGATCTTACCTTAGGTGGATTCCTACGGGGAAAGTTTTTAAAATAGTTGGTCTTAGGTGGATTCCCACAGGGAAGATTTTTGATAGTTGCACCAAGACAAATAATAGTGATAATCATCAGGATAAGGAAGTAGAAACCATTACAACAGTTGATAGTCAACACCCGCAGAGTGATGATTCATGTACTTCTAACACTGTTATTTGTGAAACCTCTTTGTCTTTGGTTGCAGGTGCTTCAACTATCTCAGAACCCAGTTCTTCAGAGGGTTCAAATTCTGTAAATTCTATAAAATCATTCTTTCAATCTTCTATTTTTGATTTTCCATTTCTTTTATAAAAACAAAAACAAACTAAAAAAAATATAAAATTTCAAAAAATACAAAAACAATATAAAATCAAAAAATCCAAAAATATTCTTCTCACGACATGTCTCTCGTATAAATCAATATTCTGTACGTTTCTAGAAATGTCATTCAACAATGATATGGATATTTACAGATGCTTGAACGGGAGTTCTTTTACATGTTTTTTAAAACATGTCGTTTCTCAAATGTTTCTTCATGATGACTTGTAAGTACTTCAGCTTACAACCCGTGCTTCCAAGTGAAATCTTTTCAAAACTTAAGTCCGGGTATAACAACTCGAAAAGATTTCAAATAAGGACTTCATCGAATGGCTTCTGGACACATCAGTTCAGGACCCGTGCTTCAAAGAAAGGAAAGTGCTTAATCAAAACAAAGATTTCAAATATTTTTTGAGCACTTATCCTAAAAAGAAAACCACAAACTTATCTGGCTTGAGTTTTCTTTAGAAAAACTTTCATAATCTGTAAGCTCACGACCATGATTTTTGATCTAATGATAAATTAGATTTTCAAAATTCTCTTACATTTTGAGCACCACCTTTTCAAGATTTTTCAATAAGATTTTCAAAATCTATCAAAATCGGTGCTCATCATCAAAATGACTTGTGTACACCTTACAGTGCACAATTCAAGTTTTCAAAGAAAGGAAAGTGTTACGCAAAAATGATTTTCATCAACAAAGTGCACTTATCCTAAAAATGGACACTGTTGTACGCCTCAGTGCGACATTCCTATTCAAACAAAGAGAAGTCTTTGCTTTTCAAAAAACCTTGATGCAAAATTCAACAAATCTGAAACTTCTTTCTCTTTCAGAATTTTGCTTCAAGACGACTCCTTCCCTCTAAACTTTAAAAAGTTTAACATTTCTCAAAAACATATGCGAGTTTTGAGGGGGAGTATTTCTAAAACAAAAATTGTTCCGAATTCATGCAACAACAAATCTGTCTATCTCTCCAAAAAGCTTTTTCTTAATCAGTTGATATCAAAGATATCACGATATGCTATTTTTGAGGGGGAGAAGACATGATTAAAATGCGATCAAAGATGTTTAAAGCTTGTGACTGAATCTCAAAAGAGCTCGACTCAGAATGTACCAATGAATTGACGAAGCTTAAAATGTCAGTAATCGAAAAGACTTGTCCTGGACGGGTAATAATTTCAAGCTAGTCTAACTAGTGATGTAAGCGTGTCTCGAATAGGACTTGTCTGAGTAGAATGTACCGTATCGAGAGACTTTCTTTGGACTTGACCAGGACGGGTAATAACTTCAAGCTAGTCTAACTAGTGATGTAAGCGTGTCTCGAATCGGTCATGTTCACTGAAAGTGGATCAATTCAAAAAGTGCAAACTCCTCACGCATGTGCCAATTTCTTAAAAGTTCATGAGCACATGTGAAGGGGGAGTCCTTCAAAAGAAATGCAAAACTCTCGAAGTGTCAACAATGTGTTTTATTATTATAAAAAATTTGAGAGATTTTCAATAAAATGGTTTCATGGCAATGATAGGATAGTCATGGAGTTATAAGGTGACTAAGGTTAGGAAAAACCGTCCTATGATCCGCCAGAGCCGGAGGGATCTACCCAAGGACAAGTCCAATAGATTAGAATTAGAAGTCCTTAGGTATGATTGAAAAAAGGAGAAAATGATAAAGGAGAAAGAAGGGGTTGAAGAATTAAAAAGAAAAGTTACGAAAAAGGGTGAAAAGAAATAGCCCTCCAAATGTTCAACCTTAGGGCAGACACCGGGTTCAACTCATATGCTACTGGTTGTTACCAAGGTGACACCGGTATTGAAGACAAAGACGTCATGGACCCAGTGACGCACTGCACTAAACCTTCTTAACCACTCAAGTTCTCTTAAAAGAGCTTGTTTCATTCTCACGGGGAACCGGCATAATCTATTGACCTGTCTCTTAGAGATGGTTGATATTGAAGCCGGAGACCTCTCCCTAATCTCCGCATAGGAAACCAAATGTGCACTTATCGAGTCTAGAGCCCCGAGATTCATCAAAAGATCTCATAGGAACACATGATATTTCTACACTGGTTGTTCATCATTAAGGACGCCAGATGTAAACTTTAGAGTCCTACGCAGATCTTAGCAAACTGCCAGAACATTTATGAGAGAATTCACACAAGTGTTTCTCAATGATTGAATGGAAATTCCTGCCAGGGTCATCATCAAGTAGCCCTGACAGCAGGTCACTTCTGTAATTCTTTATGGGTTACGCTTAGTGTTCGTGGTGGTTTTAAACGGTCTACAGTCGTGGAGTGATCCCCAGCGACTCACCCAGTCATTGAGCTACTAAGTAGGTCTTGTAAGCTCTCTCGAGAGTATCTAACATGGGAACGGCCTGGGTAAGGGTTAGAAGGAGTCTTCACACTATGCTGTTGACGATCTCTAATTCTTATCTGTAAGTACCGGATGTTTTATTGCTAACTGTTTATATGCAGGGACACTTCATCTCCGTGGCGACAGATTCCACGTGCTCATACATACATCTGGAAGTTAAAGAAAGCTCCCTCAAAGATCTATACAACACAAAGTTCAAAGAAAGATTCTACGCCAAAAAGAAGAATCTACAAAGTATAAAGACTAAGGATCAAAGTGAAAGAAAGGGAACTACGTGCATATGAATATCAAAGTCCAAAGATGTATGAGCATGTTGGAATGGCAAACAACCACCACATAAACAGAAGTGACGAAAGGCAGATAACTCCACATCACATAAGAACAAAGAATGATGGAAAATCAGTTATCAAAGATATCAAAGCATGAAGGAACAAAGACTAAAGACTATTCTACAAAGACACACAAATTTAAAGACAAAGAACACGGAAGACCCACTCACGTGGAGCATCATTCGAATGACCACCCCTTAGGGGGAGATTGTTAGCATTAAAAAATATATATATAGAAGTGATGGTCATTCTCATATTGTAACTTTGTGTCGTTTGTTAAGATTAGTAATAGTTTAGTCATTGGGCCTTAGACTTGGCAAGCTAATATGTTAGGTGCTATGTTTCATAAGCCTAGCTATCCAACCATGTAACCAAGTCCAAGCCCAAGCCCATCAAAGCCTATGTATGGCACTATAAAAGGCACCTTACCTCTCATTTGTAAGGTGTGCTTGTGTGTGTATTGTGTGTGTTTTTAATAAAAGTTCTCTTCATCTTTACCTCTCTTTTATACTAATCTAACGCCACACTTATCTCATCAAGTCACCATCTTTACTTCATTTACATGCTATATTGTTATTAAAGTTGATATATCTAAGGTCCTACAAGATCTAACTGTTGGGATGTTTTTTCTTTGGAGTTTACAATTAAATATTTGAGCATAGTAGATAGTGGGTCGGTTAATGGATTTCAGTATATGCTGAAATATCGAAAGTTATGATCAGTGGTAATGAAGAAGGAAAAAGGATTTAATTCTTTGGTTCAATACCATCGGTTGATCGGTGGATGTTAAAACAATGGGAAGGAAGGCAATTGGATATCTTCAATTAACGGTTTTGATTAGGTTTGATTTAGATTAAAAAAAAAATAAAAAAAAAGAAAGAAAAAAAAAAAGAAAAAAAAAAAAGAAAAAAACAAAGTGTTATAGTTATTTTATGTTTGTTTGTTCGTCGATTGTTCGTACGGCTTTGTTACCAATCGACTAAAGTTGACCGTTGGTACCAGTCCCTAAAGTCGACCGTTGGTACGATGTTGTTACCAGTCGACTTAGCCGACCGTTGGTACCAGTCGACTAAAGTCGACCATTGGTACAGTTTTGTTACGAGTTGACTAAAGTTATGTTTTTTTATTATGTTGATGTTTTCTTTTCTTTTCTAGTTTACTACTCCAATCCAAGCTTTCGCGATTTCGCCGCTCGGACTGGGGGAGTATTAGAGGATAATCGGCCCAAGCCCGGTCTGTGGGCTTAGGGTTTACTCGTGTAATCTCTATATAATGTGCGTGAATAATAATAAACACCTACGGGTTTCAATGTAATGCAACAAATTGTTGCAAGAAACGGTTAAAACCCACCAAGCCTCTACATAGAAAGGTGGGATCCTACGCACACGGACAAAAGTCACAGAACAACCTTACATACAGAAGGTGCAGTAGGGCAATAGGCCACTAAGACCTGCACAGTTTTTAACAAGTATAGTGTTCCCTCACCTTGTACATAAATTAAGGGGTGTTGGACCTTTAATGTTATAGAAGTAAAGAATAGGGTAGTTTAGTGTATATTTATGTTATGTTTCTGTAAAAACCGACCCATTGCATTGGGCTGGGTTTGTTAGTAACTGTATAAACCGTTTTAGATAGGTTACAACGATTAGATAGATTACAACGTTATACTGAATCGATATGCCTCTTTGAAGCACCGATTCATTAGTATATATAGGGCAAGAATTCTGTAAACAAATTCATTCCATCAATACAATTCAGTAAATATATCGCTTTGTTATTTCTTTGTAAACTTCTGCATTTTTTCTATCACAACACAATCATAAATAACCTGTGAAACAAGGAAGAACAAAGGGAGGATTGCAACAATTGGCATCAGAGCCCAAGGCTAATCGATCCAGGGAAGAACGAGTGCAAGTGGCGATCGATTGAAAGCAAGAATCAACCGCAAGAACGAAAGAAAAAAGTAAGCAGATTTGATTCTACTTTAATCAATCAAGAAAGAAGGAAGAAAGATAAACATACCTTGAACAGAACCGGAGTTCGATCGGAGAAGACGAACAGAACCAAAAAAGACAACCGTGACCCGCTGATTGAAAACCCCATAGGAAGCAACCGAAGTAAGACCATAGTAAAGGACTAGGCATCGTCGATTGAAGGAAACACTTCAGATAATAGAAGTGATTGGTATCTCTGTCTTTTTCTTTTGATTTATAATCAGATTAGATTTAGTTTTTTTTAAAGGGGGAAGAAATAGAAGCATGGGTCATATTATCAGTCTGGGTTTTTGGGAAAATTACTTTTAAGTATTTATGTGTATTTATTTTCTTTTCACTTTCTTTATTGATTAGAAAAATATATATACACGAGCATTGCAGAACCCGTGCTACGCACGGGCTGAGAATCTAAACGTAAATCGTGTATTCATTCTGTATATTGGCGAGTGTATACTTAAGTATTGTTTAGTATATTGTATGAAATGTTTTAACTTTGTTGTATAAAAGTTTAAAAATGTTTGATGTTGTTTTTGTTTTGTGGTATTGTATTTTATATATGGGCTTTTAGTTATTAAGTTGTGATGGCTTTGTTTCTTTTGGCCTATTACTTAATTGAATGATAAAAAATATGACTTTGTTTCTTGGGCAAATGATATTAAAAGGTAATATACTTGCCACAAATTCATCGAATGGGTATTGAACTATTTTTTTTCATTTTGAGAGTAATTTTCTTTCAAATTCATCATCTTTAGGGTATTTTGCAAAAATTTTAGACAATTTGCCCTTTGGGAAAAAAATTTTGTATTAGCTATGAGGGGCAAAATTGTCCAAATTTTTACAAAACACCTTAAAGATGATGAATTTGAAAGAAAATTACCCTCAAAATGAAAAAAATAGTTCACTACCCATTCGATGAAATTGTGGCAAGTATATTACCTTTTTTTATTATTTGCCCTTGTTTCTTTTGGTCTATTACATTGCCCTACGATACTTGTCTATTAGACGGTTTTTGCTTGGTAATATGAAGCACACGGCGTCTATCTAATTGGTCATAGTTTAATATGCGTTTAATTTTGCCTCTCAATAAACACACTTGCACTTCGCAAGTAATTGATCAATAAATTGAGAGTAGCTTAGTTATAAAGATGATTGCTATTCTTTTTTCATACTTTATTGCATGGTTATGATTCATTGTATTAGAAGTTTCTCTTAGTTGTTAAAATCACTTTAAAAGCACCCTCCAAATACCCTCCAAATCAGTATAAACACAAATGACATTGTCCTTTAATGATACCAAAAACAAATAACAAAACTATTATTTTTTGTTTGACTTTTTAATTTTCTTGAAAAAGTGATTGAGTATAAAAAATTATTGCCTAACAATGACATGGCGTATATGCTTATAACGTGGAAGTCTATTATATGACGAACATTCATTCATATTTTTTTATTTAATAGAGTTTGAATTTTATATTTTAGCATGATCATGATGATAAAAAGGTTTAAAAATATAACTTTCACATCATGAGATTACAAAATTAAAGCTCAGGTTAATTAATCCTCCAACAATTCAGTATATACATATATGGATATCAAAGAGTCAAAAAGATTAAACGCAAACAAAATATTAACATTCAAATTCATCCAACTATTGAGTGTCGCAATGGAATCATCAATAAAATTTATGATAATGAGACTGATTAGAGGATGATTCAGCTTCATATATTGTAGACAACCGAAACCTAAAGACCGAACAGCCAACCGAGTTTGCCTCGATGAATATCTTTGCATTCCACTGGTTGAGCATGTTTTCGACACTCCTAAGCACGAAGACGATTGTTGTTGGCATATTTCTTGTGAGGAAAGCTTTGCATGAACGTAATTGTTTCTCGGTAGTGATCGATCTCTTGTTTAATCTTTTCTTCTTTCTCCATGTGGATTTTCAGTTTCTCTTCGTCATATTTTTGTTGTTGCAACTCGAGTTGAGTTAGCTGTTTTGCTTTCTTCCTCTTATTTTTATTCTAATTCCTTTTTTTCCTTCATCCATTCCCTGACATTTGGAAAATCGATAACACATATAACAATAGAACTTAACTTTATCCCCATGAATACTTTTTTTAAGAAAACGAAATGAATGAATCATTAACAACACATATATTTTGTATACAATCAAATACATTTTACATGTATAAATATATTTTGTAAAAGGAAAAAAAAAGACATACGGTTGTTGGTGAAGATATCATCTCCTATACCATCTTCTTGCCCAAACCTATCATGCAAAAACAACACATATAAGATTACTAAAAGTCAATCATTAACAATACAATCACAAACAAATTCCCATATGTCAGCATGTTTGCCAACGTTATTAATCATTTTGGAGCTGCTCATTACACACGACAACAACCAAAACTAAACTTAGTATCATATCACATTACCAAAAGAAACAATTCAAATAAATAAATATACATCACAACCATTTTTCAATAACCTTCTTCATCAACGACTCATGCACGCCACAATGACTAAAATGAGTTTGGTTGAACGTGGTGTCGGCGGCGGAAACAGTTGATGTTGGTCAGTTCTGGTGGATGTGGCGGTGGAATAATTTGTTGTGGGTTGCTAAATTTTGCTATTTATACTCAAAAGAAGTAGTTGAAAGAGTTACCCAATTAATTTTTCTATTAAAGATCAAGTAATGCATACTCTAATAATTAAAATAGACTCTCAAAATGCCTTATTCCATTTAACCTCTACAATCATAAGTGCCTCAATGAATACATGAACACTTCGCATGCCCCTCATAAACATGGACGCTTGACATGGACGTGGCATTAATCTTGATTCTCGCATGGCTACATTTTTCACATCTAAAAACTATGTCATCAATGCTCCTCAAAAAATTGGTGTCATTAATACTCCCCTTAAATTTTAGGACTCAATCTTATATGTTTATAGATTTATAGATAGACGAGGCAGGCAGAACCCGTGCTACGCACGGTTAAGAATCTAATTGTTAATCGTGTATTCTTTCTGTATATTGGCGAGTGTATACTTAATTATTGTTTAGTATGTTGTATGAAATGTTTTAACTTTCTTGTATAAAAATTTAAAAGTGTTTGATGTTGTTTTGGTTTTGTGGTGTTGTATTTTATATATGGGCTTTTGGTTAGTAAGTTGTGATTGCTTTGTTTCTTTTGGCCTATTACTTATTTGCATGATAAAAAATGGCTTTGTTTCTTTTGGTCTATTACTTAGCCCTACAATACTTGTCTATTAGATGGTTTTTGCATGATAATATGAAGCACACAGGGTCTATCTAATTGGTCATAGTTTAACGTGCGTTAAATATTTTCTTTATTAAGTTTGTAAGTTAAAGTTTGTGTAATAATGTAAATATAATAATGACATATAAACTGTATAAAAATCGTTACAAACCTGTTTAGCTTCATCTCATTTTATTGTGTAACTAATTTTATTGAAAATTAACATTGAAGTCTAACTAATATTAATAAATTTTATCAATAAACTCAATTCTAAATAGCTAACTAAGTGAATATTAATTAACACACTATTAATAATTCCTAAAACCTTTGGACTCCACTATTATTTCTTAAACTTAATTTTTTTTATTTACAAATGGGTTTTAGCAAAAATTATATTATTTTTCTTTTATATTCATTATTCAAGTTACATGCTTACATAAACTAATTATGCTAAAAAGTATCATTTAATCATTTAAATGTTAATTTACATACATGTTCGTGCACATTTTCTTTAATCAATTCGTACATGTGAGTTACATAAATAGAAAACACACATAAATTGCTTGTATATGAAAATGCATTAACATAATACATATATCTATATATATTGCATTAGGTTAAATCATCAATTATTCTTGCAACCTTTTCAACTTCATCTCAATCCATAACCGACTTTTAATTGTATACTAATTACTAAATATCATGTGATAAATTCCGGCAAGCCTTGCACTCCCATCTCGATGTTGTATATACTTCACATTAAATGCACCGGTTTTATTTTTCGATAAAAGTTTAAACATTTGCTTATGTTTAAAACTCAAATTTTTTATTTAATATTATAATTTACAAACGGATTTAAGTCAAAATTATGTATTTTTTCCTTTCTATACATTACTCAATGTGATATTTTTAATATGTCGTATTTTGCTATTATGGCAAACTCATTTAATTGGCGTAAATATTGGTTTCTCACTAATGATTCTACATATAGAAAAAGAAAACACTTTGCGATGCGCGACCTTCTTTTTTTCAATAATAATTCAATTGCACACGATCAATTCATTCTAATATTTCTCAAAGAGCATTCGAAAGCAACTACTTACATAAACTAATCACGCTAAAAAGTATCATTTAACCATTTAAATGTTGCTTTACATACATGCTCGTGCACATTTTCTTGAATCAATTCGCAAATGTGAGCTACATCAATAGAAAACGCACATAAGTTACTTGTATATGAAAATGCATTAACATAATATATATGTTTATATATATATATATATATATATATATTATGATTATCTATAACAATCACCTAAATATGTAAGAAAAAAGAAAATAGTCGGTATCACAATCTTTGGTTCCATTTATCTAAGCATGCATGATCTTGTGTGATTTTCATGGTACATACGTATGATAACTAAATTAAGAAAAAAAGAATACCAAGTTAATTACAAAGATCTAAAAGATGTGTGAATCATCTCCAAAATGTTGCAAAAGAGAATTTACATGCTGCTACCAACAATCAAAGATCTAAAAGATGTGTGAATCATCTTCAAATGTACATACTAAATGTGATTTTGGCCGGTTTATATAGGCATGAATTAGGTTAAATCATTAATTATTCTTGCAACCTTTCGCAACCTTTGCACTTCATCTAACCGACTTTTAATTCTATACTAAATGCTATGTGATCAATTCGGGCAACCCTTGCACTTCATCTCATTTCATGATTGTACAGCTATTATGAGCTGCATTGAATTCCGAGCATTGGCTATCTTGTACTCTATGCAACTACTAAACGACTCCAACTTGTTTCTAACTCTACAAACTCTATCATCATAACTCCACATTAGATTTAAGGACTGAATCTTATAGTATTATAGATATAAAATCCCAAATCATTTGAAGGAAGTAAAAGTAAGAAAAATCAAGTCTTGTATTTTTATCTAAAGAAAAAATCTTTTCACTTTAGATTACAAATACAAAATAGCAAGTCAAACAGAATCCTTTGTGATTCATAGCAAGTCAAACCGAATCCTTTTTGTGATTCATAGCAAGTCAAAACCGAATCCTTTGTGATTCATAGCAAGTAAGGGATTTGATCTTTTTGATCAAACACAAAAGCAAGAAAATCAGAAACCATCTCGGTTCAGATTATAAGCAAGCAAGCAAGCATGGTAGAAGGAGACAAGAATGCTAATACATCGAACAACACATCAGTTCGAGAACTAGGAAATGTTTCACTACAATGTCCAAAATTGACCGAAACAAACTACACAACATGGGCATTGATGATGGAGACAATATTAAAGGCATATGGCATATGGGAAACAATAGATAGGAAAGAAGGCATAGCAACAAATGAGAAGAAAGAAAACACATCAAAGGCAATAATCTTCCAATCATTGCCAGAAGATGTTTTAATGCAAGTTGCACAATACTCGACTACAAAAGAAGTATGGGACTCAATTAAAGTCAAGCATTTGGGAGCCGATCTTGTTCAAAAGGCATGATTACAAACCTTGAGAAGTGAACTAGAGACGCTAAGGATAAAACCCAACGGAAAAGTAAGTGACTATGGAGGAAAGTTAAGTAGTATAAAGGCCAAGTTTAGAGGGCTTGGTGAAACTTTGGAAGATAAGGTGCTAGTAAGGAAACTACTTAACTCTGTTCCAAAGAAATTTTTACCGATCGTGGCAACTATAGAACAATATCAAGACCTAGACGAAATGACGTTTGAAGAAGCCATTGGAAGGTTAACAGCCTATGAAGAACGAATCAAGAGTCAAGACATACTAGAGGAAAATGATCAAGACAAGCTTCTTATGGAAAGTTCAAACAACAAAACTTATGGTAAATGGCGAGGTAAAGATTTCAACAAAGAAGGCAAGGAAAGCATGAAATGGAAGAATAATTCGAATACGAGTCAAGGAACTAAAGACAAAAGCAAGCTCAGATGTTATGAATGTGGCAAGCATGGACACTTTGCGAAAGAATGCACGAAATGGAAATACAACAAGCAAGAAGAGTCACATCTCATCTATGACACTGACACTGAACCAACATTGCTGTAAAGACAAGGAAAAAAGACTCGATTGCAGTCTATAACATTAGGGGGGAGAATGTTGGACCTTTAATGTTATAGAAGTAAAGAATAGGGTAGTTTAGTGTATATTTATGTTATGTTTCTGTAAAAACCGACCCATTGCATTGGGTTGGGTTTGTTAGTAATGGTATAAACCATTTTAGATAGGTTACAACGATTAGATAGATTACAACGTTATACTGAATCGATATGCCTCTTTGAAGCACCGATTCATTAGTATATATAGGGCAAGAATTCTGTAAACAAATTCATTCCATCAATACAATTCAGTTAATATATCGCTTTGTTATTTCTTTGTAAATTTCTGCATTTTTTCTATCACAACACAATCATAAATAACCTGTGAAACAAGGAAGAATGAAGGGAGGATTGCAACAAGGGGGTGTTTCAAAACCAATAATTAAATTGCCTAATTTCCCTGGTTTAACATAATTTGAGACTTCCAATCCCATCTTAAATGACGCAGCTCCTTTTTTCACAGAAACATCTCAATCTGGTCATTTTCTATCCTAATTTCCTAAAATATCTTGAACAGTCAAATACCTGCTTATCCTGTCATTACAGCAACAAAGAGAGATTGCAATCCAAACCCTATCTTCTATAACCTGTAGTATTACAGTTCATTATGTAGTTATGCTTAGAAAATGATCCCCTAATCACTTTCAAAACGCACATCCAAGATTAAAGGGTAAATTTCATTATCATACATATGTCGTTCATTCATGCTAGTCAAATGTCAAAGCATTTGTCTCGTTGCTTAGTACCTTCGGCCATCTATTCCAACTAGAAGTGACCTTAACTCATGGTAACCTCGTGTATTAGAGATAGAAAGCAATGTTGTTTGTAGAACAAAGCACCGCTAGAATAAAAGCATGGAAATAAGGCAACAAGATGACAAGACCCAAATCAAACGACAACATAATATAAGAAATTAACACATTTGATAAGGGAAAAGTGAATTCAATGGTGGACTACACTATTTCTATGTTTTACATATCACAAATGTGTGAAATTTCACTGGTCAAAAGTGTGGAGGAAACATTTGCGCCATTTGTTACACAAGCTTGCGCTACCTGTTTTCCCTAATTTTAAATGTTATAGATCAGACTCTTTACGGTTACTCCACAGGCAAAACAATGTCACTTCAGCAAATAAGCTTACATTGAGCCTGTGAATTTACAACTGGAATGACTGGAATTAGTACTCTTATAACATGTTTCAAACACGAAAATGCATTTTACCACATTGTTCAATTCATCATTTTATAACGGCCGACAAAAATATTGTTGGAATTATTATATCATGACCTTCATATAAATAAACCAAGTACATCAAAGTGAGCATAAGCGGAAACAATTATAATAGATCGAATAACATGTAATTAATTAATCAATTATTTAAATCGTAAACGTACCTTTGTGATTCTAGCCCGAACAAGAATCAAAGCAATCTTCCGGAACCAAGAACCCTAATTAGGGTTTATAAGGATTATATGAATTACCCCTTACCTTTTTGTAATTCAATCCAAGAATCAAACAATAGTGTGTTTGATTCACGTTCTTGTACACACGTACTAATTCAAGAAAAAGTATTTGCAAGTAATAAACACAAAACCTTTTTAGATACAAGAAAATCGAAAACCCTTAGGGGTTTTGTTTGATGAATCGACCAAGGAGAGAAAAGGGAGAGAAAACACCAAGATGTGTGTGTACAAGTTATGAGAAAAACATCCATCTTGGGTTTGCTTATATACTACACAAGACTTGGAGCTCAAGGCACAAAGGAGGTGGGTTCACCCCCCTTGCCGATCGGTTTTGGAGCCCAAAGAGGGTTTCCGGAACCTTCTCTTGTTTCCATGTTTTGTCCAGTATTACTTTCCTAATATTCGTTTAATAAATAATTAGTCATTAATCAATAATACTAATTATTATTATTTATTTTGTGTTTAATAATTAATTATAACATTTTATAAATAATTATTACATTTTCTCTTCATACGTAGTGTGTGCAATCCCGTGATCTCAAGTTCGATCCTAACACACGACTATTATTATTTTGTCTATAAAACCAACAGCTCCCACTTAGACATATCATAATAGTGTGATCACATCGGTTAGCGTCTTGCAACACACCGATGCCTCTAGTACAACTTGAGTAAGGCTCCTGGAAAACCTTTTAATGATTTCTCATTATTATTATCCCTTTGTTTCTAATACCGTGTTAAATAAGGATATGGATCTAGGTCATTCCTTAATTAACCATTCTGTTTCTCGTTTTTAGAAATTGATAAGATTACCAAATCTTTTGAACCTTTCAAGACAGACCTTGGGCGTGGCCACGCAAACACCTTGATAACCCTACGAGGGGCCCAGCAGTATTAAACTTCAAAAATTAATTTGAAGGAACAAATTCTTTATTGATTACAAGCAAAACACACAAACTTTGTAACACTTCCGAAAACAACCCTTATGACTACCAGTTACGTATAGTGTTAAGTTGTTCCACAAAAATGTACTACATTCATGACCGTTATCTTGTATCTCAAGTCTAAGGATAACTTCTTATGATTTACTTAATGACAAGATCCATAAAGTAACATCATATAGTTGGGATAAGTCCTATATTTAGTATCATCGAATATTGTCTGAAATGGCATGTCTACGCATCAATATACTTTAAGTATATTATACCAACTTCAGATTTGTCTTAATTTAATAATATTCCCATATTATTAACTGACAACGGACAATTTAGAATAACCTTTATTCATGGATTTAAACATGCAAAAATAGGACAACAATAATTAATAACAGAAATAAACATACCAACATACTTTATTTCATTAAAAATAATAATTGTTTACAATATCCTTTATCCAAATAATAATCACAGTTATGCATGAAACTACTAGCTAATTTAAGTCCAATTCCATTGGCTAATTCATTAAGCTTCTCTTTCGCCAAAGCCTTAGTGAACGGATTAGCTAAGTTATCATCTGTGTGAACTTTCAGCAGATTTATTTCACCTTCGTTAACCTTTTCACGAACAAAGTAATACTTCCGTAGAAAATGTCTGGTGCCTCTCATGACTCCAGGTTCATTGGAAAATATGATTGCAGCAGAATTGTCACAATACATATTAATAGGTAATTCAATTTAAGGCATAACACCAAGCCCAGAAACGAATTTCCTAATCCAAACAGCCTCCATAGCAGCTTCTGAAGCAGTAATGTATTCAACTTCTGTTGCAGACATCGCAATCGTACTCTGCTTCTTGCTCCTCCAGTCTACAGCTCCTCCATTGATAACAAAGACATAACCCGTCTGAGACTTTGAATCATCTTTATTACTTTGAAAGGATGCATCGCAGAAACCTGTAACACAAAGTTCTGCAGCTGGATTTCCACCATATACCAAAAACATATCTTTTGTATTCCTCAAATACTTAAGAATATGGTTAACAGCAATCCAATGTTTATCACCTGGATTCTGTTGAAATTGACTGGTAATATTTTGAGCAAACGCCACATCTGGCCTTGTGCACTTAACCGCATACATAATAGATCCTACAGCCAAAGCATAAGGAACTTTACTCATGCGAGCCACCTCAGCAGGTGTTGAAGCACAAAACTCATTACATAAGCCATGTTTTACTTCCATCGGCAAATATCATTTCTTGGAATTTTGCATATTGAATCTTTTCAATATTTTGTCAATGTAAGCACTTTGACTTAATCCAATTAACCACCTTGATCTATCTCTATAGATTTTGATTCCCAGAATGTATGTAGCTTCTCCTAAATCTTTCATAGAAAAGCACTTTCCAAGATATGCCTTAACCTTTTGCAAACTTGAAATGTCTTTTCTCATGATCAATATGTCATCAACATATAAAATTAGGAAAATTACATTATCACTCCCACTAGCTTTGTGATACACACATGGCTCATCAAGATTTTGAGTGAATCGAAACCTTTTGATCTCAACATCAAATCTCTTGTTCCATTGTCGTGATGCTTGCTTTAATCCATAAATGGACCTTTTAAGCTTGCATACACGATTTGGAAATTCTGGATTTTCATACCCTTCTGGTTGTGCCATATAGATGTCTTCATCTAAATGACCATTTAAGAAAGCGGTTTTCACATCCATTTGCCAAATCTCATAGTCATAGTACGCTGCTATAGCTATGAGAATTCTTATAGCTCTTATGTCTGCTACAGGAGAAAACGTCTCCTCGTAATCAATTCCAAAAGTTTGAGTAAAACCTTTAGCAACTAGACGAGCCTTATAAATGTGTGCATATCCATCCATGTCAGTCTTAATTTTGTAGAGCCACTTACTCCCAACTACCTTGGCACTAGGAGGTAAGTCAACTTCTTCCCAGACTTCATTATCATGCATGGATTGTATTTCCCCATCCATAGCAGCTTTCCATTTAGCCTTTTGAGGGTTATTAATGGCAGCTCTATAACTAGTAGGTTCATTAAGATCCCCTAGTGTATGCTCATCAACCTCTACATTAAGACATAGACGGTCAGGAGCTTTCACAGATCTTGAAGATCTGCGAATGGGAATTACTTCAACTTTCGGTGGAGGACCCAGACTTTCCGGTTCTATAGGAAGTGTGCTAGTGTTTTCTGAAGGTAATGCATTATTTAGATCATCTTCTAGATCATATACTCTCCCACTGATTTCTTGAGTCACAAAATCACTTTCAAGAAAATCACCATATCTTGCAACAAACACTTTGTTCTCAGGTGGGTAGTAATAGTAGTAACCCATAGTTTCCTTAGGGTATCCTACGAAAATGCATTTTACAGATCTTTGTTGGAGTTTATCTTGTGAGTCACGTTTAACATACGCCTCACAACCCCAGACCTTTAAATAAGACAAGTTTGGAGCTTTTCCAGTCCATATCTCATATGGTGTCTTATCAACCTTCTTGGTGGGAACCATATTCAAAATACGAACAGCTGATTCAAGAGCATAATCCCAAAAAGACAAAGGAAGATTAGTAAGATTATACATTGATCGAACCATGTCCAACAATGTACGATTCTTTCTCTCAGATACACTATTTTGTTGTGGAGTATATGGAGATGTGAGATTCTGGACAATTCCATTTTCAGTTAAGAAATCTTTAAAATCTTGACTAAGGTATTCACCACCTCGATTAGAACGAAGAGCTTTAATCTTCTTTCCCAATTGCAATTCTACTTCTGCTTTGAAAACTTTAAATGTTTCAAACACCTCATGTTTATGCTTAAGTAAATAAACATAACCATAACGGCTGAAATCATCTGTAAAAGTTAAGAAGTAAACAGCACCTCTCCTTGACACATGTCTAAGTGGTCCACATACATCCGTGTGTATCAAACCAAGTAGATCTGAAGCTCTTTCCATATTATTATGAAAAGGTTTCTTCGTCATCTTCCCAGAAATACAAGATTCGCATTTATCAAATGACTCATCATTGATATAATTCAAAAGCCCTTCACGTTGCAGCTTTTGCATGCGAGTCTTGCCTATATGGGCAAGTCTACAGTGCCAAAGGTAAGACGAATTCAAGTCATACTTCATTCTCTTACTTATGCTGTACATCGAATTATTATTATTGTTGGAAGTCACACAATTATTCATATCAATTTCAAACACACCATTCACAGGAACAACATTAAAATAAAATACACCATTTAAAGAAACAGAAATTTTATTGCCATCAATAGTATGAGAAAAACCAAGATCCAACAAACATGAAAAGGAAACAACACCTCTAATTATAGAAGGTGCATAATGACAATTGTTTAAACAAAGTACTAAACCCGAAGGTAAAACTAAATCAAACATTCCTATGGCTTCAACTGCTGCTTGTGCTCCATTTCCCACATGCAGAAATTGCTCCCCATAAGCTAGTCTCCTTTCCTCTCTAAACCCCTGAAGTGCTGACGCCCATGTGCCCAGTCTTCTTAACCTTATTGTTTCTTAAGTCATCGAGATAAAGAGGACAATTCCTCTTCCAGTGGCCCATCACCTTGCAGTAATGGCATCCTTGATCCTTCTTTGGATTATTCTTGACATGAGGGTTCTTCTTAGGTTGAGGTGGTTGATAAGCCATAACCTACTTATTCTTATCAGCCTTCTTCTTTTCTTTACCCTTCTTCTTGTTCTTATTTGGCTTGTTAATTCTACCCCCTTGTATAGCAAGAACTTGGGGCGTAGGAGCCTTTGGTGTCAACCCTTTCTCATAATCAATGAGCAGTGCGTGCAATTCACTTACTGTCTTCCCCACACAATGCATATTGAAGTTCCTCACAAAACTATTAAAATCCTTGTTAAGGGACCTATTGATTAAGTTCACAGCCATATCATTGTCATACGGTTTCTTAAGTGTTTGTAGTTGATCCATGAAACTTTTCATCTTCAACACATGAGCACTCACAGGTTCACCATCACCCTGCTTATCAAATCGTAAATCTCTACATTTAATGGTTTCTCATAAAGTTTCTTGAGTTCATCAATCATGTTCATGGGGAAATACTCCTCAAACTGCCTTTGAAGAGGTGTGGACATCGCCCCTAACATCATTGCGGCCACATCAATATGTTCCTTGCAATCAAGATTCCATTTGGCCTTAGCAGCTTCAGTAGCTGCCTCGCCTACAGGTTCTTCAGGACAAGGCTTTTTCAAGATTTCGAGTTGACCAGTCACTCGCAGGACAAACCTTAGTGAACGGTACCAATCATTGAAATTTTCCGAGCCAGTCAATTTTTCTCGTTCAAAATAAGTTTTGAACACAGAACGAAAGTTGGTGTTATCAGTTTGAGCCATTTCTACAGATAAAGAAAGTTCAAAACATTAGTATTTTTGATAATACAATTTTTCAAGAAAATTAAAATACCCAAGGAAAATTAATATCCATAGAATAATCTTGAGAACTAGGATCCTCCATAAACATAGTTTCATCACATCAGTTGATCTGCTAGTAATGAAAGTATAATATGAGGTAACTTGTCGTACAAGTAATTGGCATAACATTTGTCCAATTCCAAGATATATGGGATTTACAATCACAAAACATTTGTATTGTAAGCATGTTTAGTCCCCATCTTAATGCCTTGAGTCCAAGATCTCACTTACTACTCAATTTAAGTCTTCTAACTTAAAAACTGCAAACTCACAAATCCATCACATCAGTTGATCTGCTAGCAATGAATTTATGAAATTTAACTCTCCATTGCAATCTCGCCAAGTTCTCACATGACGTAAATTACAACTTCAAGTGTTCTTAATTAGATGGCATTCGACTTAATTTTATAAGGGTATTAATATTTTGATGTGATCAAAATAATGTATGAAGAAGCATGCATACAACTTCATAACATTGGTTTTACAAAACATTTTTATTACCAATTAGCTAAGAGTAAAATAACAAAGTTTTGATTGAGGTATCGGGTTCACCAATTAAAGAATAACTATCAATTATCGTCCACTATATCGTACTTTTGCATAAGCCCGAAAGCTTAGTGTTTCGGATAATCATTGTGGAATTGTGGATTATTCACCCTTAAGATGACAATGTACATGTAATGGTTGTTCGGTAAGTCTAATTTACACACAAACGAGCGTTAAGACAGAATGTTGTCTCTCTAAGGCCACAATTTAATGCGTTGCCATCCTTATACCCATCTTATAGTGTGTAAACTTCGGTCGAGCCTATTTAACCATTACGTACAAAAACATCAATCAACCAATCCTTTGAAATTTTAAACTCTTAAAAACCAAAACAATTTCGCCATTATTTAGTCCGTATTATTTTTCTATTTAAAAAATTACCCTTTTCGTTTATAAACATGTCTAACACAATTAATAAACAAAAACAAGTAATATACAATAAAAAATAAAACAACTAAATAAACAAATATACAGAATCATAACAATTAAATATGTATAAAACATGTAGCTACATGCAAATCTTATTCAATAGTCCTATTAATAATCAAATCTAGGTGTATTACGTATCAATTCAATTAGGGCTTTCTTCTTCTAGGTAAAAGAGCCACATACATCGATAAATCGATTGCGTAAGCCAAAATTAAATAAATACCACATAGCACATAATTGATTACTTAATATTGGAGTCTTCCCCAATTCGACATCTATTAATAAATTTACATGTTTCGATATAACTTAACCATTAATTCATATAAACAATTTAAACAATTTAAATTATAACACAATATAAAAATCCATGCAAATATGCACTTTTTCATGGATTTAGCTTAACAATTAACATATTGCACCAAGATCGTTTACTAAAACGCATAACAATTACTGACATCCTAGGGTTTCTAATCATATTAAAAAATTAAAAACCAAAACCCTAAAAACCCTAAATAGGTCAATCGACCCATACATATTTTAGAGTTAGGAATCTAACATATAAACCCTAAAAACATATAACTAAACGAATCAAGATCAAATTTTTATGTGTTTCGATAATTAATTACACATTATAACGGCTCTAGATGCCACTGTTGGAATTATTATATCATGACCTTCATATAAATAAACCAAGTACATCAAAGTGAGCATAAGCGGAAGCAATTATAATAGATCGAATAACATGTAATTAATTAATCAATTATTTAAATCGTAAACGTACCTTTGTGATTC